>CM066171.1:61615710-62815710 GCA_033629205.1 Lithocarpus polystachyus
ATACCAAGTTTAACTAATCAACATTTAACTAAAGAAATACTATATCTACGTGTAAGGTCACAATTTGGCTCCCAGGCCCAAAGGAGGTATGAACCTAGGCCCAAAGAGGCCAATACAATGAATTTCTAGAGAGTGAGTTGGAAAACTAGGTTTTAATGAGTTAGACAACAAGTAAAGTAGATCCAGATGACAAGAAAATGAAAATAGACTGGTTTGATTCCAAAAATGTCGTCCTCAGCACAGTTCAATGAGATCAGTTCTTATATATTGATTCTCAAGTGTGATTACAAGTTACACTCTTGATTGCTACAATATATTTCTCTTTATTTCCGATCCCCTATTCTCATAGACCTTTTTCTATTTTTTACTCTCTTCTTCTTTTGTCTCCACTCTCCATATGTAGAATAGATTGCTGATTCTGATCTTTGTCCCATCATCCCCTTCCTGAAGTCTTTGGTAGTAGCTGTACGGCTGAAAATTATTGTTCAAGTATCACTTCCTCATTAATGCGGCTAGAGAGATAGCTACAGAGCATTCAATGCGGTGGTAGCAGCTTTCTCTTTAGATATTTCATAGTTTCTCCTTTCTTCTACGCTTGCATATCCTTATCAATAGAACCTCCTGGGAAATCACTTTGGATAACTGAATGCACCCTTTGACCTTTGCTTTGCTTAGCCGAGGAGATATTCCTTCTCGGCACACCTTCCCAGTCCTTTCCAGTTACAAACTGCTTGTGGAGTTCTGGATCTTACATCTTCATTACCGTTTATTTGTCCTTGGACCAATGAATGTCCTCATACAAGGCCCAAGGTCCAATATGTTTTCTTGGGCCCCTATTCTCTATAATAGCCCCTCAAAACTCCGTTTTTCCCTATTATCCGAGGAGAAAAATGAATTTTTGACTCTGGATAATTAATTCCACACATTTCTGTAACTTTCACATGTGAAAATATCGTCTCGCGTGTCCCATAACTGCTCCTAGCGATTCAGAGTTTGAAGCATCTCATTAAATGCTCCAAGCGATGCTCTATTCCCCACATCCTATGGTGAAGTGAAGATCCTACGGCTGGCGTTTCTCCTTAAATTTTGTTCGGGATAACTCCAACCCAGTTCCGCTCCCTATATACGGTGCTTAGGGGGAGTCATTTCTTTTCCACTTTACAAATCTTCGAGCTCTCCAGAAGTCCCAAGCCCTCAAACTTTCAAGGCTTCCACAACCTCTAAATCTCCCAAATCTTAACAAAAATTTCAAACCCTTAAGAAGTTCAGGAAACAACACACGTGCTTGTTCTTGTAAGTTCCTTCTTTTTTCGGTTCTTTACTCCTCGGCCTTCTAACTTTAATTTCCTCTTTAGAAACATTTCCCTTTCATTAGCTTAGATGGGTAGATTCAAACACCTTATAGACTCTCTCGCCGGTATGGAGGGCTTTAGGGCAAAGTACCACATCCCTCAGGGAGTATTCTTACGGTATTGCCACCGGACCGAGTACTCATCGATAGGAAAGAGGGGGAGGTAGTCATTTCAATGATCTCCTTCATAGAAGGGGGGATGACCCTTCCAATGGGTGAGGTAACCAGAGACTACCTACGTGCCTACAGGCTGTGCCCCCATAGTACGCACCTAACCTCTTTCGGATTTTGGGTAGTGTAGATGCTTTCAATGGGAAAATGGGATTAAACCTTACTTGGCACGACGTCGTCTAGATGTACGAGTGCCACCTGCTTGGAGACGTAGGATACTACAGAGAGGTATGGGTAAAGGTGCTCAACCGAGCAGGCCCTGCTGCCTCTAAGTGGAGAAGTGCTGAGAACATCTTCTGTTTGGAGGACATCTGAGATGCTCCAGCAATGCTCCCTCCTCCCGCTGCTCTTGCCCTCCCTCCTCCCGAGCAACCTTCCACCACCCAGGCCCCTCTTTCTCACCCTGAAGTCTCAAAAGGGCCTGACCGAATTGGTGACCAAGGTTGGGAGACTAAGGTGGCCAAGGATAAGGAAGTCAGCCAGGGGGATCCTCAGCCTGAGGATAAGGGCAAAGGTAAGGAGGCCAAGCCTCAAACCAAGGCCAAAGACGTTGAGGATGCTCTCACAATCAAAGATGTGGTTTCCAAAGCCAAGGATGCTAAGTCCAAGGACACTTAGGACCTTTATACTTTCTCATTTTTGTAGTTTTTCTTTTATATTTATCCTTTCCCTTTTTGTAGTGGCAGTTGGCTGTTGTGTATAATGTACCTTTCTTTTATTTAATGAAAAGACTGCAATTTTGGCTTTTTGAATTCTTCTTTTTCCTTGTAATACTTAGCCTCTGGTTGGTGTAATTACTGTTTTGCTTTCTGACAAGACTAGGACTGATGATGTTGCTTACTATTACTACTCAAACTTTAACAAAAGCTAGTAGCAATGCATTGCTGCGAATTTAGATAAATCAAATGCGTATAAATAGTAAAGAAAATGACCATATGTTTGTACTGAGAATTGGGCCATCAACAGAGAAGGCTAATCCTAATGGATACGAACGAAACACTTAATAGAAAAAGATTTAAGGGACCAGAAACAACCCTGGTTCTGGTCAATACTTAGATAAACCTTCAAAGATATCAACTCACCTAAGGCATGGAATTCGAGGAGCCCAACATGTCTTAATGTCTCAATTTCCCAAAGCATGTGGTTCGATGAGCCAGGTATAGCTAAGATTCTATTTAATGCTTAGATAGGTAACTTTAAATATCAATTTACACAAGGTATGTGATTTGAGGAGTTAGGCATGACCAAGGTTCTATTTGATACTTAGTAAAATGATAGGAAATATTAATTTACCCAAAGCATGTGATCCAAGGAGCCAGACATAGCTAAGGTTCTGTTTAACATTTAGATAGATGTCAGGAAGTATTAATTTACCCAAAGCATGTGGTCCAAGGAGCTAGGCATAGCTAAAGTTTTTTTTAACACTTAGATAGATGTCAGGAAGTATTAATTTACCCAAAGCATATGGTCAAAGGAGCCAAACATTGTTAAGGTTCTGTTTAACACTTAGAAAAATAGCCTAAAATATCAATTTATCCATAGTATGTGGTTCGAGGAGTCAGGCATAACTAAGGTTCTATTTGATACTTAGGAAAATGATAGAAAGTATGATGCATAATGTAATAAACCCAAATATGGTAAATAAAACTTTCATTAATAATAATATCTTCTCAGGTTGTTTACATTCTAGGGGCGTGGTAAAACTTTTTCATCTACATCGTCAAGATAATATGCACCCATTCCGACCACCGAGGTGATGTGATATGGCCCTTCCCAGTTGGGCCCTAATTTTTCCCATGCCGGGTTCTTTGCAATACCCACAACCTTTCTCAATACTAAGTCCCTAGGAGCTAATGGCCTTAGCTTTACGTTGGCATTATATCCTTGCTTGAGCTTACGTTGATAATAAGCCAATTGAACCATGAAATTTTCTCTTCGCTCTTCAATTAAATTTAAGCTTTTCCTTAACAGCCCATCATTGTCGCTCAGGGTGAAAGAACTCGTTCTCAATGTTGGGAACCCAGTCTCTAGAGGGATAATAGCCTCGGCTCCATAAGTCATTGAAAATGGCGTCTCCCCAGTGGACCTGTAAAGTGTGGTCTGATATATCCAAAGGACATGTGGCAACTTTTCCACCCATTTTCCCTTCGCATAATCCAGCCTCTTCTTGAGCCCATTCACTATGACCTTATTGACAACCTCGGCCTGTCCATTCCCCTTTGGATATGCCGGGGTGGAATATCTATTTGTTATGCCTAGATTACAGCAATACCTTCTAAAGGCCTTACTATCAAATTAAAGATCATTGTCCGTGATGAGTGTATGAGGTATTCCAAACCGAGCGACAATATTTTTCTAGATAAATCTCTTAGCATCCACGTCCCTGATGTCTATCAATGGTTCAGCTTCAACCCACTTGGTGAAGTAATTCGTGCTGACTGGCAAATATCTATTATTCCCAACTGCCCTAAGGAAAGGACCTACAATGTCCAAGCCCTATTAAGCGAATGGCCAAGGGCTGGACAGAGGATTAAAGACTCCCCTCGGTTGGTGAATGTTTGGTGCAAATCTTTGGCATTGATCACACTTCTTCACATACTCCTGTGCTTTCTACTGCATGTTCAGCTACCAATACCCCTGAGTGAGGGCTCTGTGAGACAGATATCTGTCTCTTGTATGGCTTCCACAAATCCCTTTGTGCAACTCCTCAAGGAGCAAATTTGATGCTTCTGAGTGTATGCATAGCAAGTATGGCCTAGAAAAGGAGCGCTTGTACAAATTTTGGTCCTCAAACAGCCAAAACCAATGAGCCTTTCTCAGTACCTTGTCAGCTTCTGATTTCTCCTTGGGTAAGATATCTTCCTTAAGGAATAGCACTATAGGGTCCATCCAACTAGGCCCCACCCTAATTTGATAGATACGAGCCATCTCTCTCTTCACTTCAGTGGGCTTGCACAAGTCTTTAACAAGGATGACCTGAGGTAAATCCTATGTTAAGAAGGTAGCAAAAATAGCCAAAGAGTCAGCATGTGTGTTTCCACTCCTAGAGATATGTAGCAAGCCAAAAGACTCAAATCCTAATTGTAGGTGCATAACTTGGTTCAAATATTCTTGCATTCTCACATTCTTGGCCTCTAACTCCCATTTAACTTGGCCTACGACCAATCGTGAATTCGAGAATATCTCCACTATCTTTCCGCCCATTTTTTGAACCATGGTCATCCCTACCAATAGAGCCTCATACTCAGCCTCGTTGTTTGTGGCTGAAAAGCCCAGTCTTAAGGATTTCTCAATAGTGATCTTCTCAGGAGATACTAGAACTAGCCCCACTCTGGATCCCCTTTGATTTGCTGCACCGTCAACGTACACCCTCCAAGATAAATGGTCTTGTAGTGAGACCATGCCAACTAATTTTCCATCCATGTTCTGTCTCTTAACTTTTTCTTCATATGGGGATTCAGTAAAATCGTCCACTAGATCAGTGAGGACTTGACCCTTGACAGAGGTACGAGACATGTACTTGATATCAAAAACCCCTAGGATTATACCCCTCTTGACAATCCTCCATGTGTAATCAGCACTCCGAAGTAGAGATCTAAGCGGAAGTTGGGTTAGGACAACAACAGTGTGTGACTAGAAGTAGTGGGGGAGCTTACGAGCAGCATGCACCACTGCCAAAATGACCTTCTCCAGTTGTAGGTAACGGACCTTGGCCTCATGTAACGACTTACTCACATAATAAACTGGTCTCTCCATACCACTATCAACCTGTATAACCACCAGGCTTACCACATGGGAAGCCACAACAATGTAGGCAAACAAAACCTCATCCATCTCGAGCCTGAACATAATGGGTGGCCTAGATAAGTATTCCTTCAACTGCTAGAACGCTAGGACGCACTCCTCAGTCCATTAAATCCCTTTCACTTGTTCAACAACTGGAAGAAAGGCCTACACCTATCTGCTGATTGAGAAATGAACCGATTCAGGGTAGCAGTCATTCCTGTTAACTTCTAGATCTCTTTGGGATTCCGAGGTAGCTGTAAATTGTTAATTGCTCTAATTTGGTTTGGATTGACTTCAATTCCGCAGTGTGTAACCATGTACTCCAAGAACCTCCCTGATTCGACACTAAAAGATCACTTAGAAGCATTAAGTTGCAGTTTGTGTCTCCTCAAGATCTCAAAGATATTCCCGAGATCGTTGACATGCTCAGATTCCAACTTACTCTTAACCACCATGTCATCTATATGAATTTCAATGTTTTTCCTTAGTTGTGGCTTGAACATCCTGGTTATCATCCTCTGATAAGTAGACCCTGTGTTCTTTAAATCAAAAGACATCACCTTGTAGTGGTAATTTCCTGTAGGAGTGACAAAAGCTATCTTTTCTTGATTACCCAAGGCCAGCGGTATTTGGTGGTATCCTTAGAAGGCATCTAAAATGCTCATCTGAGGATGGCCTATGATTGCATCCACTAACTGGTCTATCCGAGGCATAGAGAAAGGGTCTTTTGGATAGGCCTTATTTAAATTTGTGAAGTCCACATACACTCGCCACTTCCCACTTTTCTTCTTCACTGCCATAGTATTGGCTAGCCACTTTGGATGAAACACCTCTTTAATAGCCTCGGCCTGCTTAAGCTTCATCACCTCATCTTTGGCAACATCAGAACGGTTCTTAGATGAGCATTGAGGTGGTTGCTTTTTGGGGGTGACAGATAGATCGACATTCAAATGATGAAAAATGAAGCTCGATTCTACCCTAGGAGCTTCGTAAGAATTCCATACGAACACATCAATGTTCTTCCTCAGAAACTCTTCCAGCTTTCCCTTCTCCTGAGGAAGCAGCTGAGCCCGACCTAGAAAAACTTCTTCAAATCATCACCTATGATAACCTTATTTGAATCCTCACACTTCGCATCCTTGGCTGTCCCATCCGCGGCTAACACCGGAGTCCTTGATTGCTATAAACCCTTATCAATAAAAGCTGAGGACCCGGTTTCAGGCTAATGCATAATAGCGGCTACCAAGCATTGTTTAGCCACAAATTAACTCCCAACCAGCTCCTCAATCTGATCCCCAAGCAGATACTTTACCTTCAAATAAAGGGTGGAGGAGACGGCCCTCAGGGCATAGAGCTAAGGTCATGCTACAATAGCAATGTATGGAGAAAAAACATCCACCACAATAAAATCCAGTTCCATTATCTCTGAGCCTGCCTGCACAGGTAGTGTGATCTAACCCTTTGGAATAACAACCTTTCCATCAAAGCCCACTAGGGGTGAATCATAACTCGTCAAATCTTCCGGCTTCAAATTTAGCCCCTTGTACAAATATGGATACATAATCTCAACCCACTACCTTGACCTATCAGCACCCTCTTCACATCATACCCCCCCAATCTTGAGGGTGACCACCAAGGTGTCATCATGCAGTTGTATAGTCCCGGCCTTATCCTCGTCCAAGAAGCTTAACGCTGGTCAGATCCTTACTTTAGCCCTCTTCGGCTCGTGTTTAGAATCCTCAGCAAGTGGCCAAGCCACAGACATCACCCTGGACGGATGAGAACCAGTCCTCCTCGGTGCAGTGAGGATGACGTAGATTGTGCCTAAAGGGGGCCTTGAAGAAGCATTCCCCTGAGCCCCTGGCTCTACTTGGTTTCCTTGCTCATTGGACCGATACAAAAATTGCTTTAACCTATCATTCCTGACCAGTTGCTCCGGATGATTCCACAAGGTTCTGTAGTCCTAGGTGGTATGTCCTCGTTCTTGGTGGGATTGGCAATGAAGGCTTTAGTTACGCCTCATGGGGTATCCTCCCATCTTGTTTGGCCATTTGAAGTATGATTCATTCTTGATCTTCTCCAAAACCTGATGCACTGGCTCTCGGAACACCGTGCTAACCACTTGAGGAGCCGCAAGCCCAGATTTTCGAGTGAAATCCCTTCGAGGTCTGTTATTGTTGTAGTGGTCCAACCTGAAAAATCCCTTTGAGGTTATCCATCCTCTCTTGAGGGATAACCTTAGCCTTTTCTTTCCTTTGCTATTGATCCTCTTCAACCCGTTTGTACTCATTGATACAATCCATAAGCCGACCATACTCCTTACCGGCTTCTTGGTCAAAGACTTCCTCAAATCATGCTCGACAAGCAGGCCGACCTTGAAGGTCCTGATGGCCACATCGTTAAAATCCCCATCGATCTCATTAAACATCTCTTAGTATCGGTCTGAGTACGTTTTTAGGATTTTTCCTTCTCACATAGACATGGACAATAGGGAATCTAAAGGCCGAAGAACCCTACTGTACGTAAAAAGAGAAACCCAAATGCTCAGGTGAGCTCCTTAAAGGAACCAATAGAACCTGCACCTAGACCGTCAAACCACCTCATTGCCGTAGGTCCCAGGGTAGATGAGAATACCTTGCACATCAAGGCCTCGTTCTTGGAGTGTACAGCCATTCTCTGGTTGAAGTGGCTTACGTGCTTCACAGGGTCTGTACGTCCGTTATATATGGTGAATGTTGGTTGAGTGAAACACTGAGGAAGTTTCTCTGCTTCAATCCTGCGTGTGAAAGGTGATGGGATTTTAACCCTACGCCTATGGTGGTAATCCTTATCACCCGAGAAAGACTCACTAGTGAGAGTCCTCGATCTGGGCCTATAACTGCCATCCTCTTCCTCACTAAAAGAAGAAACAAACCTTGAGGGATTTTTCCTTCTTCGTTCATGGCGTAACTTTCTCCGCAAATGATTGATCTCCAACTGCATGTTCTTAGCATTCTCCTCATAAGAGACGTGGCTCCCACCCCGAGACTAGCTTCTACTAGTATGGGTAGTGTGCACACTTCCCTCTCGGACCTTTCTCTGCTCAAGATGGAGGAAATGATCTTCACGTTGGGACCCCTTAGATTTTGCCTCGTTTTGACCTGAGCCTACCATAGTTGAATGTTAAACTTACCGCAACACCAGAATTTCTCACAGACGGCGCCAATTGTAAGGTCACAATTTGGCTCCTAGGCCCAAATGAGGTATGAATCTAGGCCCAAAGAGCAATGAATTTGTAGGGAGTGGGTTGGAAAACTAGGCGTTAATGAGTTAGACAACAAGCAAAGTAGATCCAGATGACAAGAAAATGAAAATAGACTGGTTTGATTCAAAGAATATCGTCCTCGGCATAGTTCGAGGAGATCGGTTCTTATATATTGATTCACAAGTGTGATTACAAGTTACACTCTTGATTATTACAATATTTTCTCTTAATTTCCGATCCCCTATTCTCAAAGACCTCTTTCTATTTTATATTCTCTTCTTCTTTTGTCTCCACCCTCCACGTGTATAGTAGATTGCTGATCATGATCTTTGTCCCATCAGCCCCTTCCTGAAGTCTTTGGTAGTAGCTGTAAGGCTGAAAATTATTGTTCAGGTATCACTTCCTTATTAATGCAGCCAGAGAGTTAGCTATAGATCATTCAATACGGTGGTAGCAGCTTTCTCTTTAGATATTTCATAGTTTCTCCTTTCTTCTACACTTCCTCGAAGCATATCCTTATCAATAGAATCTCCGGGGAGATCACTTTGGATAACTGAATGCACCATTTGCCTTTGCTTTGCTTAGCCGAGGAGATATTCCTCCTCGGCACACCTTCCCAGTCCTTCCCAGTTACAAATTGCCTGCGGAGCTCTGGATCTTACATCTTCATTACCGTTTATCTGTCCTCAGACTAATGAATGTCCTCATACAAGGCCCAAGGCCCAATATGTATTCTTGGGCCCCTGCTCCCTACACTACCTTTGCTTAGTATATGATTATTCTTATTTGCTTTGTGAAAGTTATGATATAAAAAAAAAAAACATTTGAAAGATAGATTTTTATATTTAATTGAATTATTTAGTTTATTTTTATATTTATACTAATTTAATATAATTATTAAATTAATTATGACGTCATCACGGTTTGACCTCGGTCTGATCTTAAAAATCTTGAACCTTTTTCTTTTACAGTTCATTGAATGGTTCGGGTTTGAAAACCATGATCACAATAAGTGATGTCAATTGGACTTTTAAGTGGTTAAAAAATGCCCTCATTAATGAAGGGTAATTTCATTTAGAAATAGGAACATAAATGTCAAATAAAAATTTTCATTTTGAATTCAAAAAAAGAATTCCTAAAATTTAGGATTTTTTTTCTCTTCACATTCAAAAAAGAAATTACAATTACTGCTTATTTCTAATGTTTATCATTTTTATTTTTTTGAAAAATAAAAATATATATTTCTAAATTATAGTAGATGCAAATTATTAACTTTTACTTAAAAAAATAGAAAAGTCTCTATGCACATGCGCGAGTGCATGCTCAGAAGCTAGTATTATTATAGTAAGAAACAATGCCTAAAATTTCAAAGCCAAAACATAGTGAAGACAAGGCAAAAACAAAATGATACTTTGAATTTCTTTTCTAAAAAAGAAAAAAAAAAAAGGAAAAAAAAAAAAAGAACAAGGATGTAGGGGATTTCATCTAATACACTTTGATAAATATTAGCATCTTGTCAAATTACTTATATTCATGTATTCTTTTAGTGTACTAGCTATTCTATCTCTTCATTCTTCTCTACCTTGACTTAGTGAAGTATTGGCAAAGCTAGAATTTGCCACTTCTGTGTTATTTACTTACTAACTACAGAGCCTACAACTCATTGAAGTATGAAAATTTTATATGATTTGTTTATAAGAGAAGTATTTCAGTTTTGTAGCTTTGCTTACTAATATGCTTACACAACACATCCCTGTACTTAATTTTCCTCCATTTGAGATAATTTTATTTATATTTCAGCCTATTTTTAATATCCCCTTCATCTTCCGCTCCATTGTTAATCAGTGAACATTGGTTTATTGTTTATTATTCTGATTTTGTTACATATGTTTCAAAATTCCATTAGGTGGTGAATTGGATGATAAGCCAGCAATGGCCGGTTAAAACAATTGGACCAGCTATTCCATCAATCTACTTAGACAAGCGGTTGGAGGATGACAAAGAATATGGCGTTCACCTATTCAAACCTGACGTGGATGCTTGCATGAAGTGGCTAGACACAAAGGAAACTGGCTCAGTTGTTTATACATCATTTGGAAGCTTGGCATCCCTAGGAGAAGAGCAGATGGATGAGCTAACAAGGGGCCTAAAGAATAGCAATTGCTACTTCATGTGGGTTGTCAGAGAAACTGAACAGAAAAAAATTCCTCCTAATTTTTTACAAGAAACATCAGAGAAGGGACTAGTTGTGAGTTGGTGCCCTCAATTAGAAGTATTGGCTCATAAGGCCGTTGGGTGCTTCATGACTCATTGTGGATGGAACTCAACCCTTGAAGCATTGAGCTTGGGAGTGCCAATGGTTGCAATGCCAATATGGACGGATCAACCAACTAATGCAAAGTTCATTGTGGATGTGTGGAAGGTAGGGGTAAGGATTAAATTGGATGAAAGAGGAATAGCTACCAAAGAAGAAATAGAGCTGTGTATAAAGGAAGTAATAGAAGGAGAAAGAGGGAAAGAGATGAAAATGAATTCAGTAAGATGGAAAGAATTGGCTAAAGAGGCAGTGGATGAAGGTGGAAGTTCTGATAAAAATATAGAGGAGTTTGTTGCAAAACTTGTGCAATCTTAAAGTTAATGTAAGCAGCAATTCAGCAACTCTTCTTTCAAATAATGGTCAAGAAAAAAAATTTATGATATCACTATTGGAGGTTTTGTTGTAGTGATACCAAGCGTTAACAAGTTGGAGGAATTTGATTTTTTATCAAAACATTACCCATGTGATTTCTCTAGGAGTACAATATTATTTATCTAGCAAGCAATACCAAATTTTCATTTTACAATGAATAGATTCTTCTTGTACAAGATGATAGGCCAAAAATGTATTGACCCATTGTGATAAATTAACCAATTGATTTAGCCAAGTTAATTAATTAATTCAATTAACATGCAAAACGCGTGCTAGCACAAACAAATCACCAACTAAGATAATATGTAGCGGAAAATAAAGTTGACACGGTGGTTTGTTTACGAATCGGGAAAACCTCCAAGGCAAAAATCCCACTGGGTGATTTTAAGGTCACCACTCCCAAGAATCGATTGTTATCACAATAAGCGGTTACAAGTAAAGGAATCCCAATACCTTATACCAACCTACAGTTGAACCCTTACCCCAAAACACAATTAGACTTGTTCTGTAGTAATAATCTCTCTTTTTCAATGCACGGCTCCTAGTATATGACTAACAAATCGATGCGCAGATCCCAGTACGCGACTTACCCGCCAACTTGAGGAAGATGTTGGCTGCAAAGTTTTTCAGTTCATCAACACGATGAAGATCACAAAGCTCCTTGGTTACAAAACCCAACGGCGTACAAACGCAGCAACTTCTTCAAGTAAAAGATGAACTAGGGCAAATTCTGTCTCCGGTCACAATTTGCATGAACAAAACTTTGCCTCACACTTGTGTGCCCTTTGACAACCCTTAAAATAATCTTTATATATGTTCAGGGTTATGAGAAAAGAAAACCGAAACATGTATACACAGATTGGTGTGAAATCAGATTTGAAAAATTGATTTTCATAAATTTTGATATATAGCTTATCTATCGAGCAGCTGTCTAGCATCAGGGTAAACAAGTTAAACCTTGATAGATACTATTTCTCAAACTAACTGTCGAGTTTTAAAATTTAGCACTTTTTCACTTGATTCTTGAATAGATTTGCATGGTTTTAACACTTGAACTTGAAACCTTGTTTCTTGAAGTATTAAAAACATCTTAGATCTACCCAATTACAAGTAAAGTGTGTTTTGTCAAAGGATTAGCCAATTCTAAATAACATATATTCCTAACATGATTCACATATGTCCTACTACAAGAAAAAATAAAAACCCTAAACTAAGTAAAAGAAAAATTTTCATACAACAACAGCAAATTCCATAAATATTCATGTGATGCCGGTGAATGGCACATGATTTCACCCAAAGGTTAATAAGACACTTGTATCAAGTGATATGGCTAAAACAACAACAATCAATGTTATTTAATTAATTAATTTATTTGATATAAGCGTATTCGTTAGAATTAACCTTAAATTTTGAAATTTTTTTTTTCAATTTTTTTTGGCTATTTATATTTCTAAATATTTATTTTTCTAAATATTCATTTTGTCGTTTTATATTTTATTTAGTTTTCATAATGGTCTTGTTGCATTTCATATCTTCATTTTTATAATTCTCTCTCTCTCCCTCTCTCTCAAATTAGATTATAATTGCTGCTATACTACTACTATAGAAATAAAATAGGATAAAATATTATTTTGGTCTCTAAACTTTTACAAAAGTTCGTTTTTCATCCAGAAACTTTGCAGAACATTTTACTTTTCGTCCTTCTGTCTATGTCCATTAGTTTATGTCTTACGTAAATAACAAAGTGCTAACATAGCATCGATTAATTTTAAAATTTATGAATAGGTGACACACAATTATTGGCACTTGTGGAATAGATATCGATATTTCAATCAGACAGGTATACCCCTCACATAGAAACCCATTGTCTAGGCAAAAATCAAAACCTCCAACATGAAAGTTGAAACCCCAATGCCAAGTTCAACTGTGAAATCCCTACACTCAATCGGTGACCGGCGACCCAAACTGTGAATCTCCACCCAAAAGAGGAGGATTTGCAGATCATTCAACATCTCTATTCTTTGCCAGCTTTAATAATTCTAGAGCAGCTTTGTTTAAAGTAAAAAGAATTCATTTAAACAAGTGTACAACAAAGACCAAACTTTTAGCAAAGAAAAACAAAGAGAGTTTAAAGCAAAGCCTATAATTTTGAGAAGCACTGAAACTGATCCTTCAAAACGCCTTAGCTCATATATCTTTGAATCCAATAGCAATAACCGACAATGTGAGAAACCCATAAACTTCTAAAGAGATGAAATAGTCGAGAGAGAGAGAGAGAGAGAGAGAGAGAGAGGCGTTGGCCACCCTTGGTGGTGGCATCAATGAGGAAAGCATGGTTGGACTTGGCATTGGGGTTTCACATTGGGGATATTGATTTCTGCTATAGCGAGATTGAGGGGTATATTAATGTTTGTCTCGCTAAAATATTTATTCCATAAGTGCCAATGATTATGTGCCATGTGTCCATTATTTTGTTAAATTAAATGGTTTGGTCCAGGTTAAATACCATGTTAGTATTCCATTAGCCACATAGGACATAAATTAACAGACATTGATAGCAAGACAAAAAGTAAAACATTTTGCAAAGTTTAGGGTTGAAATAAGACCTTTTGGAAGTTTAGATACGAAAAATGAGTTTTGTGTAAGTTTAGGGACCAAAATGATATTTTACTCAACAAAATATTTCATAACTTACCAAAATGATATTTTACTCAACAAAATATTTCATAACTTATTAAGGTATGAAGTTTTTTTTTTTTTTTTTTTTTTTTTGTATGAACATAAGGTATGAAGTTGTGATTAGAGTACTTTTTACTTTTACATAAACTTACTGCTTATATCACTTTTAGTATATAATTTCTCATATATATATATATATATATATATTAATAAATAAAATTAATAATGATAATATTTTAATGATTCAAATGCATATGCTAGTCATGTTTGAATACCAATTTGTATAAACTCGAAAACATTCAAAATCATATTGGGTTTAAAATTTTCAATCTCTTGACATTTGCATTCTTTTTTTCTATTTTTTTGGGTTCAAACCTATTATATAAAGATCAGATTAGGTCTGAATCTTCCAAACTGACCCATAGCATTCCTAATACAGTGAGTTTGAAGACGCAGAAAATTTCAGACATTTTCACTGAATTGGTTTGCATTTGTGTTTATGGTGGAACCCAAGTGAACTGAATATGTGAGTGGGTGTGAAATCTATGTGTCTGTAGCAACATCATGTTTAGTTGTACTATTTTCTTGCATCAGCAAATTATTAATTTATTTTAAGAGGCACTGACTGTCGGAAATTTCATAAGCCAAACTTAGTGAAGACAATTAGACAAGGCTACCTAACAAAATGGGACTATCCTTTCACTCCTGCTTTTGAGGTTATCAGCATGCGATTTGTTACTGTTATTTATTATTATTATTATTATTATTTTTTTTTTGAAATGCAGAGGCATAAACAAAATGATTGTTTGCATTTCACATCCAACATACAAGTAATGAAAATATTCAACTTCACCATGGATTATAAAATTTGATTTCTATTTCATGATCCAAAGATACGCACACCCAAATTAGAGAGGGAAAGTTCAATCCTAATATTTCAATTACCCTTCATTATTAGAATAATAGTTAAAATGGAGATCCCATTTTTTCTCACTTAGGTGTAACTAATAGTCTAATACAATCTATTATGATGCCCAACGAGGAGCAATACAGCTTCCCTTTGAAGTGCCTATAGTATTAGTATCGCTACCCTCAATGCCTTCACTAGGAATCAAGGTCGACCTACCTTCTTTCCTGTCTGATTCGAGATTGTACCTGTTAGTGTATAGCTTAGACTAGATTAGCTCGTTGGGCTTAGTCCAATATACTGTACTTGTAATTTACTCATATTGCTTGTATTGCACACATACCTAGCTTATATAAGACTCTCTATTGTACATTATTATTTACACAGAATATACAGACTATTTAGTCTTTCCCTCTCACTTTATATTGTTAATATGGTATCAGAAACAGCGCTCTGGCCTAGTGGTATTTTTCGACATTCTTCCGCTACCCTTACCTTCACCGGTAGCCACCATCAGAAGCGAGTCACTGCCATCACACCCAACCACTACCTCTCGAACCTAGTCTATTCATCAATCAAATTGTCAAACCACAGTTACGACGTGATGGAACAGACTTCCCAATAAAAACCCAACCAGAAACTGTCCCAATGGAGCCTACACGCGCTGCCCCAAGTTTCTACCTGTCGAAAACGAGTTGCACGCGCTCTTAAGCGCCATCAAGATCCTTATGTGCCTAACAAGCCGCTGCCACGCAGCTCCAGTCTCTCCATGCGCTCAACACCTCTAAATGCCATGTTAGCCCTAGCACGTCATCCAGTGACATCAACAAACAGTACTGTTGACTTCTGACCATTGGCCAGCACTGTTGACCATTGACTTTGCGTTGACTTTTTACCAAAGTCAAAATTTTTGAACAGGGCCTATTTTGCTCAATTTTTCGCGTAGATTCCAATTTTGGGCTTCGTATTTTCATTATAGCTTAACAAAACGAACGAGATATTTTACATCCTATCACTATTATGTTGAATGGTCCTACTAGCTATCATGCATGGTCTCAGAATATGACTGTCTTTCTCAAGGGTCGTAAACTGTGGAGATATGTGACTGGTTCAATTCCTAAGCTAGTACCAACACCTAAGTCCAAAGCCACAGCTGTTGAAGATGCCTCCAAGACTGCTATTACAGCGGATGATTATGAAGAACGCCTAGAGGAATGGGAGAGTATTTAGAGTAAGATCTTGTCTTGGTTTATCAATACCTTTATTCCCTCCATTCATAATCTTCTTCCTCGTCTTGAGATTGCTGAGGCTGCTTGGAAATTTCTGGCCGATCGTTATAATTGCACTAATGATTCAAGCCTGGAGTTCCACATTGAATCAAAGCTTTATCAAATGCACCAAGAGACAGGTCAGTCTATTTCTGATTTTTATTCTCAAACTTATACTATGTGGGAACAACTCTCTGCTACAGATCCTCCACTAGTATGTTCTAAGAACATTGAGCTCTTTGTCAAATATCAGAATTGCCGTAAATTTATGCACTTCATGATGGCTTTACGTGAGGATTTTTAGCCTACTAGGGCTTCTCTATTTAGTCGATCTCCTACACTTCTTGATGTTGCAGTCAAGGAGCTCATTTTTTAGGAGAACTGTTGGCCTACTCATCACATGTCATCATCTGATCATGTATTGGCTACACTATCTCCAGAGCATCTCATTGCTACATTCACTGCTCCTCCACGAATAAACTCTGGGCGTCCCACCTCTCAGTCTTCCAAAGGTACTTGCTACGAGTTTTGCCGTGCCAAAGGCCATGACATCTCAGTTTGTCGCAAACTACGGAAATTTATGCAAGAGTAGAATAAAGCTTCTCTTCCTCGGGCAACTACTATATGTTCTTCAGATCCATCGGTTCCTACAAGTCCATCTTTGGCTTCCTCACTTACTACGACTGATATTAAGGTAGTAATTCAACAGGTTTTATCCTAAACTTCCACTGCCCTTTCTGTCACCTCAGGTAAACTACCTTGGTTTTTCGATGTTACATGTTGTAACCAAATGACTCCTGATGAATCCCAATTTTCTGATAAGGCACCCTTAGAACACTTCATCACCATTTACACTGCTGATGGAACTCCTATGCCTGTTAGTCATAAAGGAACAATCTCTTTTCCTTGTTTATCCCTTAGTGACACTTTTCATATCCCAAAGTTTTCCCTCAATTTGCTTTCTGTTCGTTAACTTTGTGAAATAGGCATAGATCTTCTATTTACTAATCATGGTGTGAATGTGCAGTATCCCCGAACGGGTCAAGTGCTTAGGACAGGCCATAAGGTTGGTCGCATGTTTGAGGTTCATAACTTGAAGATTCCTTCACAAGTTGTTTCTGCAGCTGCTACCACTGCCACCCTCTCACTTGAACTATGGCATGCTCGTCTTGGTCATCCATCCTTATCTCGTCTTTAGTTGTTAGTTTCTCAAGGTCATTTAGGTTCATTTCAGTTTCAAAAATTTGATTGTGCTTCCTATCATTTTGGCAAACAAACAAAATTGCCCTTTAATAATAGTGACTTCTTTTCTTCTGCACCTTTTGATCTTATACATTCTGATATTTGGGGTCTTACACCCGTTTCCACTGAGGGGGGGATCTAGATATTTTGTCATATTTGTGGATGATTTTTCTCAATATGCTTGGATTTATCTTCTTCACCATAGGTCTGAACTTGTGTTTATTTACCAAACATTTCATAAAATGATTGAAACACAATTCAATCACACTGCCAAAGTCTTTCAATTAGATAATGCTCAAGAATATAATGATAAATCTTTCCTATCCTTTTTACGTAGTCATGGTCCCCTTCCTCAGCGGTCTTGTCCTTACATCTCTCAACAAAATGGTCATGCAGAATGAAAACATTGTCGCATTCTTGATGTTGTCCGCACCCTTCTCATTTCTGCCTCTCTTCCTAAGCGCTTTTTTGGGTTGAGGTCGCACTCACTGCTGTATACACCGTTAATCGTATTCCTTCACCAACTACACACAAAAAATCACCCTTCGAGCTTCTCTATGGTCAAACTCCTAACTACTCCTCTCTTCAGGTTTTTGGTTGTGCTTGCTTTGTCTCTCTTCCTCTTCATGAACGAACAAAGCTCCAACCTCGTGCTTGTCTTTGTGTTTCCTTGGTTATGTTATATCTCAAAAGGGGTTTCGCTACTATGATCCCATTTCTCATCGCGTTCGTGTCTCCCATCATGTTGAGTTTTGGGAACATCGTCCCTTTACAAGTCTTCAGCAGTTTCCTGCGTTCTCTTCCTCAGAGTCTCCCATTTTTACTGATCTTTTCCTCCCTCTTTATCCTAAACTTGTGGAGGATTCTTTGACATTGACTGCCTCTCCAAACAACTTATCTCTGGTTCTATCTTCAGCATATGAGCCGTCTGTCTTGGATCCTATGGCACCATTCTCTCCTGAGTCTCTTGTTGGTCTTGAACTTTGTTGTTCCACCCCTTGGCTATCCACACTCAGGCAGTTAAGTTTGTCGCCTTCGTCGTGCTCTTTATGGCTTCAAGCAAGCTCTTCGAGCTTGGTTTGAAAAGTTTAGCTCAGTTACTACTCAGCAAGGTTTCACTTCGAGTCCTCATGACACTGCTCTCTTTGTCCGAAGATCCTCTACTGGTATCACTCTTATTCTTCTTTATGTTGATGATATGATTATTACTGGAGATGATTCTGCAGGTATCCGCTCTCTTCAGCACTTCCTCAGTCAACATTTTGAGATGAAAGATCTGGGAACTCTCAATTATTTTCTTGGGCTTGAGATTACCTCATCCTCTGATGGATACTATCTTTCCCAAGCTAAATATGCTTCTAATATTCTCTCCAAAGCCAGTATCACTGACAACAAGACTGTTTCCACTCCCTTGGAATACAATGCAAAGCTCACACCTTTGGATGGTGAACTTATATCCAATGCTACTCGCTATCGTCAGTTGGTTGGTAGTCTGATTTATCTTACTGTTACTAGTCCGGATATTTCATATGCCGTGGGTATGGTTAGTAAGTTCATGGATGCCCCTCATTCTGTCCACTATGCTGCTGTTCTTCGAATTTTCCGATATATCAATGGCACACTTTATCATGGTCTTCACTACTCCTCTCGGTCTTCTCTCGAACTTTATGCTTATTGAAATGCGAATTGGGCAAGTGATCCGACTGATCATTGCTCTATCACAGGTTTCTGTTTCCTGTTACGTACTTCTCTTGTCTCGTGGCGTAGCAAGAAGTAAGATGTGGTTTCCCGTTCCAGTACTGAGGCTGAGTGTCATGCCTTTGCCGACACCACCTGCAAGCTTGTCTGGCTTTGCTGGCTCTTGGCTGACATGGATGCTCTATAGCCCACTGCCACTCCTCTTTATTGTGACAATCGTAGTGCTATCTACGTTGCTCATAATAATGTCTTCCATGAACACACCAAGCACATTGAGATCGACTGCCACATCACTCGCCAGCATCTCAAGAAAAGCAATCTCAAGTTGTTCTTAATCTCTTCTGCTAACTAGCCTGTTGATATCTTCACCAAGACTCACCTGCCTAGTCGTCTTCGAGATCTTATATCTAAACTACAGTTGGCTTCCTTCTTGCCACCTTGAGTTTAAGGGGGGATGTTAGTGTATAGCATAGACTAGATTAGCTCATAGAGCTTAGCCCAGTATACTGTACTTGTAGTTTGCTCATATTATTTTTACTGCACACATACCTAGCCCTTATAAGGCTCTCTATTGTACATTATTATTTACACAGAATATACAGACTATTCAGTCTTTCTCTCTCACTTTATATTGTTAATAGTACCCAGGTTTATTTAGCATCTCATTGAATCAATTCTCAACTATATACACGAAACAAATTGAATCTTTTACAACACCTTTGACAATTTGAAAGATGGGGTAGGGTAAGAAATTCATATATATTTATAAAAGGTGTCTTGCATTGTATTGATGGACTTGAATTATATACCGGGAGATGTGTTGGGCCTAATTGGACTTGATTGTACTGAGAATTTAGGGGTTGATAGGCCCTCATTGCAAAGCCCTAGTGTATGTAATGCAAAAGAATTCTCTGTGATAATTAGGTACACATTGAGGATCCGTTTAGGATCTGCCTATTTTATCATATACTCTATTATATAAATATTAGCGTCTTGTCAAATTACGTATATTGAGTACTAGTTATTTTATTAAGGTACATTGGATAAGGCCGTGTGTTATGTACCTACTGACTACAGAGCCTCCAACTCATTAAGTATGAATACGAATCGTTTATAAGAAAAGCATTTCACTTTTGTAGCTTTGCTTACTAATATGATTACACAACACATCCCTAAATGTTTCCTATATTTGTTTTAAATAATTTTAGATTTCATCCTATTTTTGATATCCTGTTTGTACATCTTCGTTGTTAATCAATGAACATTATTTATTACTTTGATTTTGTTACATATATATGCTTCAAAATTCCATTATGTGGTGAATTGGATGGCAAGTCAGCAATGGCCTATTAAAACAATTGGACCAGTTATTCCATCGGTGTACTTGGACAAACGGTTGGACGATGACAAAGAGTATGGTCTTCACCTATTCAAGCTTGATGTGGATGCTTGCATGAAGTGGCTAAACACAAAGGAAACTGGTTTTGTCGTCTATACTTCATTTGGAAACGTGGCATGTCTCGGAGAAGAGCAAATGGAGGATCTAACATGGGGTCTAAAGAATAGCAATTGCTACTTTTTGTGGGTTTTTAGAGAAACAGAATAGAAAAAGCTTTTGTTGGGTTCTAAGATTTTAGGAACTAAATGTAATAGAACTTCATTTTATAATATGTTGGCAAACCACGATCAAAATATTGAGTCTAATTTTAGGTTTGCTCAAAGTGTGTTTATTTGTAAAATTGGAATCGAATGACTGTAGAATTTAAACCCATGTCAAATATTATTTTGACTAAATTGTAATTTATACCCTTAAAGTTTGGGTTAATTTTGATTTTGCCCCTAAAATTTTTGAATTTGAATTCATAAAATTATGTCATTTTTAATTGAGGTGATAATTAATAGACAACTCATTATTTATGGCGTATAAACAAAAGAGTTTAAATCTAAATGATATGTAATATTAAAGGTCCAATTTTATAAATTTTAAGGGATAAGATAAAATTATTCTGAAATCTAAGGGGATAAATTGCAATTTGGTTTTTTTTTTTTTTTTTTTTTTTTAACATAAGTATATGTTTCCTTTAAGATCAAATATTCATCTCTTCGGAACTCTTGTCGAAACATTAAAAATAAATAATAATAAAAACTGCGCAATGCGCATGCATTTATCCTAAAACTGTCGCTTTTTAAAATCAAGTAAAGATTTTGAACAATGAGGACATAAATCCATATTAAACCTTGCTCCATATTCTACACTTCGTATATCTTCGTTGTTAATCAATGAACATTATTTATTATTTTGATTTTGTTACACATGTTTTGAAATTCCATTAGGTGGTGAATTGGATGGCATGCAAGTCAGCAATGGCCAATTAAAACAATTGGACCAGTTATTCCATCGGTGTACTTGGACAAACGGTTGGACGATGACAAAGAGTATGGTCTTCACCTGTTCAAGCTTGATGTGGATGCTTGCATGAAGTGGCTAAACACAAACACTACAAAAAACGAGGTCTATAGCCGCGTTTCAAAAACGCAGTTATAGACCCCAAAAACGCGGCTATAGGATATAGCCGCGTTTCCTATAGCCGCGTTTACAACCCAGGCCTATGCTATGCAGCAATAGCCCCCGGCAGGTCTATAGCTGCGTTTTTGAAAACGCGGCTATAGGTTGGACCTAAAGCTGCGTTTCTTAACCGCGGCTACAGACCCGCTTTAAGCTGCGTTTATAACTGCGGCTATAGGGTTTTTTTTTTTTTTTTTAATTTCTGGGTTTTTTTTCCCAGAAAAATTTTAAATTCAAACCAAAAACAAATTTAAAATTAAACACAAATTCAAAAAATTCAAAATCAACCACAAACCCAAAAAATTCAAAATCAAATACAACATACTCACAATACAAACACAACATGCATCAAAATATAAGAACACAAACCCATGAATCTTCTCTCATTCAACAAAACTAACCCAAATCTAACAGTAAATCCAATAGCACAAATTCTAGCACAGATCCAAAAAATTCAAAATCATAACTCAAATACTAGATCTATACAAAATCAGTGTGCTAGAGAAAAAAAAAAAAAAAAAACAAAACAAAACAAAAGAAGAAGTAGCTTCAAAGAAACAAAGAAAAAAAAAAAAAAAAAGAGTTGTGCTGGGGAGTGAAGAAGGAAGAAAGACAAAGGGAAAAAAAAAAAAAAAAGAAAAAAAGAAAGAAGAACGTACCTGCAGGTGTGCTCCAAATGATCAGCTGCTCCATAGAAACAAAGAAAAAAAAAAGAAGAAGAAGAGCTACGTTGGTGTGAAGAAGGAAGAAAGAAAAAGGAAAAAAAAAAAAAAAAAAGGTTCACTGAAGCACGCCGGAATGAGTGAAGAAGGAAGAAAGAAAAAAAAAAAAAAATAGAAAAGAGAGAAAGGAGAGAAAAGATGAAAGTGAGAGGTAGGTGGGAAAGTAGATTCGCGTTATAAAATTATTCTGGGGTCTATAGCCGCGTTTTAAAAAAAAACGCGGCTATAGACTGGCTGAAAATATTCAGCTGGACCTATAGCCACGTTTTTAAAAACGCGGCTATAGGTCCTCCCTCTTTTGGCCGAAAATTTTTAACAAGGACCTATAGCCGCGTTTTTAAAAATGCGGCTATAGGTCCAGCTGAATATTTTCAGCCGGCCTATAGCTGCGTTTTCTAAAAACGCAGCTATAGGTCCTTGTTAATGAGGGAGAACCTATAGCGGCGTTTTTAAAAATGCGGCTATAGGTCCAGCTGAATATTTTCAGCCGGCCTATAGCTGCGTTTTTAGAAAACGCAGCTATAGGTCCTTGTTAAAGAGGGAGAACCTATAGCCGCGTTTTTAAAAACGCGGCTATAGGTCCCAGTTAAAAAATATTTCGCGGGTCTATAGCTGCGTTTTTTTAAAAACGCGGCTATAGGTCCGTTCTAAGAAATTATTTGACAGGCCCTATAGCCGCGTTTTCAAAAAAACGCAGCTATAGACACTTAAAAAGGCAGCTATAGACATTACATATAGCTGTGTTTTGAAAACGCGGCCAAAGGTGGACCTATAGCCGTGTTTCTTAAAAACGCAGCTATAGGTCCATCTTTGGTCGCATTTTTTGAAAACGCGGCTAAAAAAACGCAGCTATAGCCTGCATTTTTTGTAGTGAAAGGAAACTGGTTCTATCATTTATACTTCATTTGGAAGCATGGCATTTCTCGGAGAAGAGCAAATGGAGGAGCTAACATGGGGTCTAAAGAATAGCAATTGCTACTTTTGTGGGTTGTTAGAGAAACAGAACAGAAAAAGCTTCCTGGTAATTTTCTAAAGGAAACGGAGAAGAAGGGGCTAGTTGTAAGTTGGTGCCCTCAGACAAAATTGGCCTATACCCTTTTCACACAAACTAAGCAGCATTTTGCCCCCTTTTCCAAACTAATTAGGAAAATGCCTCTCTTTTGAAAATCGATTTTCTAAAAATCGAGTTAGGCCTTATAGCGGCGTTTTTAAAGAGCCTATAGTGACGTTTTCAGGACCTATAGCGGCATTTTATAACTCGATCTTTACAAAGTCGAGTTATAGGCAAAAAAAATGAAAAAAATTGCATATAACTTGATTTCATGGAGGTCGAGTTATAAAACGCCACTATAGGTCCTGAAAACGTCACTATAGGGCTCCAAAAAAATTTTTTTTTTTTTAACTCAATTTTGAGAAAATCAAGTTTTAAAAGAAGGGCATTTTCCTAATTAATTTAAGAAAAATGGCAAAATGCTGCTTAGTTTATGTGAAAAGGGCATTTGCCCATTTTGTCCTGGTGCCCTCAACTAGAATTCGTATTGGCTCACAAGGCAATTGGGTGCTTTATAACTCATTGTAGATGAAACTCGACACTCGAGGCATTGAGTTTGGGGGTGCCAATGGTTGCAATGCCATAATGGACAGATCAAACAACTAATGCAAAGTTGATTGTGGATGTGTGGAAGGTAGGAGCAAAGATTAAATTGGATGAAAGAGGCATTGCTACCAAATAAGCTGTGTATAAGGGAAGTAATAGAAGGGGAAAGAGGGAAAGAGATGAAAAGGAATTCAGTGAGATGGAAAGAACTAACTAAAGAGGTATTGGACGACGGTGGAAGATCTGATAAAAACATAGTGGAGTTTGTGGAAAAACTTGTAAACTCCTAAAGTTATTGTGAGCAGTAACTCTTCGTTATATTTCATATAAATATTTTTTCTTTAAATGGGTAGGATTTTGTAGTAGTATTAAACTTGACTCATTTTCTTTATTTAACACTATGTCCTTTTTCTAAACACATGTCAAATATTATTTTCACTAAATTGCAATTTATATCCTTAAAGTTTGGGCTAGTTTTGATTTTTAGAATTTTTTTTTTTTAAGAATTTGAATCCATAAAATTATGTCATTTTTAGTTGAGGTGATAGTTAACAGACAACACATTATTTTTGGTGTACAGACAAAAGAGCTTAAATCTAAACAATATATAATGTTAATGGTACGGATTCAAATTTTAAAATTTTAAGCAATAAAACCAAAATTACACCAAAATTTATGGGTGTAAATTTAAATTTAGTCTTTCTTTTAAAAGAATAAGTATATGTGATCTTAAAGATCAAATATTCATCTCTTCCGAAATCTTGTCGAAACATTAAAAATAATTAAATAAAAATTTGCGTGAATTTATCCTAAAACTGTCGCTTTTTAAAATCAAGCAAAGATGATGAACAATGAGTACATAAATCCAAATTAAATATTATCCATTTCACACTTTATAGTTTATAGCTTCGACATAACTACTAGAATTATTAATATGAAAGTATTAATTTTTTAATGTATTTTGTGAAAGGTCATACTTTTTTAATAGAAAGAACCCCTCTTTGTTGTCGTAGATGAAGAGGTCACCATTTTGCCTCCTAGAATGACAAAAACATACGTTTCTGTCTCTAATCTATGCCTCCGACCAGTATTTCACTATTTCTCCCTACACACTTCTTCTTCTTCTTATTATTTGTTTTAAACAACCTCAACCCTCCCCAAGTTTATGAATAAATGGTAAATATAACCTCCTCCGTTCATTTATGTAAGCAATGATCTCATGTTCACATTATTGACTGCTAGCTACTATGTAACACACACTATGTACACAGTTACCATTCCACGTACACTAAGATTTTTATATCATATGTTTAGTTATAGTATTTAATATTTTTAGGTTGTATTTTTTATTTTAAGTCTCTTTTAACTGTTGCTTATATATAACTTAAATCATGATAATTTCATGTAAATTTTTCTTAGTGCTTATTTTACATATTCTTTCATACAATTTTAAGGAGGTGTTTTGATCTTAATTAACCTGCATATCCTTACAATTTAATCAATAACAAATGTTTATCAAGTTTCTAGGCACTAAAATGAAACTTATCAGTTGCCCACATGTTGCTTTTATATGTTACATAGTTCATAAATGCCACATATTATCCCAAGATCAACAACCTTAAGGTGGTTTATTTTTCACAATTGGTGAAACATAAAGTATAACACAAAAGTGAGATTGAGGATTTGTATTATTGATCTGTCCCACTTCTTGTGCTTCATTTTTCATTGCCAATAAATAGTTTTTTAGAAAAATAATCGAATTAAAAATTTTCGTCACTAGGACATTTGGCGATGGGGATTACGTGACGAAAGTTGTTTTGTTGCCAAATGTCATAGGCGACAAAATTAGAACATTTGGGGATGAAAATATTCATCACCAAATATACATTTTGCTGTAATGTTGCCTCACATTCTTTTTATTTTCCTTATAAACAAACAAAGTTAAAAAAAAAAAATCAGACTTGCTATATCATAGTTGGTGGAGCATAAAATAAAACACAAAAGTGGGATATAAAATTTGTATTTTTTATTTGTCCCACTTTTTGTGCTCAACTTTATGCTCTACTGACTACATCTTGCCACATATATATATATATATATATATATATATATCAGGGAAGACGATTTCGTACCGTACCAGCCGGTACCGTCGATATTTTCCGTTCCGATAGGTCAGCCAGTACAGAAACGTAGTGATTTCGTTCCGGCTTAAATACCGGTCGTACCGGGATAGTTTCGGCCGTACCGGGGTAAATTTTAGATTCCGGCTGGTTTATGGATACTGGCCGGTACTAAACTTGACCCAAAAACGCCATCTGACTTACTGGTTTTCTCCTCCTTACACCGGATGGGCTCTCTCCAGCTCTTTGCCCTTTACGCCATTGATTTTTTCGGCCTAACACTAGGACGATATTGCTGACTGGAGGTGAATGGTGGCAGCATCAATTCATTGACGTTGCGAAATGGGGCTTAAAGCTTAGAGTAATAGATAGAGAAAGAGAGGCTGAAACTAGAAGCTTGAATTTGAACACGGAGAAAGAGAGTTTGTGTCTTGAGATCTGAAAATGTGAAGTGGGAAGTCAACTTTGGAAGTTGTGATGACAGGTTGGCTTCTTCTTTTTCCATCAGGCTTTGTGAGTTCCAACGCCAGAGTAGATAGTTTTTTAAATTTTTATTTTTTGGGTTTACCATTACCACCCATCAACTTTTCTAATATTATAATATTTTTGTACTAACAAATTCCAACCATTGAATAGTTTTTCTAATAGTTACTATTTCTTATTGCTAATTTTGTATTATTTTTTTTCTATGCAACGCGCAATTGAAATAATATTTTATATTAAACAAAAATTTTTGAAATAATATTTTATGGTAAATAGAGATTTTGTGTATGTATATATATTAAATATATAAAATAACGGTAAACTCGAAACGGTACACCGGTATTGACCGGTATCCGAAATATATCGTACCGTTGGCCAAACCGGTACAACCACCGGTACGGTATTGACTTCCTTGATATATATATATATATATATATATATATTTTTTTTTTTTTTCATATAAAAAAAGGAAGTAAAATGAAAATAAAAAATAAAAAAATAAAAAGAAGAAGAAGAAGAAAATATTAGACATACTGCAATTGGTGCAGCATAAAGTGAAACACAAAAGTGGAATGGTGAATGATTTGAACTTAGAAATATTTCATTCCCTTGACTAAACAGAAATAACCTTCAGTGTGGGTATTGAGTACCTTGGTACTCTAAACCTAGTTTTCCAAAATGTTGGCTAGCCAGTCGATTAAAGAAAGAGCTCTTTTGGAAATGAGATCCCACATGCTGTTAACCTTAGGCTGGTAATAATGTCAATTAGACATTAGGTGGTTAATCACTCCTAGATAATTCTATATGTGATTATACATAGATAATCCTATGATTGGTGGAGACTACCCTATCCTTCCAAACTCAACACCTCACAAAGGAGTTGATTAATTCGACAATAATTTTTCATAATAAAATTTGCAATAACATTATGAATATAATTATTATAAATTGTAATACACCTGTCATAATCAAAGTCTTAAAAACTAATTATAACAAGATAAAAAATAAAAAATAGAAGAAAGAAAGGTAAACTTAAAATGTATTTGGCTTGGATCCAGTTTCCTGGAGGTACTGGACTCAAACTTTACCCAATATTAGAGCACTAGATCTGCTGTGATGGTATCATACGTCATCATTGCAACGGATCTAGCATACGAGAGGCACTAAACTCGAGCTAGTCAAGCATTGCCCGCTTATAATTACCAATGATCCGGCTTTCTCCATAAAATCATCAAGTTATTCACAAGAAGAAAGAGAGAAGGAAAGATGAAAGGTGAAAGATTATAAATAATGTAATACAAAACACAGTAGCATCACTCATTCCAAATAAATTATCATTTTTCTTGCATCTACAAACGTAGCAATAAGACTATAAGAGGCAAAGCAGGAAATCTCAAAGGCCAAAACGTAGCGAAGATAAGGCCACCCAACTAACAAAATGATCTTAAATCCGTTGACTCGTCAAGGTCATTGGACTGGAAGGTGGGAAAAGGCATGGGATATGCATAGCATATAGGACAACTAATAAATACAATTATTCAACATCACCAATGAGTTACATAATATATGTTTGATTGCCGGTTCATAAATTATTCATCCTAAGTTTCTACACACGCATACAGAGATCGACAGAGAGAATAGAGAGTCAAACTCAAACTCAAAACTCAAACTCAACCTCAACCTCAACCTCATTTCCTAGTACTTCCATATCCTATACAAGGTCACATAAACCCAATGCTCCAATTCTCAAAGCGCCTGGCCTCAAAGGGTGCTAGATTCACCTTAGTAGCTACCACCTCTATTAGTGAGTCAGTGAAAGCCATAGCCAGCTAGCCACACTATCAACGTAGAAATCATCTCTGATGGCTCTACAGAAAGTAAAACTTTTGACCCCAGTGACAGTGATGAATACTTTGAACACTTCATAGTGACAGTCTCTCAAAGCTTGACAAAGCTGATTGAAACCCAAAAAAGTTCCAAACGCCCTCCTAAATTTGTTGTGTATGACTCAGTCTTGCCATGGGCTCTAAACATAGCCCGGGAACTAGGCTTAGATGGTGCTCCATTTTTCACTCAGTCTGGTGCTGTTAATGCAATCTATTATCATGGCTATAAAGGAACACTAAAGTTGCCTTTAGAAGAGCCTACAGTATCACTGCCCTCGATGCCATGACTAGGAGCCAATGATCTACCTTCTTTCATGGCTGATACTGGCACGTACCGAGCTTTATTTAGCAAGTTATTGGATTAATTAATATTGATGAAGCAAATTGGATCTTTTGTAACACCGTCTATGAGTTGAAAGATGAGGTATAGGCAAAGAAATTCCTTTCATATTGATACATAACTGCTTAAGTTTCTCCAATAAGCTTGCACGATCACAAATATACAGGCTTAAATTATAAGAAAATTATTAGGTATTCCCGAACTACTATAAATGCGTACTTCCTTCTCTCACATGAATGATGGATCCCACCATGAATTTAATTAGTGAAACCCATCATTCATGTGAGAGGGGGGAGTACGCATTTATGGCACTCCGAGAGTACACAATAATTTCCCTAAATTATATACCTATGATGAAACTTTTTCTAAATGATGTATATACCACTTAAACACATAACAAAAAAGTCATTAAAAAGTTATTTGATTATGTTATTAAGGTAGCATCAATTATATTTCTAACATCAATTAATAAATCCTTCTTCATCTTCTTCTCAAAAAAAAGTTTATAAATTTTCTATAGCAAAATTAGTAATAGTATCTTCAACATTTTTCTTTCCATTTTTATCTTTGCCTACTTTACAGAACACATTCCTTACGTTTTCTCTTTTAAATAATCCCAGATTTCACCTATGATTGCTATCTTCTCCATCTTTACTAATTTACAAGCTTTTATAATTGAAAGTTGATTATTATTATTATTATTATTATTATTATTATTATTATTATTATTATTATTCTGTAATCCATTAGGTACTGAATTGGATGACAAGCCAATGACCTGTTAAAACTATTGGACCAACTATTCCATCAATTTACTTAGACAAGCGATTGGAAGATGACAAAGAGTATGGCCTTAGCTTGTTCAAGCCCGAGGTGGATGCTTGCATGAAGTGGCTAGACACGATGGAAGCTGGCTCAGTCATTTATATATCATTTGGAAGCTTGGCATCCCTTGGAGCAGACCAAATGGAGGAGCTAACGTTGGGATTGAAGAATAGCAATTGCCACTTCTTATGGGTAGTTAGAGATTCAGAACACAAAAAGCTTCCAGCTAATTTTGTACAAGAAACAACAGAAAAAGGGTTGGTTGTGAGTTGGTGCAATCAACTTGAAGTATTGGCTCACAAGGCCATTGGGTGCTTCATGACTCATTGTGGATGAACTCGACGCTTGAGGCATTGAGCTTGGGGGTGCCAATAGTTGCTATGCTGCAATGGACAGATCAAAAAACTAATGCAAAGTTCATTGTAAATGTGTGGAAGGTAGGGGTTTGGATTAAACTTGACGAAAAAGGCTTTGCTAACAAAGAAGAAATTGAGTTTTGTATAAGGGAAGTAATGGAAGGAGAGAGTGGGAAAGAGATGAAAAAGAATTCAGTGAAATGGAATAAATTGGCTTTAGAGGCAGCGGATGAAGGTGGAAGTTCGGATAAAAACATAGAGGAGTTTGTGAAAAAGTTATATATTTTGGCCAATATGACCAAAATTTAATGAACCAACCACCATATAGTAAATTTATTCCCTAGAAATATGTACCCACCTAAAAACCAGGCTATTCTGAACTATTTCAATTGTTACGGTATGTATCAATTATTTCGGTTAATACAAATCATTCCGTCTTTTTTATAATTATTTATCGTTATTGTGTAATGAATAAATTAAACTCTTTGTTTGTGTGTTTAATTTATTTTTTTCATTAATGTTGATACTGAGAACTCTAAATAATTGTTTTAAATTGAGACTATTTCCTTGTATAATGATAAATATTAAGATGAAGTTATATTGAGTTCAAAAGGTAGTAATTTTGAAAGTTTATATTACTATCAAAATATTTCATTATTTTTGCAAAATCAAAACTGGGCCTCCGATAAAATTTTTATTTATGGCAAAAATTGTATAATCTTGATATTTTGTTTGATAATTTGATAATTATAACGAGGGAAGAGAGATTAGAATTCTCGGCACATTTTCTAAAACATCATTAATTAGCTACCAATTGAACTATAAAATTCTTGGTGTATACTCAAGATATTAATGTAATCTGTAACTATTCATTCGATAATTATCAAGAATGACTGTAATTTTACTATAATTTGTCGCTATGTGGACGCAGATTAGATCACTAACTATAGCCACTTATAGGTACAGGTGACGACCTAATTAAGGTGTGGTGTATCATCTTTTTCTTGTCTAACCTGGGCTTGCTTGATTGACGTTCTCAAAATGTATTTTTAACACTAAAAAACAAAATCATGTGAGACCAAAAATATAGGTTTGGATGACTATTTTTAAAAATCCATCTGAATTAATGATCATGTGCCAAAAATGTTAAGTTCTAAGGAATTAGGAACTAATGTATTAGAACTTCATTTTGTAATATTGGCAAACCATTATCAAAACGTTTTTTAGTCATGTTTAGACTTGCTCAAAGTATGAGATTTTTATGTAAAGTTAGAATCGAGTTACTGCAGAAGTTACTGTGCAATTCTGCCTGGCTCGATCGATCGAGAATTAGACTCGACTGATCGAAAGTCGTGCAGATTGGTTTTTCTGCAGAATTTCCAACTCAACCCTAGTCCATTTAATGTGTAGGGTTTTATGTTTTGCCCTAAGTATAAAAAGGAAAACCCTAGCCACGTTTTTAGAGTTCTGAATATTGTGTTTGTGAATCTTATTTGTGAGATCTAGAGATGTTTACCTTCACATACACTTAGAGTTTCCAAACTCAAGATTGATGTCAAGAGCTTGGTAATCATTCAGTTGCAGAATCAAAAGCTTCAAGATATACAAGCAGGTGTGCTTGTGCTTTGCTGAGAATTCAAGGAAAGAAGTAGTCTGTGGACTCGGAACTGTCACGTGGCCATGGTAGTAAGTTTCCTACTCGAGGTAGCAATAAGATGTTAGTGGTCTAAGTCGCTATTGTGTAAACTTCAATTCTTTCATAGTGAATTCCTTTTTACCTTGAGGGTAGCTAGGTTAAATCCTCCCCAGGTTTTTACCGATTTGGTTTCTTGGGTTATCATATCGTGTGTTTTTTATTTTCCGCACCTTTACACGATATGATTGTTATTGTGTTAACCTAGAATTGTTTAATTTACCTAAGTTAATCACTTGGCTAATTATCTAGGTTAATCTATTTGGGTTTAAGAGATCTAAACTTCTTACAAGTGGTATCAGAGCGGGTAGCTTTTTTGTTTTAGTTCTTTTGATCTTAAAGCTGATCCTTGACCCCGATTGTCATGGAACACGGACACTCTCTTGTTATTCCACCTCATTTTGATGGGAATAATTATGCTTATTGGAAAGTAAGGATGAAAGCATTCCTGAAATCTATTGATAAGAGAGTCTGGAACTCTATTGAATATGGTTGGGAGAAGCCCACTACTCTTGTGAGTGAGTGGCGAACTTCTCAAAAAGAGGCAGCTGCTTTCAATAGCAAAGCTATGAATACTATTTTCAATGCTGTCTCTATGGAGGAATTCAAGAGAATCTTTAATGTTGAGGTTGCTCATACTGCTTGGAATATCCTCCAGACTGTGCATGAAGGCACAAAAGCTGTTAAAATAAATAAGTTGCAGCAATTGACTACTAGATTTGAAAGCATTAGAATGAATGATGATGAATCTTTTGATGAATTCTATGCTAAATTGAATGATATAGTTAACTCTACATATAATTTGGGTGAAATTTATGATCAACCTAAGATTGTTAAGAAGATTCTTAGATCTTTGACTGGGGATTTTAGACCCAAAGTGACTGCCATCACTGAAAGCAAGGATGTGGACTCCATCCCTGTTGATGAACTTGTAGGATCTCTTCAGTCCTATGAGTTGGACCTACCCAAGACTACCAAATCCAGATCAATGGCTCTTAAATTTGTTGATGATGTTGAGGCTGGTGGATTTGATGATGAACTCTCTGCTACAGAGATTGCCTATTTTGCCAAGAACTTTAGAAACTTTCTTAGGAACAATAACAAAAGGGCAAGAGGTAACAACACTGCTGAACCTAGAAATTTTAGGAGGAATAATCCCACTAAGGTTAATAACACAAGTTAATAACACTGAAAAACCTAAAGAGAAAGTAGGTCAACCCTCCAATAATTCTATGGGACAACAATGTTTTGGATGTCAAGGATATGGTCATGTGAAATTTGAATGTCCTACATACTTAAAGTCTAAAGGTAAGGCTATGGTTGTAACCCTTAGTGATGATAAAGTTTCTGACAATAAATCAGTCAGTGATGAGGATGGAAACTTTATTACTTTCACTGCTACTGCTGTAGTCAATGAAAGCGTGTCTGTTAAGGGGAACCCTTCTGATGGGAAACTCTCTGAAGATGCAAATTTACAAGCAGCCTACAATAAACTTTGCAAAGTTGCTGCAAAGGATGCTATGAATGTTGATCTTGCCTTAAAGAAAATTGCATCTCTTGAACTTGATAAGAAAAATTTGCTTGTGAAATTGTTTGATGCTAATGAGTTTTTGAATAATGTGAAGACTGAGAACATGCTTTTGCTTGATAAAGTTAAAAATTTGGAACTTGAACTATCTGTTGCTAGAGAACAAACTAATAGATCTGCAAGCTCCAAACTTGATCACACGTTAAGTATTCAAAAGTCTCCCTCTGACAAAACCGGCTTAGGTTTTGTGGAAAGCATCTCTGTGCCTGAACCTCATTCCACAAACATTGTTCCTTCTACTCAACTTTCTAAGAGTGAGATTGTCAAACCTTCTGTGAGTGAAGTTGTTAAATCTGTAGAAGTCACACTCCTAAAAAGATTAGAGTTGATCTTCAAGAGTCTAATTCTAGAACTTCTAATTCTTCTAAGGGCAAGTTGCATGATAAGCTTGCTTGGGTTTGTCACTTTTGTGAAAAGTCTGGGCACATTCGTCCAAACTGTTTCAAGTTGCAAGCTGCTAAGTGAGCAAATAAACCTAAAGTACCTGTGCCTCAAGCACAAGATCCTATGGTACTTATTGGTGAATAGATAAAGACGTTAAACCTTTATTCCAATCCTGGAGTTGCTCAGAATTTCAATGTGAATAATAACTCCAATGCTAAAGGTGCATCTAAAAAGTTTTGGATGCAAAATGCTCAACCTAATTGAGTCTATCTGACATGGTCCTTGTTCTTCTTTGATCTACCTCTTGTGACCATTTTTTTAGGATCTGCATTGCATAACATTCATGCATTTCATTCTAAATTTTTTATTTTATTTAAAAAAAAAAAGGGGTAACAAGAATGGGTTTGGTAATATGTGTTTTGCTGTATTTTACTTGAATTTGAAGATAAGGTTGGTCAATCTATTTTTACATAACATGTTTATGTACCTTATTTAGCTTGGATGCACTTGTTTTTATTGCACTTTACTAACTGAAGTTTTGTAGTGCATGTTGTGTGGGAAGATGTTTATGGTTTTTGATCACATGATCTTGATCTTAAAGTCATATGTTTTTTATTGACAGACTTGAACTTTTTGAGAAAGGTATAAATAACCATCTCACCACTGTTTATTAGCCAATCATGAACACCTTAGTGCATATCGTAAGATTTTGTGCTCGAGAAAGTGTAGCACATGCACAAAAAGAACATAAAGTGTAGCCTCGGTTAAAATGTTAAAATTGGTGTGTACATTATTGGGTTATAATAATTTCACAATTCAAATAAAATGGTGTGTATATTATCCCGACTATTTCAATAAATTTCTGATCAATTAAAATTGGTATATATTATGAGGCAAATCAAGAAACTTACATGATTACAAGCTTTTATTCTAGGAGATGTGAGAGCTATATGATGTAACTCTTTAAGTGATAGTCTCTTTCAAATTCATGTGATGAATTTTGTAGAAATTATGATTGATCAATGTTTGCATATCACCTCGCATGCTGCTCAAACATTTGCTAGTTGCACACACTACACAAGCTATTCTTTGCTAGACTTTGTACATGTTATTGTGTATGTTTTTGGTCTGACCAACCAAATTTGAAAATTTCTTGAAAATTGATGCAAAACATGTTTGCTGTTTGAGATTTTGAGGAAAATTATGTGAAAATCTTGTTTTTGGGAAACTGGGATATATACATGTATTTTTGAAAAACATTTCATCTCATATTCATGCTTTTTATTCATAAAATCTAATGCTTTAAGGATTTTCAGCATTGAAATTGCTTCGTTTTTCAAAAAAAAAAATTTCAAAATTTCTATCGATTGAATCTGTTTTTTGACCAATCGAAATTATTTTTCAAATCCCTAGAAAGGTTCTGTGTGTTTCGATCGGTATTCGATTGATACTAGATCAATTGAAGTATTTTCGACCGATGGAATCTAATTTTCGATCGATCGAAAATTGGGCTAAGAGCTTTTAAAAAGGATTTTTCTCCCCGTGTTCTTCACTTTTCAAAATCTTTTCAAACTCCTTTTCACTCTCACCAACCAGTCAAGCATCTATTTTGAGATTTTTGTCGTTTTCCTCCGATTCTGTTGCAAGGATTCTCTCTCCCAAGGCCGGTAAGACCAATCTACCCTTCTTTTTGCTTTTATTCATTTTTTTTCATGCATAAATTCATGCATTTATTGGCTATTTTCGGCATTTATATATTTGGGATTTTTGATGTTGATTGTTTGTTTTCTTTCACAATAAATCGTTGGGTTTTTGTGGAGACACCATATACAAGTGATCTTTGGGGTTTAATTTGGTTAATTTGAGGTTTTGTGAAAAATTGAAAATTCTAGGGCTTGAAATTGCCGAATTTGAGATTTTTGTTCAAATTGATGCAATTTGATGAAATTGGCTTGTTAGATTGATTAATTTGATCATTATACAGTGTTTTCTAACTTGTGTAATGATCAATTTCTCAATTTGTTTGGTTTTGTGAAATTGGGTTTTTCAAATTTGGGATTTTTGATATTATGATTGATCAATGTTTGCATATCACCTCGCATGCTGCTCAAACATTTGCTAGTTGCACACACTACACAAGCTATTCTTTGCTAGACTTTGTACATGTTATTGTGTATGTTTTTGGTCTGACCAACCAAATTTGAAAATTTCTTGAAAATTGATGCAAAACATGTTTGCTGTTTGAGATTTTGAGGAAAATTATGTGAAAATCTTGTTTTTGGGAAACTGGGATATATACATGTATTTTTGAAAAACATTTCATCTCATATTCATGCTTTTTATTCATAAAATCTAATGCTTTAAGGATTTTCAGCATTGAAATTGCTTCGTTTTTCAAAAAAAAAATTTTCAAAATTTCTATCGATTGAATCTGTTTTTTGACCAATCGAAATTATTTTTCAAATCCCTAGAAAGTTTCTGTGTGTTTCGATCGGTATTCGATTGATACTAGATCAATTGAAGTATTTTCGACCGATGGAATCTAATTTTCGATCGATCGAAAATTGGGCTAAGAGCTTTTTAAAAAGGATTTTTCTCCCCGTGTTCTTCACTTTTCAAAATCTTTTCAAACTCCTTTTCACTCTCACCAACCGGTCAAGCATCTATTTTGAGATTTTTGTCGTTTTCCTCCAATTCTGTTGCAAGGATTCTCTCTCCCAAGGCCGGTAAGACCAATCTACCCTTCCTTTTGCTTTTATTCATTTTTTTTCATGCATTTATTGGCTATTTTCGGCATTTATATATTTGCGATTTTTGATGTTGATTGTTTGTTTTCTTTCACAATAAATCATTGGGTTTTTGTGGAGACACCATATACAAGTGATCTTTGGGGTTCAATTTGGTTAATTTGAGGTTTTGTGAAAAATTGAAAATTCTAGGGCTTGAAATTGCCGAATTTGGGATTTTTGTTCAGATTGATGCAATTTGATGAAATTGGCTTGTTAGATTGATTAATTTGATCATTATACAGTGTTTTCTAACTTGTGTAATGATCAATTTCTCAATTTGTTTGGTTTTGTGAAATTGGGTTTTTCAAATTTGGGATTTTTGATATAAAATTCTTGCTCAAGCCAATTTTGTGATATTGAATCATATTTGAACTGTGTGTCATTGCATTAGACCATGCATCATTTGGTTATTCTGCTCATGCATCATATAGAATTGTTATTTCTATATTTTTGTTGTGCTAACTTGCAGTCTGCCCTTGGTTTTCCTTTTTGTTTGTCTCTTTTCTTACTGTGTCTCTCAATTCTGTCCTTAGCATCATGCCTAGGAAAACTAGAGCACATATGACTTCTGCCTATTCACCTTCCCTTGATAGTGATAGGTTTCTAAGTGAGAAGCATCAGGAGACTTACAAGACCCTTAACCTTAGGCGTACCATTTAGGGTGAGCGTATGGTTCTTTTAGATGAGGTTGATGATGAGGTGAGGCGTAATTTTGAACGTAGGGGCTTGCTACCTTTGTTAGACATAGATCATCCGCATCCGGCTACCCTGATTAGAGAGTTCTACTCGAACCTCTCTATCCACATCTATGATTCCAACACTTTGGTTAAGAATTGGATATGAGGTGTAGAGTATCGCATTACCCCTTCGGTAGTGTCTGATGCTCTTGGGGTGCATGTGGTTGCTCATCCTGTCTTTCCCTATGATGAGTCTCCTCCTCTTGATGACGTGATGTCGTACATCACTGGGTCTTCTATCCAATGGGGTTCTAATCCTCGGATCACCTCTGCTGAGCTTTCTGAGTTACATTATCTTTTCTTTAGGATTGCATGTCATTCCTTGTGGCCCATTTCTCATCTCCACACTATCCCTCTTAAGCGATGTGTGTTTCTGTACACTCTTGTCACTGATGCCCCTATCAGTTTTCCTCATCTGTTTCTTCGTTCTTTAAATGAAGTGCATCGGAGTAGTTCTACTGCTCATGCTTTGTTCTTTCCTTTTTTTATTCATAGGATTCTTCTTCACTTAGGTTTAGGTGATTTCCCTGCTTCTGAGCCTGTTCATATCATTGCTCACATAGGTGCCACCTTTCTTAGGCAAAGGGCTGCTCAGCTTCGACCTAGCTCTAAGTGTCCTAGGGTAGAGCCTTCTGGTGTCACTCCACCTCCTACTTCTTCTGTAGGTGCTCCTTCGGCAGAGACATCTACTGATCCTGCTTCTGCTGCTGATGTTCTTCCACCTTCTCCTTCGAATGTTTCTGACATTCGTTGGACTTTGGACATTGTCAAGACCATTCAGGCAGCTCATGGTCAACTTTTGATGGATGTTCTTGACGAGCTTCGAGCCTTGAGAGCAGATTTGGCGAGTCTTCGACGTTCTCCTCCGCCGCCTCCTTTTGATGATGAGTGAGTGCCCATTGGTAATTCGTCACCAAAAGGGGGAGTACATTACATTGTGGAGTACTTTGTAAGGGAGTTTTTTGTCTTAGGGGAGTTTTTGTTTCTTTTTGTGATACAGTGGAGCTTGTGGAGCTTTTAGATTGTATCTAGGTGCTTCATTATGCATTTACATTTTTTGGCTCATGATAGGGGGAGATATTTTTTTTGAGATACATCTTTTGTATATGTTTCTTGTTTCACTATGCTACATTGCTTATTGTTTTATATCTATGATTTTATTCATGATATATTTCTTTATTTTGTGTTATGTGAAATCAAGAACTTCTTTTCTATGTTACTTGTATTTTCCACACATGCGTTTATGTGTTTGTTAAGTGTTACAGGAATATATAGGTTGATTCAGTCATGCTGCTGTCTACTTTTGTAACTGATAGATAGTAGTTAGGTTGAATTTGTTTAGTAGGGCTAGTGTTTTGTAATGGACTGTTTATTTTGTAAATTTTGAGCATTTTGTTAAGTTTTTGTTTTGTCACGGATTGCCAAAGGGGGAGTTTGTTAGGTTCTAAGGAATTAAAAACTAATGTATTAGAACTTCATTTTGTAATGTTGGCAAACCATGATCAAAACGTTTTTTAGTCTTGTTTAGACTTGCTCAAAGTATGAGGTTTTTATGTAAAGTTAGAATCGAGTTACTGCAAAAGTTACTGTGCAATTCTGCCTGGCTCGATCGACCGAGAATTAGACTCGACCGATCGAAAGTCGTACAGATTGTTTTTTCTGCGGAATTTCCAACTCAGCCCTAGTCCATTTAATGTGTAAGGTTTTATGTTTTGCCCTAAGTATAAAAAGGAAAACCCTAGCCACGTTTTTAAAGTTCTGAATATTGTGTTTGTGAATCTTATTTGTGAGGTCTAGAGGTGTTTACCTTCACATACACTTAGGGTTTCAAAACTCAAGATTGATGTCAAGAACTTGGTAATCATTCAGTTGCAGAATCAAGAGCTTCAAGATATACAAGCAGGTGTGCTTGTGCTTTGCTGAGAATTCAAGGAAAGAAGTAGTCCGTGGACTCGGAGCTGTCTCGTGGTCGTGGTAGTAAGTTTCCTACTCAAGGTAGAAAATCCTCCTCAAGTTTTTACCGGTTTGGTTTCCTGGGTTATCATATCGTGTGTTCTTTATTTTTCGCACCTTTACAGGATATGATTATTATTGTGTTAACCTAAAATTGTTTAATTTACCAAAGTTAATCACTTGACTAATTATCTAGGTTAATCTGTTTGGGTTTAAGGGGTCTAAACTTCTTACAAAAAATATTATGCACATGTGAAAATTGAACATCTTTAGTTGTTTTCATTTTCAGCTTTGCGTTTTTCACTAAAACTACGACCGGCTCTTCCACTAGACCAATTAGGCAATTGCCTAAAGCCCCCAAGTGGAAGGGGGCCCCAAAATTTTAGAAAAGAAGGGGTAGTAGGGGAAAAAAATTTTGGTTTTAAATGAATCTATAAAAATCTGGCACATCCTTTTTGACTAAAAAACAAAATTTCTGTTATACCCGATTAAACATTGGTAGCACAAAAAAAAATTTTGGTCTAAATAAAATCATTTGTCCCAAAAATAACATCATTATTCTCTAGACAAACCAAAATTCAACAAGATAAACCACAAATCCGGTCTAAGAAATTAACCACAAAACAATCAATAATAAATAATAATAAAAAAATCTCAAATCCCTAGAATTTTTACCGTTACTCTTTCTCATTCTTGCTTTTTCTCTTTTTCTCTCAACTCTTGCTCTCCACCTCTCTCATTCTTTCTCACCACTGTTGCTGGCTACCTGGCTCAAACTTTCTCCGATCTAAATCATTTGATCGCATTTGATCTGAAAACTCTGAGGCGTGAGGACTACCAAGCTGACTGCCTTTTTTTTTTTTTTTTTCGCTGCTGCATTTTGATTCTGGCATTCTGCAATATGGGTTTTGACTTTTGAGGTATAACTTATAAGGCTTGGCTTTCTACTTTGGATTTGTTAAGACTGGGGCTGGGCTGTGGCTGGACGTTTCATGTTTGGGCCTTCAAGTTTTTTTTTTTTTTTTTTTTTTTTTTTTTTTTTTTTTTTTTGGTTATAGGTGTAATAGGAGTTGTTTTATGTTTTTTTCTGGGTGGGTCTTATTAATAATACTTGTGTGGCCATTTTGGCAGGCATCTTCTTGGCTAGAATGGGCTTATACTTTTGTTATGGCTGTGCTTAGTTTTTTTTTTTTTTTAATTTTAATCTTGTGTTTATATATATATATATATATATATATATATATATTAGTTATTGGTAATATAATGAATAAATCTTTATTTATGCAAGTTGAGATTGCTAAAAACTTGTTATATTCGGTGAAATTACAACAATACTTTTTATATGAATCAAGTTTTATTTCTCATTTGCTCTACACTTGAAAGTTATTTTTATTTTAGTCTTTATAAATATGTTGTTTGATTTGAAATGTTTACTAGAAAATATACGTCTAGGTATGAAAAACTTAAAAAAAGGAAAAAAAGAAGAAAAATTAATTGAGTCTAAAAAAGGATCAATAAATAAATTTGTTATTAGTAATAAACAAAAGGCCCCATTTTAGTAAGAAAATGCCACCATGCCTTCAATTCTTCTCAGTTCTTAATAGTCACCCATTTGAATTTTTTTCCCCTATATATCATCTTCTTCTCCATCTCTTGAGATGATACCCTTACATGCCACAGAGCTCCTTTGTTAACAAATTAAAATAAAAAAAATGCGGCTATAGCCTGTGTTTTTTGTGAACGTTCACAAAGCCGACTCAAATTATTAATATTCTTACTAAACAAACACTTGTTTTGAAAATCCATTCAGAACAAGCTTTTAACCTGTTAGAGATATATTAGTTCAATATAATATGCCTGTGGGATATAGAAATTTAATATGGTAATAGTGCCACGTGTCATACCTGATGCTGAGGAGGCCGGTGCTGCTCCGAGAAGTCCATATCCTCAAACGGCAAGGCCAGGGTGGCGAGCCATGGCCACGTCAATGGCATATCACCAGAAGAGGCTTCATTGTAGAGGAAGAACTTTAGAGAGAGGATTAGCCCTGACATGACTAGAGGGATGGTAGATGAAACCATATTTAATGCGCCTCACCAAACCCCCTGGCTGCATTTATGTGGAGAAGACCACTGAACAGTGCTGTCTTAGTTGCTGTTAACTCACTAAAGATTTGGGAATGGTGCCTGATGGGACAATCACTCGAGTAGCATCCTGCACGATCAACATGTGAAAGGCCAAAATTAGCTGAAAGAGGCTATATAATGTAAAAGATCCCTCAGGGAAAGGGGACTATCAGAAATTCTATAGAGAAAACACTGTAGTAACAAGAACTGAAGTTGTATCCAAGTCTAAGATAAATATATTCAAGGACTACTCTCCTCGGATTTTTCCAAGGAATTTCTTTGCATAAAGCGTGTTTCTTTGCTCTCTTATTATCTTTAATCCACTGTGCACGCTATTCAATCCATTGAAGCCTAGGTTTAAGCCCAGTCTCTACAAATTCATTGTGTTAGGCTCTTTGGGCCCTAATCCAGCTACATCCTGGGCTTAGGATCCAATCCTTGCCCTTACAATCTGCGCCATCTGTGGGAAAGGCTCGAGCTTTAGTGGGATCAACGTTCAGCTATGGTAAGTTCAGGGCCTAACTGGGAAAAGTCTGTTGATTCCCAACATCAAGATAATTTTCTCAATCTTGAACGAAGAAGGGACCGGGAGGTTAGTGTACGCATGACTCACACCAGTAGGAGCCCATCTCAAGGTGGGAGTCACATCTCTTATGAGGAAAACATAAGAAGCCTGCAATTGGAGATAGACTGTTTGCAAAGGAGATTGCGCCGCAAAAGACGTAGAAGAACTCCTTCATGTTCTAGCCATTCTTTCTAGTGATGATAGTGATAATAGCTACCGTCCTAGATCAGGGACTCCTCCCAGTGAGTCTTTTTCGTGTGATGAAGAGCGCCATGGTAGGCGAAGAGGGAAAAGTCCGCCTCGCAAAGGCCTGGGCAACAACGCTATAAGTAGGGCTCTGAATCAGATTTCTAAGTCACGTTTTACCCGTATGATTGAGAGAGGACAACTTTCTCGGTGGTTTACTCAACCAACATTCACCATGTATAATGGCAGAATGGACCTTGTAGAGCATGTAAGCCACTTCAACCAGAGAATAGTTGTCCACTCAAAGAATGAGACCTTGATATGCAAGATGTTACCATCTAGTTTTTGGCCCGTGGCGATGATCTGGTTCGATGGCCTGAAGGAGGGCTCTATTAACTCCTTTAAGGAGCTCACAAGAGCCTTTGGTTCTCGGTTTGTAACTTGCAGCAGAGTTCCTCGGCTTTTAGACTCCCTGTTGTCTATTACTATGCAGGAGGGAGAGACCCTGAAGACATATTCTGACAGATACTGGGAGATGTTCAACGAGATAGATGGAAATTTCGATGATGTGGCCATGAGGACATTCAAGGTCTGCCTACCTGCCGAGCACGGTTTGAGGAAATCTTTGACTGGGAAACTTGTTAAGAGTGTGCGTTAGCTCATGGACTATATTGATAAGTACAAGTGGGTTGAGGAGGATCAACAGCAGGGGAAAAGGAAGGCTAAGGTGGTCCCTCAGGATAGGAGAGATTTTAGGTCAGACATGTACAACAATAACCGTCCTCGAAGAGATTTTGATAGGCAATCTGGATCTACTGCGGCTCAAGTGGTTAACATGGTGTTCCAAGAGCCAGTATATCAAATCCTGGAAAAAATTAAAAATAAGCTATACTTTAAATGACCAAATAAGGTGGGAGGAGACCCCACGAAATGCAACCAAAGCCTTCATTGCCAACACTACTAGAAGCGGCGACACACCACAAAAGATTCTAGGATTTTATGAAGCCACCTAGAGCAGCTAGTCCGAAGTGGAAAGCTAAAGCAATTCCTGTACCAACCCAGCGGACAAGGTAGTCAGGCAAGGTCGAGGGCTCAGAGAGATGCTTCTGCAAGATCACCTTTGGGTACGATCAGTGTCATTCTTGCTACTCTAGGGAGGACTGGCTCTTAGCCATCTGGGTTGATGTCTATAACTTAGCCATCTACAAAGGACTCGCCCCCTGATTCGAAGAGGGGTAGATTGAAGGTCCGACCAGCTTTAAGCTTTTTCAATGAGGATAAAGTTGGAACCTTGTAGCCACATAATGATGTCCTGGTAGTTACTCTCAAGATTGAAGGATATGACGTGAAGAAGGTGCTGGTGAATCAGAGTGGTGGTGCGAAGATCATGTACCCCGACCTGTATAAGAGGTTGAAGTTGAGGCCCAAGGAACTGACTTGCTATGACTCCCCCTTAATAGGGTTTGATGGGAAGATTGCCTTTCCATAGGGCCAAATTAAGCTACATGTTCAGACAGGGTCATAGGTCGTAGAAGTGAACTTCATTGTGGTAGACGCGTACTCTCCCTATACGGTTATTGCGACGAGACCTTGGCTCCACACCATAGGGGATGTGCCTTCCACCTTGCACTTGAAGGTGAAGTACCTGTCAGGGGACAAGGTTGAGGAGCTGGTTGGAAGCCAGTCTATGGCCAGGCAGTGCTTAGTGGCTGCAATCAAGCATAAGGCTGGTGGTGAGTACTCGGCTGCTGCTAATCAGGGTTTATAACAATCAATGGTGCTAGTGTGGACCACAGATGCGATGGCAAGAGAGGCAGGATGTGAAGACCTAGAAAAAGTTGTTGTCGGTGATGATGAGGACAAGTTCTTCTGGGTTAGAATCTAGTTACCCTCACAAGAGAAGGAGGAGTTGGTGGCATTTCCTAGGAAAAACATCGATGTGTTTACATGGGGTGCTTATGAAGCCCCTGGGGTGGACCCAAACTTCATTTGCCATCACTTAAACGTCAATCCATCAGTCATGCCCAAAAAGCAACCACCTCAGGGTCCATCTAATGAGCATTCTAATGCCGTCAGAGAGGAAGTGACCAAGCTCAAGTGGGCAGGGGCTATCAAAGAGGTATTTTACCCTGAGTAGTTGGCTAATATAGTGGTGGTTGTAAGGTTGAATTTATTCAATCATATGTTGGCTTTATTCCGTGCCAAATTTGCTTGTATTTTAGTAATTAGATACCCTGTATTTAAAAACAAAGAAACATGCTAGAATGTTTATTCACATGCTAAAATATTTTGAGAATAAGAACCATATCCTTCACAATAGTCTATGTGAGTCACATTCTTTGATTAAGAAGTATAAAAGAAGAAATAGAATACTGTGTGATAAGGTTGATGATCTTAAAAAGAAAATTCAATCTAACAAAAGGGTTGAAAATGAAGATAATTTTCTATTTAAAGATCAAGAATGCTTGTCCCATGCTTGCTTATTTGTGCACACATCCTTGAAGGTATTTAATTCTTGTTTATGGTATCTTGATAGTGGTTGCTCTCGCCATATGACAAGAGATAAATCATTATTTAAGTCACTCAAAGAGAAGGTCAGTGATTATGTGACATTTGGCGATGGAAGCCATAATCAAGTACTTGGCAAAGGGATTGTTGAGATACCAGGGCTACCTCTATTAAAGGATGTTTTATACATCAAAGGGCTTAAGGAAATCTTTTAAGCATCACTCAAATATGTGATGAGGACTTCCTTATTCAATTCTCAAAGCAAGGGTGTGTAATCATTGATGAAGAAGAAATTCAAGTATTGGAGGGAAATAGGACTACCGACAATTGCTACGGAGTAGTTCCTACACCAAAGATTTCATGTAGAAGTGCTCATGTTGACATGTTGGAACTTTAACATAAAAGATTTGGGCATGCAAACTTCAAACAAGTGGCTAAAATGTCCAAACTTGAAGCTATTGTAGGGCTTCCAAAATTTGGGAAGGTGGAAAAGACCATTTGTGGTGCATGGCAAATAGGGAAGCAAACAAAATCAAATTATCACAAGGTGAATATGATCTCTACCTCATGCTGTTTGGAGCTTCTTCATGTTGATCTAATAGGGCCCACAAGAACTGAAAGCCTAGGAGGAAAAAGGTATATCATGGTAATTGTTGATGATTTCTCAAGATACACTTGGGTGAAATTTCTTAGAGAGAAATTAGAAGCATGTGAGAAGATGGAAATTTTGTGCAAGAAACTTCAAAATGAGAAAGGGGTTCCTATTGTCAAGATAAGGAGTGATCATGGCAAGGAGTTCAAGAATGCAAGATTTGAGTCTTTTTGTAAAAAAAAATGGAATCAAAAAGGAATTTTCAGCTCCCAAAACTCCCCAACAAAATGGGGTGGTTGAGAGGAAGAATCGGGTGATTCAAGAAATGGCAAGAGTTATGTTACTCAACAAGAAAATTCCTCAAAAGTTTTGGGGAGAAGCCATGAACACCTTGTGTCACATTGGCAATAGAATATTTTTCCGAGCGGGAACAAAGAAGACCGCATATGAAATTTGGAATGGAAAGAAGCCTAAAGTGAAGTACTTCCAAATCTTCGGAAGCAAGTGTTACATTCTAAATGATCGAGAGAACCTTGGAAAATTTGATGCAAAAAGCGATGAAAGCATCTTCCTTGGTTATTATACCACTAGCCGGGCATATAGAGTCTTCAACAAGAGAACAAAGACGATGATAAAATCCATCAATGTGGTGATTGATAATGCCATGACAAGAGTAGAAATTGATGATGATGGAGAAGGACTAAGCTCCAAAGAACCCATTATTGAGGTTGAAGCCCAAGGCATTGAAGTGGAAGGACTTACACCGGAAAAGGAATCAACTCCCGTGAACTCTAGAATAGAGACAATGTCAATGTCAAGATCATCAAGTCCTTTCACCTCTCCGAAAGTTCATCCTTCTATCTCCTTGAATGATGAAGTGTCCACCTTAAAGAAGTCATCATCAAGAGTGGTAAAAAACCATTCGGAAGGTAACATTATCGAGTCTTTAGATGAAGGTCTTCGTCTTAGAAAAGGAAACACACTTATTGTCAATCATGTAATGTACCATTGCTACCTTGCCCAATTTAAGCCGAAAAAGGTAGAAGAAGCCCTTCAAGATGAGAATTGGGTGTACTCAATGCATGAAGAGCTAAATCAATTTGTGAGAAATGATGTATGGGACCTTGTTTTAAGGCTTAATGACGTTCATGTCATCGGCACCAAATGGATCTTCAAAAACAAGACCGATGAAGATGGCAAGATCATACGGAATAAGTCCCGTTTGGTGGCTCAAGGATACACTCAAGTAGAAGGAGTAGATTTTGATGAATCTTTTGCTCCCGTCGCTAGACTTGAGTCTATCCGCATCTTATTGTCAATTGCATACACTATGGACTTCAAACTATATCAGATGGATGTAAAATGTGCATTTCTCAATGGGTACCTTAATGAAGAAGTGTTCGTTGAACAACCTAAAGGTTTCCAAGATCCTTAATTCTCGGATCATGTGTTAAGATTGAAGAAGGCTCTTTATGGTCTAAAACAAGCTCCTAGAGCTTGGTATGATCGGCTTACACATTACCTATTGGAAAGAGGATTCAAAAGAGAATATACCGACCGAACTCTATTTGTCAAGAACGATGAGAACTATCTTCTCGTGGCTCAAGTATATGTTAATGACATAGTATTTGAAGCAACCGATAATGCTCGTGCTATAGGGTTCTTCGAGGAGATGAAGAAAGAATTTGAGATGAGTATGGTGGGGGAGCTTACATTTTTCCTAGGCCTTCAAGTCAAACAAAAGAAGGAGGGCATATTCATTTCACAAGAAAAATATGCTAGAAACCTTGTTAAGAAATTTGGACTAGATTCTAAAAAGCATGCCTCCACTCCTAGAAGTGAATCCAACTTTGTATAGGAGCATCATTGGGAGTTTACTTTATCTTACGGCAAGTAGACCAAATATTGCTTTTAGCGTGGGAGTTTGTGCTCGATATCATACCGTTCCAAAGGAATCCCACTTGACTATAGTGAAGCGAATCATTCAATTTCAATGGAACACTGGATTATGCCTTGTGGTACTCAAAGGATTCCAATGCTCGTCTTGTGGGTTATTCAGATGCAAACTAGGCTGGGAGTGTGGATGACTAGAAGAGCACTTCAAGTGGCTGTTTCTACCTTGGTAACAATCTTGTCTCTAGAATGAGCAAGAAACAAAATTTGGTGTCCCTTTCTATGGCAGAAGCTGAGTACATAGCTGCTGGGAGCTGCTGCACATAACTTCTCTAGATGAAGAAGCTGCTTCACGATTACGAGATTCCTCAAGATACAATGTGTGTATTCTGTGATAACACTAGTGCTATAAACTTGTCCAAGAATCCGGTCCAGCACTTAAAGTCCAAACACATAGAGATACGTTACCACTTCATTCGGGATTTGGTGGAAGATAAAGTCATGTGTCTTGAGTTCATACATACGAACAACCGAAAGGCAGACATCTTCACCAAACCTCTCAATGGTCCTCGGTTTGAATCACTCTGTAAGATCATCGGTGTTTGTACAATTCCTTGAATCTCATGTGTGTTGTTTGCTTTACTTATCTATCTTGATTTGTTCTCACTTGTGTTTAGCACACACTTCTTTGATGGTGACATGTGTAGCATGGTTTTATTGTTTTGTTTGCTGTTTTTTTTTTTTTTTTTTATGCTTTTAGTGTTTGTTTTGTTTTGATCAATCTTTACTTACTTTTGTGTCAAAAATCCAAAAAAACATAAAAAGTAGAAAATTCAAAAAGTTTGATTGGCATTATTGTGTTTTGTCACATGCATGTTTTGCCTTGTACCTTCGTACAAATGGCTTTTTGCATTTACAAGTGTAGCTTGTTCTCTATTTACTCATATCGTTGTGGGAAAAATCTTGACATCTAAGTGACTATTGTAAATAGATCTTCAAACTTGTCATGAATGATTAGTCAATGGTTTTGATGATCTTGAGACTTGCATAGACTTGTGCCTATATATCTTCCCACCATTTTTTTTTTCTTAAAGAGCTCAACCAATGTTAAATCTCAAAATAAAAAGAGATAATGAGCTGCAAAAGATGTCGTACATACTAATATTTGACTAGGAAAAAGGGAAAGCGACTTTTATGAAAATGTATGATGCCCAAAAGCCAAAGGCTTACTCATCAAATTGAAATATAAAAAATTTCAGGCATCGATCTCAAAATGAGATGTACTGTTCAAGAATGATCAAATGTTATAAAATGTATGAAGCCAAATGAAAAGTTTCAAAGCTATGTAATCAAGTTTTGTGGGAGGTCATATATGCATACTTCTATAATTGAGATTGGTCACTCTTCCTAATGCTAATTGTGTATGTCTTGGTTGAATTGATCATTGAAGCTTTACATTAAACTAAGAACTATCTCATTTTTGGTACCCACACACATCACACATGTCTATGTTCAATGAATGCCTTATTTATTTGTGTGATTGTACTTAATTAAATGTGTTGCACTTACTCAATCATATGTTGATTAAACACAAAAAGATTTTTGAGTATTTTAATTATTTTTGGAAAGTGTTTTTGTTTTGAAAATTTTCAAAAATTTCAAAAACTGTGCAACTCTGTTTTGGCAACTCACTCTCGTGGGTCCATTCAATCGCGAGACCCCAGTCGCGAGCTTAATTAGAAGCTTTCGCGACTTTTTGGCGAGTCAAGCCCCCAGTCGCGAAAAAGACTTAGAAAAATTTCAGAATTTCTAGGTTTTCAGCATTTTCGTGACTTAGTTTGGCTACCGGATCGTGAGTGGAAGCTCTAGTCACGAGTTTACTCAGAATGGTTCACGACTCCCTTCACAACTTACTCGCGAGTGGACCTTCCAGTCGCAAAAAACACTAATGCCGAGGAATAGTGCCACGTGTCATACCTGATACCGAAAAGGCTGGTGCCACTCTGAGAAGGCCATTTTCTCGGACGGCAAGGCTAGGGAGGTAAGCCATGGCCACGTCAATGACAAATCACCAGAGAAGGCCTCACTATAGATGAAGAACTTCCAAAAGGGGATTAGCCCTCACATGACTAAAGGGATGGTAGCTGCCACCATATTTAATGCACCCCACCAAACTCCCTAGCCGCATTTATGTGGAGAAGACCCTTGAACGGTGCTATCTTGGATGCCGTAATTCACTAAAGATCTGGGAATGGCGTCTAATGAGACAATCACTCTAGTAGCATCCTGCACGATTAACAAGTGGAAGGCCAAGATTAGCTGAAAAAGGCCATATAATGTAAGATATCCCCTAGGAAAGGGGACCATCAGAAATTCTATAGAGAAAACACTGTAACAACAAGAACTAAAGTTGAATCCAAGTCTAAGAGAAATATATTGAAGGACCACTCTCCTCAGATTTTGCCAAGGAAGGATTTCTTTGCATAAAGCGTGTTTTTCTTAGCTTTCTTATTGTCTTTAATCCACTGCATGCATTGTTTAATCCATTAAAACCAAGTTTTTAAGCACACTTTCTATAAATTCATTGTGTTGGGCTTTTTGGGCCCTAATCCAACTACATTCTGGGCTTAGGATCCAAACCTCGCCCTTACAATTAGTGCTGTCTATGGGATAGCTCGAGCTTTAGTGGGATCAACATTCAGCTATGGTAGGTTCAAGGCCTAACCGGGAAGAGTCTGTTGGTTCCCAACGTCGAGATCATTTTCTCAATCTTAAACCACATAAATTCACTAAGTGTCTATTTAATGTTTTGCCATAAAGCTTTTGCGAACTGAAAAGCTCTTGTGCATTGAGTATTTAACAAATTACAATGAATATTGCTTTTTTAAAAAGAAATTAAAATTTAAAATGCATGAGTAGTGAATTTTAGAGCATTTTCCTAAAAGTTGCAAATTCAACTTTAGGCTTATAGCTGTTTTCCTAAAACTCTTTTTAAGTAGGTTGCCAGCTGCCTCCAATGTTTGGCTTGAGTGTTTATCATTACAAAAACACACTATACGGTTCTGCTAAACACAAAGCTAGCTAGGGGGAGCAAGTGAAGATTAAAATTGCATAAAGTGCGAGTTTGGATGAACTAATAATTATTGATTTATTTTATTTGAAAAAAATTAGGTAAAAATAAAGTTGTACCTTTAAAATAAGTTGAATTTTAAGAAGAAAATAGGGCATAACAATAGATGCGATTTTTAAGTTTCATAAAACCTTGCTCCTTAAGTTTTAGTTTGGACTTTTGGAAATTTTCTGATTATTTGAATTTGTTTGTAGATTTCAATTGTGAAGGTGTCGTGTGTCTTGTGTACCATGAGTCTTACATTGAATGTTTATTAGATAAATTTGGATTATATATATAAAATGATTATAAGGAGATTCAATTGTCTCTAATCCGTTTGGGTATAGTATATATGTAGTTAGGACTCTAAGTGAATTGCATGACACTTATTCTTCACCTTGAAATTTTAAAATATTAGGAAGGTAAGACTTGTAACTTAAAAGTGATTCGTGAATTTCGTGTGAAACTTGTTTATGGTAAACCCTAGATCTAATCAAGGTAAGACTTAAAACTTTTTTATGGTAAACTCTAGAAACATAGTGGAGTTTGTGGAAAAACTTGTAAACTCCTAAAGTTATTGTAAGCAGTAACTCTTCATTATATTTCATATAAATATTTTTCTTTTAAATGGGTAGGATTTTGTAGTAGTGTTAAACTTGACTCATTTTCTTTATTCAACACTATGCCCTTTTTTAAAACACAAGTCAAATATTATTTTGACCAAATTGTAATTTATATCCTTAAAATTTGGGCTAGTTTTAATTTTGCTACTAAAATTTTAGAATTTTTTTTATAGAATTTGAATCCATGAAATTATGTCATTTTTAGTTGAGGTGATAGTTAATGGACAACTCATTATTTTTGGTGTATAGAGTATAGACAAAAGAGCTTAAATCTAAACAATATGTAATATTAATGGTACGGATTCAAATTTTAAAATTTTAAGTGATAAAATCAAAATTACACCAAAATTTATGGGTGTAAATTGAAATTTAGTCTTTCTTTTTAAAGCATAACTATATGTGCTCTTAAAGGTCAAATATTCATCTCTTCCGAAATCTTGTCAAAACATTAAAAAAAATTATATAAAACTATGCGTAAATTTGTCCTAAAACTGTCGCTTTTTAAAATCAAGCAAAGACGATGAACAATGAGTACATAAATCCAAATTAAATATTATCCGTTCCACACTTTATAGTTTATAATTATAACTTCGACATAACTACTACAATTATTCATATGAAAGTACTTATTTTTTTAATGTATTTTGTGAAAAGTCATACTTTTTTAATAGAAAGAACCTCTCTTTGTTGTCGTAGAAGAAGACAAAAGATGAAGGGGCCACCATTTTGCCTCCTAGAATGACAAAAGCACATCCTTCTGTCTCTAATCCATGCCTCCGAGCAGTATTTCTCCCAATACACATCATCTTATTATTATTTATTTTAAACAACCTCAACCATCCCCAAGTTTACGAATAAATAGTAAATACAACCTCCCTTGTTCATTTATGTAAGCAATGATCTCGTGTTCACGTCATTGACTACTAGTATGTAAGTTGTAACACACACAATGTACACAATTACAATTTTACGAACACTAAGATTTGTATATCATATGTTTATTTATAGTAGTTATAGTATTTTAATATTTTTAGGTTTTATTTTTTTATTTTAAGTCTCTTTCAACTGTTGCTTATTTTTAACTCATATCATGATAATTCCATGTAAATTTTTGTCAGCGCTTATTTTACATATTCTTTCATTCAATTTTAAGGAGGTGTTTTGATCTTAATTAACTTGTATACTTCATTCTCAAAACAAAACAAAAAAAAAAAAAAAAAAACTTGTATATACTTACAATTTAATCAATAACAAATATTTACCAAGTTTTTAGGAACTAAAATGAAACCTATCGGTTGCCCACATACTGCTTCTACATCTTACATAGTTCATAAATGCCACATATTATTCCAAGAGCAACAACCTTAAGGTGGTTTATTTTCCACAATTGATGAAGCATAAAATATAACACAAAATGAGATTGAGGATTTGTATTATTGATCAATCCCACCTTTTGTGCTCCATTTTTTATCGCCAATAATTTTTTTTAAAATAATAATAATCTAACTATTTGGTGACGAAAATTTTTGTCACTAGGTGATTTGGTGATGCACTAACACTCTATATGTCACCTATTGCGGTGTTTTTCGAGACCGCGCGCCGCTGTACATAGGGTCTATTGTGGTATTTTTTGGGACCGCCGCTACAGGTATAGTACTTTGCGGTGTCCTACAGTGGCAGGACATAAAGTCAACACAATATATATGTTTTAGCAATGGTCACTTAGATATAACGGTGCTCCAAAATCCTACCGCAATAAATATATCATTTTGTGTAGATACTATAGTGGCGGTATAGAAAACCGCCGCAATATGTAAGTTATAGTGACATTGAGATGACTGCCGCAATATGTACTCCTTTTTGTGGCGCTTTCTCTTAGTTATAGTGGCGGGTTGGACCGCCGCAATAGATCTTTAAATTTCCCAGCCTTGAAATTTCCCTCCTTTTTTTTTTTTCATCTTCCCACTTAAAGATCAAATGATAAATTACACCCGATCGACATGAATATTGGCATGCATGTTAAGAACATATAGAACATGTAGTCCAACGGTTGAATTTTTAAAATATGAATTTAATAAAAAGTTATTGGTTGGTGTAACATTTTTTAGAGTTATATCAGGTGTAACTTGAACCCAACCCTATATTTCTTAATTTAATATGAATTTTGACAAATCTACCATTAGATTATATTATCTTCATATATTTTTTATGATTACAAAATTTCAAGGTGATAAAAGATTAATAGCCATGTCATCAATCAATTTTTCAAATTCAAGTTTTTGTAGTTTAAAATAATGCATAAAAAATGAGTTTAAAGATCAAATTGTAAATTACATCTGATTAGTAAGAAAATTGGCATGAATGCTACAAACATATAGAACATGTAATTCAACGGTTGGATTTTGAAAATATGAATTCAATAATAAGTTATTGGTTGGTGTAACATTTTTTAGAGTTACATCAGGGGTGTTTCAGTCTTTTTTTTTTTTTTTATGTTTATGGCGTAAGTTGGCTTTTTTTATATTAATTATTAAATTATATTTTACTAGTTTGAAGTACTAAATTATATTTTATTAATTTGAATTATTAATTTAAATATATTAAATTAATTTGAAGTATTAAATTATATTATATTATGTTAAATTGAATTATTAAAATATATTTTATTAATTTGAAGTATTAAATTATATTTTATGAATTTGAAGTATTATATTATATTTTATTACTATTTAAATTATATTTTATTAATTTTTAATATTAAATTATATTTAAATAATTGGAAGTATTAAATTATGTTGGAATTATTATATATATATATATATATATATATATATATTTTGTGCGGCAACTCATCACTTACGCATTTAGAATTAGGAAAGAAAAAAAGAAAAAAAAAACAAAGGAAGAAATGAAAAATCATGCCCGGTACCAATACAAAAGAAAAAAGTTTTCGTTAAAAAATAAAATATCCAATTAAAACTATTTTTTAAAACTTTAAAAAATAGAAAAATCTAGTTAAAAATTAAAAAAAAAAAAAGCATGTCATGCCCAGGAAAAAAAATGTAAAAAGAAAACTTAACGAAAATGGCTTATTAACAATGAAGAAAAGACAAAGAAAAAAAAGAAAAAAAAAGGGAAAAGAAAAGAGGAAGCATATCAGTGATATCATGCCCCGGGAAATAAAAAAGAAATAGAAAACAACGAAACGATTAGACCAAAGCAAAAAAAAAAAAAAGCTTTGGTTAGTGTTTTTATTTTCTCTCTTCTTACCCATTACACTAGTCATCACTCTTTTTCTCCCTCACCTTCACCTCTCTCTCTCTCTCTCTCTCTCTGCCTCCCTCACCTGGGCTTTCCGCCACCGCCACCACTTCCCACCAAAGCCACCGCCGTGCCCACACCTTCTCTCTCCTCATTCTTGACTCTCTCTCTCTCTCTCTCTCTCTCTCTCACCCTTGCCACTCTGCCGCCAGCCACCACTGCCGCCGCCCTACTCTTCCCCTTTCCTCCTCTCATGGCCACCTCCGTCGCTAGTCTCCTCCACTGCCAATTTTCTATTACCTCCTCTACCTTTTTGTAATTTTTATTTTGTATTTTTTATTTTTTGGGTTTACAATTCAATATATAAAGTGTTAGTTTTATGGTACCTCCTCTACCCATCGGTGAGTTTTTTTTTTTTTAATTGTAGAAATTTCATATAAATACATTACAAGAAAATCATTGATTTGAATTTCATATTTTAGTGATTGAATATACTGTTTGGGGTTTAGGTTGCAATGTAGATGGTAAAATTAATCCTTGGCAGCTACATTTGATTTGTTATTAGTTAGGCTGTAGGTTTTGCATTTATATACTTGATCTATTGAAATGATATTGATCAATTGTTTCAGATTGAAGGAAACCCTTTAGTCGACGGAAAGGATGGCTATTGTGGGCAGGGATTGGCTTTCTTGGTACTATAACAGCCTTAACAGGAGCTTCTATGTCCCTTCTCAGTGGTGGGAGCCTACAAGTAGGGGTTGTCAATTAGTCTGGAATTTTGTTGTGATTTCTTCATTTTATTTTTGGGTGCAGAGGACATAAACTCCTTGATTGTTTTAGTTTGTTTATTGAATTACTTGTTCTAAAGTAGTATGTCCAGATATCGAGGAGTAATATCACCTCCATTCTTGTATTATAAATTATTAATAACTACTAAATATTGGCTTTTCTAAGAGTCATTCAATTGCAATAAAACTTCAAGGAATATTGCTTGTAATACCTTTTTAATTTCTTTGAATGGTATTATTCATTTTTTGGTTGATTAGATTTTTATTCATCACGGCTGTGGGGGTGTTGGGCCTGGGAGCTCATTGTCCATATATCTATTGGGCTTAAAGCACAAGCTGAGGTCTAGATATCAGCTGAGGATGGGCAAACAGTACCAAGGGAGTTCGTGTTATTAGATGAAGAGGTCGCTGTTGGTCCAAACGACACAGAAGTGTGAGCCGAGGACAAGTGTGACCTTGGCTGACCAAAGCCGAAGTACGAAGGAGTGGTTTGCCATCTAAGGAAACCTTCCAGGAAGTTCTGTTGGCATAGAGATGTGTCACAAGAAGGAGTCTTAAAATATCTAAGGAGAGAGCTGCTACCACCGCATTAAATGCTTTGCAGCTAGCCCTCTGACCATATTAATGTGGAGGTTTAAATGCTCTGCAGCTAGCCCTCTGGCCATATTAATGTGGAGGTGATACCTGAACAATGGTCTACAGCCTTATAGCTGCTATATAAAAACTTTTAGGAAGGTATTGATGGGACAAGTATCAACACAAGACACTTGGACTGCACGTGGAAGGTAAAGAAGGAAGGGGAAAGAGAGTATAAAAGAAAGTGGAAAGCAGCAAGAGAAAAAGAAAGGAAAAGAAAAACAAGAAAGAAAAGACTGTAACAATCAAGAACCATATTTGTAATCAAATCCAAGAGCAACATTTAAGAGCAGTTTTCCTCGGACATTAGCCGAGGACGATTTTTTGTGTTAAAACTTGTCTATGATCTTTTTCTTGCCATTTGAACCCGCCTTACTCACTGTCCAATTCATCTTAGCCTAGTGTTCCAATCCACTCTTTACAAATTTATTGTTTTGGGCTTTTTAGACCTAGGTCCATCTATCGTTTGGGCTGAGGATCCAAATTTGGTCATTACAATTGGCACCGTCTGTGGGAAGTACTTGTGTTTTGGTGAGTTTGACGTTCAATTATGGTGGGTTCAGGGCCACACTAGGCTGAGTCGAGGGGGTCCCAGCGTCAAAATCCTTCCTTTAACCTAGAATAGGGAGGAGAACATGAGGGAAGTGTCCATACCACCCATACAAACAAAAACCGGTTCAGGAGTGGAAGTCACCCTTCTCAAAGAAAGATACCGGAGCCATGCAGTTGGAGATTGATCACTTAAAGAGGAGCTTGTGCCACAAAAGGCGAAGGCGAACGCCTCTCGATTCTAACTTCTCTTCTGATGATGAAGAAGACAGTAGCTAGGCGCAGATCAAGGACCCCTCCTCGCGAGGTTTTCTCACATGAAGAGGACTACCATCATAGGCACAGGGGTAAATTTTCATCTTCTAGAGGCTTGGGAAACGATGCTATGAGTAGGGCACTTCACCAAATTTCCAGGTCACCTTTCACGTGTAGAATTGAGGGTGTGATACTCCCTCGGCGGTTCACTCAACCTAAGTTTACCATGTATAATGGCCGAACAGATCCTATGGAGCATGTTAGCCACTTTAATCAGAGAATGACTGTACACTCCAAGAACGAGGCTTTAATGTGCAAGGTGTTCCCATCCAGCCTGGGACTAGTGGCAATGAGGTGGTTCGATGGTCTTAGCGCATGGTATATTAATTCTTTTAAGGCACTCACTCAGACATTTGGATCCCGCTTTATTACATACAGCAGGGTTCCTCGGCCTCTAGATTCCTTGTTGTCCCTGTCTATGAGAGAAGGGGAGACCTTAAAAACATATTCAAACAGATATTGGGAGATGTTCAACGAGTTAGATGATGATTTTGATGTCGTGGCTGCCAAGACTTTCAAGGTTGGCCTACCTGCTAAACATGGCTTGAGGAAGTCTTTGACCGGAAAGCATTGATAAGTATAAGAGAGTCGAGAAGGACTAAAAGCAAGACAAGGGAAAGGGCAAGGTTATCCCTCAGGAGAGGAGGGATTTCAGGTCTGATCGTTACAATAATAACAGGCCTAGGAGGGAATTTGCTGGGCCATCAGGGCTCGTAGATCCCCAAATGGTCAATGCGGTGTTCCGAGAGCCGGTACACCAAGTTTTGGAGAGGATAAAAAACGAGCTATACTTTAAGTGGCCGAACAAGATGAATGGAGACCCCTTGAGGCGTAATCAAAACCTTTATTGCTAGTACCACCAGGAGAGAGGGCATACCACTGAGGACTGCGGAACTTTGCGGAGTCATTTAGATCAGCTAATTCGAGAAAGAAGATTGAAGCAATTTCTATATCACCCCAGCGGCCAAGGCGACTGAGCGTGGTCAAGCGCCAGGCGAATGTTCCTTTAAGGCCCCCCATCGGCACCATTAATGTTATTTTTGCCGTTCCTAGTAGAACCGGCTGTCACCCTTTCAGGGTAATGTCTGTGGCTCGGCTACATGCCGAGAATTCTAACTCTAAGCCGAAGAAGGCTAAAGTAGAGGTACGACCAGCGTTAAGTTTCTCGAACGAGGATAAAGAAGGAACCATATAGCCACACGACGACGCTTTGGTGGTCACCCTTAGGATAGGGCGTTACGATGTGAAGAGGGTATTGGTTGACCAAGGTAGTGGGGCGGAGATCATGTACCCCGATTTGTTCAAAGGGCTAAATTTGAGGCCCGAAGACTTAACAGCCTATGACTCACCTTTGGTAAGTTTGGACGGGAAGGTGGTCACTTCGAGAGGTCAAATTAGACTACCCGTGCAGGCAGGTTCGGAGATAGTTGAGGTGGATTTCATTGTCGTGGACGGTTATTCCCTCTACACGGCGATTGTGGCCAGACCTTGGCTTCATGCCCTAGGGGCCGTTCCTTCAACCCTTCACTTGAAGGTAAAGTACCCCTCAGGAAATCGTATTGAAGAGCTGGTTAAGAGTCAATCCATGGCTAGGCAATGTCTCATAGCTGCAATTTCGCACCAACCTAAGGCTGAGTCCTCGGTCTCTACTGAAGGAAGCTCATAGCAATCAAAATTCGGCGCATTATAGGTTGATGGGAAGGCCGAGGACGAACAGTGTGAGCATTTGGAAAAAATCATTATAGGTGATGATCCAGAGAAGTTTTTCAGGTTGGGGTTCGGCTGCCCCTCAAGAGAAGGATGAGCTGGTGAAGTTTCCCAGGGGAAACGTCGATATCTTCACATGGAACGCTTATGAAGCTTTGGGGGTGGATCTAGATTTCATTTGCCATCATTTGAACGTCAATCCATCCATTACCCCCAGAAGACAACCACCTCGGCTCTCATCCAAAGAACATTCAAACGCAGTCAAGGAAGAGGTGAACAAGCTTAAGCGAGCTAAGGCTAGGGCTATCAAAGAGGTTTTTTACCTTGAGTGGTTAGCCAACACAATGGTGGTAAAAAAGAAGAATGAAAAATGGCAGGTATGCGTAGACTTCACAAACTTGAATAAAGTCTGCCCTAAAGATCCTTTTCCTATGCCTCGGATAGACCAATTGGTGGATGCCACTGTAGGCTATCCTCGAATAAGCTTTTTGGATGCTTTTCAAGGATTCACCAGATACCTCTGGCCTAAGATGATCAAAAGAAGACAGCTTTTGTCACCCCTACAGGGAATTACTGCTACAAGGTGATGCCCTTTGGTCTGAATAATGCGAGGTTCACCTATCAAAGAATGATGACTAGGATGTTTGAGCCACTGCTAGATAAAAACATGGAAATCTACATAGATGATATGATGGTCAAGAGCAAATTGGAAACCAAGCATGTTAGAGACCTCGGTAATATTTTCGGGATACTGAGGAGACACGAGCTACGCCTTAACGTTTCCAAATGCTCTTTTGGTGTGGGATCGGGCAAGTTTCTGGGCTATAGGTTACTCACCGAGGAATCGAGGTCAACCCTGATCAGGTTAAAGAAATTAACAGTCTCTAGCCACCTCGGAATCCCAAAGAGGTACAAAAATTAACAGGGATGACCGCCGCCTTGAATCAGTTCATCTCTCAGTCAGCAGACAGATGCAGAACCTTCTTCCTATTGTTGAACAAATGGAAGGGATTCGAGTGGACTAAGGAGTATGCCTTGGCCTTCCAGCAATTTAAGGAATACCTTTTTCGGCCATCTATCATGTCTAGGCCCGAGGTGGACGAGGTCTTGTATGCTTACATTGCTGTGGCTTCTAACGCTATGAGCCTAGTGTTGGTACGAGTAGATGGTGGTGTGCAGAGGCCAGTCTACTATGCAAGCAAGTCATTGCATGAGGCCGAGGTTCGTTATTTACCACTAGAAAAGGCCATTTTAGCAGTAATACAAGCTACGCGGAAACTCCCCCACTACTTCCAAGCACACACAGTGGTTGTCCTAACCCAGCTTCCACTTAGATCTCTGCTTTGGAGCGCCGACTACACGGGGAGGATTGCCAAATGGGGGACTATCTTGGGGTCTTTCGATATTAAATTCATGCCTCGCACCTCGGTCAAGGGTTAAGTTCTCGTAGATTTGAAGGCCGAGTTCGCCAAATCCCCGCTGGAAGAGAAATTGGAAAGACAAAACATGGATGGAAAATCAGTCGGCTTAGTCTCCTTGCAAGAACCCCTATCTTGGAAAGCATATGTTGATGGCGCAGCCAACCAAAAAGGATCAGGAGTGGGGCTAGTTATAATCTCCCCCCAAGAAAATTGCTATTGAAAAGTCTCTAAGATTGGGATTCTCGGCCACGAATAATGAAGCTGAGTATGAAGCTCTATTGGTAGAGATGGCAATGGTTCAAAAGATGGGGGGGAGGTCCATGGAGATATTCGCAGATTCTAGGTTGATTGTGTGTTAGGTAGAAGATGAACTGGAAGCCAGAGATCCTAGAATGCAAGGGTACATGAATCAGGTTAGTCAATTATGATTAGGCTTTAAGTCTTTCACCTTATTACAAATTCCCAGAAGCAAAAACACACATGTTGACTCTCTCGCCACTTTCGCCATATCCTTGGCACAAGATTTGCCTCGGGTCATCCTCGTTAAGGATTTGTTCAAACCCACTGAGGTGAGGGAAGATGCTGTTCATGTCCACCAAATCAGGGTGGGACCTAGCTGGATGGACCCTATAGTACTACTTCTAAAGGAAGACATTTTGCCCAAGGAAAAATCAGAGGTTGACAAGATTCGTAGAAAGGCTCCTTGGTTTTGGTTATCCGAGGACCAGAAACTATATAAGCGCTCTTTTCCTGGACCCTACTTATTGTGTATACACCCTGAAGCATTAGAGTCGCTTCTCGAGGAGTTGCACGAAGGCATTTGCGGTAACCACACAGGGGCAGATGTTTGTCTCACAGGGCCCTCACTCAAGGATACTAGTGGTCTAATATACAGAAGGAAGCATAAGAGTATGTGAAGAAATGTGATCAGTGCCAAAGATTTGCGCCAAAGATTCATCAGCTTGAAGGAGTCCTCAATCCTCTGACCAGCCCTTGTCCTTTTGGTCAATGGGGCTTGGACATTGTCAGTCCTTTCCCTAAAGCTACTGGGAATAAGAAGTATTTGTTAGTCGGCACAGATTACTTCACCAAATGGGTTGACACCGAGCCATTGGCAAACATCAAGGATGTAGATACTAAAAGATTTGTCTGGAAGAATATTATCACTCAGTTTGGAATCCCTCACACTCTCATCTCGGATAATAACCTTCAGTTTGATAGCAAGGCCTTCAAGAAGTATTGTTCTGACTTAGGAATTACGAACAGATATTCTACCCCGGTTTATCCATAAAGGAATAGGCAGCTGAGGCGGTCAATAAGGTCATTGTGGGTGGACTCAAGAAGGGGTTGGACGATACCAAGGGAAGATTGGTGGAGGAGTTGTCGCACGTCCTATGGACCTATCGGACTACCCCTCGTAGGTCTACAGGTGAGACCCATTTTTTAATGACTTATGGAGCCGAGGCTGTTATACCTCTCCAGACTGGTTTCCCAACGCTGAAAACGAGCTTTTTCACACCGAGCAGCAACGATTGGCTGTTGGAAAGAGGTTTAGACTTACTTGAAAAGCGTAGAGAAATTGTCGTGGTCCAATTGGATTATTATTAACACAAACTCAAGCAAGGTTATGATGCCAATGTCAAGTTAAAACCATTAGCGCCTAGGGACTTAGTACTGAGGAAGGTAGTAAGCACTGCAAAGAACCTGGCGTGGGAAAAATTAAGGCCCAACTGGGAAGGACCATATCGTATTACCTCAGTGGCTGGGGTAGGGGCGTTTTGTCTTGAGGACCTAGATGAAAAGCCTGCACTACGCCCATAGAATGTAAATAACCTGAAAAGGTACTATTACTAATAACATCTTCATCATATTTTTGGCCCACTATGTTGCATGTCACGTACATAATGACATTTTTCTAAGTGTTAAGCAAGAACCTTAGTCATGCATGGTCCTCAGACCACATACTTTGAAAAAATTAATACCCTATGACATCTTTCTAAGTGTTAAGCAAGAACCTTAGTCATGTCTAGTCCTCGGACCACATATTTTGGGAAAATTAACACCCTTGACATCTTTCTAAGTGTTAAACAAGAATCTTAGTCATGCCTGGTGCTCGGACCACATACTTTGGGAAAATTAACACCCTATGACATCTTTCTAAGTGTTAAGCAAGAACCTTAGTCATGCCTGGTCCTCGGACCACATACTTTGGGAAAATTAACACCCTATGATATTCTTCAAAGCGTTATGCAAGAACATCAGTCAAGCCCGGATCCTCGGACCACATGTTTTGGGAAAATTAACGCCCCATGACATCTCTCCAAATGTCGAATAGAGTTTATATTATATTTGGATTCTTAGGAATGAGTTGTTACTTTATATTAATTGTTTGTTTGTTTGTTGGAATCAGTCTTGTTGAATAACTTAAATTTCCATTGAAGGGATATGATTAATTGCATGCTAGAAAGCGTCACTTAAAGCATTTGAAAGTATATCCATGATTTACCTCCAGTTTGATTATGGAATCTAGAATCTATAACTTAATAATGGGAAGAAATGTAGAGGGTGTTTTGCATTGCTACCTTGCCAGTCATTTACAAGAGTGGATATGTGTCTCATTTCCGAATTGTCAAAGTGCCAAGTAAGATAAAAACCATGTCAATTCTCATGTAAGAATCATAGAAAGAGGTAAAATGTTCATAACTTTCATTAATAAAAGCCTTGGTGCAAGGCGAGCAAAATACAAAAAGATCCCAAAGATTACAAACAAAAATAAATAAATAAAACAACAATAACAGAAAAATTCTTTACAGTAGGAATCATTTCTTTTTTATTACAATCTTTTCTTTATGAGGGACTTGGCTGGATTGAGTAGCTACAGCTTTAGAGGACTAATGTTGGATCAGCCTTGAAAGGAAGGGGAAAAGTGGCCAGGGCAATCTCCATCTCCTTGTGGACCTTTTTTTTGGCAGGATTGTCCTGGGTGACGGTCAGAAGGTTCGAGGCATCAGGAGCCACTTCTTGATCGTTTCTCTCTTTTTCTATGCCCTCAGGACACTTAACCACCTCGGAGGCCTTATTAGAAGAGGTGGGAGCGTGGCCATATTGCCCTTGCCTACCACAGTCACCTCGGGAATATTATCAGGTTTTGAGCTAGAAGGAATAGACTCTCAGATGGCAGGGAGGTAATACACACTTTCTGCCCTCCTAAGTACAAACGAAGCCTCAACCCCAGCTTGGTTGAGAGCTTCATTCCATACTTGGGAGCAATAAGTTTTACACAGCCCCGAAACCTCAACCTTTAGGGCTTCCTCGGTCTTTGCCACTCCTATGTCATATCCATCTTGCTCAGCCTGATCCCAAGCCTTCTCAGTTTTCACCCTTACCATCTCGGCCTCCTCTAGTCTCTTCTTAAAGGCGGCGATTTGAGCCTTGGAGGCGGCCAACTGATCCTCAGCATTACGGAGGAGCACCGTCTAGCCCTCGGCCTGCTTTTTAGCACTATCAAGAGCGACAGCTGCGCTTTTTCTCTCCCTCTCTTCAGCTCTTGAGCGCTCTTCTCGGCTACATTCAAAGCATCCACAGCGGCATTACGCTTCGCTTCCTCTTCCTTCATCTGCCTGTGGCAGTCATCTTTTTCGTCCTGAAGGAGGCCTGAACGGCCTGCCAAGGAAGGAACTGTTTAGAAAAAGAAGAAGAGAAATGAAAAAAAAAAAAAAAAAAAAAAAAAAAAAAAAAAAGAGGAAAAAAAGTGCTAAGTGGAAAACGTACCATGCCCAGATATCTCTTTAGGCTGAGGAAGACTTCGTGCCTCCTTAAGGACTAGAACTCAGCCATATCTTTGGGAAGCAGTAAAGCCTGCTCCACCGCATCAGCCACATAGCCACCCTTACTCCCTTGATAGTCCCTGATGAAGGCACCGGCTGGCAGATGAGCACCGTCGAGCATCAGGGTCGGGAGCCATGCTTCGGGGGCAGTCAAAGAACCACCCCTCTTCTCGGCATCCCTTTGCCCCACCTTGGACTACTTGGTCGCTCTTGGTGCCTCGTCCTCTTGGGTGGGGTAAGTTTTCCACACCTCCATTACCTCTTTGCCCTTTGACTCCCTTTTTCTTTTCAGATCGGTAGGTTGGAGTCTGAGGGACAAGGTGGGTGGGACGGTGGGAGGCTCAATCTGAGTCGTTTTAGTTGGAGCATCCTTCCTAGGTTGGGACTCCATCAGGTCCAGCAGACTAGATCTTGGTCATCGTTGAATCCCCATTTCATCGAGTACTGGCGTGAATGGAGGGTTAGGGTCAAAGGTTGAAGTGTCTGGGGACAAATTTTGGCTGAAGACTTCAAACTCGCCCTTGGAATCAGATACTTCAACTACTTCTTCTTCCCTTAAAGAGGTTGGGTGAGAAGAAGTTCCTTCCTCGGCTATGCGTTGTAGTGGTTGGGCTACCTTTGGAACTCCCTCAGGGATGAATGTAGTAGTAGAACCGCCTTCTAGTATGGGGGTAGTGGTGAGAATGACCTCTGGCTTCGAACCAGAAATAAGGAAGCCCGGCGCGGCTACGCTTATTCGGTGAAGTCGAGGGTCTTCAACCTTGATGACGCACTTCGGCGCCTATAAAGACTTGAAAATCGGAATGTAATTCAAGATCAGATGGGCAGCCTTTAGTTGTCCGTCTGAGTGGATAAACACCTCAGCTTTAAGGATTTTATCCAAACTCTCCTGGTTCACAAGGCCGAGGTGGGGAATAGCTACTCTATGGTCTACAAAAAAGCAAAGGACTACCCAAATCAAAAGATATTCTCGGATATAAACACAAAAAAAGGAAAAAGAGAAGTCTTCGTAAATTTGTAAACCTAGAGCTGGAACCCCACCTGGTTCCCCCTCTGCTGTTGGACAGGGAAGGCTATAGTGCCATTCCCCTGATAGGATTAGGAAAACCTTGTTTAGTCCTTTGTTGGATTCGAGAAAGTACTGAATAAGTCTAACCTCAGGGTATCTTGACTTTAGGTAATACCCATGTCCCTTTAAATGGTGGAGGTTGTAGACCCAATTTACATCATAATGTGTCAGTCTTAAGCCCATCCTTTCATTTAGGGCGTCTACACAACCCAAGATTCTAAACATGTTGAGTGCGCATTGGGTGGGAGATAACCTATAAGCCCTGAGGTAGTCCCTGGTAACAGTAACCATGGGGACTAACATCCCTCCTTCTATGAAGGCAATCATAGGGATTACTACCTCTCCCTCTTGCCTGTCTTCGTGCCACTAACCCTCCTCACAGTACCTAATACCTACTCCTGAAGGGATCATATACTGAGCCCTAAATCTCTCTAACCCCTCCTCAGAGTCCACTAAACTCTTAAACCTACCCATTTCTAAAGAAAATTTGGGGTGACTAAGAAGACTGAAAGAAGAAAACAAGGCCGAGGATAAGAAAAGTATAGAACAAAGAAAGAGCAGGTGACAAAATTAAATGAGAAGTTTAGGAAGACTTACAGAGAGAAGAGAGATATCCTCAGACAGGCTTTGGGTATTTGTAAGGGCACGAGTGAGTTGGGAAGTTTGACAGGTTCAATGTATTTACGCTGGGATGACATGGGCATTAAGATAAAGTGAGTGATTGATTTGAAGGGTTTTTATACCCTGGAGAAAGCCAAAAGCAGGAATATTCCCGCTCATTACCTAGTAAAACCCTCAGCCGTTGGATTCGCATCACGTCGTAGAATGTGGGGAACAAGGAGCCATCAAAATTTAATGAGGGCGCGTCTCGAATGCCGAAACATCAGGAGCATGTGTTGAGAAGTTAAAAAGGCATCTTTATAGGCAGACGCTACGATAAGCATAGAGCAGCTAAGGTGGCATCGAGATCCTCCTTTCTTCCCGAAGATCCAGAAAGAAGAACCTCGAAGGGCTATTGTGGGCGTGTTGGGCTCGGGAGCTCATTGTCCAAATATCTACTGGGCTTAAAGCACAAGCCAAGGTCTAGATATCAGCCGGGGATGGGCAAACAGTACCAAGGGAGTCCGTGTTATTAGATGAAGAGGTCAGCGTTGGTCCAAACGGCACAGGAGCGTGGGCCGAGGACAAATGTGACCTCGGCTGACCAAAGGCGAAGTCTGAATGAGTGGTCTGCCATCTAGGGAAACCTTCCAGGAAGTTCTGTTGGCATAGAGATGTGTGACAAGGAGGAGTCTTAAAATATCTAGGGAGAGAGTTGCTGCCACCGTATTAAATGCTCTGCAGGCCCTCTGGCCACGTTAATGTGGAGGTGATACCTGAACAGCGGTCCACAGCCTTATAGCTGCTATATGAAGACTTTTGGGGAGGTGTTGATGGGACAAGTATCAACACAAGACACTTGGACAGCACTTGGAAGGTAAAGACGAAAGGGAGAAGAGAGTATAAAAGAAAAAGGAAGACAGCAAGAGAAAAAGTAAGGAAAAGAAAAACAAGAAAGAAAAGACTGTAGCAATCAAGAACCATATTTGTAATCAAATCCAAGAGCAACATATAAGAACAGTTTTCCTCGGACATTAGCCGAGGACAATTTTCTGTGTTAAAACTTGTCTATGATTTTTTTCTTGCCATTTGAACTCGCCTTACTCACTGTACAACTCACCTTAGCCCAGTATTCCAACCTACTCTCTACAAATTCATTGTTTTGAGCTTTTTGGGCCTAGGTCCATCCATCATTTGGCTGGGATCCAAATTTGGTCTTTACAACGGCTATTGTGTTGTTTTAATATAGGATTTTTTTTTTTAATGGGAAAAAATTATGAAGTTTCTTGGGTAATTTTTTTAAAACATTGATGGTTATTTAAGCTTTTAAGGATCGCTTTATAATTATTTACCTTGGTTTCAGACTGATGTTCTAGGTCACTTGCTTCCACTAGTTGGATTTCAAGTATCAGGTATCTCATGCCTGTCCTTAGTTGTGCATGTTTCGGTTGCATCCATGTCAAATTGTTAAAAGTCTTGCCATAATTTGGTGTTAGGGATTGACCACTTTTATTCATTGTATGACTTTGCTGCACTGCTTACTTGGTGGGCATCACTAGTGTCTTTGCTCCACTTCTAGAGGAGACCTTGTTTCGAGGTTTTAATGGTGTCCGTAACTAAGTGGTAAAATTCCTTCTTTTTTATTTTTTTATTTTTCCCTCTACATCTAAATATTAAGTTTTCATTCTAATGTTGTAGAAAAACTTAGTGTTTGAAAGCTTATGGTTAATTTATGCCTAGCACTATTGATAATTTCTTTGCACAAGAATCACACATGATATTTAGTAACAAACTCTCAGGTAAAATAATTTAGAATTTTTTCGTGCATTCTAATGTCAATAATTTCTTATGACATATGGTTTGTAGGTTTAAATTGATTTAGCGAAGCCTTTGTCTAGGCTTCATTGTTTACCATAATCTAGTGGTTATTTATTTATTTATTTTTTATGAATAATCTAGTGGTAATTAATATAATAGAAGTTGTGGATATATGAGACTTCATGCTTCTAAGGCTTAGCCTAAAGGGGAGCTCCTTTCTCCATAAGAACAGGGTGCAAGAATTGTGACCCACTGGGTGCATGTGTAAAATACATTTTAAAGGGCAAAAAAAAAAAAAAAAAAAAAAAAAAAAAAAAAAAAAAAAAGAAGGAGGAGAGGAAGAAAGAAAGGATAGGCACTTCTTTGAGATTATAAGTTGAATTTTGATCATGGAGTGATGGAGAAAGTGTTCTGAGAAATTTTTTTTTTTTTTGGGTAAAGAAAGTGTTTTGAGATTACAGGGCCAAGTATGCTATTTCTTACAAAACATTTGACTATAAAGGAAGAACATGCTCATAATATGAGAATTATGGAACATGGATGAGATGGATAACTGGCTATACAAGACAAATAAAACTAGATGTGATTGCATTTGAAAGAAACTGTAGTATTTGAGAACTAGATAAAATAAAAGGCTTGAGATGGTTGTGTTCTTGCTAATGAAGACTTATGGTTGATGTAGTTTAAGGTGTTGTTGTCCCAGTTGCCAACAACTGAGACTGAGAAAGGACATGCTGCAAACAACTGCAAGCATGGCCCCTTCAAATGTAAAATGAAATAAAATGTTCATGATAAATTCGAAATCATTACAAATAAGCATTATTGGGGTTTAATTTGGGCCATCTGTTCTCATGTGTTTTCTACACATTCTCCCAGATTTTTCCATACAAAAGAATTCTCCATCAACATCTATTATTGTTCCATCAATATCTCATCCACAAAGCCTTGCGTCCATAAGCCCCCATATGGGTATCAACACTTGAACTTGATTGTTAAGGAAAATTAAGTACATTTATCACCTGTTAACTTTTAAATGCTCTTGCTTGTTTTCATGCTTTTTCCACTCTTTTTGCAGGGTTCCTACACCAGTAGCTGTCATTATTAGTGCATCTTAAAAATGTCTAAATAATTTCATCATCACCTTGGATTTCTTATATAGGAACCAAATATATCTTGCTGTCATTTTCATTTGCAATTGTTTTTGAACCTTTGGATTTTTGGCAGATAGTTTGGTGAGTAAAATCTGCTCCATAATACCCTACTAGCCTATAATTATATGTCAAAATTACTGCTGTGGTGGGTTGTTGATATGGATCAAGCGAGTGGCTTGTATGGTGATATAAGGTGGTGTATTTTGGGAGTGTTGATTGATTTGTGAATATTGCAAATTTTTATTGTTCAAAGCATTGTCAATGTAAATTAGACTTAGCTTTTGTAGGATAAGAAGCATTAGCTTGTGGTAAGTTTGGGTTTCTATGGCTGTGCTTATTCTTCTTTTTCTCTTAGCAGCTTCTGTAGTTGCAGTTGATGAAGGTGACTCTCTTTCTTTCTTTTATCTATTGGATGCGTTCTTTATACTTGTTTTGTGAATTTTTTTTCTCTATTCACAGTATTTGGTTTTGGTATTAATTTTACTCAATATTGTAATATCTCAGTTGTTTCTTAGAGTTATAGTGTATTGACATGGTATGCATGTGTTCTCCACTTCTCCTTGAGGTCGTAGAGTCACAAATTTAGTGACCAATGTTTAATGCAAATGCACCAAAAAATAAATAGAAAAAATGGCCTCTCACACTCTCTTTGTTACTGTGTGTTTGTGTTTTTTGGGGGTCTGTTAGTTCTTTCCTAATCCAAAGGTTGTGTGTGTATCTTTTACTCTTCTTGCTTATGAGGGTTGGTGGGTCAAAATTAAATGAGTATAGAGTGGGAGTTGGGGGTTTTAAATGTTACTTTGAAGTTTGGGATTACTTGATTGTTAAACAAGTGAAAAATGTCAAGTATTTTCTCTTGTCTTGCTTCACTTGAATGCATGTTGCATGCCAAGTGCTTGGTAAACTACCCCTATGAGGTATACAATTAGATTACTTGACTTTTAGTTGTGATAATTGTTATATGAGGATATGAGTTGCATTCCTATTGTGTTATTTAGCAATGTTGTTGTTAAATGAACTTATAACATTATCTTTATTATATTAGGATGATGTTGATGCGAGTGATCATTCTCCTACTACCCAAAATCAATCATCAAGCTTGTGGGTGTTTTTTTTTTTTTTTTTTTTTTTTTTTTTTTTTTTTTTTTAAGTTTGCAACTATGATATAGCATTCTAGACATTTGGAATGTCTTGTATTAGGCACAACAATTATTACAGCTAAAAATTGTACTATTGTATTATATTAATTTGATAGTTTGAATATATTTGATTATTGTGAGATCTATATTGGCGTGTGTCAACTAGATCTAGTCATTGATAATGGCGTGTAACAAGTTTGTAAAACAAGTAGTGGTTTTAATACTTGCTGGAAAAAAAAAAAAAAAAAAAAAAAAAACCTATAGCAGCGGTCAAAAAGTGCCGCTAAAGGTGCATATATTATGATTTAAATGATGCCCTCTAACGGTGTTTTTGTCCTCCGCTAAAAGGTTTACACATAGTGGCATTTCTCCCCGCCTCTAAAAGTTCAATGAGTCTGTTTTAATTAGTTTCGTATAGTGGTGCTTAATGTCTGTCATTAAAAGTCAATTGACACAAATTCGGATAGCATATGACAACGGTTTTTTGCTCGCCACAAAAAACCAAAAATGCCACTAAAAAGTGCATTTATACGGTGTTTTTTGTTACCGCTGCAATAGAGCTATTGCAATAGTGCAAGGCTGGTGGATGGAACCACTACAATAGCCCAAAATTAACCTTTAGCGGAATGTCATAGATGACAAAATTAAAACATTTGAGGATGAAAATATTTGTCACCAAATATACATTTTGCTGTAGTGTTGCCTCATATTCTTTTTATTTTCCTTATAACCAACCAAAGTTTAAAAAAGGAAAAAAAAAGAAAAAGAAAAAAAAAAGACATGCTATACCACAATTTATGGAGCATAAAATTGAACACAAAAGTGGGATATAAAATTTGTATTTTTGATTTGTCACACTTTATGTGCTTTACTGCTTTATGCTTTACCAATTACATCTTGCCACATTTTTTTCCCATATAAAACAACAAAAGTGTTTAAAAAAAAAAAAAAAATTAGACATGTCGCAATTGGTGGAGTATTAAGTGAAACACAAAAGTGGAATAATGAAAAATTTGGATTTAGAAATATTTAATTTCCTTGACCAAACAAAAATAACCTCCAGTATGAATATTGAGTACCTTGGTACTCTAAACCCAATTTTCCAAAATGTTGGCCAGCCAGTCGATTAAAGAAAGAGATTATTTTTTTCATTAAAAAAAAAAAAAAAAAAAAAAGACAAGAAAGAGCTTATTTGGAAATGAGCTCCCACATGCCGTTAACCTTAGGCTGGTTAATCACACCTAGATAATTAATTCTATATATATATATATATATATATATATATATATATATATATGATTATATGGTGGAGACTCTACTCAATCCTTCCAAACTTGACACCTCACAAAGCACCTCACAAAGGAGTTGGTTCGACAATAATTTTTCACAATAAAATTTGCAACAATATTATGAATATAATTATTACATATTGTAATACACCCGTCGTAATCAAAGTCTTAAAAAATAATTATAACAAAATAACAAAAAAAAAAAAAAAAAAAAACATAGAAGAGAGAGAGAGGTAAACTTAAAATGTACTTGGCTTGGTCCAATGCCTTAAAACTGTGGAAGTGCTGGACCCAAACTTTATATTGCAGCACTAAATCTATTGTGGGAAAAGGCAAGGGATATGCATAGCATATAATATATGTTTGATTCCCGGTTCATGAATTCTTCATCCTAAGTTTCTTCACACACATACAGAGATCAACAGAGAGAACGGAGATTCAAACTCAAACAAAACCTCAACCTCATCATATCCTAGTACTTCCATTTCCTTTACAAGGTCGCATAAACCCAATGCTCCAGTTCTCAAAGCGCCTGGCCTCAAAGGATCCTAGAGTCACGTTAGTAGCTACCACCTCAATTAGTGAGTCAGTGAAAGCCATAGCCAGCCACACTATCAACATAGAAATCATCTCTGATGGCTCTACAGAAAGCAAAACTGTAGACACCAGTACTGACAGTGATGCATTCTTTGAAAACTTCTAAGTGACAGTCTCTTAAAGCTTGATAAAGCTGATTGAAACCCAAAAAAGTTCCAGACACCCTCCAAAATTTGTTGTGTATGACTCAGCTATGCCGTGGGCTCTAAACTTAGCTCGGGAACTAGGCTTAGATGGTGCTCCATTTTTCACTCAATCTGGTTGCCCTTTGAAGAGCCTACAGTATCACTGCCCTCGATGCCATTACTAGGAGCCAATGATCTACCTTCTTTCATGGCTGATACTGGCACGTACCGAGCTTTATTTAGCAAGTTATTGAATCAAGTATAGAATATTGAAGAAGCAAATTGGATCTTTTGTAACATCGTCTACGAGTTGGAAGATGAGGGAGGCTAAGAAATTCCTTTTATATTGATACATATTTGCTTTAGTTTCTCCAATAAGCCTGCACGAACACAAATACATAGGCTTAAATTATGTACATATGATGAAACTTCTTCTAAATGATGTATATACCACTTAAACACATAACAAAAAAGTAATTAAAAACTTATTTGATTATGTTATTAAGGTAGCACCAATTATATTTCTGACATCAGTTTATAAATTCTTCTTCTTCTTCTAAAAAAAAAAGTTCATAAATTTTCTATAGCAAAATTAGTAATAGTATCTTCAAAATTTATCTTTCCATTTTTAGCTTTGCTTACTTTACAGAACACATTCCTTACGTTTTGTCTTTCAAAAAATAATCCCAAGTTTCATCCTATAATTGCTATCTTCTCCATCTTTAGTAATTTACAAGCTTTTATAATTGAAAGTTGATTTTGTTGTTGTTGTTGTTGTTGTTGTTGTTATTATTATTATTATTAAGGGCATTGGTTTATGAGTTATTTTTAAAAACATTTTATTGAGAGAATAATAAAACAATAAATGTTGTTAACAGTTTTTTATATTTTCTATAAAAGTAGTGTCAAAAATTTTATATTATGATTTATTAACAATTGTCTTAAGGGCATTCGTTAACATGAACAGCAATTTCTGTAATCCATTAGGTATTGAATTGGATGACAAGCCAATTGCCTGTTAAAACTATTGGACCAACTATTCCATCAATTTACTTAGACAAGCGGTTGGAAGATGACAAGGAGTATGGCCTTAGCTTGTTCAAGCCCAAGGTGGATGCTTGCATGAAGTGGCTAGACACGATGGAAGCTGGTTCAGTCATTTATGTATCATTTGGAAGCTTAGCATCCCTTGGAGCAGACCAAATGGAGGAGCTAACATTGGGATTGAAGAATAGCAATTGCCACTTCTTATGGGTAGTTAGAGATTTTGAACACAGGAAGCCTCCAGCTAATTTTGTACAAGAAACAATAGAAAAAGGGTTGGTTGTGAGTTGGTGCAATCAACTTGAAGTATTGGCTCACAAGGCCATTGGGTGCTTGATGAGTCATTGTGGATGGAACTCAACGCTTGAGGCATTGAACTTGGGGGTGCCAATGGTTGCTATGCCACAATGGACAGATCATAGAACTAATGCAAAGTTTATCGTAGATGTGTGGAAGGTAGGGGTTACGATTAAACTCGACGAAAAAGGCCTTGCTAACAAAGAAGAAATAGAGTTGTGTATAAGGGAAATAATGGAAGGAGACAGTGGGAAAGAGATGAAAAGAATTCAATGAAATGGAAAAAATTGGCTATAGAAGCAGTGGATGAAGGTGGAAGTTCAGATAAAAACATAGAGGAGTTTGTGGAAAAGTTATAAATTTTGGCCAATATGACCAAAATTTATTAAACCAACCACCATATAGTAAATTTATTCCTTAGAAATATATACCCACTTAAAAACCAGGCTATTCTAAACTATTTCTTCTCTTCTTCTTCTTTTTTTTTTTTTTTTTTTTTTGATGAATTCTATTCTAAACTATTTTGATTGTTCAACATGTGTCAATTATTTCGGCTGATACAAATCATTCCATTTTTTTTAAATAATTTTTTATCCTTATTATGTAATGAACAAATTAAACTCTTTGCTTGTGTGTTTAATTTTTTTTTTTTTTTTCATTAATTTTGATGCTAAGAACCCTATTGAGACTTGTAAAGTCTATATTTTTAGGTTGGCAACAATGAACAAATTGTAACCTTAGAACTTAGTTTGTCTAGTTTTTTAGTCAAAAAATATTTAGTTAAACAAGAAAAATGAAGTTCAACACAGTTAAAGAGTCAAAGAAATCAGAAAAACATGTTCAAATAAGTATTACTCCGTCACAAGCATTATTGCGATTGGACTGCTTTGTTTTCCTGGAATTGGACTGCTCCATTTGTCTGGAACTTTCATCTCTAGTACTGTTTTGGGGGCTATGACCCTCTTCATTGTCATTGTTTCGATGACGCTGGCAAGGATTAGGCATGTTGCTATTCTCATGGGAGAGGCGTTGCCTCAATTCCTCATTCTGCTTGGTCAATTCTTCAACACTCGCTGCTAGTGTTTGAATCTACTAGGTCATCTGCATTAGATCAAGTGGGACTGCTGAACATGGATCCATTGCATTGTTTGAATAGTAGAGCTACGAAAATCTGTATAATTCAGATTTATGTTTCCCACAGACGGCGCTAAACTGATGAAGCCCAAAATGGTCATTAGTTGATGACCTCGCCAGAGCTTATGACAAGATAACGTTCCATGAAAAGATGAGAGAGAAAGACACCGAAGTGGCATTAGCCAACAGTCCTCCAATAATAAAGTCAGTAGAATTCTCAATATCTCTTAGAGAATAAGAATGTAATTCTGTAAGTTTGAATTGTGTACCTTGTTTCTGGTGCTTTTTGGCTTATTTATAGCCTTTATATAGCCGTTGGGAGCCTCATTATGAGTGTGATCGCCATTGACCTCTTAATGGCTCTTTTGGCTATTTGAGTAACGTCTGTCTGAACTTAAATAAAGGTTTGATTAGCTCATGATTGGCATTTCTAACCGTTAGATTTCGTCGGTTACAAGACTAGTGATGGTTGTGTCATTAATGCTGTTTGATCGTCTTCTTTGTATGACAACCATGGGGACGTTATGCTCGTCCTATGTATGGACGAGTTTGTGGAGTGAAGGTTTTTCGACAATATCATGAACCCATAATTTTGGTACTCGTCATATGTGTGTATATATATATATATATATTAATAAATAAATAAAATTAATAATGATAATATTTTAATGATTCAAATTCATATGCTAGTCATCATTGAGTACCAAATTGTATGAACTCGAAAACATTCAAAATCATATTGGGTTTAAAATTTTCAATCTCTTGACATTTGCATTCTTTTGTTTTTGGGTTCAAACCTATTATATAAAGATCAGATTCGGTCTGAATCTTCCAAACCGACCCATAGCATTCCTAATACAGTAAGTTTGAAGACACAGGAAATTTCAGAAATTTTCACTAAATTGGTTTGAATTTGTGTTTATGGCGGAACCCAGGTGAACTGAATATGTGAGTGGGTGTGAAAACATAGTGGGTCAGCAACACTATGTTTAGTTGTACTATTTTCTTGCATCAGCAAATGTAATAATATTATTAATTTATTATAAGAGGCACTGACTGCCAGAAATTTCAAAAGCCAAACTTAGTGAAGACAGTTATAGACAAGGCTACCTAACAAAATGAGACTCCATATCCTTGACTCCTGCTTTTAAGGTTATCTGCATGCGATTTGTTACTATTATTATTTTTTTGAAATGCAGAGGCACAAACAAAATGATTGTTTGCATTTCACATCCAACATACAAGTAATTAAAATATTCAACTTCACCATGAATTATAAATTCGATTTCTAGTTCATGATCCAAAGATACGCACACCCAAATTAGAGAGGGAAAGTTCTATACTAATATTTCTGTTACCCTTCACTATTAGAATAATAGTTAAGTACAAAATTGGTTGTAACCTAAAGTTACAACCTTATTTAGTATCTTTTTATTGGAGTTGAATTTTGAGAAGTCCACCATTAGATTATGTACGTTTTTAGATCCCTTAAAACAAGTTGTTTAACCTAATTATTTAGCCAAGAATTTATTAAGATAAATTATTCAGTCCTAGGTTAACGCAATAAAATCTTATTATGTAAATAATGCAAAAATATAAAAAACACAACGATATGATAACCTAGGAAAACCTAACCGATAAAAAACCTGGGGAGGATTTAATCTAGCTATCTTCAAGGTAAAACAAATCAACTACGAAAGAATTGAAGTTTGTACAATAGAACTTAAACCACTAACATTTTATTGCTACCTTGAGTAGAAAACTTACTATCATGACCACGTGACAGCTTCAAGTCTACGGACTACTTCTTTCTTTGATCCACTGCAACTACAAGTTCTCCTACTTGTGACTTTGAGACTCCTCTCAAAGGTTTCAGATCTTCTTTAAAGTTCTTTATGCAGCAATTGAAAAGATCATCGAGTTCTTGACACAAATCTTGATCTTGATAACCTTAGTGTGTGTATGAAGGTAAACACTTCTAGATCTCACAAAAGATGCAACACACAACCCTTCAAAGACTATTAAAACGTAGTTATGGTTTTTCCTTTTATACTTAGAGTAAAACACAAAACCATACACGTCAAACGGGCTTGGGCTGAATTGTAATTTCTGCAGAAAAATAAATCTACACATGGTTCAATCGATCGAGTTTAATTTTCGATTGATCGAGCCTTGTAGATTTAGTCTAATAATTTCTGCAATCACTCGATTCCAATTTTACAAGTAAACACATTTTGAGCAAGGCTAAACCTAGACTCTATGTTTTGATCATAGTTTGCCAGCACATTACAAATTGAAGTTCTAATACATTAGTTTTTAAAGGCTTAGAACCTAACAGATTACATCTTCTTTTTATATCCTTTATACTTGCAAAATTTCTAGAAAAATTAAAGATCAATAGATTATATTTTTTTTTCTTATATCCTCTATATCATCAATAAATTGTTTAAATTATCAGTTTTTGTACTTTAAAAATATGTATAAAATATAAGCTTATAAATCATATAATATATAATATCCGATTAACATAAAATTTGACATGTGTATTAAGAGTGTAAAGAACATGCAATTTTATGGTTAGATTTTCAAATATGTAGTAATGTTTATTTTATTGAATAAGGTTGTAGCCTTAGGTTACAACCAATTTTGTAGCTAAACTTTTTCCAACAGTTAAAATGAAGCTCCCATTTTTTCTCACTTATGTGTAACTAATAGTCTAATACCATCTATTATGATGCCCAACGAGGAGCAATAAAGTTGCCCTATGAAGTGCCTATGGTATTAGTATAATAGTATCATCGCCCTCGATGCCTTCACTAGGAATCAAGGTCGACCTACCTTCTTTCCTGTCTGATTCGAGATTGTACCCAGGTTTATTTAGCATCTCATTGAATCAATTCTCAATTATATACACGAAACAAATTGAATCTTTTATAACACCTTTGAGAATTTGAAAGATGGGGTAGGATAAGAAATTCATATATATTTATAAAAGGTGTCTTGCATAGTATTGATGGGCTTCAATTATTTACTTGGAGATGTGTTGGGACTAATTGGGCTTGATTGTACTAAGAATTTAGGGGTTGATAGGCCCTCATTGCAAAGCCCTAGTGTATGTAATGGAAAAAAAACTCTCTGTGATAGTTAAGGCTGCGTTTGGTTCAATGTAAATTGAATTATGAGTGTAAAATGAATGCAGGGGAAAGTGAATTCTCGTAAGGAAAATGAAATCCGGGTGTTTGGTTCTGCCATTGGAAATAGTCCAAAAAATAATTTTCGGTATTTGGTAACATTCTGAAAATGCTATTTTCTTACAAATTTTTCACATTTTTTCAGCCATTTTCTCAGCTCCCAAACAAATTTTATAATAGAAAAATTCAAAATATGCACTTAACAATCAAAGAAACAAAAATCAAAACAAAAAATCAAAATCACAAGACCAATCGGGAGAGAGGGACAGAGAAAGAGAGAGAGAGAGAGAGAGAGATTGGTTCGTGGCAGAGAGAGAGATCGGTTCATGGGTGACTTGCTAGTGGCGACGGTGGGTCAATCTGAAGGTGGCGGCTCGATCTAGGAGTGGGTCACTCACTAGGTGGTTCAATCTAGGAGTGGGTTGTGCACACGGTGGACAAATCGGCTCAGGGGTGGGTTGCGCACACGGTGGACAAATCGGCTCAGGGGTGGGTTGCTCATGGCGGTATGATTGGCTCAGGGGTGGGTCGTTCACTGGGTCATGGACTCACGGTGGTCCAATCTATTTTCAGGTGGTGCGATCTCGCCGGTGTTGGGGTACGATGAGACTGGTGCGATCGGGGGTTGGGGGCGGTGGTGCTTCAGGCAGCTTCTTGTCGCCAGTGCTGGGGTGCTCTTCTTGCTCTTTCTCCCTCTCTCTTTGCTGTTTTTGTCTCTCTTCTATTTTCCTAGGGTGTAATTGCTTTGAAGGTAAAACGAAACCTGAAATGGTTTTACACCAAAGAGGCGTTATTTTACGGTCAACGCGAAATTCCAAATCCGTTTGACCTAATTTTCAGTACCTGCCAAACACACACGTGGGTGTTAAAGGATTTTCGAAAATCCTTTGAAGCCAAAACAAACGCAGCCTAAGTACACATTGAATATAGTGGATTTCATCTTATACTCTATTGTATAAATATTAGCATCTTGTCAAATTACGTATATTCCTGTATTCTTTTAGAGTAGTAGTTATTTTATTAAGGTACATTGGATAAGGCCGTGTGTTATGTGCCTACTGACTACAGAGCCTCCAACTCATTGAATATGAATACGAATCGTTTATAAGTAAAGCATTTAACTTTTGTAGCTTTGCTTACTAATATGATTACACAACACATCCCTAAATGTTTCCTATATTTGTTTTAAATAATTTTAGATTTCATCCTATTTTTGATATCCTCTCCAAATTTCTTCGTTGTAAGCAATGAACATTATTTATTGTTTTGATTTTGTTACATATGTTTCAAAATTCCATTAGGTGGTTAATTGGATGGCAAGTCAGCAATGGCCTATTAGACAATAGGACCAGTTATTCCATTAGTGTACTTGGACAAATGGTTGGAGGATGACAAAGAGTACGGCCTTCACCTATTCAAGCCTGATGTGGATGCTTGCATGAAGTGGCTAAAACACAAAGGAAACTGGCAAGCCGTTTATACTTCATTTGGAAGCATGGCATCCCTTGGAGAAAAGCGAATGGAGGAGCTAACATGGGGTCTAAAGAATAGCAATTGCTACTTTTTGTGGGTTGTTAGAGAAACAGAACAGAAAAAACTTCCTGGAAATTTTATGAAGAAAACAATGAAGAAGGGGCAAGTTGTAAGTTGGTTCCCTCAACTAGAAGTATTAGCTCACAAGGCAGGTGGGTGTTTTATGACTCATTGTGGATGGAACCATAGTTGTCAAAACATGAATCGTATCGTGAATTGATTTTTAATTTTTCTGTTTCGTGTATCGTATCGTATCGTGTATCGTAAGATACACAAACACTTAATAAAAATTATAAAAAATTATAAATATACATATATAAAAGGGTATATTCATTATAAACTTTGAATATATTCAACTAATGGCTAATTTATTCATCACTTATGTAATAATATTTAATAAGCTAACTAAATAAATCAAACAAGCATGTGTTTGTTGTTGGGAATCATTATGTTTGCATCCAATACAAAACATACGCAGCGGAAAAATAAACAGATCTACTTCATTCGCAATTGATAACATTCACTATGTAAGTTTCAGAATATGAGAACAAGAGAGTGTACCTTGATGCGGTGAATTTCAAAACCGAATGAAGAAGTACTCGGGAATACTTTCAATCTTCACTCCAATTCCACTCGATGCCCAAGATGTGTGGTCTCTCAATCAGTTCTATGTATCTAGAGAGAATATGAAAGAATGTCTCTCTTCCTTATTTCATTACCATTAATCTGATTAAAACATACAAAAACATTTTATTCTATATAAAATTCTGTATGTTTCTCTCCACATAACTGATTATCTAATTGGGCTAGCCTTTTGGGCCTTCCCAATTGGGCTTTAGTGTGTGGCTTGGAGTGGGACCAAAAGGGAACAAATAAGACACTAGCTCCAATGGGCCTTGGGCTTTTCTGTCAACTCTTGACAAGTCCAAAGTTACCATTAATTATATTTAATACCACTATATAAATATAATTGCACTCTAGGCCTCATTAATAAATTATATCCCAAGACTTTATTATACATGCAACCCCTTCATAAAATATTCGTAGTAATACAAAGTCATGAATATAGACTGCCACTTTGTAAATTACTACATCTTAATCCTTGAGTACCCGGTTTAATCCTTATGAGTTATTCACCATATATTTATGAAATCCAATTTCACAAATATATACTTTAGTCTTACTAAAGTGGTTAGGCCTAACTCTCTGAATAACTGTACCCATTAAACTTATCTCAAAGGAATATTTTATATCTCCGTTAAGAGACTATGAATTCCATCTTGAGAATATATGTTCCATCAACACTAAATGTGGCTGCCCAACATACTGAGGTTTTGACCGTTACTTTAGATCTCACTCCTGATATATCAAAGCAACCTACATTTCATGATCAGGTTCATTATTCTCTCAGGATTAAGAGTTCATGTGAATACAAGTCGTGAGATTTATTATTCAATTGACAGTCGGTAGGAGAATAATAAATCTCACAGCGGTCCAGTTCAATATGTCTTAACTCTTAAAACATATCAACATATTAACTAGAAGTCACCACTTCCATGATCAAGACAAATCATCGTAGTTAATATGTTATAGTCTTCGCAAATGAAATGCCCAATTTCATCACCGACTACGAACCAAAATTCTGAGTTTACAAAGAACTTGTGATCTATATCTTCTGTGACTAAATCACATAAATCACATACTATGCATCTCATGGACTATTTGATAATGTCCGAATATTCATGTGACCATTACTTTAGATAAGAATAAAACAACTTTATTAAACACAATATTAAGTTATACATCATGTCTCACATAATGTCATACATAATATCATACATAGCATCATACAATAGGATTTAAGGGCACATATCCTAACATTTGTAACATACATATTCAAATTATTTAAATTCAAAAGTGATAATATATTACAAATGACCAAAAAATAATAATTTATTTTCATCATATTCATCAAATTGCCTAATCAACCCTATCTAAGTCAACGCTATCATCATATTTATAATTTTGCAAATTTATTTATTCATTAAAATTTTCTTCATCGTTATTTGTCATTAACATTTACTATTTCTTTTTGTTCTTTTTATTTTAATAATTTTTTTATAAATTTTTTTTTTTTTTGGCATTCTAGTTTCTTGGACTTATAACAATAACGATAAAAATAAAAAATAAAAAATTTAAATTTAAATTTAAATTTAAATTTTTTTAAAAAATATTAAAGTGAAAGGAAAGTACGTACTGTGTAGTCCAATTGTAGGAGAAAGGGAAAAAAAAACTTATGAATATGTTATTTTAGTAGGCTAAAATAAGTAAACTAATAATTTTTGCTAAAACCAAATCTAACAACTTGTTAGATTCAAATAAAAGTACAAATTTTAACAAAAAATCTCATTTTAAAGCATTTTTCTATGTATTATACGATACGTACGATTTTACGATACGATACGATTAATACGATACGCATACTGTATCGTACGATTCATAAGCACTTACGATACGCCGATACGATACGGAACTTTTTCCATGCAATACGATACGTATCGCGTATCGTATGATACTGACAACTATTGATGGAACTCGACATTCGAGACATTGAGTTTGGGGATTCCAATGGTTGCAATGCCACAATGGACAAATCAAACAACTAATGCAAAGTTCATTGTGGATATGTGGAATGTAGGAGTTAAAGGTGCATTTGTTTTGGCTGAATATGGTTTCAGGAAATCATTTTACATCAGCCTATGTGTTTGGTAAGCACAGAAAATTTGGTCAAACAGAAATCAATTTCTGCGTTGACTGTAAAATACATCCGCCAACCCGTAAAACCATTTTAGGTTTTATTTTACCTTCAAATCATTTACACTTCTCACACACTCTCTCCAAGCTTCTCACACACACTCCTCACAGACACTCTCCAATTTTAGTTGTGACCGAGCTCCACAGAGCAAGACACGCCAAATGCAGGTCCACCTTCTCCCTCACGCCGACGACCTCACCTCACCTCCAATCCACACACCTCCGATCCACCCTATACAAAAGCCGATCCACATCCCTTCAAACCCATCTAGCCAAAATCCACCCTCAAACCCATAAACAACCCAAATGCTACTCTCACTATCTCAAATCTGATATATATATATATATATATTTATTAATTTATAAAATTATTTATTTAAATACATATTTATTTATTTATTTATTGTTTATAATTATCCATTTTTTATTTAATTATTGATTTAAGAAATTAACTTTTGTTGTTGTTACAATTATACAGAAATATGTGTGCATAAATTTTGGTATTTGTTATCAATGTGATTTGGATGTTTTGGTGAATGTATATGGCACCTTGTGAATATTGTGGACACACTGCCACAGTGTTTGTGTCTTTGATCTTGATCTTGAACTGTGCTTGTTATGAAATTTATGTGAATTTGGATGGTTTAGCAAACTTTAAGCATGGCTATATATACTGATTGTGTTAGAGATCACGGGTGTTGTATGGGTTGACAGGGTGTGCTCTGTTGTTTTTTGTTTATGGCTTTTTTTATATACTGTGCAATCAATAGCATGCTTGTTTACGTACCTCTTAAACCATAGTGTTTGTGATTTTTTAGAGGAAGAAAAATACCAAAGCCGCAATTCTTGCCTCAGTTGCATCTGTCCTCCTTGTGGGGATTGCATTGGTAAGGAAATTGCAGCGTAGACGACTGCTTAGGACGCCTAATGTTAATCATGCAGCTAAAAGAGAGCATTACCTGAATAGTATTTTGCATGGAAGTGAGAGACTTTGTGTGAGTCAAATTAGAATGAAGCCTATAGCTTTCCACCAGTTATGTCACATCCTCATTGAGGGGGAGCACGTACGGTCGACTATTCACATGTCCATTACAGAGCAAGCTCTAATTTTCTTACACATTATTGGTCATAATGTGAGGTTCCGTGTAATTTGTATTCGGTTCCATAGATCGACTGAGACTATTCATAAATACTTCAAGGTCATTCTTAGGGGGGTCCTAAAATTATATAGAGCTCTAATAAGACTGCCTAGCAAAGATACACCCCCAAAGATAAGGGATAGCAGAAGCTTATATCCATATTTTAAGGTAAATATTGCGACTTGTGTATTTTGTAAATTGTGAAGATTTGTGTAATTGTAAACCATTATGTCTGTCGAAAATTAGGATTGTGTTGGAGCAATAGATGGTACACATGTTCGTGCATCTGTGCCACCTGAAATACAAGGAGGGTTTTATGGTCGCAAAGATGGAACCACGCAAAATGTGTTAGCTCCCATTAGTTTTGACTTGAAGTTCACTTATGTATTGGCTGGATAGGAAGGCAGTGCACATGATTCACATGCGTTAAATGATGCATTTGATAGGCCAGGGGGATTTTTAATTCCTGAAAGTATTATACGATTACTTCACCTTTTGGGTTTATTAGTTTAATAAATTTTATGCGTTTTCCTAAGCATAGTAGTGATTTGGTTTTGTTTTTGAATATATGTAGGTAAATATTATCTTGGTGATGCTGGATATGGTAATAAAAATGGAATTTTGTTACCTTATCGGAGTGTGTGATATCACTTGAAAGAGTTTAGTGATTGTCCTCCTGAGAATGAACGAGAATTGTTCAACCTCCGACACTCTTCATTGAGAACTACCATTGAGCGAGGGTTTGGCGTGTTAAAGAAATGTTTTTGAGTGTTTGATGCAAAACCATTTTGGTCTTTTGAAACCCAAGTGAAAGTAGTGTTAGCATGTTGTGTGATTCATAATCACATTACGAGGGTTGATCCTAATGACTATATTATTGAAGTTGCAATGAACCAAGTAGAGTCTAGTGGCTCCCAACAAGAAACACAGTCACGTTGGGACTCCATTAAAGACAGTAGAGTGTGGAATGCTAAGAGATATGAGATATGCCATGCTATGTGGTTTGATTATATCAGGAGTGTAGAGTAGTACTTTATTTAGATTTCTATGATTGTAAAGACAATGTATTTACTATAGGCTTCTGGTGGTGTAAGGAAAAAGTATTTTCAGCATTACATTGTTATTTCTAGTAGTTGTTTCATTCTGTTGTGCACATCTATAAGCGTGGTTGTATGTGTGTTTGATCTGTTGTTCATATTCTGAGCGTAATTACTAAATGCTACTCTCATTATTAAATGCTACTCTCATTATACAATTTTCAGATGTAGTAATGTCGAAAGGGAAAGAGAAGGTGGGCACTAAGCACTTCAGGTGGCTGCTCCCAATGCACACAACCATGCTTACTCTGCTTGCTGAGGAGGTCGCGAAGGGCAACAAGCCCTCAAACACTTTCAAGGCCGGATCCTTTGCTATTGTAGCCAAGGAGATATCTGCTTAGTTTGGGGTAGAGTGTCACCCCTCATATGTTAAGAATCGGCTGCGTACTCTGAGGACCATGTGGAGCACTATTCAAACTCTTCGGAAGAAGAGTGGGTTTAGCTGGGATGATAACTTGAAAATGATCACATGTGATGCGAAGAACTATCAAGAAGAAGTCATGGTATGGCTTCCAACTATATTTTCTTAATACAAATGATAATATATTTTTTTGGCTTTTATAATCTATGAATTAAGAACAAGACAAGGGCACTCAAGTACCCTCTTTATATGAAATTTATATTGTCATTCTATTTAGGATTCCATTGCCTTTACAAATTTTCAAATGTAACTTTCATGTGCTGATCCATTGTAAAATCTGGTTTTAGCATTTGTGCATTATATTTTCTGTTGTACTTATCCCATAAATCATGGGTTATGTGAGCTGTTTCATACCAACTTTTTTTGTTTATCATTGACATAAATCCTGTAATGGCATCTATATTGAATTGAATATTGAATTTATATGTGAAGTGATTATTGCATTGTTATTATACGTTCATTTCTCCCTTACAGGCACATCATAAGTATGCAGAGTATTTGAACAAAAAGATAGAGATGTACGATGAATTGGCCATTGTAGTGGGGAAGGATATGGCCACGAGTAGCTTTGCTAAGTCGTATGCTGATATTGACACAGAGCAAGACAATGGGGAGAGCACTGAGATGGTGGCTGACAATGGGGAGGAGGGAGTGGTAGAAAAAGAGAAGAATGCAGTAGAATCATCTACCACTTGTTCCACAATTTCGAAGTCCCACAAAAGAGGCTATGCACCTCCCTCTAATGATAGTGCTCTGATTGATCTATCTGATTAGCTGAAGGAAATAGCTGTGGCCCTAAAAGAAATCAACTAGGGTCCTGTTGATTACAACAGTCTTTACTTTGAGGTGATGGCAATGGTGGCTGATGGGTATAGTGAAGGTATGCTCGCAATTGCCTTTGACCATCTCTGTGAAAATGAGAAGGCAGTTAGGGGATTCCTTGCCAAGAATACGAAGCTAAGGAAGCTTTGGATGGATGGTTATTTGTTCACTGGACTCTGACTTGTCTGTTTGGTGTTGCCTGTGATGGTTGCTTTAGGGATTGTCATCTGTTGTAATACTAGTATTCACCTATCATTGTATTATATATGTGACACAATTGTATTATCAGTAAGCGGACTATGTATATATTTCTAACCTTGGACATATGCTGATGGTACGTATATTTTGTGAACTGTTATGCTCCAAGAGATAACAGTTACGTACCTTGACTGTAGGATGTGTAGTCTTTTGTATTATTGGGAAGATACAATTGCCCACGTTATCATTTTTGTACACCAAGGAGGTGTAATGCCAATGGTAAAAGTACATTATGTGCGTTTTGATATAAATATTATGGGTATATTCGGATACTCTTTGTTGATGTTGAAGTGGATGATTATTTTTGTACAGTTATAGGTTCGTCTAGGCAATGCAGGTGTTTCTCTTGTAAAGGAATTTCATATTTTCCGTAAAATGTTTGAACAAACCAAACACAGGAATTGACTTTCCGTAAAACGAATTCCGAGACAGCCAAATAGTGGAATTCGTTTTGTGCCCTATTTTCCATGGTGCAACCAAACAGCCTGAATACATTTTCCTTAGAGGAAAACAATTTCCCCTGAAATCATTTTTAACCCATGTCAAATATTATTTTGACTAAATTGGAATTTATACCCTTAAAGTTTGGGCTAAGTTTGGGCTAATTTTGATTTAGCCCCTAAAATTTTTGAATTTGAATTCATAAAATTATGTCATTTTTAATTGAGGTGATAATTAACGGACAACTCATTATTTATGGTGTATAAACAAAAGAGCTTAAATCTAAATGATATGTAACATTAAGGTAATGGGTCCAATGTTATAAATTTTAAGGGATAAAATTAAAATTATTCCGAAATTTAAGGGTGTAAATTGCAATTTAGTTTTTTTTTTTTTTTTTTTTACATAAGTGTATGTTTTCTTATAGATCAAATATTCATCTCTTCAGAACTCTTGTCGAAACATTAAAAAAAAAAAAAAAAAAAAAAAAAAAAAAAAAAAAAAAAAAAAAAACAGGCGCTTGTTAAAATGAAGTAAAGATGATGAACAATTAGGACATAAATCCATATTAAATCTTGCTCCATTCTACACTTTATAGCTTCAACATCACTTCTACAATTATTGATATAAAAGTATCGCTTTTATTTTTATTTTTTCCCTTCTCAAAAAATAATTATCACTTTTTTAATGTATCTTGTCCAAAGTCATACTTTTTTAATAGAAAGAACCTCTCTTCGTTGTCTTAGAAATAGACAAAGATGAAGGGGTCACCATTTTGACACCTAGAATGACAAAAACAATACCTTTCTGTCTCTAATCCAAGCCTCAACCCTCCCCGAGTTTCTGTATAGATACAACCTCCCTCGTTCATTTATGTAAGCAATGATCTCAGGTGCTAATATTATTGAGTTTTTATATTGCAAAAATGGATGAGATGTACCCATTTAAGACTCCCACTCAATTGTATAACTCAAAGAAGTGTAACTTTAGGTAGGAATCTTTAAAATATATATATATATATATATATATATATATATTTATATATATTCTATTAAGAAGGATAAGGATCCATTTGTTGCATTTATAGAAATTAGGCGCGTGGAGGGACTAGGGACTAGGGAGTGTCATTTATACAAATATTTTAGGGTGAGACTAAGAGAGGAACATTATTTAGATACATCTTAAAGAGAAGTTGATGTAATTTATCCCATAATCTAAGCATGATCTCTTCTATAAATACTGTGTGTGAAACCTGTCAAGTTTAGCAATAAGAACCCAAAAAGAATTCAGATGACTATAGGATCTCTCCAACACCTTTTAGATTTGTTTCAATTCAAAAATAGAATAAAAAATGTAAAAAAATAAAGTTAAACAATTCTGATTGTAGCTTCAAAAGAAAATGTCAAAAGCAAAATAATTACACAAGATGCAAGCACTAGTTGATAGCCAAGTCAATACATTAATTCTAGATAGTGGGTCTGAGACTTAAATCATTCTTGACCCAATTAAAGAAAGTGAGACTTGATGAGGAGTTAGATTGAAACCTCAACAGAAGAAAAAAAAAAAAAAAAAAAAAAGAAGCTAGCAAATCCTTTTCCGTTCTTGAAGGAATCATTGTTATCAAGGAAAATGGAAATTTAGTTTTGACCGGTGAAGTGGCAGAGTGACATACAAGAGGTGGCTTTAAGCGGCAAAGACTAGGTGGGTCGACGGTGGAGACAAAGGAGGGTTTGAGGTAGGCCGGCGGTGAAGACAAATGATGGTTTGGGTGGGCTGGTGGTGGAGGGAGAAGAGTGATTAGGGTGACCGGCAGTGGAATTTTGGATTTTCTGGTTTTATTTGAGAGAGAGAGAGAGAGAGAGAGAGAGAGAGAGAGGTACACTATATATGTATAGGTATAGGTTTTTTAGTTTTTATTTTTTATTTTTTTAATAAGCAATGTAGTTAACTAGGATTGGTTGGATTAATTGTACTTAAGTAATCATGTGCAGTGCACATTTCATTTTTTACATATGTCAATTTATTAGAGCAGTTTGTAGCCTTATGTTACAACTAGTTTTGTAGCTAAACTTTGTCCTTTAAATATATATAAATATATATATATATATATATATATATATACATACACACACGGTTAATACTTAAGGGTAAGGATTTGCTGCTACCTTGGTTGCAGCAATTCTTGCGTAATGTTGATGTGTCAAGCTATTAAATAGACATTTGTCCAAATATTTCTCTTTAAGTGCTTCGACATTTGTGCAATGTAGCAAATTATTTCTGTGGGTTCCACTATTACTTTATTAGGTCTTATCTCCACCATTGATTTTCTTAAAAAAAAAAAATGATTTATGTAGGAATTGATGCAACCAAACTTGCAGCAAATTATTGCCTAATACTTAATACCTTTTTTTAATCTACTGGGCAATGTTGTCTTTTTAATATGGTAGGCCCTCTCTCTTCCAACCCCCCCGCCCCCACAAAAACTAGCCCAGAGCCCAGTTCAACCCAAAAAAAACTAAAATCCCATTGAAACCCTTCTAACCAACGGTTACGTACAAACGAAATTCAGGAAAATAAAAATGAGAGAGAGAGACCTTGAAAGATAGAAGTTGGAGAGAGTAGAGACTACAGTGTGAGACCAAGGATGTGAAAATAAAAATAAGGACAAAATTTAGCTACAAAATTAGTTATAGTTTAAGACTAGAATTTTGCCCAATATCTTTTTATTGAAAATGAATTTTGACAAATCCATAATTGGATTACATATTTTTCTTATATCCTCCATACTTGCAAAATTTATAGAAAATTAAAGGTTAATAACTATATCATCAATAAATTGTTTAAATTGCAAGTTTCTATAGTTTAAAATTGTGCTTAATATATAAACTTATAGATCACATAGTAAATAATATCCGACTGATACAAAATTTGACATGAATATTAAGAGCATAAAGAATATGAAATTTAACGATTATATTTTTAAGATATGTAATAATATTTAATTTATTGAGTAAGATTGTAACCTTAACTTACAAACAATTTTGTAGTTAAATTTTTTTCTAAAAATAATGAAGAAAATGAAGCTAGAGAGAGGCACGGTGAAAAGAAACACATACAAAAGAAAGAAGAAAAATGATGGGAGATTCAAAGGTGGCTTTGAAAGGGTGAAAGAGTAGTGTTGGGTGAGATAAGAAATGAACATAAAAGAAAAGGGGAGCAGAGTCACGTGGGTAAGAGTAAAAATGTGAGTTTGGAAACTTCGTGGAAAGTATGTATTTTACAAATACCCTAAAGATGATTACTTATTTACAAAAATTCCAAAAAAAAAATATATATATATATATATATATATAATACTTTTATAAGTAATCTATTTCATTTTATTAAGATTTTTTTTCTAAAAAAAAACCCTATATACATATATCCTATGGGTTATTTCGAAATAGTGCACCAGTATACTCCAGTACTGAAAAATTTTATGGAATGATCTTTGAAACGAAATTCAAAACCTTGGAATAAAGTTATAATACATAGAGAGAAAAAAAGTCTATAGATAATATATAATATTGTTTGGTATTTGACTGTTTGTTTGTAGTGGGGCAACATAAAAGAATAGGCAACTAATAGAGATGCAAAAAAAAAAAAAAAAAGTCTTTTATTTTTGTTGGTAGAAATTACATCTTAAAATATCAAGAAGCAATGATATTGTGTATTTGTCTTGGTTGATAGTTTGTTAATACTATATAGATGTTTATTTGAATTTGTGTGTGTGTGTGTGTGTGTGTGTGTGTTCAGCCTCTCCTAACTTGAAATTCTAGATCCATCCCTGAAGGCATACTTCACAAGTTTTAAAAACTCTAGGTAGGACCAAAACAATGTACGTGAAGTTGATTTTTTTTTTAAGACGTGAAGTAATAGTTTAGTAAAGTAAAGGTTTTTTTTTTTTTTTTAAACAAACACACACATATAAGAAAAAGGAGAAAGAATTCTAACATAAAGGCATACTACAATTTCACTCAAAAGTCATGGTAACTTTTAAAGGAGAGGAAGAGTATAAAGTTGAACACAATAGTGGGTGGAAGATTTGTATTCTTGATCTATCTCACTTTTTATGCTTCAATTTATACTTTATCAATCACAACTTATCATATTTTTTTTTCTTTATAAAACAACGTTTAAGCTAGAATACATACATGCATACATACATACATACATACATATATATATATATATATATATTATGACATATGTTATACCACAATTAGCGAAGCATAAAGTATAACACAAAAGTGGGATAAAAGATTGGTATTTTTGATTTGTCCCACTTTTTGTACTCCATTTTATACTCTGTCAATAGCAACTTGTTAGATATATATATATATATATATATATATATATTTAAATCAGACATTAAGACATTTGTACACACCCCAATTGGTGAAGTATAAAGTAGGACACAAAAATAGGGTAGTGGAGGAGTTGGATTTAGAAATATTTAATTTTCCTGACCAAACTAAAATAGCATTCAATATGTTATGTACTGACTACCATATTGAATAACTTTAGACAGCATTTAAAATAGGATTTTTTTTTTAATGGATACCTCAAGGACATTCGTTTAGGAAAAACTTTTTGAAAAGTTTTACGTGAAAGGAGTAAACTATAACTGATTTTTTTTTTTATATATAGTTTTTTGTATCACATATAAAAATGGTATCAGAATTATCCTAAAATGATTTAGGGTTATCTTAACAAGTACTCTTAGAGCATTTGTTAATGAAAAATGTTTCTAGTTTAGAGAGAAACCCTTCAAACTACTCATATATCTTTTTATTGATTGTGAATTTTGAAAATCCAACCATTGAATTGCATGTTATTATTATTTCCTTCATTCTGGAAAAATTTTAGAAAAATTAAAGATCAATTGCTATGTCATCAATCAAATGTATAAATTTCAAGATTTTGTGATCTAAAATTGTATGTAAAAAAAAGTTTATTGATCAAATAGTAAATAACATCTAATTTGAACAAAATTTAACATGCATGTTAAGAATATAAGGAACATGCGATCCAACAATTAAGTTTTCAAAATTGACATATAATAAAAAGATATATGAGAAGTTTGAAAGGTTTCTCACCAAAATAGTTTGGAAAAAAAACTTATTCTTTGTTAATGAACTATTTTAGAAAATGTTTAGTACCACTTTTATGAAATATAGAAAAAAACTGTCAAAATATTTTTTTTTTCTTTTATCATAAAATCTTTTCTAAAATAGCTTACTAATAAATACCCTTAGGACATCTGTTAACTTTTCTCACTGATTTGTCAAATAACCCTCTAAAAACACCTATTAATTGGACCCTTTACAATAATCCTAATAGCTTTCTTAACTTCTAAGTAGTTCTAAGTAGTTATAAGAAGGAAACCCAACCTAGGTTAATCACACCTAGATAATTCTATATATGATTGCACATCGATAATCCTATGATTGGTCGAGACACTACCCAATCCTTCTGAACTCGACCCCTTGCAAAAGAGTTGGTTTGAAAATAATTTTCTACAATAAAATTTGTAAGAACAATATTATGAAATAATTATTATATATTGTAATATACCCATGAGAGAGAGAGAGAGAGAGAGAGAAACATATACTGGAGGTATTTGACCCAAACTTTACCCTCTACTGGGGGACTAGATTTGTTGTAATGGTGTCATATGTCATCATCCAACAGATCCGATTTATTAGGAGCACGGAACCCAAGTTTTGCCCACTTATAACTTTTAAGTTATAATTACTAATGATCTAGCTCTCTCTATAAAGTCATCATGCTATACTTTGCACAACAGAAAAAAAAAAAAAAGAACTAGAAATGAAATATTCTTCTCAAAAGAAGAAAAAAAAAAAAAAAACTACTAGAAATGAAAGATTATAAATGATGTTATACAAAACACCGTACCATCACTCGTTCTAAATACATTTGTTAGGTTCTAAAGTTTTGGGATTAAAAGTTATAATCATATTTTGTATGTGTTAGTAAATCGAGAACAAAACATGTCTAGTCTATGTGTTAGGCAATGCTCAAAGGTGTAGGTTTTAAGTTTCAAGTTCAAGCTGACTACAGAAAAGGGAAGTCACAATCTACCAAACTCGATCAATCGAGAATTAGGCTCGACTGATCGAGAATCGGAGAAAAAGTAATTCTGTAAAATTTTAAATCAGGCCCAAGCCCGCAAAAACGTTTAAGGTTTCGTTCTAACTTGTTCACATATAAAAGAGAAACCCTAGCTACATTTTTCAGACTTTTGGAAACTTGTGTGTTACTCTTTGTGAGATCTTAGAGGTTTTGTACCTTTTAACTACACAAGAATCTACCGGAGCAAGATTTATAATCAAACGGTGGTAGAATCTACCTTTTAACTACTGGTGGTGATCTGAAACCTTTGAGTGGGATCTCAAAGTCACAAGCATGTGTACTTGTGTTGCAATAAATCCAAGGAGAGAAGAATTCCATGGATTCGGAACTTGCACATGGTCGTTTCAGTAAATAGAGAAGAATTTCATGGATTCGGAACTTGCACGTGGTCGTTTCAATAAATTACTACTGGAGGTAGCAATAGATTTAGGGTTAAATGTGATTGTAAAAATTTTGATTCCGTTATAATAGATTTGTCTTACCTCAAGGATAATTAGGTCAAATTTTCCCCAAGTTTTAATCTTGAAACAGTTCGTTTTATCAGTTTTTCTGGGTCATCATATCGTGATGTTATTTACTTTTCCCCTGTTGTACATGATATGATATATGCTTGTTTGATCTAGATCTGAATAATAAACTTAGTAATCAACTTAGTTAATTAATTAGGTTAAACAATCTAGTTTAATGGGTCTAAACAGAACATACAACATTATTATTTTTCTTGCATCTACAAATGTAGCAATAAGAATATAAGAGGCAAAGCAGGAAATCTCAAAGGCCATTACATTGTGAAGATGAGGCCACCCAACTAACAAAATGAGCCTAAATCCGTTTACTCGTCAAGGTCATTGGACTGGAAGGTGGGAAAAAGCATGGGATATGCAAAGCATCTAGAACAACTTTTTTATTTTTTTTATTGGTTAAAAAGCATCTAGGACAACTTGTTAATGCAATTATTCAACCAATGAGTTATATATTTGATTCCCGGTTCATGAATTCTTCATCCCAAGTTTCTTCACACACATACAGAGATCGACAGAGAGAATGGAGAGTCAAACTCAAACTCAACCTCATATCCTAGTACTTCCATACCCTATACAAGGTCACATAAACCCAATGCTCCAATTCTCAAAGCGCCTAGCCTCCAAGGGTCCTAGAGTTACATTAGTAGCTACCACCACTATTAGTGAGTCAGTGAAAGCCATAGCCAGCCACACTATCAACGTAGAAATCATCTCTGATGGCTCTACAGAAAGTAAAACTTTCGACACCAGTGACAGTGATGAATACTATGAACACTTCAGAGTGACAGTCTCTCAAAGCTTGACAAAGCTGATTGAAACCCAAAAATGTTCCAAACACCCTCCAAAATTTGTTGTGTATGACTCTGTCATGCCATGGGCTCTAAACATAGCTCGGGAACTAGGCTTAGATGGTGCTCCATTTTTCACTCAGTCTGGTGCTGTTAATGCGATCTATTATCATTGCTATAAAGGAACACTAAAGTTGCCCTTAGAAGAGCCTACAGTATCATTGCCCTCGATGCCATTACTAGGAACCAATGATCTACCTTCTTTCATGGCTGATACTGGCACGTACCGAACTTTATTTAGCACCTTATTGAATCAATTATCGAATATTGATGAAGCAAATTGGATCTTTTGTAACACCGTCTATGAGTTGGAAGATGAGGTAGGCTAAGAAATTCCTTTCATATTGATACATAATTGCTAAGTTTCTCCAATTAGCCTGCGCGAACACAAATATATAGGCTTAAATTATTATGTACATATGATGAAACTTTTTCTAAATGATGTATATACCAATTAAACACATGACAAAAAAAGTAATTAAAAAGTTATTTGATTCTGTTATTACGGTAGCACCAATTATATTTCTGACAATTAATAAATTCTTCTTCTTCTTCTCAAAAAAAAGTTTATAAATTTTCTATAGCAAAATTAGTAATAGTATCTTCAACATTTTTATTTCCATTTTTAGCTTTGCATACTTTACAGAGCACATTCCTTACGTTTATTCTTTCAAATAATCCCAGATTTCATCCTATAATTGCTATCTTCTCCTTCTTTAGTAATTTACAAGCTTTTATAATTGAAAGTCGATTATGTTATTATTATTATTATTATTATTATTATTATTATGATAAATTCTTTTGTAATCCATTAGGTACTGAATTGGATGACAAGCCAATGGCCTGTTAAAACTATTGGACCAACTATTCCATCAATTTACTTAGACAAGCGGTTGGAAGATGACAAAGAGTATGGCCTTAGCTTGTTCAAGCCCGAGATGGATGCTTGCATGAAGTGGCTAGACACGATGGAAGCTAGCTCAGTCATTTATATATCATTTGGAAGCTTGGCATCCCTTGGAGCAGACCAAATGGAGGAGCTAACATTGGGATTGAAGAATAGCAATTGCCACTTCTTATGGGTAGTTAGAGATACAGAACACAAAAAGCTTCCAGCGAATTTTGTACAAGAAACAACAGAAAAAGGGTTGGTTGTGAGTTGGTGCAATCAACTTGAAGTATTGGCTCACAAGGCCATTGGGTGCTTCATGACTCATTGTGGATGGAACTCGACGCTTGAGGCATTGAGCTTGGGAGTGCCAATGGTTGCTATGCCACAATGGACAGATCAAAGAACTAATGCAAAGTTCATTGTAAATGTGTGGAAGGTAGGGGTTAGGATTAAACTTGACGAAAAAGGCTTTGCTAACAAAGAAGAAATAGAGTTTTGTATAAGGGAAGTAATGGAAGGAGAGACTGGGAAAGAGATGAAAAAGAATTCAATGAAATGGAAGAAATTGGCTATAGAGGCAACGGATGAAGGTGGAAGTTCAGATAAAAACATAGAGGAGTTTGTGAAAAAGATATAAATTTTGGCCAATATGGCCAAAATTTTTTGAACCAACCACCATATAATAAATTTATTCCCTCGAAATATGTACCCACCTAAAAACCGGGCTATTCTGAACTATTTCAGTTGATACAAATATTTCCGTCTTTTTTATAATTATTTATCCTTATTGTGTAATGCATAAATTAAACTCTTTGTTTCTGTGTTTAATTTTTTTTTTTTTCATTAATGTTGATACTGAGAACCCTAAATAATTGTTTTAAATTGAGACTATTTCCTTGTATAATGATAAACATTAAGAAGTTATATTGAGTTCAGAAAGTAGTAATTTTGAAAGTTTATATTACTATCAAAATATTTAATTATTTTTGCAAAATCAAAATTAGGCCTCCGATAAAATATTTATTTATGGCAAAAATTGTACAGTCTTGATATTTTGTTTGATAATTTGATAATTATAATGAGCAAAGAGAGATTAGAATTCTGGGCACCTTTTCTAAAAACATCAGTAACTAGATACCAATTGAACTACAAAATTCTTGGTGTATGCTCATGATACTAATGTAATCTGTAACTATTCATTCGATTAATTATCAAGAATGACTGTAATTTTACTATAATTTGTTGTTATGTTTAGATCACTAACTAAAGCCACTTACAAGTACCGGTGACGACCTAATTAAGGTATGGTGTATCATCATTTTCTTGTCTAACCTGGGCTTGCTTAATTGACGTTCTCAAAATGTATTTTTAACACTTAAAAACAAAATCATGTGAGACTAAAAATATAGGCTTGGATGACTATTTTTAAAAATCCATCTTAATTAACGATCATGTGCCAAAAATATTATGCAAATGTGAAAATTGAACATGTTTAGATGTTTTCATTTTCAGCTTCGTGTTTTTCACTATAACATGGTGGAAATTTAGTAATAATATGCCACCATAGCTATATCGTCTTCTTCTCCATCTCTTGAGAGATGATACCCTTACGAGCCACAGAGCTCCATTGTTAACCCAAAAAAAAAAAAAAAAAAAGGGCTATAGCCCATGTTTTTTGTGAACATTCGCAAAGCTCCTTCTTGCAGGCTGACTCAGATTATTAATATTCTTATTAAACAAACACTTGTTTTGAAAATCCATTTAGATCAAGTTTTTAACATGTTAGAGATATATTAGCTCAATGTAATATGCCCAAACCCAACCCTTTTAGTCCATAGTTTAGTCCACTATATATACCCAAGTTATATATAATTATATATTGGCATAACCTTTTTAGGTTTATAAAGAAATTTCAAAAGCACTATTAGATATATTATAGCCTAAGTGGCCCAAACTAATTGTAGAATCATGTACTTGTAGAATAAACATATTAATTTGAAGTTAGTTTATGGTTAGTTTAAGGTTAGTCAAATATTCTCTAGCATATAAACTCTACATTGGGTTTATTGTAACACAAGTACTTAATATATATATATATATATATATTGTTAGGTTCTAAAAGTTTAGAACAATTGGAAAATCGTGAACACGAACTTGTCTAGATATAGATTCTAGAGTCTATATGTATTATTAGACAATGCTCAAGGTGATACAAGTCAAGATTCAAGAATATACAAGCTGCAAAAAGAAAAGTTCAAAAACTGCCTGATTTAATCGATCAAAAGACAGGCTCGACCGATCAAAATACGTATCTGCAGAATTCTATTTCAACCCAAATTCTATTTAAACGTATTGGGTTTCAAGTAAAACATTGCTAGTATATAAAGGAAACCCTAAACACGTTTTTATAAGGTTTTTCAGAGAGAGAAGAGTGTGCCTCTTTTGTAGATCTAGGATTTTGTAATCAAAAGCTCTCTAATATCTTCTACCTGTGTTATTCCTTGAAGAATCTCAAGATTCGGTGTTGTAGAAGTTGCTGCCTTCTCTAGTCATCAAAGGTGCTGATGATCTAAACCTTCAAGGGTGGTCCTGAAGTCACAAATTGGAGAGTTTGTGTTTTTTTGTCACAAGTGTGGGTGCTTCTGTTGCAAAGGCCAAAAAAAGAAGTAGTCCGTAGACTCAGAGCTGTTATGTGGTTATGGTAGTAAGTTTTCTATTCGATGTAGCAATAGAATATTAGTGGTCTAAGTTCTATTGTACAAACTTCAATTCTTTCATAGTGAATCTGTTTTACCTTGAAGATAGCTAGGTTAAATCCTCCCTAGGTTTTTTACCAGTTTGATTTTCTTAGGTTATCATATCATTGTGTTCTTTATATTTTCGCACTATTTACATGATTTGATTTTTTTATTTTAACCTAGATCTAAATAATAAACTTAAGTATTCACTTGATTAATTAATTAAATTAAACAATCTAATTTACAGGGATCTAAAAACTTTATATATATATATATATATATATATATTATATAGTCGTCAAGGACTTTTCCATTATGGATGTAGGCCGTTGGGCTATCACACAACAACTTTCACAAACGCATACAATTAGGCTTATCATGTTATTTCAACTGTGCTTTAATCATTTTCATCAAGAAAAGAAAATTCTGTATCTTTCAATCATATGTTGTTGACTTGACTTTGCACAATAGTTTAATGTGCCCTCAAGTTGTTTGAATCCGTCTTTTTTAGTAGGTTGCCAGATGCCCCCAATTTTTGGCTTTGAGTGTTTATCAGTACTAAAACACACTATACGGTTCTGCTAAACACAGCTAGCTAGGGGGAGCAAGTAAAGAATGAAATTGCATTGAGAGTTTGAATGAACTAATAATTATTGATTTATTTTATTTGAAAAAAAAAATTAGATAAAAATAAAGTTTTACTTTAAAAATAAGTTGAATTTTAAGAAGAAAAAAGGTCTTAACAATTAATAGATGCAATTTTATGTTTCATAAAACCTTGCTCCTTAAGTTCTAGTTTGGGCTTTTGGAAATTTTCAGATTAATTTGTTAATTTGTAGATTTCAATTGTGAAGGTGTCATGTGTAATGTGTAATGTGTGCCATTGAATGTTTATTATATATATATTGATAGGGATAAAACTCCCACTAGACGTCGGCACCCTGCGCGGGGTGACGGTGCATGCGAGGGATGATGACGGACACTAGACCCTGACGACATAACCCTTGAATGGGGTGACGGGAGAGACCGTCGACGGGGAAGGCTTGGGGCACCTAGAGCCTATCTTGCCGCGCACGCTTCCCTAAGGAAATGAGCCTTGTCGCGTACGCTACTATTTGGACAGGTGTCGTGCGCAGCACGATTGCTCCCAGAAGGATAACTTGCCCAACACGCTTGCTTGCCCAAGAAGTATCTTACGCTCCACGCTACTCAGGGGCAATTCCGGTAAGAGTGATATCTTCTCCAACACGCCTTGGCCAAGGGCCCCTGCTACTACTATAAATACTTCCACGCCCTTCAAAATTGAGGTACGCATACTTCTACCCCGACCCTGGCACTCTAGAGTTGTGAACAACACTAACTTAACCATCGGAGGGTCGTTGGCCGGTACCACGCCGGTACCTCCCTTTGAGGTTCTTTCTATCTGTGCAGGTTCGTCCAAAGTACGTGAAAGCCTTGCAGCTTACTGAGTTGATTCTTGGCATCATTAATTGGCGCCGTCTGTAGGAACGAACGTAGACTGTGTTTCGTGCTTTCCGGACAAAGAGTTGCATGGTACTCACACGTTCAAGGGCAACCACCATGAACGATCAAGGTAATGAACAGCGCACCATGGCAGTCGAGAGGTAGGTCCAAACTCTGGCAGCCGTGGTGGAACGCCTCACAAAACGTAACAACGACCTGGAAGAACAGCTACAACGGAGGAACGCGACGTTCGACAACCAAGGAGAGAACCAGGAGGAGAGCAGTGCCGAGAAGAGGAACCATGGAGGCCCTGAGGGAAGCAATGCCCTGAGCCGACCCGAAGAACAGGAGACGAACCGTCCATCGGCCGATGGCAATATCCCGTCCCACATTGCCGCAGAGATGCAGGTGATGAAGGAGCGCATGGATTTCATGATAAACGCCCTCAAGGGACAAGTATCCAGCGACCTCGACGACCTCGTCCACCGCACAGACTCCCCCTTTACAACACCTGTCATCTTATTCCCTACGCCGCCAAAATTCCGCATGCCCCAGGTGGAAAGCTACGATGGGTCCAAGGATCCGCTAGACCATTTGGAGTCCTTCAAGACATTGATGCATCTACACAGCGCACCGGACGAAATCATGTGCCGGGCCTTCCCAGCGACGCTAAAAGGCTCCGCGAGGACCTGGTTCGGCAGATTGGCGCCCGGCTCTATCGGCACCTTCAGAGAGCTGAGCGTTCAGTTTGCCTCGCAGTTCATCGGGGGACACAGGCACAAAAGGTCCACCGCGTGCCTGATGAACATTAAGCAGCGAGAGGATGAGACGCTGAGATCCTATATAGCCCGTTTCAACAAAGAGGCGCTTTCGATCGATGAAGCAGATGATAGGATACAAGTCGCCGCATTCATAAATAGGCTGCGAAAGGGTAAATTCTTGTTCTCTTTGTACAAAAATGACCCGAAGACTATGTCGGATGTATTTTACAGGGCAATAAAGTACATGAATGCAGAAGATGCATTACTGGCCCGGGAAGAGAAGCCTCCCAAGAAAAGGGAGAGACAGGAAGACACACGACAAGATAAGGGGTGAAAGGCGCCTCGGACAGGAGAAGGCCGAGACAATAGACGCCCGAAGCCCCCTACCGGGAAATTCACAAGCTACACCCCATTGACGGCTCCAGTCGATCAGGTCCTGATGCAGATCAAGGACGACGGGTCCTTGATGTTTCCGGGAAAGTTGAAGGGAAACCCGGACAGACGACCCAAAGACAAATATTGCCGCTTCCATCGAGACCACGGCCACGACACCGCCGACTGCTACAATTTGAAGCAGCAGATTGAAGCCCTGATTAGGTAAGGGAAACTGCAGAGGTTCGTCAGCAGAGAAAGGGCAGAAGCGCCTCGACAGGAACAGGTCTTCCACCGGGACAATGAGCATCCCAGACCACTTATAGGGGACATAAGGATGATTGTGGGGAGTACATCAGCAGCCGGTTCAACAAAGAAGGCTCTGAAGTCCCACCTTAGAGCAATTCAAAATGTTCAGGCTGCGAGCTTTGTCCAGAAGAAGCCACGAATCAACAGCCCCACTATGGAGTTCACAGAAGAAGACGCCCAACACCTCCATCATCCGCACGACGACGCCCTTGTCGTCAACATCCGGATAGGAGACTATAACACGTACCGAGTCTTAATCGACAACGGAAGCTCCGTGGCCATCCTCTACTACCCCGCGTTCCAACAAATGCGAATCGACAAAGAACGCTTAGTCCCTACCAAGGCCCTGCTCACCGGATTCGGGGGGACGAGAGTATACCCCCTCGGCTCGATCACATTGCCTGTCACTATCGGGGAGCACCCTCGGCAGGTCACTAGGGATGTTACCTTCCTAGTCGTTGATTGCTCCTCAGCCTACAACGCAATCATAGGACGACCCACCCTCAACGCCTGGAAGGTTGCAACCTCGACCTATGCCTTAAAGGTCAAGTTTCCTACCGAGCACGATGGTAGAAATGAATAGCCACCTACAGATAATGAACATAGAACAGAGAGCGGGGGCAAAACCTGTGGAGGAGCTCGAAGAAATAATACTCGACGAATCTAGACCTGACAGAACCACCAGGATCGGTGCTCTCAACAGCCCTGCGGCTCGCCAGGCACTCATGGCTTTCCTCAAGGAAAACCAAGATGTATTCGCCTGGAGTCATGAGAACATGCCGGGCATTGACCCATCAGTAATGGTGCACAGGCTGAACGTGTCACCCTCCTTCCAGCCCATACGACAGAAGAAGAGGGTGTTCGCCCCAGAACAAAACCAAGCGGTAGCAGTGGAAGTCGGCAAATTGCGAGAAGCAGGCTTCATCTGTGAAGTATACTACCCCGACTAGTTGGCCAATGTGGTGATGGTCAAGAAAGCTAGCGGGAAGTGGCGGATGTGTGTAGACTTCACGGACCTAAATAAGGCGTGCCCAAAAGACAGCTACCCCCTCCCTCGGGTCGACACCCTGGTAGACTCTACGGCCCGTCATCAGCTTCTAAGCTTCATGGACGCCTTCTCAGGGTACAACCAGATCCAGATGGACGAGGCAGATCAAGAGAAGACCTCGTTCGTCACCAGCCAGGGACTTTTTTGCTACAAAGTGATGCCATTCGGACTGAAAAATGCGGGTGCTACATACCAAAGACTCATGAACAAGATGTTCGCCGACCAGATAGGAAGAAATGTTCAAGTGTATGTCGACGACATGCTGGTGAAAAGCCAAAAGAAAGAGGATCATTTGAGGGATCTCGAAGAAACATTCGGCACCCTCCGCTCCTACGAAATGAAGCTCAATCCGTCAAAATGTGCGTTCGGAGTGACTGCAGGAAAATTCCTCGGCTTCATGGTATCTCAGAGAGGCATCGAGACAAACCCAGACAAGATCCGAGCCATAATGGAGATGGCCCCCCCGAAGAGTGCAAAAGAGGTACAAAGCTTGAACGGGAAAGTGGCCGCCCAGAACAGGTTCGTGTCAAGAGCAACGGACAAGTGCCTTCCGTTCTTCAACACGCTAAAGAAAGCCTTTGAATGGACGGATGAATGCCAAAAGGGGTTCCAAGAACTGAAGTCCTACCTCTCCTCGCTTCCATTGCTGAGTCCTTCGCAGCCAGGGGAGGAACTCTTCCTCTACTTAGCTGTCTCACCAGCGGCCGTCAACGCGGCCTTGATCAGAGAAGAAGACGGGGTCCAGAAGCCCGTGTACTACGCCAGCCGGGCGTTTCAGGGAGCGGAAGGAAGGTATCCGACCATGGAGAAACTCGCCTTCGCCTTGGTCACTGCAGCACGAAAGCTTAAGCCGTACTTTCAAGCACATACGATAGTCGTTTTAACCGACAAGCCATTGCGGCGGGCGATGCACAACCCCGAAGCTGCTGGTCGCCTTGCCTTATGGGCGATAGAATTGATCGAGTTTGACATTAGATACAGCCCACGCACTGCCATCAAGAGGCAGGCAGTGGCGGACTTCATAGCCGAATTCACCAGTGGAGCTGACCAAGGGGCAAGCGACTACCCTCCATGGAGTATACACACAGATGGGTCGTCAACTAGACAAGCCGGTAGAGTAGGTGTCGTACTTCACTCCCCCGAGGGAGATCAAATCGAATGTATGATCCGCCTGGACTTCCCCACCACCAACAACTAGGCAGAGTATGAAGCATTGATAACGGGGTTGGACCTTGCCAAAGCGGCAGGAGCAGCCAGGGTGGTAGTCTCCTGCGACTCCCAGGTCATCGTCAACCAAGTAAATGGGGACTACAAGTGCAGAGGCGACAAAATGAAAAAATATCTCCATCAAGCAAAGAGAAGGGTGGATGAGCTGAAGGCAGAGATAGTCTAGATCCCCAGAGAAGAAAATGAGCAAGCCGACCGCCTTGCCAAAGCCGCCTCGTCGGAACATGGGGCCGCCATTAATGGTGTACTCTCTTTTGTGCAGGTTTCTCCGCTAATTGACTCTGTCGATGTGCAGGAAATAGGCTCCGAAAGTGATTGGACCACACCCTTCATTTCCTACCTAAAAGATGGCGTTTTGCTAGACGAAAGAGAGTGCGCTAGGAGACTAAAGACCCGAGCGACAAGATTCATATTAATGAAGGACGTCTTGTATAAAAGGGGTTTCTGTCGCCCATACCTAAGGTGCTTGGGACTCGAAGAAGCAGACTATGTCATGAGGGAAGTACACGAAGGAATATGCGGAAACCATTCGGGGTCGCGGTCATTGGCGCATAAGTTGATACGGGCAGGATACTACTGGCCAACTATGCAAAAAGACACGCAGGCTTATGTCAAAGCTTGCGACAAATGCCAGAGGTTTAGCAACATCATCAGACAGCCTCCCGAAGAGCTGACCGATGGCCCCATGGCCGTTCACTCAATGGGGACTAGATATCATGGGCCCATTCCCAACGGCTATGCGACAGCTAAAGTTCCTGATGGTAGGTATAGACTACTTCACGAAATGGGTGGAAGCTGAAGCATTGGCCACTATTACAGAGAAGAACATACGAAGCTTCGTCTAGAAGTCCATCATATGCAGGTTCGGAATACCCAGAGTACTAGTCTCCGACAACGGGAAACAATTTGACAACGGTCCCTTCCGAGAGTTCTGCACGCAATTGGGAATAAAAAATCATTACTCTTCCCCCGCCCACCCCCAAGCCAACGGTCAAGTAGAAGTGACGAACCGATCCTTGCTTAAGATTATCAAGACTTGGCTCGAGGGGGCAAAGGGGATATGGCCCGAAGAACTGCCAAGCGTATTATGGGCATACAGGACGACAGCAAGGACCCCTACAGGAGAAACACCATTCCGGCTAACCTACGGCAGCGAGGCAGTCATCCCTGCCGAAGTAGGACTCACAAGCCATAGGGTGAACACCCACGATGAAGGCAGGAACAATGAGGCCTTGTGCCTACAGCTCGACCTAATCGACGAAGACAGAGTAGTAGCAGAGCAAAGGCTAGCCCGGTATCAAGATCGCATGGCTAAACACTACAACTCCCGAGTCAGACACAGGGAATTCCAGGTCGGAGACCTCGTTTTAAGAAAGATCATGGGCGCCACCAGAGACCCCACCCAAGGAAAGCTCGGCCCCAACTGGGAAGGACCCTACCGGATCACAGCATGGCAAAGGAAGGGCACCTACCATTTGGAAACACTGGAAGGGCAGAAGCTACACCATCCGTAGAATGCCGAGCACCTACGAAAATACTACCAGTAAGAAAAAAAAATGGCAACCCCCTACCTGTAATCTGCTTTGATGTATTTTTGGAACTCAAAAGGCATATTTTCCCCTTCTTAAAAAATTATGCAAGACACAGAGGTTTATTCAAAGTCTCTTCTATATATTGTTAAGTGTTGAACATTAGAACTTGCGAGGTACCAAGGTCAACGGTACAAAAACCAACGACCCCAGACCAACGACATAAAAAAGTCTTAGCATAAAATCCGTTCAAGCATAAAAGCCGATGGTGTCAAAGCTGACGGCTCCATCCTACGAGGCTTAAAAGCGTCAAGCATAGAAGCTGACGGCTTAGAAGCCAGCAATACAAAAAGCCTAAGCATAAAATCCGTTCAAGCACAAAAGTTGACGGTGTCAAAGCTGACGGCTCCATCCTACGAGGCTTAAAAGCGTCAAGCATAGAAGCTGACGGCTTAGAAGCCGACGATATAAAAAGCCTTAGCATAAAATCCAATCAAGCGTAAAAGCTAACGGTGTCAAAGCTGACAGCTCCATTCTACAAGGCATAAAAGCGTCAAGCTCAAAAGCTGACGGCTTAGAAGCCAACGATATAAAAAGAATCTACAAGGCATAAAAGCGTCAAGCTCAAAAGCTGACGACTTAGAAGCCAACAATCTAAAAAGAATCTACAAGGCATAATAGCCTAAGTCTAAAAGACGACGGTATTCTAAAGACGACGAGCCAAAGAGCCACCACATTGTCCTAAAAAGGCAATTACCCAAAAGCCTAAGTCTAAAAGACGACGGTATTCTAAAGACGACGGGCCCAAGAGCCAACACTGTCCTAAAAAGGCAATTGCCCAAAAGACAGTCTAAAAGGCGACAGTATTCTAAGGACGACGGGCCCAAAATCCACCACATTGTCCTAAGGACATGCCAAGAAGACTAAGCCAAAATGATGACGGCCCTAAAAGCTAATATGCTTGAAAACCAACGGCTTATAAAGCTGACGGTCTCACAAAAGCTCAAAAGGCATACAAAGGAAATCATTCATAAAGCTTAAAGTAAAAGCAAGCTATACATACAAGAGCAAGTATGAAATAAAAAGTGCATTAATAAAAATGCCTTTGAAGGTAACATTGTTCATAACGATGAAAAAATTGATACACATTAATACGCCTTAAAAGGCAACTGTTTATGACGGATGGAGAATTGATATTTCTACAAAAAACTACAAGGTCACTGGACGGGAGAATCAACACTTTTTACGACAGCTTCGTCGTCTTGAACTTAAGCCTGGGTGCCAGTTTCCGCCTCGTCATCATCTTTGCCGTCGCCCTTGAGATTTAGGTCTTCGTCAAGAAGACGCTCCGTATTGTCAGAGGCGGCGGGGAGGACGGAGGTCTGAGCCTGGGCCTCGTCGATACTCACTTGGGAGAGATCAAGTTCCCAATGCAAGGCCTTCACTTGACGGAGGGCATCATCGAAGCCATCCGCGAAGGTGCTGCCCAACTCCGTCAGATAGGCTTCGGAGTCACGGTACTCTCTGATAGAGTCCTCACTAGCCTGACGAAGTTGGTCCCTGACGGATGAAATCTCCGCCTCCTTGTCAGCAAGGACCTTCTGCAGCATACCCATCTGCTTCTCCAGCTCAGCCCTCTCTTGCTCGGACAAGGAAAGCTTCTTCTCCATTTTCACCCTCCAGGCCTTGTATTGCAAAAGCTCATCCTCCGTCTCCGTTGCCTTAGCCCGTAGATGGCTCAAAGCCGTCTCCTCATGGACACAACGGTCCATAAGGCCCTTCATCATAAGGACGGCCTGAAACAGAGATGCTGAGTCAAACACGACGATAAAAAAAAAAAAGAAAGAAAATTATAGTGAACTGGCGACGTGTAGAATATTTACCTGAGCAAGGCTGAAGAGGCCCGTTTCCCCCATTGCCTCCGTTGCGTGGTTCCCCAAGTCTTCATAGTCCTCCGCCGTCATTATGGAAGACAATTTTTCCAAGGCGTACTTGGGGTCCTCACGAAGGAGGACGGGTGGCTTCTCAGCAGGAGGCACCGGGCCGCCCGTCATCAAACCTTTCCCCCTGCCATGCTTGACGGGTACCTTCTTCACCTCTGCCTCGAGGCCGACAACGGTCTCGGGCTCAACCTTAGGCTTTTTTGGGAGACGATCTCCCTCCTGACCGGGTTTTCTTTTTTGTACGAGCGGCTTGGGCGCACCCATTGCGCCGGCCTGGGCCTCTTTCTTCTTTGCAGCAGCTTGTTACCTGATGAAAGCCCTCTTCTTCGCTTCTTCCATTTCTGCAAAAGTAGACAGTACGTGAGTTGATGACAAAGAAGGAAACTTGAAATTCAAGAGAACGGACTTACGTGCTCGGACTTGTGTCTCGTACTTCAGTGCCTCCTCGGACGGTTCAGGCCCATCACAATGCCAACAAATTGTTTTTAACGTCACCAACGTGGCCCAAGATCTCTCCGTCAACTCACTTTTTTGGAAAATCTTCTCCAAAAAACTCCACTGTTCGAGAGAAACTTATGGACGGTCCTGGGCTGCAAAAGAGGACGGTCAGAAATCGACGGTGTATACGAAAAAAAAAAAAAAAAAAAAAAGAAAGGGGAGAAAGAATGTGAATGGAAGCATACCAGACAGGGGTAAAACACCCCATGTTGTGTCGACGGGCATAAATTCAGTCTCACCTGGATGACACATCCACTCATCCCCGTCCATAAAAAAGTACCTAGACTTCCAGTCCCTATTGGAATCTGGAGTATCACTAACTAACCTCAGCAACGGGCTCCTAGCAACAAAGCTGTACATCCCTCGTGATTTTACAATCTCTACCAGACGGTAGCAGTGGAAGAACTCCTCCACTGTTAACCTTTTCCTCCCCTTGGACATTGACCCGTACAATACCTCCACCCCAAGGAAAACCCTCCAGGCATTTGGAGAAACTTGATTGACGGACAATCCTAAGTAGTGAAGGAGATGACGGTGCAGCTGAGTCAAGGGAAATCTCAACCCAGCCTTTGAGCATTTGCTCGTAGATCCCGACACTCTTAACCCCGTGGTAATAACACTTCTCTCCTGGGCGGGGTAGACGGATGGGTATATTGACGGGTATTTGGTACTTACTCCTAAGTGTTTTGAAGTGTGACTCCTTTATGGTGGACGTAAAATCATTTACCGTCCATAGCGAGAGCATGACGAACTTCCTCATCCCATTTGTGCCTATGACGGATTGGATTTGTTGCTCATCTCCCCCTAGCCCGTCACTAAGATTACTCTCTGTCCAACCACTACTCGAAGAAGAGGAGGAGGTAGATGAGCTTTCTTCACTCGAAGTTGTAGGATCCTTTGGACCCGACGGGTTAACTTCATCGTAGCCCGCTCCCTTGCGGACAAACGATTGATTACTGGACGCGCTAGACATTTAATACCTACATATGACGGAAAACCCTAAGTTCAACTGTCCTAGAGACACCTGACGGTAGTAAAAGTGAATGAGACAATGATAAGTACTTACTGGTTGTTTTCGTTGCTGAAGGGTGTTACGGACGGTTGCAAGGACGTGACGGACGAATAGGTTGACGGATTAAATTCTTTTCTTGCTGGGTGAACGGATGCGCTCTGATCTCTTGATTTCGATAAAAAGTGAAAAATGAAGGGAAAGAAGGAAAGTTTATATATGAAGGGTAGCACGGAAGGCGAGGAGACGCCTCGTTCTTTGCACACGGATGTTAAGCCGACGACACGTGCCCTACATTAAATGTCCAGCATTAATTACTGAATGACAGCCTATATACTCAACTCTCTCATTGTGTGAGAACCGTCATCCCATTAGTCCGTCTCCTATGTGTTCATGGACTGATGGGCTGAGGGGGCACCTGATAGGGATAAAACTCCCACTAGACGCCAGCACCCTGCGCGGGGTGACGGTGCGAGGGATGATGACGGACACTAGACCCTGACGACACAACCCTTGAATGGGGTGACGGGAGAGACCGTCGACGGGGAAGGCTTGGGGCACCCAGAGCCTATCTTGCCGCGCACGCTTCCCTAAGGAAATGAGTCTTATCGCATACGCTACTATTTGGACAGCTGTCGTGCGCAGCACGATCGCTCCCAGATGGATGACTTGCCCAACACGCTTACTTGCTCAAGAAGTATCTTACGCTCTACGCTACTCAGGAGCAATTCCGGTAAGAGTGATATCTTCTCCAGCACGCCTTGGCCAAGGGCCCCTGCTACTACTATAAATACTTCCACCCCCTCCAAAATTGAGGTATGCATACTTCTACCCCGACCCTGGCCCTCTAGAGTTGTGAGCAACACTAACTTAACCGTCGGAGGGTCGTTGGCCGGTACCACGCCGGTACCTCCCTTTGAGGTTCTTTCTACCTGTGCAGGTTTATCCAAAGTACGTGAAGGCCTTGCAGCTTACTGAGTTGATTCTTGGCATCATCATATATATATATATATATATATATATATAACTGAGTTGATTCTTGGCATCATCACATATATATATATATATATATATATATATATAGTAGTTAATAAGACTTTAAGTGAATTGCATCACACTTGTTGTTCAACTTAAAAGAAATATATATATATATATATATATATATATATATATATATAGTAGTTAATAAGACTTTAAGTGAATTGCATCACACTTGTTGTTCAACTTAAAAGTTAAAATATTAGGACGGCAAAACTTTAAGTGATTCGTGCGACACTTGTTTACGGTAAACCAATGAGTGCACAATCGCCTTAATAATTTGAAGTTATATTATTGCCGAAATAGAAACTATACCAAACAAACCAATTTTTTTAATTAATTTATTGGATGACTCCATTTCCACTCACTATAGGCTATAGCGACACTTCAACACCACTCCTACAATCATTGATACAAAAATATTAATTTTATGTATTTTTGTGCAAATATTTCTAAAATCGGTTGTCACAAAAGAAGACAAAAGATAAAGTGGTCACCTTGAAAATGAAGATTAAAAATTCATTCTACCTCAGAGAGCGACAAAATAAACTTAACTTTCTGGCTCTATGCGTCCGGCATATATTCCCCCGTTTACGTAAGCAATGATGGCAAATGATGCCGAACTGTCTATGGTCCAAGTTTCTTCTCATTTTGTCACTCACGGCATCTAAATCTGGCGTGATAGTGTAATATATAATGTGATTTTCTTTTCCCTTAAAAGCAATAGCATCTTGATATTAGTTGATGCTATAGATTTTATATACAATATAATATTTATAGTAAGGATGTAAGTGAGAGGGGCTAAGGTGAGGTCAGATCATAAGTGTCTTATTCTCTTTTGAGAGAAAAAAAAAAAAACTTGTGTAAAGATGATAGCCGGTTTAGTTGGAATAGGGGTGAGTTAGAGACGTTTTACAAATCCTAAAGATGAAATATAAAGAGAAATCATGACAGTAAGAGTAATAACTTAGAAATAGAGACAAGTATTTTCAAGAAAGAAATAAAATATGTATAAAAATACATTTATTATAACGAGAACAGGATATGTATGACTAAAAAAAAAGAAAAGAATAGGATATGTATAAAAAAATTACATCATCATAATAATAATAATAATAATAATAATAATAATAATCATGCGGGTCAAGACCGAGTAAGAAGGGGTGGGAGCAATCTAAGACCTAGCCGATCTAACATGCATGTACATGTAATGGCTCTTCACCGTCATATATATATTTTTAAACACTCAGAAGTTAATAAATCATGTCGAATTTCTACGTAAAGAACACAACCTTAGCAGAGGATATTCTAATCTAATTGATGTACGAAATAAAAAAAATTAAAAAATTAAAAAAAAAAAAAAAAAAAAAGGCATTGAGGTCAAGTACCGTCAACTAGGGCGGTAAATGAAGCAAGCCGATCATGAACAACTTGGGCTCAACTCGATAAAAAGCTTGTTCATGTTTGTTTGTTTATAAATAAGCCAAACTTAAGCCTTTGTTTTAGGCTCATTTAATAAACAAGCCGAGCCCAAGCAAAAAAATTTGTTCACGAACAAGCTCATGAGCTATTAGGCTTGATACATAACAATTCAAGCATAGACTCATTTATAAGTTTATATGTGTTAGCTAAACATACTCAATACACATATCTTAATAATAACATGGCCAACATGAGACCACTACTTATATTACCTTAATTTTTTCCTTCCCTTTAAACTGATCAAAAACTACTTTAGACTATAGTTACATTTAAAAATAAATAAATAATTAAGTAGGCCACAAATAATGATCATTCCCTAGAAATATCTAAAGTAAAGTTATGAAACATGTTAGTATTTTCTCATTCATAATAATTACAAACAAGTATTTTTCTAGTCCTTCACCATCTAACGTGAATGTAAAATTGTATTTTGAACAATTGCCGAAACTATAGATAAGGAATAAGGAATGAAAAAACTTAATTATGTAAATTATTAATTTGAATAATGACTAATCATAAGTAAGATTAGATGCTTGATAAAATGAATACATTATTTTCTTTTTCTTTTTCCTTTTTTCTTAATTTTAGAGATTTAAACATTTAATAATGTAATTTTCTTAGATCTCAAGCTCAAAAACTTGACTTGAGCTTGAGTTTGAGCTTGATATTAAGCTTGAGTTTGGCTTAACTAATTAATCAAGCCAAGCCAAGCCAAGCCAAACTCAAGTTTTTTGGTTTTCCCACGAGCTCAAGTTCAAACATTATTTTTAGACTTGTCACAAGCTTAAGTCAAGCTCAAACTTTTTATTTTTCCTGACGAGCCAAGCTTGAACATGCATTACTCGATAAAACTCGGCTTGTTTACAGCCCTACCTTCAATCATATGAACTAATCCTTCAAAAAAATAAAATAAAATAAAAAATAAAGGTAGTTAGGGATGTACTAAGTAAAATAAAATAAAACAAAATAACTCGATTAATTTGTTGAAAATCACAATTGAATTTGTTGCTTCAAATTCAAACTAGTGGAAAAGAAAAATTATAAGAAAATATAACATCATTACCAAAAGATTAGAAATGAGAAATATAAATGAAGTTGATGTTTTCATTTTCGATGCTTAGTTCTTTTCTCTAAATTTTCTTTCTTGCAGAAACATTGACTTTCCATCAAGCTCTACAGTCCTACCTCCGTAGGAACATTCTCTACCAAATCGGCCAGTCCTCCATTTCCAGTTGCAGCTAATTCTCCAGAGACACACTGAGCCTCCCTCGCTAGTGGCCCAACTAGCCACTTGAGGCAGCCCACTTTCATTAGCACAGCCCAAATCACTATTCATTCGCATCACACTCGATGTACCCAGTTCAACTTCAAATCAAATTAACACATGTCATTCCATGGTTAATGGAGTATAAAGTGAAACACTCAAAGTGAGATAGAGAATTTATATTATGTTTCAATTCTCATTTTTTCCCCCTCTAAAATTTGGATCTTTTTAAATTTTATAAATTGAAGTTTTAGAATTTAAATTTTATCCACTAAAGTTGTATTCTATTTGCATCAGCAGCTCTTCTGTTCATTTTTTGTGGCATCATTTTATTGAACAAACAAAATACTCGTGGCAAGGTTATGTGACAATCAATGAAAAATATGGACAAAATGGCAAGTGATGCATACATACTATAACTTTTAGTGGTAAAATTCATATTTTAAAACTTTATGGTGTAAAATTCAAAAACCCACAAACTCTAAGGGTGTAATTTGCACTTTTGCTAAAAAAAAACTGTAAGATCAAAATTTTCATTCCACTTGTATGAGAAGCTCTAATTTTGTCTTGGTTTATTCAGAATTTCTTTTTTTGTGCGGATCGAGATTGCAGTTCAACGAGAGTTCATTGGTCAATGTGTCCTGGATTGGGCCCTCTCAAAATCTGATAAGTTGAGGATGGCTAAGCTAATAACTCAAATAAAATAAACTAACGTAAGGAACTAAATAATTCTTGTCATTCAGAAATTGCTTGGTTTCTTAAGGACATTTCAATAATTTGTGAAAGTTTTGGTTCTAATTGTTTTGTTAGTTTTTTGCTAGCGTACCTATTATAAGATGTAATTAACAGAGTTGTCTTAGTGAGGAGGTCAGTAATGTTCCTCCCTTCTCTTTCTCATTGTGAACCATGATATTAAATAAATATATCTGCTATAAACGTAGAATGTAAATTAAACAGAAATTTAAAGTACTGAAGATTCTTGCATTAACATGATGACATAACTACACTCAGACCATGTTGCTCAAAAAAAAAAAAAAAAAATACACTCAGACCATATTTATAAAATATGGCATAACTACACTCAGACCATATTTATAAACAATGTATGTTAGGAAGTTAACTTATTGGTTTCTTTTCCGATTGTTTCTTCTCTTTTTTGGTTTTCTTACCGACTTCCATATGCTTATTCGACAAACTGGGCAATTGAATTGAATACGAAGCCACTGCCTAATGCAATGGAAGTGGAAGATATGGTTGCAGATAGGGAACTTTTGGCATTGCCCTCCAGGCTCGAAGTCTTCCAAGCATATGACACAATCATTCCCACTTGGTGTTTCTAATTTATCCATGTCAAAGATCGAAATTGCAGGCAACCTGGCAAGCGCACGCTCCAGTTTCTGATCGGCCGGATCCAATTGTTTTATATCTGAGGAAGGTGGCTCGAGGTGACTTGAACGCCGATAAGCCTGAACCAATTCTTCTATGTTTAAGGAGAGGTGACCAAAATTTTGAGCCTGAACCGATTCTTCCATGTCCAAGGAGATGTGACTAAAATCTTGATCCACCTCGCCTGTACTCCACTCTACTCTCCCTCTCTCTCTATCCTTCCAAACCATAAACAAACAGTACATTAAAAAACCACACACAAACACTGCAAAACAAACTAAAATGGTGTTTTCCATAATTGACTCGAAGGGTGTCAAAGGACGAGGAGGGGCTTCATCTTCATAATCAAATGAATAAAATGAATACTGATCCATGATCAAAAATTTTTGTAAATGTTAAAAGAATTTGGTCTCTAACACTGAAGGTGAAACCCCATTTATATTAAGAGAAAGGTAGCTAATTTGGCGGACATTTCACACCTTTCGAAGTTTCCCCTCCACTACTTATACGCGTAATTTGGTTTAAAAACCATTGATGGAGAAATCTCAACTTAACAACTTATTACTGTCAAAACTTACACACAAAGGACATTACTTAACTATTGCTTAATTCTATAAAATTGTTATTAATGAATGCTCGCTAACATTAATTCGTTATCCAATTTATTTTTAGCAGACCTAAATTAGGGATTTATATAACCAAATCTGGAACTAACTATAATCAACACGTTTTTTTAATAAAAAAATAAAGGATTTATGACTAATCAGTGACTTAAGATATCAGATATTGAACTCAATATTCTATTAATTTTCAGAACTGTTTTGTTTTAGACTTTTAGTAAACCTTTTGGAGTGAGCTTAAGAATTTGCTTATGAGACTCATCCTACCCTCTTCTCATTCCCAAATGAACCTTGGTTAAAAAATTAAAAAAAAAAACAGAAGGAAATGATCCTGGGGCTACATAAGCGGATCATTGATCATGGTACACTGCTTATGATCTGGCTATTCAAATGCCAGGTCTAAAGTTAATAACGCGACATTATATCCAAACAAACTCCAACATATTGGATAAATATATTTGCTCTATATATATTATTTATAAAAAAAAAAAAAACAAACACTTGAATTTTTTTTTTTTTTTTTGGTAAACCATGATTAATGCATTAAACTAGGAATTAACCATATGTTACAATACATATTAGCTTTGTCAAAAGCCATAATTCTTTCCCCCATAGGCGGTGAACTCAAAAATACAGCAAAAGATGGTAGGGAGCTTGCTCCCAATTTGGCCAATGCATTCGCACATTGGTTGGCTTCATGATAGGTGTGAGTTATCCGCTTATTGGGGATTTGTCTTCAATAGGATCCTGTAATCAGCTAACAAAGGCTTCATTAACAAGCTTGCAGTGTTATTAATTATTGCTCTATGTAATTACTTACTTTTCTTTTAAGTTTAAATTATAGGTTGGATATAAAAGGATTTTGACAAACCTAAACTAAAATGAATATTTATTTCTTATACGATTTAAACGGGTTGTGTTAAATGGATTATTTCGAGTTGACACAAATAAATTGATGTGTCAAACATGTCTATTACGGTTCACGCGGGTTAACCCGCTTATAACACGTTTCTTATCATTTCATTTTTGGGTTAACTCGCTTATGATCTAAATCCGCTAAAGCCCAACCCTAACCTGAAAATTAAAACGTGTGTCATATTTGTGTTGTGTTTACAGGTTATGTCAAACATTGACACCGCTGGAATATATTTTGGGATTAAAAAAAAAAAAAAAACATATTTCCTTTTCCTAGGCAAATTGACATAATAGACTTGGTCCGTTTCAGCTTTCAACTTTTAAAAAATATTTTATTTGAAAATCAAACAAACAATTTTAAAGAAGTATCAAAATCTAAAAAATATATGAACTTTTTGCAATTTATTAGTAAGCGTTGGTTGGGTTATATTATTTGGAATGTGAACGACTAAATTTCGAGTTTGAAATAAATCAAACATGTAAAATAGTTTCACAAATATGAATTTGTATTGATCAATATGTGGTATAATTCTCTGTGATTACAAAAAAGTAATCTTCTGATTCCATCTCCTTGAAAAACTTGTCAATTGGAATCATGGTAATGTGATTTTGAATCAAATACCAAATATCCTACAATTTGGCTGAAGGACGGATCAAAGACCCTTGAAATAGAATTACAACAAATTTCTAGCTATAAGCTATTAGAAATTCTTTGTTCTTCAAGTTCATCGTATGTTCTTCTTGTGTTCTTCGTATTCTTCGCATGTTCTTCATCTTTGAAGCTTTGTGATGGAAATTCTTCGGGACTTTGGAGGCTAGAATTCAAAGAGCTTCACCAATGTGGTTTCTTGAAGTTTTTAGAGGCTTTTGAGCTTGATTCTAGAAAACTTTGAGATCTAGGAAGATGATTTGGATTATTTCTCTTCAAATGTTCTTCATATTCAAAGGTTGAAATTGTTGAAGTTCTTGAAGGCTTTGAAGCTTGATTCCTACAAAGCTTTTGTACTTCAAAGTGCTTCTGAATCTTCTTTGATGCTGTTTGAAGTGTAAATGTCTTGGTGTGTGGAAATGCCTTAGAAAGGCTTTTATTTATCGGAGTTTAGGAGTGGATGAGCGACACGTGGCGAAGTCTGATTGGTGACATATGTCACAGCCTGATTGGAGGAGCTTTAAGACTTTTCCTCCAAGACACATGACATCGTTTGATTGGCTGAAATGTCTTAGTTTTCAAGTTGACATATGTTAGCAACTGATTGAACTGCTTATGTTATTGTTTACACGTGCCAGTGTGTGATTAGTATTATGCATGCTTTTTATGTTTTTATTTCAATTACACTTGGCAAGCCTCTCTTGGTTTCCGAATGGTGATAGTAGAAACTAATAGTAGTACATGATACGCTTTATAATTGGCCATACGTTATAGACTTGGTATTATAATGTGTTAGCTTGTGATATATTGACAATTTTCCCTCTCTACAAGGCAAAAGGCTTTTATATGAAAGAGATTACTCATGTTATTATTTTAATTGTCCAATTGAACCCAAGACATTAAAGTTAGACACAGCTTGATGGAATTAATGTGTTTAATTTCTAAGCGTTTTGTCACAAAGCAAATAAAAACTAAATGTTAGTGGTTATTTGGAAGTAATTTAAATAGGAAATTTTTCTTTAAAAAAAGTTTTGAATAGGAAAATCAGTGCTGCATGTATGTTTTAAAATCTGATTTATGTAGGAGTGAATTAAAAACGCAATAAATAATTAAATGTGTCGTGATACATGACACATAACAGACATTTAACTTGACACTTTTTTTTTTGTTTTAGAACATTAAGTATTTTACACACATAGGTAGAGAGGAGAAAATTTTTTAAAGAAACTTACAGTGGTGTATATTCAAAAGGGTCTAATTCTTAGATACACAACACATTTAACTTGACACTTGGAGGATTGAAGTTGTAGAATCCATGCGATGATAATGGTGTGTTCCTACTCTCTACCATTAGAATGATGACCAGTCAAGAGTAGTTTTATTGTTCAGGATTTTGGAATAGTTAATCGTATTTCACCTGGTATATAAAAGAAGAATTATCGAATAATATCCTCCCATATTTTTGTTTGCACTTACGATTTTTATTATTTTATTATTATTATTATTTTTTAGAAATACTTACGAGTAACTGTAAATTATGAGTTAAGTGTACTTTTTATAAATAGAAGTGTACTATAGTTTCATATTTATTCAAGAAAAAAAAATCTCCCATTAGTAGACATTTAATCAGTCAAAATCTAGAATTTGATCAAATTCTACCATGAAATAATCTAAGATCTTTAATTATCGAGTTGGTTCAATAGATCTAGGAACTCACCCCAATATACCATATGTTAAAGCACTCGACTAATCTAAGATCTTTAATTATTGAGTTGGTTCAATAGATCTAGGAACTCATCCCAATTCACTATATGTTAAAGTACTTGACTTTGATTAGTGGACACTTTTTATTGACTATCGTTTACAATGACTTATTACTTTTTGTCTATTATTCACAATTGATAGTTCAACATATGGTGATTGAATGTGGATCTTCTCGAGCTTCTGCAAGTATGGAAAGTATAAGAAGAAAACGTGAGGTAACAATCCGATTTTCAAAAAATATTAATACAATCAAAAGTTTTTAGATGGTGGAATGTTGCTTAAAGTTACAATAAGTGTAACACCTAATGTATTTTAATTTTAACTAAATAAATAATAATAGAGATATGTTTTATTTATTCAAATAAATTAGTATGGATTTAGATTAATTAGATTACTTTGGATTAAGATAATTGGTTTATACTTTTATTGATGGATTATAAGAAGTTAGTATTTATCCTTATCTATTTGGAATTTGTCTTGTATAAATTCATATATTGACAATGAATAAAGAACATTATTGAATTATTAAGTTACAAATTATTAGCCAATCCAACTTCCGGATTTGGGCTTCCTCACACTAATTCATTTATCAAATTAGGAGGTCTTAATTCCCTAAAGGACTCAAAGTAACCAATAAAGAAATTGAGAACAAAACTTCTAGTATCAAAGCTGGTTATGGAGGACCACCACATGGAGCAATAGGAAGCTGTGGTCAGCTACTTGGCTTTTTTAACCAATGACAAATGTTCAGAGAAATGCAACAAATGCTCACTATAATACTTTCCCATCTTGATCAAATTGTGAGTAATCAAAATAACGATCAAGCTAAAAGCTCAAACAATTAAGGTGAGATAGGGAGATCCATCAAGAGGCTCATGAGTTCTAGTTGTATTATTATTTTAAAGGTAGCAAAATTCAAGGTATGGCTTATGTCCAGTGTCTTGTAACAGTAGACTATTGCGATCATGACACATGTCTATTTGAGATATTGGACAAAAGCTGCGCCCCAAAATTCAAGGGAGTTCAGATTAAGATCTAGTGCAATAGTTAAGACTATTGTACCATACAATACTTTTTTAATGGTTCAGATTAAAAGTTAACTTTCCATATCAACCATTGGCTCAAGAAAATTAAAAGTTGAGAGTTGAAATTTTTTTGAAAAAGTTGAAATTTTGTGAAAAATTAAAAATTTAAATAATTTTTAAATTTGAAAAAGTTGAGATTGAATCGTGGGGTATCGTGGGTCTAGCGATATATGATATATATATATATATATTTTTTAATACATATTGTAGCCAGCAACATGTGATTCGGTTCCTCTCATTGTTCCTCCCTAGGCTTAAATTAAGTAACTAATATAAACAAGCTTGTTTTCTTGGTGCACTTCCCTTCTAATCTCAATTGGTTTCATAAACGAGGTTGTATTATTATTTTTTTTTTTTTTCTTTTATTAAAAAAAGAAGAAAAACGAATAAGTCATAAACGAGGTTGTACTTTCCAAGACAAATTTCTGATACATAATTAAGAAGCCAATCATATGCCAAGTTGCCAACCAGTTATTATTTGTTAATTACCATAAAATAATAACTAAGAATACGTCGTTATCTTATGTTTATCTTTTTATCCTTTTTTTTTTTGGTTAAATATGTTTATCACCTATACGCGTACGTTTCTTACGTAAATAATAAAATAAAGATTTATAATTAGTAAAATATGTTAAGAAAGACAAGTGAGCCAGGTTGACACTCAAATCTCAATGGAAACAAGTTTGAAATGACTAAGACACACACAAACAATCTGCCGTGTTACTGATATTATAGAATCTTCAACTAAACTGATGATATTGAATACGTACTTCTTCAAAAGCAAATAGTCAACAATTTTTCCTCCTCCAACTTCTTGAGAGCAGAGAGAGCACTAGATCGAGAAAAATGGAGAGGGAAACTCATATCCTAGTGATTGTTTTTCCCATACAAGGTCACATAAACCCGATGCTCCAATTCTCAAAGCGCCTAGCCTCAAAGGGTCCTAGAGTCACATTTGTCACTACCACTGTTATTAGCGAGTCTATACAAGCCCAAGCCAGCAGCTCTGTCAACTTTGAGATCATCTCTGATGGCTCTGAGGAAGTCGAAAATCAGGAAACCTTAGATAAAGGTGTCCAGCGTTTCAAGTCAAAGGTCTCAGAAAGCTTAGCAAAGCTCATCCAGAGATATAATAGCTCCAAATACCCTCCAAAGTTTCTTGTGTATGATTCACTTATTCCATGGGGTTTAAAAATTGCTCGACAACTTGGCATAGATGGAGCTCCATTTTTCACTCAGTAATGTGTTGTTAATGCCATCTATTATCATGCACATCAAGGAGAAATTAAGATGCCCTTAGAAGAAGGGTCTTCAATATCATTGCCTTCGATGCCATCTCTAGGGAGCAATGACCTGCCGTCGTTTCTTTTTGATACGGGCTTGTACGCAGCTCTGCAAAACCTTTTAGTGAATTAATTCTCAAATTTCCAGGATGCGAATTGGCTCTTCTGCAACACTTTTGACAATTTGGAAGATGAGGTAGGTTCAATAATACATACATGCTATAAATATAGATTTCTAGGACATGCAACAAAATTTTATGACATATATGTATAATTTATGAATTGACTACATTAAGAATAAGTTATGAAATATCAATCCGTACGTACACTGTAGTGACTTTGAATAAAAATCTTTTATCACTTTTTCAGTGTTATGCTATATGAGGCATCAATCGCATTTTGTCACATCTTCTATTTTATTTTCTTCTAAAATATCCAAAGTAAAAAAAATAAAAAATAAAAAAATAAGACATGACATTTTTTGTATGACATATTTCAATTAGAATAAGTATAAAATAGAATACTAAAAATGAGAAATAGTAGAATTAGACTTGATGAGATCGTAATGACGTCAATTAAATTACAACTTATAACCCATTAATCCTAAGACTTGGAAAATATATAGTGTGAAAATATTTCGTAATTACGATCGATCATCAAATATTGAGAGAGAATTATTATTAAATATAGCATATGGATTAAATATAAATTATCTTTGAAGTGTATCTGCCGATTGACCAATATATACTATTCTCTATTAGAAATGAGCACGCATGAGTCTCATATCACTTCTTCTTCCACTTTCTTTATTAAAAATAAAAAAATAAAAAAAAGGGTAAAATTTCTTCTATCAAAATATTTCAATTTAGGTTAAATGCAAAAAGGCCCTTGTGGTATGGATCATTGCTAAAAACATCCTTTTTGTTACAAAATTGACATTTTAAATCCTTTTTTTATTTGACCCTCATGTTATACTAATGTGACTTTTCTTGGACAAAAAATGACCACGTGAGTATCATATGAGCCAAGATACGTACAAAATAACTAAATCTTACCTAACATATTTGCCCACTTGGTCATTTTTGTCCAATAAAAATAACCTAAGTTTAAAAGAATGCTCAATTGTGTAGAGGATAAAATTTTCCTCTAAAATGGTTTAGGGGGAAGTTCTTAAAAGCATTACATGGCAACTAAAATGAGGACCCATATGAATTATTAGTAAGATGATTTACTTAATAGTCATGTGAGACTTTTAAAAATGATTTAATGAATTATGTAATTTAATACACATGCATGTCCTTATGAACCACCATGTAATAGATTGTACAGGATTCCTTCACTTAATTTGGTGGAAAACTCTATCTTGTTTTAAACACCATAAAAAGTTTAGAAAGTAAATTTTTTAGTACAAAATGTATGTTTCATAACAACCCCAACCTTTTAATTTTAAATCAAGTCATTTATCATCCTAGAAAATTTACATCTATTAATATTTGTCCTAAACAATTTTGCGTGCCCAGTATATTCAGCCTTTATAATATCTATAAATAGAACTTTCATGGACTCTTTGTTACCTCTCTCAAACTAATAGTTGTATTTAGAAAAAAAAAATTGTGCCTTTATTTATAAGTAGGGAATCATAACCTAACAATGTAAATTGGGGATAAGAAGACATCTTTATGGAGATGACTTGAAGATGGGGGATGACACCTAATTTATATAGTTTTTAAGAGGATAGAGATAGTTATTTTGTGGCGGTGCTGAAATATTACTTTTTAATTTTTTGGTTAAAACTGTTGAGATTCAGATGACTTTGAATTCAAGTTAAAATTGAATTTAAGAGATAATTCTCATACCATGTTAGAATAATTGTTAGAGTAGATAGAAAAATTAGATAGCAAAAGTGCATAGGAGGACAACATATACAATGAAATGCACTTCAGCAACTAAATCTTTATTGTCTTAAATTATGTGATACAATAAATTCATTGAGGGTATGTACATTAGACTAAACCGTGCATTACAAGTAGAATTATTTGCCTACACTACAAGTAAGTTACAGTACATTGAATCTAATTAACTCAGAAACAACGATTTTAGATCAAGAGCCGTTATAACTTGAACATTGTTAATATATTCATGCTCTTCTTTTGATATTTAAATATGAATTTAAATAATTACACTACATGCATTTAAATAATATAAAAAGAGGAAGTGTCATTTGAGTTAGAACAAACATTACCAAAAACAACATATACATTTCCTTTATAATTTTAGATTGCATCCTATTTATGGTACTGGTACTGCCATCCTCTCCATCTTTAGTTAACATTTTTTTTTATATATATCATTGACCAAAGATGGCATGGTATAGGAGTTTTTAATACTTTTTTTTCATCTTCTTTTATTTTTCTTTTCCATGGTTTTGTTAAACATATATGATTCTAATTTCTAAATTCCTTTAGGTAGTAAATTGGATGGCAAGCCAATGGCCTATCATAACAATTGGACCAACTATTCCATCAATGCACTTAGACAAGCAGTTGAAGGATGACAAAGATTATGGTCTTAACCTATTCAAGCCTAATATGGACACTTGCATGAAGTGGCTAGACACAAAAGAAATTGGTTTAATGGTTTATATATCATTTGGAAGCATGGCAACCCTTGGAGAAGAACAGATGGAGGAGATAACATGGGGACTAAAGAATAGCAATTGCAACTTCTTATGGGTAGTTAGAGAATCTGAAGTAAAAAAACTTCCCATAAATTTTCTGCAAGAAACAACAGAGAAGGGATTAGTTGTGAGTTGGTGCCCTCAACTAGAAGTATTAGCTCACATGGCAGTTGGGTGCTTCATGACTCACTGTGGATGGAACTTGACGCCTGAGGCATTGAGTTTGGGAGTGCCAATGGTTGCAATGCCACAATGGACAAATCAACCGACTAATGCAAAGTTTATTGTGGATGTGTGGAAGGTAGGGGTTAGGATTAAATTGAATGAAAAAGGCATTGCTACCAAGGAAGAGATAGAGCTATGCATAAAGGAAGTAATAGAGGGAGAGAGAGGGCCAAAGATGAAGATGAATTCATTGAGATGGAAAGAATTGGCTAAAGAGGCAATGGATGAATGTGGAAGTTCAGATAAAATTATAGAGAAATTTATGGCAAACCTTGCACATTCCTAATACTATTTAAGCGAAAACACTTCATTCACATAGTAAATAAGAGGAAATGTATGATTTCACAATAATATGCTGCTATGAAGCCACATGTATGCAGATCATCAATGAAAAGGGTATCATTTCATTATAAAAAATATATTGTCAATCTCAAATTCATCATCGTATCCAAATTAAATCGCCTATTTAATAACTTTTGTATAGAATCAAGTCATTGTTAACATAGGATAAGCCCATACATAAATGTCAATATAGTAAGATCACATATTTAACAATCACACTCAAGCATTTATTGAATAATGATTCTAGCACTGTTTTAATCACGCATTCAAAAATGATCAATCTGTCCTTAATTGCACTATGACCGCTTTGATATGGACTTTAGGGTTTGGGTCATCTAGAGGATCTTCACTTACAAAAGATTATTATTCATTCCTAGTGCGAAAAAAAGTTGGAAAAAAAAATGGAAATGGGATGTTTACACTTAGATGTAATTTATTTATTTATTGTTTATATTTCTGATAGAAGTAATAAAAATTGAGTTATTATATATGGAAACGTATAAAAAAATTAATTGCAAAATATTCACTTCATGGTAGAAGAAATTTCTGGTTTCTTCTTTATTTAATAATAATTTTTTGTAAGAAAACTTTATTTTCAAATGAATCAGAAGTAATTTTAAATGAATTTCAAGTAATATTATTATAGGACAAAAAGTAGTTAAATTAAGAAAAAAGTTAAAGGATGTCTTAAGAGTATTCGTTTTGCAGATATTTTTATAAATTTTTATGAGAAATTAAAAAAATAGAATTATTTGTTTTGACAATTTTTTATATTTCCAATAGAAGTAATATCAAAACTTTCAAAAAATAATGTATTTACAACAGATCAGTCAAAACCTTGAATTTGATCAAATTCCACCTAGAATAATCTAAGATATGGAGGACCAAATTCCACCTAGAATAATCTAAGATATGGAGGACCACCACATGGAGCAATTGGAAGCTGAGGTCAGTTACTTGGCTTTTTAAACCAACAACAAATGTTCAAAGAAATGCAACAAATGCTCACTATAATACTTTCCAATCTTGCTCAAATTGCGAGTGATCAAAATAACGACCAAGCTAAAAGATCAAACAATTAAGGTAAGATAGGGAGATCCACTAGAGGATCATGATCAGTTCTAGCTGTATTGTTATTTTGAAGTTAGCAAAATTCAAGGGAGAACAGATTGAGATATTGTGCAAAAGTTAGGGCCATTACACTATACAATACCTTTTCAATGATTCAAATTAACCATTGAATCAAGAAAGTTAGAAGAGTAAAATAAGTTGAGAGTTGAAATTTTTTTAAAATTTTGAAGAAGTTGAAATGTTGTGAATTTTTTTTTTTTTTTAATTTTGAAATTAAAAAGTTGAGATTGCATGGTGCCCTATTGCACCGTGAAGGCCTATCTAGTATCCATATATGATTTTTATTTTTTTTCTCATTGTTCCTCCCTAGGCTAAAATCAACCAATATAAGCAAGGTTGCTTTCTTGGTACACTTCTAATCTCAATTGGTTTCATAGACAACGTTGTATTTTTTTTTTTTTTTCTTTTATTAAAAAAAGGAGTAAGTCAAAAACGAGGTTGTACTTTCGAAGAGAAATTTTTGATACATTATTAAGAAGCCAACCAGTTATTAGTTTTTGTTAGGTTCTAAGAATTAGGAACTAATGTTTTAGAACTTCAATTTGTAATGTTGGCAAACCATGATCAAAACATTCTTTAAGTTGTGTGTTAGACTTGCTCAAAGTATGGCTTTTAATGTAAAGTTGGAATCGAGTTTTATGCAGAATTCACTGTGCACTTTCTGCTTGACTCGATCGATCGAAAATTAGACTCGATCGATCGAAAGTCGTGCAGATTGTTTTTCTGCAGAATTTTCCAACTCAGCCCTAGCCCATTTAATGTATAGGGTTTTATGTTTTGCCCTAAGTATATAAGGGAAAACCCTAGCCACGTTTTTAGAGTTCTGTTTTGCTGTGTTTGTGAATCTCATTGTGAGATCTAGAGGTGTTTACCTTCACATACACTTAGGGTTTCCAAACTCAAGACTCATGTCAAGAGCTTAGTAAATCATACAGTTGCAGAATCAAAAATATTAAAGAAATACAAGCAGGTGCGCTTGTGGATTGCTGAAGAATTCAAGAAAGAAGGAGTCCGTGGATCTCGGAGCTATCATGGGGTCGTGGTAGTAAGTTTCCTACACTTGGGTAGCAATAGGATGTTAGTGGTCTAAGTCTTATTGTGTAAACTTCAATTCTTTCATAGTGAATTCAGTTTTACCTTGAGTATAGCTAGGTTAAATCCTCCCCAGGTTTTTTACCGGTTTGGTTTTTCTGAGTCATCAGATCTTTGTGTTATTTATTTTCCGCTGCTTGATTGTTTATGATTATTTGAGTTAACCTAGACTTGTTTAAATTACCTAAGTTAATCACTTGACTAATTCTCTAGGTTAATCTGTTAGGTTTAAGGGGTCTAAACGAACTGACAGTTTTTAATTACTATATAATAGTAACAAATAACAATAATCATATTTTTATCACCTATTAACCTATACCTTTCGTATGTAAATAAAATAAAGACTCATTACCCAAAAAATAATAATAATAAAGACTTTTAAAGTTGTAATTAGTAAAAGTGTAAAACACTTTTGTTATTGGGAACCGGCCTGTTATTGTTAAAGCTGCATTTTATAGAATAAAATATTCTTAATTTTTTGGAGCAGATACGGTTCGACAATTTTTTTTATTTTTTATTTTTAGAGTCTATTTGTATCAGTTTTAGCTTTTAATTTTTAATTTTTAGTTTTTATGTAAAATAGTTTAAAATTTTATTCTTTCTTTTTTAAGGTACAAGTATACTTAAACACACTTTTAGTAAAAAAAAAATTCAACAAAAAATTAAATAAATTATTTCTAAATAGATACTTAGTATAGTTGCTAAAACTGTTTTTTTTTTTTTTTTTTTTTTTTTTCATCACAAGACTATGATACCCTTTTAAGTAAAATTTTTCATCATTCCTAAAAATAAAAATAAAAAATTTTAAAAAGTTAGATTTTTCATCTACCCACCTCACCTGATTTTAGCTTTTATCCTTTTTGTATTTTGTTTTCCTCCGTTCTCCTCATTCTGTCATTCATAACCGATCTAGCCAATTGGGTGAACCTTCCCCTCCTATCAACAAAAATTATTTTAAAGTTTCTAATTCAATGTGATTTTTTTTTTTTTTTAGTATTTAAAATAGAAATATTTCAGCTATGATATAGCTTAAGTTTTACATAAAATTCAAATATTTGGATGGAATGAATTTAATTGTTTTAGAAAAGAAAAAAAATATCAATGCAACTAAGTATTTGAATTTAATTGTGGAAGTAACCTTAGGTGGTCACTTAGTAAAAGACACTTTGTCTTATGTAAACTATCTTCAAAGTGTTTCCCTCTTCCATACCTATAGGCAAGGAACTTTGTTATCACTGGAGTTACCATTTAGCCTACCAATAATAACTTGCTACTTACAATTTGAAAAATTATGCGCCACTTATGGAGGGCCACATTCGCAATGCCTAATGGTCCTCTACTCCAGTAATATAGTGCCATGTGACTAATTTGAATGAGTCACTATTCTAATCATGCCCTCCAAAATTAAAAATGAAAATTTAAAACAAGAATATCGGTAGTTCCCATCTTTGGTGCTAACAATATCTCAATGGAAAAATAATTCAGAACAACCACCCAACAATCTAAGCAATCTCATGATGCCCCTATCCACAACTACCTAAAATTAAATTGAAACACATATTGATTTGAAAATAAAAATGTCAACTTTAAACGTCAATAAATGTAATCTCGTGCCTCTGTCAACTAATTGAAATACCACACTTTAAACTTTAATATTTTTGGCTCTCTGCGTTGGGATGCGGAAGTAATATTGAGAACATCGATTGCAGCACTAATGAAACTATTTCCAATTTCATAACGGGAAATATTAATGGATGCTCTTTGGTTAATCCATTTAAAAGAAAATTTATGAAAAAAAAAAAAAAGTAATTAATGTTTTGACAGTTTTTTTTTTATTTTTTATGAAAGTAGTGTTAAAATTTTCCTAAAATAAACCGTTGTCCTAGAGGCACTCGTTAGCGTGACCCTCTAATAAATATATATTTCAACAAATTCCACGTGAAAACATTATTATCTTTTTCATATATTTTAGTTAAAGCAAATTTAGGTTTTGGGCTCCACAATGCTCTGTAAAACCCATGCCTGGTATTTTTCCTCTATTCAAGCAAAAGAACCTCTAAGAGCATTCTTATCAAGAGTTGTATAAATGTTAAAATGAAAATTTTAGCATCTGAAGCCATAAAAACCCACTCCATCAAAGACGCCATATGCTAAAAAATTTGACATCTTGCTACAATGCGCTCTCATTTTTGAGAGCGCACTGTAGCAAGATGTTATAATTTTTTTAATTTTTTTTTTCGCTGTGGGAGAGAGACAAAAGGAGAGAGAGAGAGAGGAAGAATAAAAAATAATAAAGAAATAATATTTAAATAAAATAGTAAAAAAATAGAAGTTTTGGTATTAGGAGTATTGTATAGTGATGCATTAAATGCTATAAAATTAAGTTTTTAGATGTTAAATGCTAAAAATTTTAAAACTCTTGATGGGAATGCTCTAATGGTAAGAAAAATCCAAGCCAAAAAGCCTTACAAAACGCATTCTAGATTTAGTTGCAAGCGTTTGGGGACAAGGAGAATGACATGGTGTTTGGGGGCAAAAAATACAGCATCTGTTGCGGGTGTTCGAATTTACCATCACCACAAAGCTCACCATCCTAATGGTGCCTGGGTAGGACAGAGGATTGTCGTTGATGTGCTGTTGATGTTGGAATTGAGATGTGTTTTTATTTTATTTTATATATTTTTTTATTAAAAGGGTGTGATTAGGATAATGAATAACTTAAATGGGACATATGGCATTTCATTACTGGAGTGGAGGACATTAGGCATTGTTGATGTGATCCTCCATAAAGACTGAATAGTTTCTCCTATAATTTGTTATGAAAATATTGTGAACATATTATTTCATATAATAAAAAAGAAAAATTTTACATCCATAATATTTTTACAACAAATTTTAAGGAGTGATCTGTTATTGGTTCTTTTTTTTTTTTTTTTTTACTTACAATTAAAAGTTTTTAACTTAAGATTTGGCATTATTCAAAAAGTAAATACATTAATTGGTAACGAAGTGCTAGTATGCTTTACACAAGAAAAAAAGAATTAAAAAAAAAAAAAAAAAAAGGAACGTCCTCTGTTTAAGTGGTTCATTTTTTACCACTTGTCCACGTAAAGTACTCAAAAGGCAAAATGGTTTTTGAATTGTTTCACTTTCGACTTTCGAGTTCTTTTTAGTTTTTCTATCTTTTAATAAAATAATAATAAATAAATAATCAGTCTTCTTCTTCCTTTCAAAAAAAAAAAAAAAAAACATCATGTTCTTTGTATTCACTTGTTTACTTTAAAATTTTAAAAAAATAAATAAAAAAAATCTTCATCCCACGACTGGTTAGAAAGAGGAGAAATTATATCTTGCTTAGGTGTATATTTCATCTCTCACATAGCCGGTAGGATCCATCAAGTATGAGTCTCAGCATCTATGAGAAAAATATATACGCCTGAAAAAGGGGGTATCTTTTCTAAGGAGAGAGGATGAGTTTATAATGTTCAAGAGTCATGACTAGAAAGTTTAGAACAACTTATCTTGACTTTTGAATTGGGTAGAAATAGGAAAAAGGTCGTATGGTCTCAAGTCTCGTTACTAAAATATAAATTTTTTTTTTTTTTTTTTTTTTTTTTTTTGAGGAAGACGTTACTAAAAGTTGGCGTCCCAATTTTTTTTTTTTTTTTTTATAGTTCCAAAAGGATTGACTCAGTTTTGAGTAAAAGTTAACTTAGCGGTCAAAAAAAGTAGGATATATATATGTGGTAAGGGTATATAACTAATTCTAGCTCCTTTTTATGGGAACGAGGTTTTTTTTTTTTTAAGAAAATATTAGCGGACACCTTACCGTATCCGTTAAAGATGATATATTGTGAAATTTATCTAATAAAAAATTAGTATAAATTAATGAGGTAATTGAAAATAGTATTAAAGTGACAAGTGAAATTCAAAAAATTAGTTTTATTGGCTCTACATTGTATAGAGTTGATAAAAAATCTAACATTAAAGCAAAATGATTTAACATAAAGTTGTTTCTTAACAAACACCTTACTGTGTCCATTGACTCCATTTACACCACCCTTTTTTAATAGGAATATAGGGTAGTTTTAGTTTTGTACATGGGGTAGTGGGAAGTTTTATTGAACATGGGTTGGGGTAGGGTTTTTTATTTTTTTATTTTTTTGATTTACAGTTTTAATTACAATTTTTATGTTTTAAAAATAAGGTTAAACTAATTAAATTAAAAGTATTTTTGGAAGTCAAAAATACTATAATTAATTTTCTGGATCTTTCTTAATATATTGAGATTAAATGGTTTTTAAACGGATGGCACTAAAACCATAGTAAAATACAAAAATGTGTAAAAAGAAAAGAAAAGTGAGCAACGTTCACTACTCTCCAATCAGAATGGAAACTACAAATTTGAAATGACTTAGACATACAAACAAACAATCTGCCGTGTCGCTAATATTATAGGCCCAAGGTTACCACCGATGACATTGAATATATATATATATATATATATATATATATATATATATAAAAATAAATAATATATATATATATATATGTGTGTGTGTATTCTATAGTTTTTAGACCCCTTAAACACACACAGATTAACCTAGTTATTTAGCCAAGTAATTAACTTAGGTAAATTATTAAGATCTAGGTTAACACATTATATCATGTAAAACAGCAGAAAAATAAATAACACAACGATATGATAACCCAGAAAAACTAAACTAGTAAAAAATTTGGGGAGGATTTAACCTAGCTATTCTCAAAGTAAAAACAAATCCACTATGAAAGAATTGAAATTTTACAATAGCAACTTAGACCACTAACATCCTATTGCTATCTTGAGTAGAAAACTTACTACCACCACTCCGAGTCTACATACTACTTCTTTCTTGGATTGACAGCAACCACAAGTACTTCCACTTGTGTTTTCTTTAAGCTCTTTATGCAGCAACTGAAACGATCACCAAAGATTTACATGCATTTAAATAATATGAAAAGAGGAAGTATCAGTTAGAATAAATGGACATTACGAAACACAACATATACATTTCCTTTATAATTTTAGATTCTATTTGTGATACAGCTATCCTCTCCATCTCTAGTTAACAATTTTTTTTTTTTTTTTAATATCAATGACCAAAGATGGCATGGTATAGGAGTTCTTAATACTGCTTTTTCATCTTTTATTTTTCTTTTCCATGGTTTTGTTAAACATATATGATTCTACTTTCTATATTCCTTTAGGTAGTAAATTGGATGGCAAGTCAATGGCCTATTATAACAACTGTACCAACTATTCCATCAATGCACTTAGACAAGCGGTTGGAGGACAAAAGCAATTGGCTCAGTGGTTTATATATCATTTGGAAGCATGGCAACCCTTGGAAAAGAACAGATAGAGGAGATAACATGGGGACTAAAGAATAGCAATTGCTACTTCTTATGGGTAGTTAGAGAAACTGAAGTAAAAAAGCTTCTCAAAAATTTTCTGCAAGAAACAACAGAGAAGGGATTAGTTGTGAGTTGGTGCCCTCAACAAGAAGTATTAGCTCACAAGGCAGTTAGGTGCTTCATGACTTACTGTGGATGGAACTCAACGCTTAAGGCATTGAGTTTGGGAGTGCCAATAGTTGCAATGCCACAATGGACAGATCAACCAAGTAATGCAAAGTTCATTATGGATGTCTGGAAGGTAGGGTTTAGGATTAAATTAAATGAAAAAGGCATTGCTACCAAGCAAGTAATAGAGGGAGAGAGAGGGCAAAAGATGAAGATGAATTCATTGAGATTAAAAGAATTAGATAAAGAGGCAATGGATGAAGGTGGAAGTTCACATAAAAATATAGAGGAATTTATGGCAAAACTTGCACACTCCTAATATTATTGTAAGCGAAAACACTACATTCAAATAGTGGATAAGAAGTGTTAAGTTTTTAGACTCCTTAAAACACAACCAGATTAACCTAGTTATTTAGTCAAGTGACTAACTTAGGTAAATTATGTAGATCTAGGTTAACACAGATAAATCATATCATTGTAAAGTACGGAAAAATAAAGAACACAACAATATGATAACCTAGGAAAACCAAACCGGTAAAAAAACTAGGGAGGATTTAACCTAGCTATCCTCAAGGTAAAACGAATCCACTATGAAAGAATTGAAATTTACACAATAGCGACTTAGACCACTAACAACGTATTGCTACCTCGAGTAGGAAACTTACAAAAAAACGACCACGTGACAACTCCGAGTTCCCGGACTACTTCTTTCTTGGATTCACAGCAAGCACAAGCACTCCCGCTTGTATATATTTAAGCTCTTAAAACAACAATTGAATTGATCACCAAGCTCTTGACATCAATCTTGAGATTGGAAACCCTAAGTGTATGTGAAGACAAATACCTCTAGATCTCACATAAGATTCACACGCACAGCATAAAGAGCAACCTCAAAACGTGGCTAGGGTTTTCCATTTTATACCTAGGGCAAAACATAAAACCCTACACATCAAACGAGCTTAGGCTGAGTTGAAAAATTCTGCAGAAAAAAAATCTACACGACTTTCGATCGATCGAGTCTAATTTTTGATCAATCGAGCCAGACAGATTTACACAGTAAATCTTGCAGTAACTCGATTCCAACTTTACATAAAACATATACTTTGAACAAGTCTAAACAAGACTAAAACGTTTTGATCATGGTTTGCCAACATTATAAATTGAAGTTCTAATACATTTAAAACTAAAGTCTTAGAACCTAACAAACTCCCCCTTTGGCAATCCGTAACAAAACACAAACCAAACAAATTGCTCAAAGTTTACAAAAAATAGCCCAATACAATATCAAGGGTATAAAGGTCTTACCAGCCTTAGAAGACAAAAACCTTGCAAAAAGTTGGAGGGAAAATGACAAAAAATTGATCTGGAACCTTGATCGATCGAATGGAGAGAGAAAAAGTTTTTGAACAAGTTTGAAAGTAATAGAACACGTGAAAACAAAAGCTTTTTAAAAAACTCTCTATGCGATTTTCGATTGATTGAAATTTAGATTCGATCGATCGAAAATGCCTTCAATTTATCCAACAGCGATCGAGCACCAATCGAAATAGACAAAACCAAACCAAAAATTTTAATCGCAATTTCAATCGATCGATAAACAGGTTCGATCGATCGAAAATCTAGAAAAATCAATTTTTTTAAAAAACAAAACAGTTTTATGTAGAAACTCCTCAAAGCACAGTATTTTGTGAATAGAATGCATGAGTATGAGATGAAATGCTTTTCAAAAACACTTGAATTGAACCCATTTTTCCCAAAAATGATATTTTCAAAACAATTTTCCTTAATTCTCAAGCTTCAAACACATTTTGCATTAAGAACCAAGAAATTAAGAACCAACAAAATCACACACAATAACATGTACAAAGTTTAGCAAAGAGTAACTTGTATAGTGTGTGCAACTAGCAAAAGCTTGAGAAACATGTGAGGTGATATATGAATAGTAATCAATCACAATTTCCATAAAATTCATCACATAAATTTGAAAAAGACAATCACCTAAAGAGTTACATCATATAACTCTCACATCTCCTAGAATAAAAATTTGCAATCATGTAAGTTTCTTGATTTGCCTCATAATATACACATTAATTTATTTTATCAAAAACTTATTAATAATAGCCGGGATAATGTACACACCAATTTTATTTGAATGTAAAGTTATTATAGTCTAATAATGTACACACAAATTTTAGCATTTAAACAGAGGCTACACCTTATGTTCTTTATGTGCATGTACTACACTTTCTTGAACACAAAATTTTACGATATGTACTAAGGTGTTCAAATTTGACTAGTAATCAGTAGTGAGATAATTATCTATACCTTTCTCAATAGGTTCAAGTCCGACAACCAAATGCATGTGACTTCAAGATCAAGATCATGTGATCAAAAACTATAAACATCTTCCCACAAAACATGCACTAAAAATTGTCAACTAGTAAAGTGCAATAAAATAAGTTTATCCAAACTAAAAAGGTACATAAACATGTTATGTAAAGATAAAGTAGTCAACCTTGATATCAAATCCAAGATAAATAATGCAAAATACATTTTGCTTCCCTTTTCTTTTTCTTTTTTTTTTTATATAAAAAAATCCTAGAATGAAATGCATGAATGTTATGCAATTCAAATCCTAGAAAAGCAAAGAAAACAAAAACACAAAGAAGAATAGTCACAAAGAGTAAAGCGATAAAGCATAGGGACCATGTCAGAAAGATTCCATTAGATTGAGCGTTTTGCATCTAAAACTTTTTAGATGCAATTCTTGCATTGGAATTATTATTCATATTAGAATTCTGATCAACTCCAGGATTGGAATAAAGGTTTAAAACCTTTACCAACTCACCAATAAGTACCATAGGATCTTGTGCTTGAGACATAGGTAATTTTGGCTTATTTGCATGCTTAGCAGCTTGCAATTTGAAACAGATTGGACGAATGTGCCCAGACTTTCCACAAAAATGACAAACCCATGCAAACTTATCATGCAACTTGCCCTTTGGAAGATTAAGAGCCTTAAGTTTAGATTCTTGAAGATCAATCCTAATCTTCCTAGGAGGTATGACTTCTCACTACAACAAAATGTATTTTTAGTGACGAAAATTAGTGAGGAAATATTTTTCGTCACTAAAAATATAGATTTAGTGACAAAATATGAATTTCGTCACTAAAAATGAAAAAAATTATAACATTTAGTGACGAAAAAAAAATTTCGTCACTAAAGTTACAAAAAAATGGGCACCAGTGGAGGGAAATTTTGGCGCAAATTTAATTAATCTACAGTGACGAAATAATTCGTCACTAAAAATTAAAATTTTTAGTGACGAATTATTTCGTCACTGTAGGTAATATTGTAGATAGTATTAGTGACGAAAATCCTTTCGTCACTTTCTTATAGTGACGAAAGGATTTTCGTCACTAAAAATAATAATAATTTTGCACTTATATATTTTTAGTGACGAAATCACAATTCGTCACTAAAAGTATGATTTAGTGAAGAAATATGAGTTTCGTCACTAAAAATCTCAACAAAGCTTGGGTTTTTAGTGACGAAGCTAAATTTCGTCACTAAAAACTTAAAAGCTTAATACGCGGCTAACCCATACAAAACTTAGAACCCTGGGTACTGAGCTTCAAACAAAACAAAACCATTTGCTCCTAGTCAAAAAAAAAACCATTTGCTTCAAAAAAAAAAAAAAAAAAAAGGCGACGCCGATCAAGCTCAGAAGCCAATGTCGGCGATCAAGCCAATGTCGCCGATGAAGCTCAACGTCGCCGATCGAGCCAACCGTCGCCGATGAAGCTCAACGGCGACGCTTGAGCTCAACGGCGATCGCGACGCTTGAGCTCAACGGCGATCGCGACGCTTGAGCTCAACGGCGATCGCAATGCTTGAGCTCGCCGTCGATCGCCGTTGAGCTCTCGGTTGGCGAAGCTTCAAGTCGCCGATCGTTGGCGACGCTTGAGCTCGCCGTCGATCGCCGTTGGCAAAGCTTCAAGTCGAGATCGTTGGCGACGCTTGAGCTCGCCGATCGCGACGCTTGAGCTCGCCGTTGGCGAAGCTTCAAGTCGCCGATCGTTGGCGACGCTTCCGGTGACCCTTCGCTTCCCCTTCACTCCGGTGACCTTTCGCCTCCCCTTCGCACCGGCGACCCTTCGCCTCCCCTTGGGTTTGTGCTATCTTTTTTTTTTTTTTTTTTGGTTGTTGTTATGTAAGATTTGGGAGCTGGGTTTTGTGTAGGAGGTTGTTTCTCTTTCTTTCTCTCTCTCTGAATTTTTTTTTTTTTATAAATATAACTTGGTGAAAATTTTGGTGTGATTTTGAAAATGGCAGTGTTGGACGATGGGAATCAGACTCAGGAGAACAGCTTCATATATGTGAGTTTTTTTTTTTTCTTTTTCTGTAATTTGCTTAATTTTGTTCAGATTTGTGATTTATTTGAGTTTTTCTTTTTATACTTCTTAAATTTTTGTGTGTAAATTGTCTTGTACTTGAATTGATAATGATATATGTGTTTGATTTTACTGTCATATCGGTCTTTCACTTTCTAATTAGTTTCAAGTTGAAATCACAAATACGACAAAGCGCACAAATTAATTTTGAAATATTAATCTGATCTGTGGTAAGATTTATGTGCAATTTTTGTTTCAAAAGGCAAAGATTGTAGAATGAATGTACTAATTTCAGATTTGAAGTAGTTTGTATTGTTGATGTGAAATTGGATAATGATGTGCAAATTGTTTTTATTTTAGCGTTGGTCCATTGTTTAAATGGAAATTTCAAAGTAGTTTATACTGCTTGTAAGAGTTAAAATCGATGTGCAAATTTTATTTTGAAAAGCAAAAAAATGGTAGAATGAATTACAAATTCACAAATGAACATAATTTAAATTGCCACGGCTGGATTTTTATGTTGTTTTTGGTTCACTTTTGCAATTACTTATGATAAAAAGCTTGTGTTGTGGGGAATGACCTATTTTACTTGATTCTGTTTGGTTGTGGGGAAAATTTTTTTTTTTTTGAATTTTGTGTTTTATTTTGGTTGTGGCTAGGTACTAGAATATGTTGAAAATTGAAACATTAACAAATGCTGGCATTCGCAAAGCTTGTGTGATTAGAAAGGGTATGATTCATATTTCATAATGTGACTTACAACTCCTACAAAGGAAATTTAAAGAAAAAAAATCTTAAATTAGGCAGGTAGAAACCCAATAAATTTTCAAAAAAGTATAAATTGTTTTGATGATGAGGCTAAATATGTTGGGAACCCAATTGATTTGTGTATCAAACAGCCATTGCTTGGTTGAGTAGACCTATTAAGTAGACTATTTTGGGTATTTGAAAGACAAATATGGTCCATTTTTGTAGGTTCTTTCACTTAAATTAGCTTATATGCTTTTGTTAAGTCTTAGGTGGGAGAAAAACCTATAATGAGAACAAGTGGATAAGTACAATGTGGCACAAGTCAAAGGCTTTGTAAGTTGAAAGTAATATTTGAGAAGAAAAGAAATCAAAGTAGTTTAAATTTTTGTGAAAGATATATCCTAGGTTTTAGATAACAATCTAAATGCCAAACCATCATCTTATAGATATGGTCATCAAGATAGTGATACTTCATATTTTTATGAATTAACTATTTTTCTTCACTTTATTTGTTTGTTATTACTAGTACTTGTTTATGATTTATATCATCATACAATGTATCAAAGAATAAAGAATCGGAGTGTATAATTTGGATCTTGATGAAGCATTAAGTAGTAATCCTAATACTAGTGTTATCTTGATGAAGCATTAAGTAGTAACACCATCACTCTCTTTCTCTCTCTCTCTTTGTTTGATTGAGGTTTATCATATGAGTGGGAATTGGATGGATAATCCTCTTGTTTTCATTATGATTAATATTACTATAAATGTTTTTGCTTAACAATTTAAATCATTTTGTTGTTTTAATGAGTCAAAAGATGACAAATCATAAAATATGGTAAAAATATGATTTGGGTATGCGCGCCATCCATGTTCTAACTATATGCAATTGTCTATGTATTGTAAATATATCATGATGTATATTGTTGACTTCCTTAGTTCTTTGCCTGAAAATTATATTCATAGTATTATATCATATCAGTGGACTACATTATATCATTCCTATCTTGTTTGCAAGAAGAACCATACTTTTTCTTGCCAACCATTATGGTATTGGCCCCACAGATTGTAGTTGAAATTTTAGTTGAAGAAGTTGAAGATGTTAGATGAGGAATTTGGATGACTGCTGTATTACATGTGTAAGCTATGAGTTTGTGTAGTAACTTATGAGAAGATCATTTTCAAAATTGAAGTATTTATAAATTTAATTTTTTTTCTTTTTTTGCAGGCTAAAATCACATTGTTTGCAATAATTTTGGATTTTTCCTGAAAGTTGTAAGCTTAGCTTGAATAAAGTAAGTAAATTTTAGTTAAAACCATTATAAAACTCTATACTTGTAATGTTATAAATTGGATTTGTGGTGGTATGTTGTGTTGGAGCAAAACTCTATACTTGTAATGTTATAAATTGGATTTGTGGTGGTATGTTGTGTTGGAGTAAGTGGGTGGCTTGCATGATGTTATAAGGTGATTTAAATACATATTAGAAGTGTTTTTCATTTCTTGTAAATGTGAATGAGTATTATTGATTAGATGTGATGAATAGTATTTTATTTGACTTAAATACTTGTAAAACTCTATACTTGTAATGTTGGAATTGTTTTGTGGTGGGTTGTTGTGTTGGAGCAAGCGGGTGGCTTGCATGGTGTTATAAGGTGGTTTAAACTAATATTGGGAGTGTTTCATTTCTTGCAAATGTGAATGAGCATTGTTGATTAGATGTGATGAATAGTATTTTATTTGATTTCAACACTTGTAAGCATTATAGTCATAATGTTTGTGATTGGTTTTGTGATGAGTTGTTGTGTTGGAGCAAGGGTTATGACGGTGCTCTTACCTATGGTGGTGGTTCAACTTTAAGTTAAAACACTATTTGGTTAGTACTTAATTTTATAACATAGTTAAAACACTTTTTGGTTAGTACTTTATAGCATGAATATGCTCCTATTCTTAATGCAATGTTAGAAATGTTTCTTATAACATAATTAATATTTTTACTTTACGATTTTAATGTAGTATTGTTTTTATATTTGTGCAGATTTTTTATTGGTGGCTTTTAGGGGATTTACTTTTGACATTACTTGAAGACATGAGGGCATCTTCCGTTAGTTCTAATTATATTATGCTACACTTTTTGTATTGTTATAAAATATTTTGATTTATTGTATGTATTGCAAACAATTATTGTATGAAAAGAGTTTGAATTGGATACTTGTTTTATTTTTTATTTGTGGAATGTATAGATCTATTTTTATAAATGTATTGTTGAAATAAATGTACTATTGAAATGTGAGGTTTTAATAATGTAATAACAGGTTAATATCAAAGTTATGAAAAAATAAAAATAGAAAATAAGTTTTTGGGAGGAATATTTTTGTCACAAATATAGCATTAAAAAATTGTTTTAGTGACGAAATATTTCGTCACTAAATGTAGCAAAATTTTGTAAGAAATGGTTTTAGTGATGAAAATTTTCGTCACTATATGTGTTTGGATTTTCTTAAAAATAGTTTCAGTGACGAATTTTTTCATCACTATATGTACCCGAACATAGTTTTAGTGACGAAATTATTCGTCACTAAATATGATTTAATAAACTAAGGTGTTTTTAGTGAGGAAATATTTCGTCACTAAATAGTGTTTTTAGTGAGGAAAACATTTAGTGACAAAACGTTTTCGTCACTAAAAGTTTTTTTTAAAAAAAAAACAAATTAGACTTTTAGTGACGAAATTTTTCGTCACCAGGACTTTTAGTGACGGGGTTTCAGTGACGAAATGAGTTTCGTCACTAAATGTCCAATTTCGTCACTAAAGGTTCTTAGTGACGAAAAACTGGACTTTTAGTGACGAATATTTTCGTCACTAAAAATACATTTTGTTGTAGTGTCTACAGGTTTGACAACCTCACTCATAGGGAGCTCAGAAGAAGGAACAAAATTTGTAGAACAAGGTTCAGGCATAGAGATGCTTTCTACAAAACCTAAACCAGTTTTGTCAAAGAGAGACTTTTGAACACTCAGTATAGGATCAAGTTTGGAGCTTGTAAACCTATTAGTTTGTTCTCTAGCAACAGATAATTCAAGTTCCAAATTCTTAACTTTATCAAGAAAAAGCATGTTCTCAGTCTTCACATTATTCAAAAATTCATTAGCATCAAACAGTTTCACAAGCAAATTTTTCTTATCAAGTTCAAGAGATGCAATTTTCTTTAAGCCTAGTTCAACACTCATAGTATCCTTTGCAGCAACTTTACAAATTTTATTGTATACTTCTTGCAAATCTACATCCTCAGAAAGTTCCCCATCATAAGGGTTCTCCTCAACAGCAACACTTTTATCAACTACAGCAATAGCTGTGAAAGTAATGAAATTTTTATCATCGTCACTACAAGACTCATTATTAGAAATTTCATCATCATTAAGAATTACAGCCATAGCCTTATCCTTAAACCTCAAGAATGTAGGACATTTTGATTTCACATGACCATACCCTTGACAATCAAAACATTGTTGACCCATAGAATTATTAGAAGGTTGACCTACTTTCTCTTTAAGTTTTTCAGTGTTTTTCACTTTAGTAGAATCATTCTTCCTAAAATTTCTAAGGTCAGCATTGTTCTTACCTCTTGCCCTTCTATTGTTGTTCCTAAGAAAGTTTTTAAAGTTCTTGGCAAGATAGGCAATCTCTATAGCAGAGAGCTCATCATCAAATCCAATCACATCAACACCATCAACAGATTTAAAAGCCATTGATTTGGATTTGCCAGTCTTAGGTAGGTCCAACTCATAGAACTGAAGAGATCCTACAAGTTTATCAACAGGTATGGAGTCCATATCCTTACTTTCATTGATGACAGTCACTTTGGGTCTAAGATTCTCAGTTAAAAATCTAAGAATCTTTCTAACAAGTTTAGGTTGATCATAGATATCACTCAAATTATATGCAGAATTAACAATATCATTAAGTTTAACATAGAATTCATCAAAAGATTCATTATCTAACATCCTAATGCTTTCAAATCTAGTAGTTAATTACTGCAACTTGTTGATTTTAACTGTCTTTCTGCCTTTATGCATAGTCTGGAGAATATTCCATACAGTATGAGCAACCTCAACATTAGAGATTCTCTTAAATTCCTTCATAGAAACAACATTAAAGATAGCATTCATAGCTTTGCTATTAAAAGTGGCTGCTTCTTTCTAAGAAGTTTGCCACTCACTAACAAGAGTAGTGGGCTTCTCCTATCTGTATTCAACAGAATTCCAAACTCTCTCGTCAATGGATTTCAGGAATGCTTTCATCCTTACTTTCTAGTAGGCATAGTTGTTTCCATCAAAGTGAAGTAGGATCACAAGAGAGTGATCGTGTTCCATGACAACAGGGGTCAAGGATCAGCTCTTAGATCAAAGGATCTAGAATAAAAGAGCTACCCTCTTTGATACCACTTGTTAAATTTTTAGACCCCTTAAAACACAACCAGATTAACCTAGTTATTTAGCCAAGTGATTAACTTAGGTAAATTATGCAGATTTAAATTAACACAGATAAATCATATCATTGTAAAGTGCGAAAAAATAAAGAACACAACAATATGATAACTCAGGAAAACCAAACCAGAAAAAAACCTAGGGATAATTTAACCTAGCTATCCTCAAGGGAAAACGAATCCACTATGAAAAAATTGAAATTTACACAATAACGACTTAGACCACTAACATCCTATTGCTACCTCAAGTAAGAAACTTACTACCACGACCACGTGACAACTCCGAGTTCACGGACTACTTCTTTCTTGGATTCACAGCAAGTACAAACACTCCCGTTTGTATATCTTTAAGCTCTTGAAACAACAACTGAATTGATCACCAAGCTCTTAATATCAATCTTGAAATTGGAAACCCTAAGTGTATGTGAAGGCAAAAACCTCTAGATCTCACATAAGATTCACACACACAGCATAAAGAACAACCTCAAAACGTGACTAGGGTTTTCCATTTTATACTTAGAGCAAAATATAAAACCCTACACGTCAAAAGGGCTTAGACTGAGTTGAAAAATTCTGCAGAAAAAAAATCTGCACGAATTTCGATCGATTAAGTCTAATTTTCGATCAATCGAGTCAAACAAATTTACACAGTAAATCTTGCAGTAACTCAATTCTAACTTTACATATAACATATACTTTAAGCAAGTTTAAACAAGACTAAAATGTTTTGATCATGGTTTGCCAACATTACAAATTGAAATTCTAATACATTTAAACCTAAAGTCTTAGAACCTAACAAGAAGAAATGCATGATTTTTTTTTTTTTTTCATTATAATCTATTGCTATGAAGCCACATGTATGCAGATCATTATAAAAAATATATTGTCAATCTCAAATTCATCATTGTATCCAAATTAAATCGCCTATCTAATAACTTTTGAATAGAATCAAATCGTTATTAACGTTGGGTGACCCTATGCATGCATATCAATATAGTAAAATCACAGATTAAACACACAGATTCAAGCATTTATAGAATAATGATTCTAGTACTGTTTTAATAATCAAACACACACACACACACACACACACAAGGCATCAATCTGTCATTAATTGTACTATGACCGCTTTCATAAGGATTCCAGGGTTATTAGGGTCATCTAGAGGATCTTCACTTACAGAAGATTACTATTTTATCCCTAGCGCTAAAAAAGTTGAAAAAAAAATGGAAATGGGATGTTTATACTTTGATGTAATTTACTTAATTATTCATTGTTTATGTTTCTTAAAGAAGTAATAAAAATTGAGTTATTATGGAAACATATAAAAAATGAATAGTCAAATTTTCACTACATGGTAGAAAAAATTTCTGGTTTCTTTTTTATTTAATAATAATTTTGGTAAGAAAACTTCATTTACAAATGGATCAGAAGTGATTTTAAATGAATTTCAAGTAATATTATTAAAAGGACTAAAAGTAGTTAAATTAAGGAAAATGTTAAAGGATGCTCTAAAGGTATTAGTTTAGCAAATATTTTTAGAAATATTTTATGAGAAAAGAAAAAAAGAATTATATAATAACAAACATATATGTAATACTTGTCGACCACATTATATATTTTTAAATTCTTTTTTAGAAACTCTTGTCAATCAACCCTAACTAATAACAAAGGTATAGGTAATACTTGTCAATCCAAACTTGTCTTTTCCAATTCTTAAGTAAGTGTACTAAATGAACCGAAGTAGGCTAAATTAACCAAGATGGACCAAAGTGGATAGAATAAACTTAGTTGGACTAAATGGACCAAAATAGACCCAATATGCCGATTTGGACCGAATGGCTTGAAAAAGACCTAACACCTAATTGGCTAAAGTGGACTGAATAAACCAAATAGACTGAATTGGAAAAAAACTGTGCAACGCACTGTACCACTACTAGTTATAAATAAATTAAAATTTATAATCTTGAAAATATTATTTAAATAATAACATTCTAAAGAAATTATAATTTCCCATAAGATAGAGAGAAAACATTAGGAAGATATTAATTACCTTGCATGGATGAATCTAGCAATTTTAATGAGTAGATGAATCTACTGTACCCATCACTAAAATTTTGAATAGATGAATCTCACTTTTAATGAATAGATGAATCTAGCACATTCCAAAGATATAACCTGACAAATTAAATGCCTACTTTCCTAAAAAGAAATTATTATGTACTACGACTTTTTAGTTCTTGATTGTTAAGCATTTCTCTTCTCCAATCCAACTTCTTGAGAGTGTTGAGAGCATTAGAAGAAAATGGAGAGGAAAATTCATATCCTGATGATTCCTTATCCCGCACAAGATCAAATAAATCTAATGCTACAATTCTCCAAGCGCCTAGCCTCAAAGGGTCCTAGAGTGACATTTATCGCTTGCAGTAGTATTAACAAGCCTATACAAGCCCATGAAAGCATCTCTATCAACTTTGAGACCATCTCTGATGGCTCTGTGGAAGTCAAAGATTTGGAAACCATAGATGAAAAATTCAAGAGTTTCAAGTCAAAAGTCTCTCAAAACTTAGCAAAGCTCATTGACAGATTTAATAGCTCCAAATACCCTCCAAAATCATGCCATGGGCTTTAAACGTAGCTCGACAACTTGGCTTAGATGGAGCTCCATTTTTCAATTAGTCGTGTGTGGTCAATGCTATCTATTATCATGCACATCAAGGAGCAATTCAGATTTCCTTAGAAGAAGGGTATTCAATATCATTGCCCTCTCGTCCATCTCTAGCTAGGGAGCAATGATCTGCCTTCGTTTCTTCATGATACAGGCTTATACGGAGCCATGGTAAAGCTTGTAGTTAATCGATTCTCAAATTTCCAGGATGCGAATTGGCTCTTATGCGACACTTGGCTTATGTGAAGTCCTAGAGAGTCAGAGGACAGTGTGCAGGCAGCAGTCTTTGAAGAACTCTGAGAGAGAGAGAGAGAGAGTTGTGAGAGATAGTTAGAGGAAGAGAGCAATGACTGAAAAAAGAAAAAAAAATATTAAAAAGAGTTTTTCTTTTTTCAAGTTGTATCCCTAATTTATTGTGAACTCATATTTGACTTGAGTGTAAATCACTATTTTATATAGTGGAATAATTCAAAGTTCGTCTTGTGATTATTTCCTCTAAGAAAAAAAGATTTTCCACTTAAATCTATCTGTTCTTAATTATGTGGTAATGCTCCCCTATTCTTGTTAAAAATTATTCTTATTTATATTGAATTTTTCTAACATTCTCCTCTCACTAAAATATATAGCAAGTGACAAAAGCTTTTCACAAACCACTATGAAAAAGACAAAATACATACAAAAATTCTCCACTTCTCTATGTGAAAAAGAAAGAAAAAAAATCTTGGTCCAGCTCCTCTTGGACTTGGGGATTCTGGATCTATCAATTATTTATACATATTGTAACCTATAATATATGATTTCATTCTAAATTGAGGGTTATTTTTATGTGATAGAAATCATATTCTAGCCTAATCAAAATATTTATTGTGCGAAACTCCCTCTTAAAAACTTGAACTCTGACCCTTGTCCCTTACCCCACCAGAATTTACATTTGCAGAATGACCATCATGCTAAAAACACGCAGTGATTTTGATGGTTTAAATATAGAATAAAAACATAATTATGAAAATTATTAATAAACATTTATTTAGATTGTATTTGTGTAAGAAATGCTAAATATGAAATTTGATAGTTATTAATATGTACTTATTATAATTGTGTTTTGTAGATATTAATAATAACTTTATTAATAAATACTTACCATAATAAGTAATAGTTATTTAATATTCTCAAAAAAAAATTAATAGCTATTTATTATGATACTTATTAATATACTTATGGTAATTATTAATTATTAATTATTAATAATAAATAAATATTATGATTGTGTTTGTATATAAAACTATTTATTTTATTAATTGAAGAAAATATGATATGATAATATTGTATAATTGAAGGTTTAAATATAGAATAGAAACTCAATTAGAAAAAATATATATGTATTACAATATTGATTTCATAATGTGTAATTTGTTTTATTTTTTATTTGAGATAAATAATGTGTAAAATTGAATATCCTTTATATATAAATAATTGTGCGGCCTAAAATGGCAAATGCGACAAGGGAGCCACGTTCAATGGACAGTGTAGACCTGTTTCACATGGCTTTGTATTACACAGAAAACAATATGCCGTGTAAAAGAAATACGTCGTTAAGGTAATCATCACGTAAACTCTTCCAAAGTTGAACAATGACGACATTGAATGCGTAATTCCACAGAAGAAACAAATACGTATTACGACACTTCATCTCTTTTATAAATCAAAGACTTTTTCTTATTCATCCTCCAAATTCTTGAGAGCAGAGAAAGAGAGCATCAGAAGAAAATGGAGAGTCACACTCATATCCTATTACTTCCTTACCCCGTACAAGGTCACATAAACCCAATGCTCCAATTCTCAAAGCGCCTAGCCTCAAAGGGTCTTAGAGTCACATTTGTCACTACAACCTCTGTTAGAAATTCCATTCAAGCCAATGCCAGCAGCTCTATCAACTTTGAGACCATCTCTGATGGCTCTGAGGAGGTCCAAGATGTGGAAACCACTTACCAAACACTCGAGCGTTTCAAGTCGAAAGTCTCACAAAGCTTAGCAAAGCTCATTGAGAGACATAATAGCACGAAATGCCCACCAAAATTTGTTGTGTATGACTCATTTCTGCCATGGGCTTTGGGCGTAGCTCGTCAACATGGCCTAGATGGAGCTCCATTTTTCACTCAGCCATGCGTGGTTAATGCCATCTATTATCATGCATATCAAGAAGCAATTCAGATGCCCTTAGAAGAAGGGTCTTCGATATCGTTGCCGTCGATGCCGTCACTAGGGATCAATGATATGCCCTCGTTTCTTCATGATACGGGGTCCTATCCAGATGTGTTAAAGCTTGTGGTGAATCAGTTCTCAAATTTACAGGATGTGAATTGGCTCTTGTGCAACACTTTCGACAAGTTGGAAGATGAGGTAGCTTTAATAATCCATGCATAGATGATAGTTACATGATATAAAAATAGATGTCTAGGACATGCATGCACCAAAATCTTATTCCAGATATGTATAGATCGATCTACTCTTACTCTGTTTTTTTTTTTTTTTTTATGAAAACTCTTACGCTGTTGATTATTTTAGATGATAGTTACATGATATAAAAATAGATGTCTAGGACAGTAGGACATACACCAAAATCTTATGGTTTGATTAGAGCTCTTATCATGAAATTTTAATACTTAATTCTGTAGAACAATATGCATGTTTGATAGAGCTCTTTGTATTTAACCCTTTAAAGTCAAATCAAGTCATTTATCATCCTATAAAAACGACTTCCATTAATATTAGAAAAAAATATATATGGTTTGATAAACAGAAAAAATAATTATGGTTTGATAAACGACTACATTTTAGTTTTTAAATTATGTGTTACAATGACTTCATTTAGAGAATGTATAAAAGACAAAAACTTATATTAATTCTAGGGTTACTTTATTTGCATTATAAGTAGTATTAGAATTATTTTGCTTGCACAACAAATCTAATACATTGAATCTAATATAGTTGTGACGGCTTCCAATCCTAAGATTTGAAATTCAGAAAATTATTATTATATTCACACTTTTTATTATGCAGGAATTTTTTATTTAATGCCAAAATTGCATGCATTCCATTGAAATAAAAAGAGAAAGTATCCTTAAAAAGAAAATAGAAGGAAGTATATTTGAGTTAAAGCAAATGTTATAGAACACAACTCATACATTTCCTTTACCTATATCGAAAAATTTATATTACATTTTGATCATTCTTCTTTATCTTTTTTGTTTTTTTCTTGGTTCTTTTACACATACATGCTTCTACTTTCCAAATTCTTTTAGGTAGTAAATTGGATGGCAAGCCACTGGCCTATCAAAGCAATTGGACCAACTATTCCATCAATATATTTGGATAAGCAGTTGGAGGATGACAAAGAGTATGGTCTCAACTTGTTCAAGCCTAATATGGACACCTGCATGAAGTGGCTAGACACAAAAGAAGTTGGCTCTGTGGTTTATACATCATTTGGAAGCTTGGCAGCCCTAGGAGAAGAACAAATGAAGGAGATAACATGGGGACTAAAGAATAGCAACTGTAACTTCTTATGGGTAGTTAGAGAATCTGAAGTAATAAAACTTCCCAAAAATTTTTTACATGAAACAACAGAGAAGGGTTTAGTTGTGAGTTGGTGCCCTCAACTAGAAGTATTAGATCATAAGGCAATCGGGTGCTTCATGACTCATTGTGGATGGAATTCGACGCTTGAGGCATTAAGTTTGGGAGTGCCAATGGTTGCAATGCCACAATGGACAGATCAACCAACTAATGCAAAGTTCATTGTGGATGTGTGGAAGGTAGGGGTTAGGATTGAATTGAATGAAAGAGGCATTGCTACCAAAGAAGAAATAGAGCTATGCATAAGGGAAGTAATTGAGGGAAAGAGAGGGAAAGAGATGAAGAGGAATTCATTGAAATGGAAAAAATTGGCTAAAGAGGCGATGGATAAAGGTGGAAGTTCAGATAAAAATACAGATGAATTTGTGGCAAAACTTGCACATTCTTAATTTTAATGTAGGCAGTAATTAAATCTCAAATCTTTTACTTTCAATTTTAACGTAAGCAAAAACTCGTTATTCAAATAATGGTTAAGAAGAAATGTATGGTTTCAATTTAATCTCTTGCTATGAAGCCACATGTATACGTATGGATCATCAATATAGAAGAGTGTACCATTTCATCATTTAAACTATATTGCCAATCTCCAATCATCATCGTATCTAAATAAGATAACCTATTTAATAACTTTTATATTGAATCAAGTAATTATTCATGTCACATAAAAAAAAAAAGTAATTATTAACGTAGGATAATACTATGCATGCATGTCAGTATGGTAAGATCACGGATTAACCAATTAGATTCAAGCATTTATTGAATAATGATTCTAGCATTGTTTGACTCATACACACAAGAAGGATCAATTTGTCCTTAATTGCACTATAAGTCTATAACCTCTACAAAAAAAAGGACCTTAGGCCGCGTTTTAAAAACGCAGCCTAAAGTCCAAAAAACGCGGCTATAGGACTCTGGGGCCTATAGCCGCGGTTTTTTAGGCCGCGGTTGTCAATGAGGCCTAAACCTCGCGACTATCGACCGCATGGGTCTATGGCCGCACTTTTTAAAACGCAGCCTAAGAGTATGGTCTATGGCCGCGTTTTAAACGTAGCCTAAGATAGAATCTATAGCCACGTTTAAAACGCAGCCATAGGCCATACTCTTAGGTCGCGTTTTAAATGCGGCTATAGTATTGAATCAATGGCCACGTTCAAAATGCGGCCATAGGCCATAGACTAAACTAACTATACATCTTCACTCTAGTTACATTTCAAGACAATGAACCCAATGTGGAATAATTATAGGAGGCTAGACTAACCATACATTAACCATGATATCTTATCATCATTTATTTTAAAAATTATATCTTATCATCTCAACAGGTGTAAAATCTATTATTCAACAACAAACCAGTCAACACTTTCAAACTCAAACATCTTTACACTAAATGTCTTCTCCAAAAACTTTACAATAACTAAATGTAAAGTCTTTACTTTCACATAATGAGTTGAAGGGATAAAACTTTAAACTGATTTCAAGCTAAACTTTTTCTTCTTTATTTTTCCCTATCACCACCACTGGTTGGAACTAATTGGAAACTCAGCATGTTTTAGCTGGCATTAACTTGTTATCATTAATTGTTAGATAAAGTCAACAATAGAAAACAATATGTCAGTTCGTTTAGACCCCTTAAACCCAACAGATTAACCTAGTGAATTAGCCAAGTGATTAACTTAGGTAATTTAATTAAAACTAGGTTAACACAATTAAGCAAAAATAACAAAGCAGCGGAAAATAAACAACACAAAGATCTGATGACCCAGGAAACCACACCGGTAAAAACCTGGGGAGGATTTGACCTAGCTATCCTCAAGGTAAACTGAATCCACTATGAAAGAATCGAAGTTTACACAATAGACTTAGACCACTAACATCTTATTGCTACCCGAGTGTAGGAAACTTACTACCATGACCCCATGATAGCTCCGAGATCCACGGACTCCTTCTTTCCGGAATTCTTCAGCAAATCCACAAGCGCACCTGCTTGTATATCTTTGTGTTCTCTTGATTCTGCAACTGTAACGATCTACACAACTCTTGACATAAATTTCAAGTTTGTAAACCCTAAGTGTATGTGAAGGTAAACACCTCTAGATCTCACAATGAGATTCACAAACACAGCAAAACAGAACTCTAAAAACGTGGCTAGGGTTTTCCCTTTTATACTTAGGGCAAAACATAAAACCCTATACATTAAAACAGGCTTGGGCTGAGTTGGAATTTTCTGCAGAAAAACGTTCTGCACGATTTTCGATCGATCGAGTCTAATTTTCGATCGATCGAGTCATACATAAAGTGAACAGTACTTCTGCATAAAAACTCGATTCCAACTTTACAATAAGACCCATACTTTGAGCAAGTCTAACACAAGACTAAACATTGTTTTGATCATGGTTTGCCAACATACAAATTGAAGTTCTAAATACATTAGTTCCTAATCTTTAGAACCTAACACAATACAATGGTTCATGCATTCATATGCAATATTCCAAGACTGAAAACAAATATATATATATATATATATATATATAAAATTACACAACATTAGCAAGAGACAGGCAAAGTCAACACGACTGTAGATCTCCAAACTAGTTTGCTTCATACGATGGAAGACAATTGATAGATTTTATATCCTATTCCCACCTTCACGTTTGAACCTTTCCTTTTGTAAATTTATACGAAAGAAGACAGTTTGATAGATTCTATAGCTTCATACCAAGGAACACAGTTTGACAAGCAAAGTTAATGCTTTAACTTACAAAAGGATTAGCTCAAGAAAGAAGGGGCTATATATCAATAAAATACATGTAGGTTCAACCGTTCAAGGAGGAGGAAGAGGATGGATTGAAAGAAACCTGTTGAGAACAACTAAGCAATTCATGAGGCCCAGCTTCTTCTTGGCCAACACCCACAAGACATCATGTGCTGAAGGTTGATGCTTCTTCACTGGAGTCATCCACCTCCAAATTGCAACTTTGAAGGCCAAGGTAGCATTTTGTTCAATATATTCCGGATGGTTCAACAAATCCACCTTCAAGGCTCTACCGGCTTCTCCATAATTGTAATTCCTGTTGAAAGCACCAAGATAGAAAATTGTTTGGATTGTGGTGTATATATAACTATGAATTAACTTACAACAGACTCTTCAAGGTTTGGAAACGAAAGACACATACATACAAGTCTTGGGGTTGTAGACAAAAATGTTTACGTCTTTTAACTAACAAAATGCCCATATCCAGTTTTACAAATATTAGAAATGCATATGCTTTTATCAAAGATCTTTTCGATAGTAAAGGATTTTGTTATAATGTTTCTTTAACGAATATACATACAACTTCCAAAGTAGTTTTAACTTAGGACAAAATTGAAGATCTGAAAATAATTCGAATGCAAATATTTATAGGATGTACTGATCATTGCCAATGAGATTCAATAGGTAAATACCAATAAATAGGTAGAGCACCCCGGCCATAGTATGCAACTCCAGGAGTGCATGGATAAGTGCTTTTGTATTGCTCATCAAAATAATACGAGCTGGAATTCATTTCCTTGTTATAGCATAAACCACAGGCTAATGGTTCCTTGGTGGCCACTTTAGATCCACCTAAAAAATACCATCCACATTTACATTGCATAGAGATTGAGTGAGCAAAGGGTCACTGATTGTAACTCAAATACAAAATTATAAAAAGCCATATCATCATACGCAGTGTTTCAAAAAATTCATTTAATCTCAAACCCTTTTTTCCTTAGGAGAAAAGAATCTACTTAAAACACTATCAGTAGATTCAATTTAAGCCTAATGCTTATTTCTGTTTATTTTAAAATCACAAAATAAACAACTAAATTAAGAGTTGACTTGAATCATAATTCTCATCCCAACTTAGCCATAAACAATATATTTTGTTAATTTGATGAAAAGATGCAACAAATATAAAATCTTCACCACTGATCTGAACATAATACACCTAAAAGATACAATTTTACAAACTTGATATCATGTCATGGTTGTGCTTCTTAGAGCACAACTTCTCTAATTTCATCCACAGCAAACTAAACCCTTCATACATTTCATGCAAAACCCACAAAAATTAATCAACCCACAAAAATTGAATAAACAGTGCCACAACAACCACAACCTAGAAATTCGTTCATAACATATACACAAAAAAACCTAAAAAGATCAAAACTTTAATTTCATTTACACACACACATCTATAGACAGAGATAGAGTCTTAGAGATAACTCCAATCGATCAATACACCCAAAAAAAAAAAAAAAAAATAGAGTCAGAGAAAGCGAGAGAGTTCTAGAATTCTCTTTACCTGATTTCAATCTATGGCTATCGCAGCTTCAATAGCCGATCGAGATCCTCAAACTGATCTGAAAAATGGAAAGATGGAGGGTAGGGCTTGGGATCGGAGAGATAACTCTTCGATGGAGAGTGAGGGCTTGAGAGTGACAAATGAAGGGTGAGGATCTGAGATGAAGGCTTAGAGGGTGAGAGTGAGGATTGGAGATGGAGGAAGGTGAGGATCGGAGATGGAGGAGGGTGAAGGTGAGGATCGGAGATGGAGGCTTGGAGGGTGAGGGTAAGGATTGGAGATCGGAGATCGGGCTCTTAAGGCGCGATGAGGGTGATGAGGGCGACGAAGGCTTGTGGGAGATGAGATCGGGCTCTTGATGTGTGGGAGAGGCCGACTAGGGTTGAGCCAATTTTGACCAAATGGTATATATACAAAGCCTATAGCCACGTGTTTAACCTGCAACTATAGGCAAATTCTGAGGCCGCGTTTTAATAAACACGGCCCAATTGGAAACTGAAGCCGCGTGTTTAGAACGCAGCTTCAGACAAAATGTAAAGTCGCGATTTAAACACGTTTCTTCAGACAAAATGTAAAGCCGCGTCTAAAAAACGCGGCTTTATGTATGCTGGAGCCGCATGTTATAAACGCGGCCTTAGTTAAGGGAAACAAAAAAAAAAAAAAAAAATTTCGCCAAAAAATTGAAACACGCGGGTCCTTAGGCCGCGCGTTTTAAACGCGGCTACTTGAATGAACCGCGGCTTTAGACCTGCGGCCTATGGCCTCGCGTTTAAAACGCGGCCCTATCAAGAAATTAAGCCGCGTTTATAAAAATGCAGCTTTAGTCCGTTTTGTAAAAACGCGGCTCAAAAAAGTGGAGCCTAAGGCCCGCGTTTTTAGTAGTGAACTGTTTTGATATGGATTTTAGGGTTCCGGGTTGTCTACAAGATCTTCACTTACAGCAGATTACTATATTATCCCCAGTGCAACTACAAAAGCTAAAAAAGTTGAAGAAATGAAAATGGGATGTTTACACTTTGACGTAATAAATTTATTTATTTTTTATATATTTCAAAGAAGTAATAAAAATTGAGTTACTATGGAAACATATAAAAAATGACTAGTCAATTTTTCACTACATGATAGAAGTTTTTACTGATCTCTTTTTTATTTAATAATAATTTTTGGTAAGAAAACTTGGATTACTTCCAAATGGATTGCAAGTTATTTTAAATAAATATCAATTAATATTATTAAATGGACTAAAACTAGTTAAATTAAAGAGACAATTGCCAAGAAATTAAAGCAGATAATATAAATAATTGGAATTACGATGACAAAAATTAATGCATGGTAGGTCATCGGCTCATTGCCCACATTTTGTGAAAGCAGTTGGTCGACATATAACGTAAAGAAAGGTGTTTGAAGGTTGCAGTGACACTGGTGTCAACGAAAGAGAAGAATAGTATCATGGTTGAGGAGGAGAAAAAATATTTCCGTCCATCGTATAGTAAAAGAAGAGAGAGACATCATCATCCATCAAGCCAGCCAGTGGCGGCTCCAAGAATATTTGTTAGGGTGGTCATTAGGAAGCTTTGAATATTTTAACATCATACAAAAAAAAATATTTGAAGTATTACAACTTTTTTCAACTGACAAAGAGAATAAGAAAAAATTGATTGAAGAGAGATAAAGTGGAAATTGAGAGTACTGAGATGAGAGTAACAAAGTAAGAGAATTGAAATAATAATAGAAAAGTGAAAGAAAAATTGATGATATTTTCTGCAACTACGAGCTGAGCCGCTAAGGAGAGCAAAATTATTATGACTATAAAGCCAAAAGGAGCATATACTACAAAAATGAAAGAATATAATTGGCGTATTGCCAAGGAAAACTCATGAACTACAATATTTTTCTGAGTCCTTTTTTCAAGTAAAAATGAAAGTAGAGATTATTTTTATGTAATAGGTTGAAAGAGTTAAAAATTTGAATGATTATTTATATTTTTCTTTTTGAATAGGCTTTTTGTTGATAATTTATTGTTAACTTGTTTTTGTTTAGTTTAGTCTTTCTTTTTGAGTTATTTTTGTTGTTATATGGACTTTCATTTTTAATTTAAGGGTTCTTTTGGGTTTAAGGGGCCAAGAATTATGTTTGTGGGGACAAAATTATTTTTGGAGTAATGCCACATATACAATATTTTTAAAACAAACCTTATGCAATGATTTGTCATTAGTGGGTTAAACACTAATGTTAATATCGAGCCAAAATTAGAATTAGTAACTACTTTCCTCTTATTACATAAGATTCGTAATGAAATTATTGTAAAAATGTTGTGAATGTAGCACCACTCTTATTTTTATTAAATCAAAATTCTTATAATTTTCAAGTTTGGGTTGTCAATATTTTTATTAGGGTGGTCCAAATAGGTTAATTTAGTGTGTGTGTGTGTGTGTGTGTGTGTGTGTGTGTGTGTGTGTGTGTGTGTGTGTGTGTGTGTATTGCAAAGATATATACACATTTTTTAGCAAGTTAGGGTGGTCTTGTGACCACCCTGATTTACAAGTAGCGCCACCCCTGAAGCCAACATCATCCATGTAGCATTCATTATGAGGCTATAAAAAGGCACCTATAAAAAGGCACAAAGTATAACTGACGAACCAACAAACAAATAGATTTTAATGGATCCATTGGTAATGAATGCGGAGGCATTATAGATTTTAATGGTCTTTAGCATGTTGGTTCGTCAGTTATACTCCCATTATGAGGAGCAAACACCTATAAAAAGGCAAAAAAAATCACAGCAAAGGTAGGCAACACTTACGCAACATATGTACAACAACTCTCTAGCCAAATGGTGATTTCTCTGTATAATTGAGCTTTGATCTTAGTAACCAGCTCGTCAAAGGCTCCTTGGCACACACCACACACTCTAGCCAAATAGTGATTTCTCTGTATAATTGAGCTTTGATCTTACTGACTAGCTCATCAGAGGCTCCTTGGCACACACTACACTGGTGTATTCCAAGTCTACTTATTCCTTTTTACAGGATTTCGTAGCCATCAACTTGACTTCGTCCATCTATACTAACAAGAAATTTAACTGACGATTTTTTGGTATCATCAATGGCTAACCTTAATTGTGCTATAGTTTACAACAGAGCAATAGCTTACACATACCATTATTGTTGTTTGCTTTTAACATGAAAAAACTTCTATTTAATAACTAAGATTGCTCTAGTTAATGTTGTTGCTGGGCAAACACTAAAGAAGCTGAATACAACATACCTACCACGAAGGGAATCATTGCATAGATCTTTTGGCCAAAGAATGATATTCTAGTAGTGATAATCCTGCTTTGTATTTGCGACCCCCTTCTGATATTTTGTACCAGTTATTAGCTGATGCTTGGGGTGTAGCATAACCAAGACTTTGTATTCCTTAGTTTTTTTTTTTTTTAATTCAAGCTCCTTTTCACCAAAATAATAATAACAATAATAATAATAATTGTTAGGTTCTAAGACTTTAGTAACTAATGTATTAGAACTTCAATGTGTATTATGTTGGCAAACCATAATCAAAACATAGAGTCTAAGTTTAGGCTTGCTCAAAGTGTGGTTTAATGTAAAATTGGAATCGAGTGATTGCAGTATTTATTAATCAAAATCTGCAAGGCTCAATCGATCAAAAATTAGACTTGATCGATCGAAAGTTGTGCAAATGCAATTTTCTGCAATATTTCCAATTCAGCCCAATCTTGTATGACGTGTAGGATTTTGTATTTCACTCCAAGTATAAAAGGAAAAACCCTAGCTACATTTTTAGAAGTCTTTGAAGAGTTGTGTTGAATCTTCTGTGAGATCTGTGAGGTATTTACCTTCATACACACACATAGAGTCATCATGATCAAGATTCGCGTTAAGAACTTGATGATCTCTTCAGTCGTTGTATAAATAACTATAAAGAAGATCTGAAACCTCTGAGTGGAGTCTCAAAGTCATAAGTAGGAAAACTTGTGGTTGCTACAGATAAAAGAAAGAAGTAGTCCGTGGACTCAAAGCTATCGCATGATCGTGGTAGTAAGTTTTCTAGTCGAGGTAGCGATAGGATGCTAGTGGCCTAAGTCTTATTGTAAAAACTTTAATTCTTTCATAGTGGATCTGTTTTTACCTTGAGGATAGCTAAGTTAAATTCTCCCTAAGTTTTTTATCGGTTAGGTTTTTCTCGGTCATCATATCTTTATGTTCTTTATCTTTCTGCATTATATCTGTTTTACACATATTGCTTTAACCTAGATTTAATTAACATACTTGTTAATCAACTTAGCTTAATATTAGGTTAATCAACTTGCGTTAAGGGATCTAAAAACTAATAAATGGTATCAAAGCAAGTTAGCTCTTCTGTTTAGATCTTTTGATCTAAGAGTTGATCATTGACCCCTGTTGTCATGGAACACTGTCACTCTTTTGTGATCCCTCCTCACTTTGATGGGAACAACTATGCCTATTGGAAAGTAAGGATGAAAGCCTTTCTAAAATCTATTGATGAGAGAGTGTGGAACTCCATTAAATACGGATGGGAGAAACCGACTACTCTTATTTGTGAGTGGTCAACGTCCTAAAAAGAGGCAGCCGTTTTTAATAGCAAAGCCATGAATGCTATTTTTAATGTTGTTTATATGGAGGAATTCAAGAGAATCTCAAATGTTGAGATTGCTTATACTACATGGAATATTCTCCAAACTATGCATGAAGGCACAAAGACAATTAAAATTAATAAGTTGCAGTAATTAACAACTAGATTTGAAAGCATTAAGATGTCTGATGATGAAAATTTTGATGAATTCTATACTAAACTTAATGATATTGTTAATTTTGCTTATAATTTGAGTGAAATTTATGATCAACCTAAGATTGTTAGTGTAAGGTTGAATTTATTCAATCATTTTGTTGGATTTATTTCGTGCCAATTTGCTTGTAATTCAGCATTTAGAAACCCTGTATTTAGGTGGGAATCATGTAAGGGTAGTATGTGAGAGAGTGTGAAGAGAAGCTCAAGAGTGTGCACTCAAGAAAGGCCTTGAGACTGGATCTCGTGACTAGCTCGCGGCTGGCAAGTTGCCAAAGGAAGCACACGTGTGAAGCATGCAGAGGAGCTGAAGAGTCATGCCAGCTGGAGCACTACAAGACAAAACTTCCAGTCTGGCCAGGTAGTTAGCTCGTGACTCAGACTCGCAACTCAGTCAAGTCGCGAAGTCAAGTTTTCAAACCACTCTGTTTGGGAAAAATTGACCTTTTGCATTCCAAACACACACCAATATAAATACCCCTTATACCCACGTATTGTAGAGAGCTTTCAGAGAGAATTTTGAAAGAGAAATCCTAGAGAAAAACAAGATTGACTCATCCGCAATCTTCATCCTTGACTCTTCAATTTCCTTTAATCTCACCTTTTCCATTGTTACATCCTTGAAAGGTACATTTAACCAAATCCTTTTCTCACTATACTCATATCTTTGAGAAGGTTATTTGGTGCTTGGGAAGCAATTAAGAAGGCACCAATTGATATTGGTTGATGCTATGGGCTATAGCGGAATCCAGTAAACTAGAGAAGACAAAAGTTCGGCGTAACCTCATTGGAGCAAGAAGCTTGGAAGGCTTAGGTACACTGGGTAGATTAGGCTTGGAGGGTCTTCTGCTATTCATGTATCCTAACTTCATTCTCTAGTGGATTATTGACCACTTGGAGGGCGGGAGAGAGGTTTTACGCCGAGAACTTCGGTTTCCTCTTCGATAACACATCGCTGTATTATCTTTGTATTTGCATCTCTCTTCCCTTAATCTTTTCTATTTAATTTCTACTGTGGTTGTAATTTTATTTGGTTTAGATTGTTCTATCAATTCTATTTTAGCTTATTTTCATATTCCGCACATATATTGTTTGATAATAAGCTTGAATTGATAATTTGTAATTTGGGGGTCTAAACGTTTAAGGTGTTTTACACACTAATTGAACATTCAGTTAGGAAGATACTTAGATCCTTAACTGAGGACTTTAGACCCAAAGTGACTGTCATTACTAAAAGCAAGAATGTGGACTCCATCCCTGTTGATGAGCTTGTAGGAGATCTCTTCAGTCCTATGAGTTAGACCTACCTAAAACAAACAAATCCAAATCAATGACTCTTAAGTCAGTTGATGATGTTGATGGGAATGGATTTGATAATGAACTCTCTTCTACAAAGATTGCATATCTTGCCAAGAGCTTTAGAAATTTTTTTAGGAATAACAACAAAAAGGCAAGAGGTGAGAACAATGCAGAACCTAGGAATTTTAAGAAAATGAACCAAAACAAAAGAAAAAGTTGGCCAAATTTCTAGTAATTCTCTAGGTCAACGATGTTTTGCTTGTCAAGGGCAATGTTATGAATACCATTTCGGTGTGTTTATTAGAATGAAATATTTCCGTACTAGATTGGTATCGAACTATTTCGATATACCATTTTGGAGTTACAGCAAATAAATATATATATTATTCATATATATATATATATATATTATTCATATATATATATATATAATAAAAAATTCAATAAATTAGTTTTTTTTTTCAACTCTTAGAAAAAGTAATCAAATCTGAATATGGTTATTTTATAAATAAAAAAAAATCATTTATGTCATTTTTGTAAATAAAGCCAACATTTTTAGTAATTAAAAGAAAAGAACCTTCTTGAAATTCACTTTTCCATTTCCCAAACCCACCCATGTGAGCCAATCTTTCTCACCTACCCAATTTATTTCAATTGTGTCTCTCACACTTCTCAATATTCTTTTCAAAGTTTCAAACGGCTGGACACCATCACTCCAGTGCATTCTCTCTTTCTCAATCTCTCATTTTATTCTTCTTATTTTTCTTTTCTCAGTTTTTCTTGTTGCTACTTTATCTTTTTGTATTTTTTTTTTTTTCTTCTATGTTTTAAACTGAGACAAAGACAGTCATAGTAGATCAAAAAAAAAAAAATTTTCTGGAAAAGGTGTGGTTCAGTTCAGACATTAGATTCACGGAAAAAAAAAAAGTTCAAAACTCATACTGGCCAAGTCTTCAATTTCGGCCAGTATTGACCAAATTATACCGAAACGACTGGAATGGGCCGAAATTCTACCCGTGGTGGAACAGGGGGAGACACCATTCCGGTTTGCATACCGGTACAAGATATTCCGGCCGTTCCGGTTGGAACGGAACGGAATTCATAATAATGGTCAAAGGTATGGTCATATAAAATCTAAATGTCCTACATTCTTGAGGTCAAAGGGTAAAACTATGGTTGTAACCCTTAGTGATGAGAAAGTTTCTAATCATGAGTCTAGAAGTGATAAAGATGGAAACTTCTTTACTTTCACAGCTACTTCTGTAGTTGATGAAAGTGTTTTGGTTGAAGAGAACCCTTCTAATAAGGATCTCTCTGAGTGTGTTGACTTGCAAGAAGCTTATAATAAGCTATACAAGGTTACTGCAAAGGATGCAATAAGTGTTGACTTAAGGCAAAAGAAAATTGCTACTCTTGAGGTCAAAGGGTAAAACTATGGTTGTAACCCTTAGTGATGAGAAAGTTTCTAATCATGAGTCTAGAAGTGATAAAGATGGAAACTTCTTTACTTTCACAGCTACTTCTGTAGTTGATGAAAGTGTTTTGGTTGAAGAGAACCCGTCTAATAAGGATCTCTCTGAGTGTGTTGACTTGCAAGAAGCTTATAATAAGCTATACAAGGTTACTGCAAAGGATGCAATAAGTGTTGACTTAAGGCAAAAGAAAATTGCTACTCTTGAACTTGAAAAGAAAAACTTATTGCTGAATTTGCTTGATGCTAATGAATTGGTTAATAAGGTGAAGATTGAAAACATGATGTTGCTTGATAAAATTAAGAACCTAGAACTAGAATTATCAGTTTCTAGAGAACAAACAAATAGGTCTGCTAGTTCTTGTAAGTTCGTTTAGACCCCTTAAACCCAACAGATTAACCTAGAGAATTAGCCAAGTTATTAACTTAGGTAATTTAATTAAAACTAGGTTAACACAATTAAGCAAAAATAACAAAGCAGCGGAAAATAAACAATACAAAGATCTGATGACCCAGGAAACCACACCGGTAAAAACCTGGGGAGGATTTAACCTAGCTATCCTCAAGGTAAACTGAATCCACTATGAAAGAATCGAAGTTTACACAATAGACTTAGACCACTAACATCATATTGCTACCCAAGTGTAGGAAACTTACTACCATGACCCCATGATAGCTCCGAGATCCACGGACTCCTTCTTTCCGGAATTCTTCAACAAATCCACAAGCGCACCTGCTTGTATATCTTTGTGTTCTCTTGATTCTGCAACTGTAACGATCTACACAACTCTTGACATAAATCTCAAGTTTGTAAACCCTAAGTGTATGTGAAGGTAAACACCTCTAGATCTCACAGAGAGATTCACAAACACAGCAAAACAGAACTCTAAAAACGTGGCTAGGGTTTTCCTTTTTATACTTAGAGCAAAACATAAAACCCTATACATTAAACGCGCTTGGGCTGAGTTGGAATTTTCTGCAGAAAAACGTTCTGCACGATTTTCGATCGATCGAGTCTAATTTTCGATCGATCGAGTCATACAGAAAGTGAATAGTACTTCTGCATAAAAACTCGATTCCAACTTTACAATAAGACCCATACTTTGAGCAAGTCTAACACACGACTAAACATTGTTTTGATCATGGTTTGCCAACATACAAATTGAAGTTCTAAATACATTAGTTCCTAATCTTTAGAACCTAACAAACTCCCCCTTTGGCAATCCGTGACAAAACACAGACTTAACAAAAAGCTCAAAGTTACAAATTGAAATAGCCCATTACAATAAAAATAGCCACTTAACAATTCAACCTAAACTACTATCTAACAGTTGCAAGGTAGACAGCAGCTCGACTGAAAGCAACCTGTATATTCCTGTAACACTTTAACAAACACATAAACGCATGTGTGGAACAAAACAGGAAATACATAAATAAAAATTTCTTGATTTCACATGACACAAAATAAAGACATATATCATGAATAACATCATCAATATAAATCAATAAGCAGAGTAATAGCATAGTGAAATAAGAAACAAATACATACAAATGTATCTCAACAAAATAAATCTCCTAAACAAGAGCTAAAAATAAGAATACACAGTGAAGCATCTAGATACAATCTAATAACTCCACAAGCTCCGCAGTGTCACTACCAAGTAAACAAAAACTCCCCCTAAAATGTAAATCTCCACAAAAAAAATCTCCTAGATACAATGAACTATGTACTCCCCCTTTTTGTGACGAATTGCCAAAGGGCACTCACTCATCATCAAAAGGTGGTGGAGGAGATCGACGAGAGCTCGCCAAATCCGCTCGTAACGCACGTAGCTCATCAAGGATGTCCACCAAAAGCTGACCATGAGCCGCCTGAACGATCACGACAGTATCAAGAGTCCGACGAAGGTCAAAAACCTCATCAAACGATGGAGGAACATCAGCAGCAGCAGCAACAACAGCAGGATCAGAAGAAGTCCCAGCTGCATGAGTATCTGTAGAAGAAGAAGGGGGTGGAGTGACATCGGAAGGCTCTACCCTAGAACGCTTAGAGCTAACTCGACGTTGAGCAGCCCTTTGCCTCAAAAAGGTAGCACCAATAGGAGCGACAACATGTACAGGCTCAGAAGCAGGATACTCACCAAAACCAAGAAAAAGGAGAATCCTATGAATGAAAACAGGAAAAAACAAAGCATGAGCCGCAGAACTAGATCGATGAACCTCGTTCAAAGAACGAAGGAACAGATGCGGAAAACTGATAGGAGCATCAGTGACCAAAGCATACAAAAAGACACACCTCTCAAGAGGAATGGTGTGGACATGCGAAATAGGCCACAAAGAATGACACGCTATCCTAAAGAAAAGATAGTGCAACTCAGACAGCTCAGCAGAAGTGATCCGAGGATCAGAACCCCACTGGATAGAAAACCCAGTGATGTATGACAAGACGTCATCAAGGGGAGGAGACTCCTCATAAGGAAAAACGGGATGGTCCACAATGGGTACCCCAAGAGCATCAGACACTACCGAAGGGGTAATGCGATACTCCACACCACGTAACCACACCTTTACTAAGGTGTCGTTATCATAGACATGAATAGAGAGATTCGAATAGAATTCTCTAATCAAGGTGGCAGGAGGAGGAGAATGCTCATACTCGAGCAAAGGTAACCAACCCCGACGCTCAAAGTTACGTCGCACCTCAGGATCCAGCTCATCTAAGATAACCCTACGCTCAGCCCAAATCTGATGCCTAAGGTTCAAAGTCTCATAAGTGACTTGGTTTGACTCACTAGGGAACCGCTCAGTGTCAAAAGAAGGAGAAGGATCAGAAGTCCTATGGGCTCTAGTTTTCCTAGGCATAGTGCTAAGGAAAAGATAGACATAGAAAGAAAAGAGCAAAAACAATACCAAGGGCAGACTGCAAGTTAGCACAGCAAAAAAAAATATAAAAATTCTATATGATGCATGAGCATGAACATAACATGATGCATGTACTAAAGCAGTGACATGTTCAATTGTGATCCAAATTAATAAAATTGGCTTGAACAAGCAATATTTATCAAAAATACCCAATTTGAAAAACCCTAGTTTTCAAAAACACAACAAATTGATAAATTGATCAATACAATAGTTAATTAACACAACATAATGATCAAATGTATCAAACCAACAAGCCAATTTCACCAATTTCAATCAAATTGAACAAAACCCCAATTTGCTCAACTTCAAGCCCTAGAATTTCAAATTTCCTTCAAACCACCAAAATAATCCAATTAAACCACATGATGTGCTTAGACAAGGTGTCCCCACAAAAACCCATAAAGAATTTGAGAAAGAAACTATCAAAAACAATCCCAAAAATAGAAAATTCCTAAATGCCAAAAATACCCAAATATGCATGAAAATAATGCATGAAATTAGAAAATAAATGCAAAGGAAAGGGTATAAAGGACTTACCACACTTGGGAGAGAGAGATTTGGCAAAAAGTTTGGAAGAAAACGACAAAATCTCCAAGAAACAAGTCTTGACCGGTTGGTAGGGAGAAATAGTTTGAAAAAGTTTTGAATAGTGAAAAGTCACTTGAGAAACTCCCTTTTAAAAAATAGCCGGCCCGATTTTCGATCAATCGAATATTACATTCGATCTGTCGAAAACTCATTCGATTGATCCAAAAACAGCTTGGATCGATCGATTCAACCAGAGAGTTTTCTGAACATTTTAAAACATTTTCGATCGGTCGAAAATCAGTTTCGATCGATCGAAATTCTGGAAAAAACATATTTTTGAAAAACCAAATGTTTTAGACCAAAAACTCCTCAAAGCAACAGATTTGAAAAATCAAAATGCATGAGTATGAGATGAGATGTTGTCCAAAAACACATGTATTCAACCCAGATTTCCCAAAGCATAATTTTCTCTCACTATACCCAAAAAAAAAACAGCAAACAAGCAAACATGTTTTACATCAAATTCCCAAAATTCTCAAACATGGTTGGTCAGGTCAAAAACACACACAATATCATGTACACAATTCTAGCAAAGAATAGCTTGTGTAGTGTGTGCAACTAGCAAAAGCTTGAGAAACATGTGAGGTGATACACACATAGAGATCAATCACAATTTCTACAAAATCCATCACATGAATTTGAAAGAGACTATCCCTTATAGAGTTACATCATATAACTCCCACATCTCCTAGAATAAAAGCTTGCAATCATGTAAGTTTCTTGATTTGCCTCAATATTCAAATTTATTGATTAGAAACTGAATAAAAGCCGGGATAATGTACACACCAATTTTATTTGAATTTGTGATATTATTATAGCCCAATAATGTACACACCAATTTTAATTAGAGGCTACACCTTATGTTCTTTTTGTGCATGTGCTACACTTTCTCGAGCACAAAATCTTACGATATGCACTAAGGTGTTCATGATTGGCTAATAAACAGTGGTGAGATGGTTATTTATGCCTTTCTCAATAAGTTCAAGTCCAACAATCAAAGACATAAGACTTCAAGATCAAGATCATGTGATCAACAAATATAGCATCTTCCCACACAACATGCACAACAAGACTTTAGTTAGTAAAGTGCAATAGAAATAAGTGCATCAAAGCTAAACAAGGTACATACATATGATATGTAATTTTGATTGACCAACCTTGTCTTCAAATTCAAGGAAAAATAGCAAAACACAATTTGCAAAAATTTTTTTTTTTTTTTTTTTTTTTTTTTATAAAACAAAGAAACAAACATCCTAGAATGAAATGCATGAATGTAATGCAATGCAAATCCTAGAAACAAAGGTCACAAAAGATTGAGCAATAAAGCACAAGGACCATGTCAGACAGACTCAATTAGATTGAGCCTTTTGCATCCAAGACTTCTTAGATGCAACTCTTGCATTGGAGTTATGATTCACATTAGAATTCTGAGCAACTCCAGGATTGGAATAAAGGTTTAACGCCTTTACCAATTCACCAATAAGTACCATAGGATCATGTGCTTGAGGCACAGGTACTTTAGTTTTATTTGCTCGCTTCGCAGCTTGCAACTTAAAACAATTTGGACGTATGTGTCCAGGTTTTCCACAAAAATGACAAACCCATGTAGGCTTATCATGCAATTTGCCCTTAGTAGAAGTTGACGCTCTAGAATGAGAAGCATGAAGATCAACCCTAATTTTTCTAGGTGGAGTAACATTAACATTTTTGACAGGTTCACTCACCGAGGGTTTAACAATCTCACTCTTAGGAGGTTCAGAAGAAGGAACAAATTCAGTGGAAGAAGGTTTAAGCACAGAAATACTTTCCTCATAACCTAAACCAGTTTTATCAGAAGGAGACTTTTGAATAATCAACATGTGATCAAGTTTGGAGCTTGCAGACCTATTAGTTTGTTCTTTAGCAACAGATAAATCAAGTTCCAAACATTTGACTTTATCAAGTAAGAGCATGTTCTCAGTTTTCACATTATTCAAAAGCTCATTTGCATCAAACAATTTAACAAGTAAATTTTTCTTTTCAAGTTCCAAAGATGCAATTTTCTTCAAGCCTAACTCAACATTCATGGCATCCTTTGCAGCAACTTTGCAAAGTTTATTGTAGGCTTCCTGTAAATCTGCATCCTCAGAGAGTTCCCCATCAGAAGGGTTCTCTTCAACAGATATGCTTTCATTGACTACAGTGGTAGCAGTAAAAGCAATGAAGTTTCCATCCTCATCACTAGCGGATTCATTGTCGGAAAATTCGTCATCACTAAGGGTTACAGTCATAGCCTTACCCTTAGACCTCAAATAAGTAGGACATTCAGACTTTAAATGACCATACCCTTGACAACCATAACATTGTTGTCCCAAAGAATTATTAGAAGATTGACCTACTTTCTCCTTAGGTTTCTCAAAGTTATTAACCTTAGTGGGTTCATTCTTCCTAAAATTTTTAGGTTCAACAGTGTTCTTGCCTCTTGCCCTTCTGTTACTATTTCTCAGAAAGTTTCTAAAGTTCTTGGCAAGATAGGCAATCTCTGTAGCAGAGAGATCATCATCAAATCCACCATCATCAACATCATCAACAAACTTAAGAGCCATTGATTTGGATTTGTTAGTCTTAGGGAGGTCTAACTCATAGGACTGAAGAGATCCTACAAGTTCATCCACAGGGATGGAGTCCACATCCTTACTCTCAGTGATGGCAGTCACTTTGGGTCTAAAGTCTTCAGTCAAAGATTTAAGAATCTTCCTAACAATTTTAGGTTGATCATAGATTTCACCCAAATTATAAGCAGAATTAACAATATCATTCAATTTAGCATAGAATTCATCAAAAGATTCATCATCATTCATTCTTATGCTTTCAAATCTAGAAGTTAATTGCTGCAACTTATTAATTTTAACTGCCTTCGTGCCTTCATGCACAGTCTGGAGGATTATCCAAGCAGTATGAGCAACCTCAACATTAGAGATTCTCTTAAATTCCTCCATGGAAACAGCATTAAAAATAGCATTCATGGCTTTGCTATTAAAAGCGGCTGCCTCCTTTTGAGAAGTTTGCCACTCACTCACAGGAGTAGTGGGCTTCTCCCATCCGTATTCAACGGAATTCCAAACTCTCTCATCTATGGATTTCAGGAAGGCTTTCATCCTTACTTTCCAATATGCATAGTTGTTTCCATCAAATTGAGGTGGAACAACAAGAGAGTGTCCGTGTTCCATGACAACAGGGGTCAAGGATCAGCTCAAAGATCAAAGGATCAAACAAAAAAGCTACCCGCTCTGATACCACTTGTCAGTTCGTTTAGACCCCTTAAACCCAACAGATTAACCTAGAGAATTAGCCAAGTTATTAACTTAGGTAATTTAATTAAAACTAGGTTAACACAATTAAGCAAAAATAACAAAGCAACGGAAAATAAACAACACAAAGATCTGATGACCCAGGAAACCACACCGGTAAAAACCTGGGGAGGATTTAACCTAGCTATCCTCAAGGTAAACTGAATCCACTATGAAAGAATCGAAGTTTACACAATAGACTTAGACCACTAACATCATATTGCTACCCGAGTGTAGGAAACTTACTACCATGACCCCATGATAGCTCCGAGATCCACGGACTCCTTCTTTCCGGAATTCTTCAACAAATCCACAAGCGCACCTGCTTGTATATCTTTGTGTTCTCTTGATTCTGCAACTGTAACGATCTACACAACTCTTGACATAAATCTCAAGTTTGTAAACCCTAAGTGTATGTGAAGGTAAACACCTCTAGATCTCACAGAGAGATTCACAAACACAGCAAAACAGAACTCTAAAAACGTGGCTAGGGTTTTCCCTTTTATACTTAGGGTAAAACATAAAACCCTATACATTAAACGGGCTTGGGCTGAGTTGGAATTTTCTGCAGAAAAACGTTCTGCACGATTTTCGATCGATCGAGTCTAATTTTCGATCGATCGAGTCATACATAAAGTGAACAGTACTTCTGCATAAAAACTCGATTCTAACTTTACAATAAGACCCATACTTTGAGCAAGTCTAACACACGACTAAACATTGTTTTGATCATGGTTTGCCAACATACAAATTGAAGTTCTAAATACATTAGTTCCTAATCTTTAGAACCTAACAGTTCTAAACTTGATCACATGCTGAGTGTTTAGAAGTTTCCCTTAGACAAAACAAATTTAGGTTTTGTTAATAGCATCTCTGTGTCTAAAACTCATTCCACAACTTTTGTTCCTTCTTCTAACCACCCAAGATTGAGGTAGTCAAACCAATAGAAGTTACTCTTGCTCCTACGAAGATTAGGGTTGATCTTAAAGAGTCTAAGCCTAAGAATCCTAACCTCCCTAAGGACAAGAAGCATAATAGACTTTTGTGGATTTGTCATTTTTGTGAAAAGGCTGGGCATTCTCACCCAAATTGTTACAAGTTGCAAGCTACAACGCAAGCAAAAAAGTCAAAAATACCTGTGCCTCAAGTACAAGATCCTATGATACTTATTAGTGAATTGGTAAAGGCTTTAAACCTTTATACCAATGCTGAAGTTGCTCATCATTCTAATATGAATAATAACTCCACTACCAGAGTTGCATCTAAGAAGTTTTGAATGCAAAAGGCTCAATCTAATTGAGTCTTTCTGACATGATCCTTGTGCTTCATTTCAAAATCCTTTGTGACCATTCTTTCTTGAAGTTTTTTTTTTTTTTTTTTTTTCTTTGTTTTTAGGATTTGCATTGCATAACATTCATGCATTTCATATTAGGTTGTTTTTGTTTCTTTCTTTCAAAAAAAAAAAAATGGAAAGAGGAATGTGGAAGGATGTGTTTTGTATTACATATCATAGATTTATAGTTAAGGTTGGTTATATTATCTTTACATAACATGCCTGTGTATCTTGTTTAGCTTGGATGAGCTTATTTTTCTGTATTTTGCTAGTTTTAGCTATGTAGTGCATGTTGTGTGAGAGTCGTTTATAGTTTTTGATCACATGATCTTGATTTTGAAGTCATATGCTTTTGATCGTAAGGACTAAAAAATTCTAAAGGAAAGACATAAATAATTATCTCACCACTGTTTACTAGCCAATCATGAACACTTTAGTGCATATCATAAAATTTTGTATTCGAGAAAGTGTAGCACATGTACAGAAAGAAAATAAGGTGTAGCCTTAAAATAAAAAAATAAAAAATAAAAAATGAAAAGAAATAAAAAAATGCATGTACACTATAAGGCTAAAATTAAAAAAATAATAATAATAAATGATTACAAGCTTGTTTTCTAAGAGATATGGGAGTTATATGATGTAACTCTTTAGGTGATAGTCACTTTCAAACTTATGTGATGAATAATATAGAAATTGTGATTGATTACCATTTACATATCACCTTACATGTATCTCGTGTTGCTACTAGTTGCACACACTTCACAAGTTATTTTTTGCTAAACTTAGTACATGAAATTGTGTGTGAATTGGTTTGGCCATCAAAGATTATATGTTCTTTGATTTTGATACAAAATATGTTCATTGATTGAACTTTAGGGACAAAATGTGTTATAAACTTGTTTTTGGAAGTTTTTGGTTGAAAGCAAGTGTTTTTGAAAAACTTTTAAATTCATACTCGTGCATTTCATTCATGAAATTAATTGGTTTGAGTGTTTTTTGCATAAAACTTCTACTGTTTATCAAAATATCAATTTTTCTAGAATTTTGATCAATCGAGTGTGTTTTCGACTGATCGAAAATTCTTTAAAATTTTTTAAGCTTGGTTCTGCCTAGTTCGATTGGTACTCGATCAATCGAATCTATTTTTCAATTGATCGAACCCAATTTTCGACCAATTGAAAATTTTAAATTTTTTGATATAAACCTTCTACCTGGCTCGATTGGTACTTGATCAATGCTCAACCGATCAAGGTTCAAAAGAAAATAACAAAAAGGTCCCTTTCCCTCATGTGTTCTTCACTTTTCAAAATATCTTTTCCACCTTTTTCTTCTTTCTCTTCCTCGATCGATCCAATCCAAGCTTCCTTGTCATTTTCTGCCTCAAATTTTTTGAAGATTATTGTCCTTAAGCATTGGTAAGACCAAAATACCCTTTCCTTTTCATTTTAATTACATTTTATATGCATTCTCACGCATTATTCTTTGAAATTTTCGAACATAGGAAATTTGGGATTTTTTATTTTTAGGTTGTTTTTAATCATATTTGATCATTGGATTTTTGTTCTTAGATGATTTAAATATAATTCTCATGCATTAATTTGATCAATTTTGTGATTTGAGAAACATTGAAATTTCTAGGGTTTGGGATTTTGAGAAAATTGGGGTTTTTGTTCAATTGGGCTTAAATTGATGAAATTGGCTTCTAAAATTGATAAATTATATCATTATATGATGTTTCCTAACTAGTGTATTGATTAATTGATCAATTTGATTTGGTTTTGAAATTGGGTTTTTCAAAATTTGGAGTTTTTGGGTTAAAACTCTTTGTTCAAGTCAATTGTTAGTAAATGTTGAGAAATTGAACAAGTTTCTTGTGCATTAGAGCATGCATCATATGTGCATTCATTACACGCATCATATAAATTGTTATTTATTGCTATATCTTGTGCCCCAACCCCTTCTAATGCAGTTTACCCTTGGTTTTTTGTTTTGTTTTTATTTTCCTCTTCTTCTTTTGTCTTCGAATTATGGTTAGGAAAACTAAAGCAAAGAAAACCAATACCCCATCCTCTTCTGATTTCCAAAGTGATAGGTTTAGGAAAAGCCAAGAAGCTTATGAGAAGATTAATATGTTTAGACCTATGTGGGCTGAATGTAAAGTTATCCTAGATGAGGTAGATCCCAAGATCCGTTGGAACTTTGAACATCGAGGTTGATTACCTCTCTTAGATGTTGAACATCCCCCTCTGGCTGCTTTGATTAGAGAGTTCTATTCGAACCTCTCTATCCACTCCGATAATTCTAACATTCAATTTGTGAAAAGTTGGATAAGGGGTGAAGAGTTTGTCATTACCCCTAAGGTAGTGGCATCTACTCTTGGTGTACCTTTGGTACAGCAACCCTTGTACCCTTACACAGAGTCCTCTCTTCTTGACGATTTCATGTCACTCATTACCAGTACTACCATTAGTTGGGGTGTTGGTCCTAGAGTTACCTTTCATGAGCTTACTGAGCTCAATTACTTGTTTTTTAGGATATCTTGTCATTGCATTTGGCCTATTTCTCATTTGCACATCATTCCTATTGAGAGATGTGCATTCTTGTATGCTCTCATCACTGATGCTCCTTTAAGTTTTCCTACTCTTTTTGTTTGTTCTCTTGTTAAGGTTCATAGGAGTAGTACAAAATCTCATGGTTTGTTTTTCCCAGTTTTCATTTATAGGATTTTGTTAGATTTAGATTTAGATGACTTTCCCGCGTCCGAGCCTATGCATATCATTACTCCCATAAGTGCCACCTTCCTTAAGCAAAAGGCTGCTCAATTGAAAGCAAGCTCTAAACGCCCTCATGTCAAGTCATCTACAGGTAATGTATCTCAAGCTCCTATTTCTGGTGATCCCTTCTGCTAAGGCTTTTATGGACCCCACAGCTACCGTGGATCCTCCACCATCTACATCTAGCACCTCTTCTATGCGTACTATGTTGGATAAAGTTCTCACCGTTCAAGCAGTGCATGGACAGCTTTTGTTGGATTTGCTCAATGAGGTTGCGGCCTTACGGGTAGATTTGGTGGATGCTAGAGGTTCTACTCCACCGGCTCCACCGTTTGATGAGTCATGATTGCCCTTTGGCAATACGTCACAAAAAGGGGGAGTACATGAAGATGGGGGGATTTTTGGCTATAGATATAGATTGTATCTAGGAGACATGATATGTATTTTTGGTTTTGATGTATGTTTTCTTGATATTAAGTTGTATATGTTAGGGAGAGACATTGTGTTTATGTTTTTATGTTTATTGTTTTTATTTATGTTCTTGTTTCACATTGTGGTACATTGGTTTTGATTTATATTATGAGGATATTCATGGTATATGTTTTTTAATTTTATGTTTTACGAAAACAAGAAGTTTATTTTGGTTTACTTGTATTTTCCACACATGCGTTTATGTTTTTGTTTAGTGTTTCAAGAATTTACAAGTTTATTCAGTTGTGGCTGCTGTCTACTTTGGCAATTGATAGATAATGGTTAGGTTGAATTGTAATTATGGCTTTTATAATTGATTGGGTTGTTTTTACTTTGAGCATTACTTTTTGTAATGTGTTTTGTCACGAATTGTCAAAGGGGGAGATTGTTAGGTTCTAAGACTTTAGGAATTAATGTAATAGAACTTCAATGTATATTATGTTAGCAAACCATTATCAAAATATAAAGTCTAGGTTTAGGCTTGCTCAAAGTGTGATTTAATGTAAAATTGGAATCGAGTGATTGCAAAATTTATTAGTCAAAATCTACAAGGCTCAATCGATAAAAAATTAGACTTGAACGATCGAAAGTCGTGCAGATGCAATTTTCTGCAGTATTTTCAATTCAGCCCAAGCCTGTATGACATGTAGGATTTTGTGTTTCATTCCAAGTATAAAAGGAAAAACCCTAGATACGTTTTAAAAGTCTTTGAAGAGTTGTGTGTTGAATCTTCTGTGAGATCTAAGAGGTGTTTACCATCATACACACACATAGAGTTATCAAGATCAAGATTCACGTCAAGAACTTGATGATCTCTTCAGTTACTACATAAAGAACTATAAAGAAGATCTGAAACCTTTGAGTGGAGTCTCAAAATTACAAGTAGGAGAACTTGTGGTTTCTACAAATCAAAGAAAGAAGTAGTCCGTAGACTCGGAGTTGTCATGTGGTCGTGGTAATAAGTTTTCTACTTGAAGTAGCAATAGGATGTTAATGTTCTAAATTTTATTGTAAAAACTTTAATTTTTTCATAGTGGATCTGTTTTTACCTTGAGGATAGTTAGATTAAATTCTCCCCAGTTTTTTTACCGGTTAGATTTTTCTAGATCATCATATCTTTGTATTCTTTATCTTTCCGCATTATATCTATTTTACACATATTGCTTTAACCTAGATTTAATTAACAAACTTGTTAATGAACTTGGCTTAATATCAGGTTAATCAACTTGTGTTAAGGGGTCTAAAAACTAACAATAATAATAATAATAATAATAATAATAAAGAAGCTGAATACAATACGGCATAGTTTACACATGCATTCCACTTGGAAGATTATAGTTGTACAACCCACAAGATGATAATGGTTTGTAATTAAGTGTCCCTCGCATTAGAATGATAATAAGACTAGTCAAAAGCAATTTCACTGTCCAGGATTTTGTAGTTCTGTTGAAGAAAAACGTACATTGTCACCGACTTCTACTTCATCGGCTTCAGTGCTGGAGCTCTTGACTTCTGATTTCATTTTTGAATTGGTTTCTCATTTATGTTATTTTATTTTTTAGTGGATCTAACCTGTTTGGTTGGTGAGAAAGTGAAAGAAATTTGTTTTATTTTTTCTTTTTAGGGATTTGAGTAGTTCGGATGGAGAAAAAATAAAGGAAATTGAAAGAAAAAATTGTTTAATTATTTTGTGATTTTTTTATTAAAAATATAATTTTGTTTAGTTATTTCTCATGCGCAATTTTTGAAATTCATTCCAAAAAACATAACAAATGTAAAGATAATTAGGAGCCAAACCAAACATTATAATATCATGCTAATGAGTGCCCTTAGAGTAATGATTAACAATTCATTTTAAGAAAGTTTTGACATCACTTTTAAGGAAAATGAAAAAAAAATTTTAAAACATTAATTTTTTTTTTTCTTCTATAAAAACTTTTTTTAAATGGATTGTTAACTATTGCCCTAAGGCATCCGTTAGCACTTTCCTTTATAATCAAATTACATGATTAAAAGATTACATTAATCAAACATTACAATATCACACATAACATCAAACAAACTTTCTCTTTCTATTTTACAAAGAAGAATATACCCCTAATAGGATGCATTTTTACTCTCTCTGTTTCTGACTACATTTTGTAGCTCTCTCTATGCCAGTATCTCTCTGACAATCCAAGGTTCTTTCTCTTCGCCAAATGGTCGAACTGCCTTTGTCTTTGGATTTGGACAAGTGCAATTACACCAACTCACTCTCATATCAGTTCCTACCATTTTATTTTTTTAATTTAATTTTTTTAATTTAATGGTTGAGATTGAAAGCCTACTATTGCACCATGTGCAATGATCTCAATCCAATGGCTTAATGTTTCTTCAAATTGAGATCAAGTGCAATAATGCAACTTTAAATCTCAACCATTAAATATAAAAAAATAAATAAATAAATAAAGGTAAAAAGGTAAATAAACAAATTGTGAAGAACTTGGGTGAATTGCACAGTGCAATTTCATTTGCACCAGATCCCAATACTATTTCTTCAGCCATTTTCATGAGAAATTATACAGTACTCTAGTGGACCACGTCATTTGTCCACCATTATACTAAAAGACTTCCACTTGTTTAAAATTGCTGAGTCAATAATTAGTTTCTGCTAAATAAAAATTTCTAACTCAGCAATTTTAAACAAGTAGAAGTCTTTTAATGCAATGATGGACCACGTCACTTGTCCACCACGAGAACCATATAATTTCTCCATTTTCAGCGTGTCTCACACTGCTAATGTTGTCATGTCGCACTAAATTAAAGGCTAACCTTGGAGACTTTATAGGAAAACTCACTTAGAGCATTAGTACTAGGCATGCTATATGCCATATATTAGCTCATTTTACAATTAAAGCACAAAAAATGCCATTACCCGATGTTCTATTCCTAAAAAAATTTGCAATATTGTTACAGTACCATCGTAAATTTACGATGGTACTATAGCAGTATTGTAAAACCAAATAATAATTTTTTATTCTCACCTACAAATATCTGAGTCTTTCTCTCTTGTCATTGTCTTAGCTTCACTCTCTCTTAAGTCTTAATAGAACATTCTCGGTCTCACATCTCTCTCACAATGGATCATTTTTTCTGGCGCGGTTGTGGGTCTGACGTTATCTAAAGGTTTGGCGACGTGGTCCTAGCAAAGTGGGTCGAGATCGGTGAGGTGGTTGATCGAGTGGGTCGAGATCGGCATGGGTTTTGTCGAGTGGGTCAAGATTAGCGTGGGTTTTGATCGAATGGTTCATGCAGCGGTGGAGATCGGCGTGGGTCAAGGCGAGGTCAGGCGTGGGTCAAGGCGAGGTCATGCGTGGTAGAGATGGGCGTGGTCATAGCGTGGTGAGATTGGGTGGGTCATGGCAGAGGTGAGTGGGTTTTGATTGTGTGTGGGTTCCGATTGAGTTTCTAATGGGGTGGTTCCGATGGGGTTTTGCTATGGATTTCTGATGAGGTAAATCCAATTGGTTGGACTTTGGTTAGATTTTGGATTCCGCATGGTTGGACTTTGGATTTTGGATTCGAATTGGTTGGTTTGGGTTGGTTTGGTGGTGGTGTGGCAGTGGTGTTGTGGTGGCGTGGTGGTGGTGACTATGGTAAGTGGTTGAGAGAGAGAAACAGAGATTAGAGAGAGAATAGATTATTTTAATTTATATTATTTTAATGTGTAGTATGGTAAAATAAAAATTTGGATATTAGGTGTGTTGCAAAATGGTATGATATAAATGATAAAGTAGCTTTTGAGAATGAAAAATGAAATTTTTTGTAGAATCCTAATGTGAATGCTCTAAATGCACAATCCCATCAAGTCTAGGCTGGACCCATTAGGTGCCATGAACCCAACAAGTTAAACACAATCTACCTTTTGGCGTGGCCATTAAAATTTTGACACGTTTCATCTCATTTAATATTTTAACATTAAACATGCTAATAATGTAAACTATTTGTACATAAGTATTTCTTGTTATGAATTTCAATTAAGCCAACTAGTAATTTTGTCAGTTCGTTTAGACCCCTTAAACCCAAACAGATTAACCTAGAGAATTAGCCAAGTTATTAACTTAGGTAATTTAAACAAATCTAGGTTAACACAAATATATCAAATCATGTAAAAGTGCGGAATAATAAAGAACACATGATATGATGACCCAGAAAAACCAAATTGGTAAAAAACCTGGGGAGGATTTAACCTAGCTATCCTCAAGGTAAACCGAATTCACTATGAAAGAATCGAAGTTTACACAATAAGACTTAGACCACTAACATCCTATTGCTACCTGCCTGTAGGAAACTTACTACCACGACCATGTGACAGCTCCGAGATCCACGAACTCCTTCTTTCTTTGAATTCTTCAGCAATCCACAAGCGCACCTGCTTGTATATCTTGAAACTCTTTAGATTCAGTAACTGTATGATTTACCAACCTCTTGACATGAATCTTGAGTTTGGAAACCCTAAGTGTATGTGAAGATAAACACTTCTAGATCTAACAAATAGATTCACAAACACAACATTCAGAACTCTAAAAACGTGGCTAGGGTTTTCCCTTATATACTTAGGGCAAAACATAAAACCCTATACATTAAATGGGCTAGGGCTGAGTTGGAAAAATTCTGCAGAAAACGTTCTGCACGATTTTCGATCGGTCTAGTCTAATTCTCGATCGATCGATCGAGTCGGGCAGAAAGTGCACAGTAATTCTGCAGTCAACTCGATTCCAACTTTACATAAAAAGCCATACTTTGAGCAAATCTAACACACAACTTAAAGAATGTTTTGATCATGGTTTACCAACATTACAAATTGAAGTTCTAATACATTAGTTCCTAATTCTTAGAACCTAACAAATTTCTTTAATAATTAAATAAGAAACATAGAATTTACTACAAAAATAATGTCTTAAAAAATTATTTTTTATTAATAAATTAATGGTAAAAATTAAATTAACTACAAATTAATAACAACATAAATTAAAAACTGATAAAAAATATTATTTACACCTTTTTCTTTGTAAGAAATACTTGCCCACTGTTAACACCCGGGACTATGACAAATAATGCGGCTTTTCTGCTTTTTCATCTCATTTGCCTTATGCGTGAATGCTTGAATCAATTCTCTTTTCTTTTTCTTTTTTTCTTTTTTCTTTTTTATGAATGAATACATTCACAACATGCCACTGATATCAAACAGTATGATGGCTTTTGTTTAAAAAAGACTCAAAACTAAATGCCATTCTCAAAAGACTCAAAGTCATGACAATTCTAACGTGACTCTATGCAATCATGACAGTTCACACTAATTTATAAGTAAAATATGTAAAATCAAAAGTGGTACGTGGGCCACGCAATGGTCAAACATACAGGACAGTGGCAGCATTGAACAATATATGTACTTTCCTAAAACGAAACCATTATAAGAGCATTAGCATTGGAAAATGCTAATGCTACTCTATTTTACCATTCTAAAAGTCACTTTATTATTATATAATGTCATTTTACAATATTTTTAGCATCCCAAACTTTTATTTTTCTCTTCTACTCATTAAAATAATATATCTACATAATAAAATAATATATTCTAAAAATATATATTTTCTCTCCCATCTCTCTCCTCTCTCTAATTTTCAACCCAAAACACCAACGGCTCTCTCTCTCTCTGTTTGCTCTCTCTCTCTCTCTCTCTGTTTGAGCAAAATTGATGGGGAAGAAGGCGGCCACGTCATCGCCAAGGTCCCGGCGCTTGAAGAAGCAGGCTGGGTCGTCGTCGCCTCCGCTGCAGCCGTCGTCGCTGCAGATCCGAGAAGGAGCCGCCTCGCCGACACCCACATCAGTCACAAACCCACTCGCCGATCTACACCTGACCAACGCCCACCCGCCGATCTCCACATCCAGAAACCACAAAAAATTACCCAGAGCGCCGATGAAGAAAATGACCAGAACACACCCACGCCGCCGCGACCATCTGCACGCCGCGGCACCACCTACCCACGCCCACGCCGCGGCACCACACCGTATGATCTAGAGATGGGCACCACGCCGCGGCACCACCTACCCATGGAGGCTCTGTATAGAGATGAGTTTTTTGTTTTTTTTTTTTTGAGGAACGAGAGAGATGAGTTTTTTTTTGTTCTTCTGTTGTTGTTTCTGGGTCTGATTGACTGAGAGAGATAGATGAGTTGAACGAGAGAGATGAGTTTTTTTTTGTTCTTCTGTTGTTGTTTCTGGGTCTGATTGACTGAGAGAGAGAGATGAGTTGAAAGAGAGAAGTCGGGGAGAGGAATAAAATATATTATTTGGGTTTACAATACTACTACAGTAAATTCTAAATGTAGAATTCTACTGTAGCAGTATTGCAAAAAAATTTGCAATACTTGAGTTTAGCATTCCCTGATGTGAAGCATTTTGAGGCTTAAAATGCCAAATTTTCCTTAGATATGGCATTAGCATTCCCCACTGTTAATGCTCTAAGAGCATTAGCATTGGAATGCTACTCTGTTTTACAATTTTAAAAAATCACTTTATTATTATTGTAACACCCGTCTCATTTAAATTTAATTTAATTGCTTCTAGAGAGTAGATTTGATAAATTGCTTATTTATTTTGGAGGAAATAATTAATTTATATTGTGATTTTTACAATGATAATAATAATAATATTAATATTAATATTAAGGGGTAACGTGAATAACTATTTTGTGGTCTATTCAAAAATTAACTAATAGCCTCTTATCAGTTAAGAAAAAGGTTAAAAGGATTTGAACCTTTTTGGATTAGGAGTTTTAGTGTCTTTGGAATTCTTTAGAAGTCCTAGCCTATGTTAACAACCTTATAATGAGTTTAGTGGGAATATAAGTGGGTCTTGGAAGTTTATTTTAGTGTAGTGGGCTTCTAAATTTTCAGCCCAAGTGAAATTAGCCTTAACCTGAAATAGGCTTCTGAAATTTCAGCCCAAGTGCAACAGCTTTATATGAAAGAAAATTAGGGTTTCTCAAAAACAAAAGAAGAAGAGGCCGTGCACTTCACCTGGGCAGCCAGCAACCTTATTTTGGTGTTGAGGTAAACCTCCTTTATAGATTAAAGTATTGTTTTTCGCTGGACACCTTTTTGGATTTAGAGGAAACGTTGGTCTCTTGCTAGTTCAATTTTTTTTTTTTTTTTTTAGTTATTATAATGGTTGCATAGGATTGGAGTTTGATTACTGGAAGTTTCATAGGCATCCTTATATATATCAACATATGTATACACTAATATGTAGATAGTAAAGAAACTAAAGCTCTTTCATATTAGAACGTTGAGAAAATTTGACTAAAGGGAAATTGTAGTTTCACGTGGTTGGCCGAAAAAGGAGAATTGTTATATTAGAATGTTTTGGGTGGTTTTCATAATATGGATGTATATATATATATATATATATATATATATATATATATCATAGATTAGGGTTGCGGCATGTAAATATGAATTTATATAAGGCTAATGTATATAAGGCTAATGTACATAAGGCTACTGAAACTATGATATGCGGATTGGATATGTGAAGGCTAATGTATATAAGGCTAATGTATATAAGGCTACTGAAACTATGATATGCGGATTGGATATGTGAAGGCTAATGTATATAAGGCTTGCACTACTTGGATATATATAGGTATATTTTGTTAGTTTAGGGTTTGACCGAATTGAAAAGGTTTGCAATTGTGGGCAGCTTTACAATTAAATATATGAGTATTTTAGATGTTAGTTTAGGGAATGCTTTACTATTATTTTAATCTAGAATAGGTTTGGAGTTATATTAGAAAGACACGTTAAATTTTATCTTGCCAAATCTTCATAGTGGTTGAGGAATTGTTTTATCAAGAGGACTTTGTGATTATTAAAGAACCTGCCCTTATTGAATTGTTTAATTATTATTTAGGTTCTAGTTGACGTTGTTTCGAGCAATTGAAGTGAAGCTTGGTTTAGCCGCTAGAGGTAAGTAGACTTCAACACATGACGTCTCTCAAGACGTATATATTTTTATATATATATATATATATAATTGTGGTAAAAATATATTTATATATATATACATACACATAATTGCAAAAGTGAAGTTTCAAAGACTTATACCATTGTTAGTGCTTTATACATACTCAAACTCTATTATTTATTGTATATTATTGTGAAACTGTATATGTCAAGAGTGTTTCAAATGGTCAACTAGACAGTCTGCAACCTTTGCCAACACAGGGTTAAGTGTTGGTCTTCGGCCAAAGTAGTGTTAGTGTGGTGTGGTGCAGTGTTATTGTTGCTCTTCGGAGCTAGTGTTGCCTCTTTGAGGTTAGTGTTATTGTTCCCATGGGAAATCACCCACCGAGTGTTTAGCAGCTTTTGTCTGTGTTTGACTAATATTTTTCATATTGAATTACTGTTTATTTACTACTGTTCTTTTAGGTGGAAAATTGCTTATTTTCAAAATAAAATTGTTTCGACCTATTTGGTGCATATTGGCATATAAATGTGGTCATTATTTTATTAATGTTTACAGTGTTATAGTGAAGTGTTTTATTTTAACAGCTTTATAGAATATATTATATTACAGTTTAAACTAATTTTAATTGTATCGTGATGACTATATTTTGTCAATGATATTATCGTTTTGTTTTGGAAGACATCCTCATGTTTGTAGTCTCTTATTGAGCCTTTAGCTCACCCCTTTTTCCATCCTTTCAGATTAGAGTTATGGAGTGTCTTTTGGTGGTAGATCAGTGGAGCCTTAGATGGACGGCTTCGTTTGGAGCTTGATAGTTGCAGAATTGTTTTAGTAAAATTGTTTCAGGACAACGAGATTATTATTTTGGAACTATTTTGGGATGTTATTTGGAGATTTTACATTCAAGAATATTATTGTTGTTTTGTTTTTATGGATTGTTAAGGAAATCTGATGATATTCAAGAAGTTTATTTGAGGATAAATATTACGCTCTATTCCATTATGTCATTGTTGATTATTTCTAAGACAGGTTATGCATCTAAATCCTTATTAAGGGTTTGGGGTGTTACAATTATATCATGTTATTTTATAATATTTTTAGTATTTTAAATTTTTATTTTTTTCTTCTACTCATTAAAATAATATATCTACATAATAAAATAATATATTTCTAAAAATATATATTTTCTCTCCCATCTCTCTCCTCTCTCTAATTTTCAACCCAAAACCCCAACTGCAAGTCTGCAAGAACAAGCCCTTCCCACCACCACCGGATCTTCTTCTTCTTTGCTGACCCGATCATCGACCCAGACCCAGCTCTGTCACGCCCAAATCAACCTAAATCCAAAACCCATAACCAGTAACCCACAGCTCACCACGCCGATCCACCACCTGACCCATGATACACCAATTGGAGCAAACCACACCCACTCAGAGCTAACCACACCCACATCGGAGCTAACCCATCGAAGCCACATTGAACCCATTGGAGCAAACAACACTGAGAGAGAGGAAAGGGGGAGGGGGAAATCTGAAGGAGAGAGACGAGAGGGATAGAGTTGAGAGAGTGGGTTTTGCCGTGGGTTTTGGTGCTGGGTTTGGCCATGGGTCGTGGGTTTGACCGTGGGTCGTGGGTTTGGCCGTGGGTTGTGGGTTTGGCCGTGGGTTGTGGTGTTGGGTTTGGCCGTGGGTTGGCTTGCTGTGGGTTGCTTCTGGTGAAGCTTGATGGAGAGACAGAGATGAGAGATGAGAGACAGAGATGAGAGAGACAGAAATAAAATATTAGTTTTTTTTTTTTACAATACTACTACAGTGCAATTCTACTTGTAGAATTGCACTGTAGTAGTATTGCAAAATTTTTTGCAATACTTGCCTTTGCAATTCTCTGATGCAGAGGTATTTGGGGCTGCAAATGCCAAATTCTCCTTACATTTGGCATTTGCATTCCCCACTGCTAATGCTCTAATCTGATTAAGTCTTATGCTACAAAAATGATGTGTGTGGTGAGTTGTGATTGGTAGAGGATAATATTACTAAAAAGAAGTAGTGAATCTATATAAAGATACATTTTTATAAACTATAATTTACCACATGAACTAATTATGGTATTTATTATGTTATTTTATGTGCCACCAGACTTACTTTATATTTTACTACATTTTAAGGTTTTGGCAACATTGTTTAAATATTAATTGTTCATCTTTTAGCATTATAAAATGTGTTTAAATATTATAAAAACTGCACATATATTTTTATAACATTTAAATATATATATTTTTAAAAATATATGTCAAAAATATTATTAATAATTAAACATTAAAAATTATTATTTAAAAACTGCTACCAAACAGGCCTAAGCTTGTATCAATTCTTCTTATTATATTTTTGGGGATGAATGAGTACATTCACAGCATGTCATTGATATCAACCGGTATGATTGCTTTTGTTTAAAAAAACTCAAAACTGAATGCCATTCTCAAAAGACTCAAACCATGACAATTCTAACGTTACTCCGTTCAATCGTGACAATTCACACCAATAAGTAAAGAAAATGTTAACAACTATCTTAATATATATATATATATATATATATTTTTTTTTTGTGTTTTAATTAAAAAGAAAGAAAAAAATTATCAAAAAGATTATTAAAAGAGACAAAATAAATTATTAAAAATTAAAAAAATTTAAAAAATTTAACAAAAAAATTTAAAAAATTATTCAAAAATATATTATTAACTGATACTTTACACTATCAGTTAACACAACCTGTAAAATACCCGTCAACACGGCCTCAGTAATATATGTAAAATCAAAAGTTACATGTGGTCCACAAGATGGTATAAAGATGCAGGACACTTACCAATGTCAAATTGATTAGTCCTACACCTAATCCCTGACAGCATTGTACTTTCCTATAAGTAAACCATTAGTTCTTCACTCTCAGTCACCATTTCTCCACCAATTCAACTTCATCAGAGTGTTAAAAGAAAATGGAGAGGAAAATTCATATCCTGGTGATTCCTTATCCCCTACAAGGTCACATAAACCCAATGCTGCAATTCTCCAAGCGCCTAGCTTCAAAGGGTCCTAGAGTCACATTTATCGCTACTAGTCGTATTAGCAAGTCTATACAAGCCCATGAAAGCACTTCTATCAACTTCGAGAGCATCTCTGATGGCTCTGAGGAAGTCCAAGATTTGGAAACCATAGATGAAAAAGTCAAGCGTTTCAAGTCTAAAGTCTCACAAAACTTACCAAAGCTCATTGAAAGATTTAATGGCTCCAAGTACCCTCCAAAATTTCTTGTATATGACTCAATTATACCATGGGCTTTAAACGTAGCTCGACAATCTGGACTAGATGGAGCTCCATTTTTCACTCAGTCATGTGTGGTTAATGCCATCTATTACCATGCACATCAAGGAACACTTCAGATGCCCTTAGGAGGCGGGCCTTCAATATCATTGCCCTCGATGCCATCTCTAGGGATCAATGATATGCCTTCAATTTTTCGTGATATGGAATCGTACCCAGGTGAGTTAAATGTTGTGGTGAGTCAATTCTCAAATTTCCAGGAAGCAAATTGGCTCTTGTGCAACACTTTCGACGAGTTGGAAGATGAGGTAGGTTCACTAATCTATCAGTGTCATATGTTCAATCTTTCTTTTTTTAAAGAGTCATATATTCAAAGCTTATTAAGATTCCTATTCAAAAAAAAATCTTACGAATATTATTTGCATTTTGCAAAAAAGAAAAAAGTCTATTTAACGTAAGAATTTATTCTATTTTACTTACACATTCTTTTTTTTTTTTTTTAAATACCTTACATTATGTTATATATTTAATGTATACTATATTTTGTTAAAATATTAATTTTAAATTTTTTTTTTGTGCATAATAACCATCATTTACTTATTGTTTTTATAATATAAATGCAAAATAAGTATTCAAAATAAATATTATTAGTATAAATTTACATAACTAGTGTGACAATAATATACATATTTTATTTTACTATTTTGCATGGACTGATAATAATGTGAATGAATTTTGGACTTTTTTTTTTTGAATGAAAGATATGAATTTTATTTAACTGAAAGAAGCCAAATCAGCTTGTACAAAATTCTGAATGTGTGGTGGAATATCCTCCATCCATGCTAAAAAATTTGGTATGTTAATAGCATGTCTAGCCAGATTATGTGCTCGAAATTGCCTTCTCTTTTTGTATGAGAGTAAAGCATTGTGTCGAATCTTTGTGTGAACATTCTTACATCTTCTATTAGAAGGCCAGATGGAGCTAAAGGGTACTCGTTCTCTTTCAAAGCTTTGATGACAGCCAAAGAATCCCCCTCAAGAATTGCTTGTCTGACGTCTAACTCACTTGCGAACACCAAGGCAGTAGCTGTTGCCATTGCTTCGATCTCCATTGCACAGTAAGCTTGCAACAAACGCTTAGTGCAGGACCCCAAAACCAAGCCATTTTCATCCCTGACCACCACGCCAATTCTTGAAACATTTTCCTGTGAGAACATCGCGCCGTCGAAATTTATCTTGACCAAGTTCGCAGGAGGAGGCAGCCACCATGTTTGTGAACGATGACTGCATGGCTCGACAAGCAATTCGGTATTCGATAATCTGGAATGGTATTCAGTCAAGGATGAGCGTGTTACCTCAGCTACGTGGTGGAGCGCAACAGCTGGAGCACGGACTCGAACCTGATTGCGCTGATTCCAGATTGCCCAGACTGTAAATGCGAAAAGCTCAATGTGTTTTCCTTCTTCTACTATCCATGATACCAGCTGCTTAAAATCAGAGAAAACTGTATGATTTCTGAAATCCCATAAGGTCTGGTCAGCCCACACAACGTCAATCTCTGAGCAAGACTAGAGCGCATGCAAAGGACATTCCGTGGTAGCTTTACATCTATCACATGTTGGGTAACTGGTAATAGTTCTCTTCACCAAGGCTTGCTTAGTCGGCATGGCATTACGACAGGCCCTCCACATAAAATTCTTGATCTTTTGAGGCACACGCATGCCCCAAGCAGCTTTCCACATATGTTTGTCCCGAAACGGGGGAACTTGGGCTGAGTGTAACTGTTCTGCTTCTTCCTTGAGGAATCTATAGCCTGACTTGCTGCTGTACTCACCATTGCTCGTAAAAGGCCAATAAAGAACATCCTCTGTTACAATCTTGCTCAGTGGGATTTTTTTAATCAGTTCTGCATCTTCCTCCACAAACAGCCCATCCACCAAGTCCGTGTGCCATTGTCTTGTGTTGGGATCAATAAGGCTGCACACCGTGTTGTGTTCAAATTCTTCAATTGGGCAAAAAGGCAAATAAGGAGGGTGTTTCCTTGGTAGCCACCTATGCTGCCATATATTTACTTTCTCGCCATTCCCTATCCTCCATCTTGAGCCCTTTTTTATGACTTCCCTTCCCACTAAAATACTCTTCCAAGCATAGGATCCCATTCTTGAATCCGAGGCCTCCATAATTGAAGAGTTGGGGAAAAAGCATGCCTTGAACACCTTGTAGAAGAGAGAATGTTTGTTGTGCAAGAGTCTCCACGCTTGTTTAGCTAACAAAGAGTCATTAAACATGGCTAAGTCTCTAAATCCCATTCCGCCTACTAACTTGGTCTTTGTCATCTCTTCCCATTTAACCCAATGCACTTTCCTCCTATAACCTTGTTATCCCCACCAAAATCTCTTCATTAGCGCTTCAATTTCATTGCATAAACTTATTGGTATTTTAAAACACCCCATTGTGTAGGTTGGTATGGCTTGAATTACGGCCTTCAACAAAACCTCCCTACCGGCTTGAGATAGTAATTTCCCTTCCCACCCTTGCAACTTCCTCCACACCCTTTCTCTTATGTAATTAAAGCTCGCTTTCTTACCCTTTCCCACAAAGGAAGGGAGGCCCAAATATCTCTCATATTGCATAATTTCCGGAACACCCAAGGCCATCTTGATTTCATGCTTCTTATTAGTGGAGGCATTTTTGCTGAAGAATAGGGATGTCTTTCTCCTATTCACCTTTTGACCTGATGCCTCCTCATACATATTCAGAATTTCCAAAACCTTTCCACATTCTTCCATATTAGCCCTGCAAAGAAGTAGACTATCATCTGCAAAGAGCAGATGAGTTAGTTTGGGTCCTCTCCTACAAAGAGAAAAACCATGAATTTCTCCATTACTTTCCGCTCTCTTGATAAGTCCATTCAAGCCTTCCGTACAAAGCAAGAATAGAAAAGGGGACAAAGGGTCACCTTGTCTAATCCCACAGGTAGGTTGAATCATGCCACATGGCTCACCATTCACTAGGACCGAATAGGTGACTGTTTTAACACACCTCATAATCAAAAGAATCCATTTTTCATTAAACCCCAATTTCCTCATAAGTTGTTCAAGAAAATTCCAATCTACTCGGTCATAAGCCTTACTCATATCTAATTCCATAAATCCATGAGAGGTAGACTTATAGTTTTTTAGGCTATGCAAAGTCTCAAAAGCTACAAGAATATTATCGGATATGAGTCTATCTTTTGTGAAAGCCGATTGATGTTCAGTGATGATGTGTGGCATTAATTTTTTCAAGCGGTTTGCAAGGACTTTGGAATAAATCTTATACAAAACATTACAAAGGCTAATGGGGCGGTATTGATGAGCATGCTCGGGGTTATGGATTTTTGGAATTATCGCAATAAAGGTGTGGTTCAAAGGAGTTGGCAGAGTACCTGAATTCAACCATGCCAATATAGAAGATGTGACATCATGGCTGACTGTGCCCCAAAAATGCTGGTAGAAAAGGGGTGACATCATCCTCAATAAACTCAATATTTCTTGATTCCACCACTGTATTAGAGCTTAAGTCTAATAATCTATATGCTTTTGAATATTTAGCATAACCTACAAACACACTTTTCATAGCTCTTGGTCCTAATGTTGTTTTTGTTTTTGTTTTTGTTTTTGTTTTATCAACCACTCTATAAAAGGTTAAACACCCCTACACTTTGATATAATCAATGTTTGGTTTCCTTCCATTTCATAACTCATATGGAGATACTTTTATCTTCTTGGAATGTACTCTATTGTGCACATGACATGCTGTAAGCAATGTCTCTCCCCATAAATTAAATGGGAGTGATGCACTTAATATCATGGCATTTACCATATCTTCAAGACTCCTATTTTTCTTTCCGCCAAACTATTTTGTTGGGTGTATAAGGAGCTGAACTTTAGTCTATTATACCATATTCCTCACAAAACATAGAAAAATCATTAGGAAAATATTCACCACCTCTATCACTTCGTAGGATTTTTATTTTCCTATATTTTTGATTTTCTACTTCAATTTTATAACGTTTGAACATGTCAAAAGATTCATCTTTATTTCTCATTAAATACACATATGTAAATCTAGAAAAATCATTAATGAATGTAATGAAGTATCTTTTACCTCCTCTAGTTAATACACCATTTAATTCACATACATCAGAATGTATAAGTTCAAGCATAATAAAATTTCTATCCGACTTAGAAAAAGGTTTCTTTGTCATCTTTGCTGGAATACAAATATCATATTTCTTTTCATCATCATGCTTATATGAAATCATACCATGCTTTGACATAAACTTCAAGTATTTGAAATTTAAATGTTCTAATCTAGCATGCCACAAATATGAAGAATCAATAATATAAGCACAACCAGAAACTTCTTTATTAATAATATTTAGTTTGTACATGCCATCAGTAGCATATCCTTTTGCTACAAATATCCCATTCTTGGACAAGATTAACTTGTCCAATTCAGGTATTGCTTTAACACCATTCTTACATAACAAATTGGCATATACAAGATTCTTCTTGATATCAAGTATATGAAAAAATTGGTCAAGATCAGCATCTTGTCGGAACTCATTTTCACATCAACGGTGCCCTTTCCAATAATTTTTGTCTTATTGTGGTTGCCCATCAGCACTTGTTGTTCTATGAAAAACTCATTATAAGTCTTGAATTGCTCTTTGTTGTTGCACACATGCACCGTTGCACCTAAATCGAACTACCAATCAAAAGGATTTGCAATCATGGTCATATAAATTTCAATGATCATATCAATATGTATGCCACTCACCATAGCAACAATGTCCTTAATGACATTCGTTTCAATGGCATTGCCTTCTTCATCCTTTTTCTTGTTCTTTAAGAGTTTACATTCGTAAATATAATGACCTTTCTTTCCACAATGGAAATATGCCCAGTTCTTCTTGTCCTTGTTAGGATTATTGGAGTTGTTCTTCTTGAAGTCACTCCCACTTTTGTTCATTTTCAAGTGCTTATTAGTCTTACTCAAACTCCCACTGTGAACATTGTTCACATTCACTTTAGAATCGGTGTTAGTCACATCTCTAACCTAACTTTCCTCTTCAATTCGAAGATGTTTGAATTGTTGCAAAGTGAGATCTTCCGACATATGCAGACGCTTCTTCCTAAAATTATTCCAACTTGGTGGGAGTTTCACAATGATTGCATCCACTTGGAATGATTCAGGAATATTGATTAACAAATCACGGAGTTTATTGACCAAAATCTGTAACTCATGCACTTGATCCAAAACTGAGATATCATCAAACATTTTATAATCAAAATACTTTTGAATAATAAACTTATTCGAACCTATTTTCTCAGTTTTGTACTTTGCCTCCAAAGTATTCCTAATCTCCTTTGGTGACTTCAGTGATACGTAGAGATCATAGAGACGATCCGAAAGAGTATTGAGAATATGGCCTCTGCAAATCAGTTTGTCTTCCTCTCGTTTCTTTCTTTGTGCCTTTATTTCATCAGTGTCTTCATCACTCGCAATAGGAAAAGGCATCAAATTCGGGTCCAAGACATAGAAGAGTTTGAGTGCAGTAAGTAGGAATTTCATCTTGTTTTTCTATCAAGAGAAATTGGTTCCGTCAAAGCGATCCAATTTCACCAACTCATGATTCAACATCTTCAATGCTGAAATATCACTTGCTCCTTCCATCATAGAAAATATTGTCTAAGATTGTTGGGGATATTATACAATGTAATAATGGAAGAACAAGATTAACACAAAAGACAAAACAAAAAATAAATAACTTGGAGGCACAATATCATTTTTCTTAAACAATATATGCCCTCCACATTATTGTTGCTAAAGGGTTATCGCAAATTCGTCCTAGGATACAACCAAGATGTTGGGTTCTACAGATAGCAATTCTAAAGAATGACCACAAGATTTCTTGTGTTTCTCTCTAATTTACTATTTTGTAGAAAATAACCACAGATAAGCCTCTGTTTATACCCATAGGGTTATGTTTCTTCAAAAGGCACGTATAGAGAGTTAAAATGTTTCATAAAACCGTTCACAAGGCTTGAAACATTTTCAACATTTCCGAATAGTCACCAAAAAAATTTTGGAGAAAATTCAGCTTTTGAGTTTCGATTGATCGAATGATCTTTTCGATCGATCGAACAGGTATCGACTAGCGAATGAACCAAGCAAAAGCTCTAGGATTTTTTTAGTACCATTTCTATTGATCGAGCCAAAGCTTCACAATAGAAAATGTTTAATCCAAAATTTTCACTTAGAAAATTCAGAACCTGAATTTTCACTTTATGAGATAATATTCTCTAAACTCAAACAACATTATTACAATTTATTCTTGTATGTAAATATATATACAACAGGTAATTGCCACTTGCAAATAAAAAAAAAGTAGGAATACATATTTAAAATATTAATATCTCTATTTTTTTTTCTTTTTTGTAAAACATTCAATTTTCTTAACATTATATTATTCATTATCTTTAAGACCCTTTAAATTTGAATACGCTTCCAAAAATATATAGGCAACTCTCTTTTGTAAATGCTCCTTTTCTCTTCTAATAATAATCTATTTTCTCATTGTATTTATAGATTTTTTTTCAATCAATAGTTGTGAGTGGTGGGATTTGAATCTTAAATGTATCTATTTAAAACATTTGGAGATGCTATTTCATCTGTAAAACTTTTGGTGGTATTGAGTTAGAGATACATGAACGCATACTTTTTTTTTTTTTTTTTTTCCTTTTTGTTCTGTTTTTTTATCCATAAACAAAAGAAAGTTTTTCAAGTAGTATAGATATTTCTATATTTTCTTATATTATATTGTATTTATCAAGGCATATAAAAGTGACTTTTTTATATAGTTTATTTTAAATAAATTGATTTGTATTCATTTTTATTTTTATATTTTATAAAAATGTTATTATATTTTAATGTGTAATATTATTTAATTTATTCAACCGTTGATTTAAAATATTTAAGGAATTTTAACCGTGCTTAATATAATTTTAAATATAATTACACATGACTTAACCAAATAAAATATTGTCCTTGAATCCTATAAACTTGATGAGTTTTTTTAAATATAGGAAAATTTTATATACATATATACATGGTCTTTTAGAGATTCGCTTATTTTGCTGAAATTGAAAACTGTTTGTTAAAATTATTATAAATAAAAGTAAAAGTTAGCTGAAATAGTCTAGTGAAACCCATAAATAGTACCATAAAGTGTAATAGAACTCATAAATAGTAGTAAAAATAAACTAAATAGTAAAATAAGCTGTCTTATTTATTTGGAGCCAAACACTTGTGTGGGTGTGTGTCTCTTTAAGCATAAATTATATAGGTGTTTGTGCTTGTGTGTGTGTGGTCATTTTTCGTCCAATAAAAATAATGGAAGGATAAAAGAATGCTATCCACTTCATCATCATCATCCTAATTATTATTATCAATATTTTTTTACCTTATAGTCTATTACACATATGCTTCCACTTTTTAAATACCTTTAGGTAACATTTAGGTAATAAATTGGATGACAAGCCGGTGGCCTTTTAAAACAATTGGACCAGCTATTCCATCAATGTACTTAGACAAGCGATTGGAAGATGACAAAGACTATGGCCTTAACCTCTTCAAGCCCAGTATGGAAACATGCACGAAATGGCTAGACACAAAGAAAATTGGCTCGGTCGTTTATATATCATTTGGAAGCATGGCAGCCCTTGGAGAAGAGCAAATGGTGGAGATAACGTCCGGCCTAAAGAATAGCAATTGCTACTTTTTGTGGGTTGTTAGAGAATCTGAATGGAAAAAGCTTCCCAGTAATTTTTTGCAAGAAATAGCAGAGAAGGGGCTAGTTGTGAGTTGGTGCCCTCAATTAGAAGTATTGGCTCACAAGGCCATTGGATGCTTCATGACTCATTGTGGATGGAACTCGACACTTGAAGCGTTGAGCTTAGGAGTGCCAATGATTGCGATGCCACAATGGATGGATCAAACAACTAATGCAAAGTACATTATGGACATGTGGAAGGTAGGGGTTAGGATTAAAGTGGATGAAAAAGGCATTGTTACCAAAGAAGAAATAGAACTATGCATAAGGGAGGTAATTGGGGGAGATAGAGGAAAGGAGATTAAAAGGAATTTAATGAAATGGATGGAATTGGCTAAAGAGGCAGTAGATAAAGATGGAAGTTCAGATAAGAATATAGATGAATTTGTGGCAAAAATTTCACATTCGTAATGTTAATGTAAGCAGTAACTCTTCATTCAAATAATGTGAAGAAGAAATGCATGATTTGCACTAAAACTTCTTTTAAAGTTATGTGATTGCACCATTTATTAAGGACGTGGATCATCTTTTTTTTTTTTTTTTGGTAACCTTCTTGTAACAAAACAATAACTTGATATAAAAATAAATAAAGGATTTTGTGAATGAAATTGCCCTGCAATAGGTACCTACCCAAAAACAAATAAATCATAGGACCTAATTAAGCTAATTCAGAAAATGTGTTAACTGACAATGAGACATTTCAGGTTATTAAAACTACGGATTGAATCATTCGACTTAACTATGCCAATTAACAATACAATGTGTAAAATATCGTATCACATTCTTTGTAGACTTACCTACAGAATTTTGCAATTATCATTTACATTTGTGGTATACACACTCTATACACACAATGTGTAAAATATGAATACCATGCATATAGGGTTTTTTTTTGGGAGTGTGAGACTATCACGGTCCCAAATTATTTTAATCATATCAATTAAAATACAACAAAATATAATTTAAGTTACAAAAAAATCTAAATTGAAACAAAATCAATCAAATTAAGACACAGAAGTAAAAATTAGAACAGAACCTTTCAAGGTAAAGGTAAGAAAATTATGTTCTCTTTAAGAATATTCAAGTTCTTAAGTTCTTTATGGTTACCAATAATTCAAAGCATATGGTTTCTATTTGACATATCCACTCTATAATAGAAAAACCCAACTAAATCGTTGTATGACTTAAATTTGAAAAATCCAGATTGACCCCTATGCTATGTGTTTAATTAACAAATTAATTATTACTTATTCCTAGAGGTTATTCACCAATCATAGGTGTCAGGGTAAAATATTAGAATTTTATTATTGGAATTTGGATGTTGATAACTTAATAAAATTTTAATCTATCTCGATAATTCACTGCCTATTAATAAGACAATGAAAGTCAAAAGTTGATTTAACTCTATGTACATATTGTATAAAAAATAAAGAAAATTAAATATCAGTATTTATCACTCTTGTAAATATTTTTTAACAAAATTTTAAGAAACCTCAATCTTCCATTTATTGATATCTGTATTTTTTTTTTTAAAATAGTAAAAAAGGAATTGTGAAAATAATGTGAACATGATGCATGTAACTATTGCATGTTTATTAATTAAGTAGTTCTATGTTTACTAACTAATCCCACCGACGTGACTATCTCATATCTCATTTACTATTTTTCATTGAATTTTTGGTCTTGTCTCGTGTTGGTTGTTTTTCCTTTATTTTTTATGGATAAATTTAATCCTATTGGGTTTAGCCGTATTGGTTTAGGTATAAACTCATTTATAACATATTATATAGACTTTTCTCAAACAATTAAATTTATATAATATAAACATGTAAATAATATATATATATATATATATATATATACACACACTATTAAATTGATTAAGTAGCAATAAGTTCAGAACGTTACACCGATATAGACTAGTATGTACTTTCATTTTCTAGCCTAATTCGAAACTGTACCTAGTATGGTATTGACTCCACCGTAACTAACACTACTTTATTTTTATCCTTAAATTTTTTGCTGTTGTGAAATTCATTATGAATTATGTTTCGACTAAAACTTTTTTTTTATTTTTTTGAGAATCTATTTTGACTCAGACTTATTGATCAATTATAACTTCTACATTTTTAAAGTAAATTAAATGAATATGAAAACATGTAATCTAACTCTGACTAATCAATTTAAGATCTATTATCACCCCAAAATTTAGAAGGAAAATTATTAATTTACATGAATAGTAGCATGTAAAATGTACCGTTTTTTCTAAAGTGACAAATATTGACCACTTATTTTTACAATGTATACATTACATAATACTATTTATGAAAATGGTTATTCAGTTTAATTAGAAACAAGACTTTGATGTTGATATTACGATAGTCGGCAAGTACGGCCTCACATATAATCAATATGTTTATGTGTACATATAGACATATTGATTATATGTGAGGGACGCTTTGCTTCTTACGCCCAAATTCATATCTTATTTATGTGTCAATTTTTTATTAGATTTTGCTTTTATTTGGAAAGCGCGTTTCTTAGCAGAAGTATTTTTGTTTATGTCTTATCTACTATTTATAAGTTTTACAAGTATTATCTATAGTAACTTTTTCTTTAAAATTAAGTTTTATTATATTATTTACACATTTAAAAATTATTTTATTATAATATTTTTAATTTTTAAAAATAAAGAGTAATCCAAATAACCCTTCGTCCATTTCATGATAAACTTGAATAATAGAATTTGACACCGGATATAGATTGGTGTGAGTTTGGATGGCATCCTGCGGCAGCCTTTTGTGTTTTTTTTTATATTTTTTTTTGGGGTCTTACGTCCTATTTACAAGATCCAAAATAAAAAAAAATCAAATCAAATCTAAATCTCTCGGCAGTTTGAAAATTATTTTTCTATAATATTTTTAATAATAAGTTTTTAATTTTTAATGATAAACAGTATTTAAATAGGCCAACGCAATAATAGATATCCCAACGTTCCTCTATCAAATCATGACAATTCTGAGTCTCAGACACTAATTTATAATATTTTTTCTCCTGCATAATTTATAAGTGATATATGTAAAATCAAAAGTGATATGTGGGCCACTTTCACTGTCAATGGAACAAACATACAAGACACCAATGTCAGATTGATTAGTCCTTCACCTAATCACTGACAGCATTGAAAAAATATGTACTACGACATTTTAGTTCTTCACAGTGAAGCATTTCTTCTCCAATTCAACCTCTTCAGAGTGTTGACTGTTGAGAGCATTAGAAGAAAATGGGGAGGAAAATTCATATCCTGGTGATTCCTTATCCCGTACAAGGTCACATAAACCCGATGCTGCAATTCTCAAAGCGCCTAGCTTCCAAGGGTCCTAGAGTCACATTTATTGCTACTAGTTGTATTAGCAAGTCTGTACAAGCCCATGAAAGCACTTCTATCAACTTTGAGACCATCTCTGATGGCTCTGAGGAAGTCCAAGATTTGGAAACCTCAGATGAAGAACTCAAGCGTTTCAAGTCTAAAGTCTCACAAAACTTACCAAAGCTCATTGAAAGATTTAATAGCTCCAAATACCCTCCAAAGTTTCTTGTGTATGACTCAGTTCTGCCGTGGGCTTTAAACGTAGCTCGACAATCTGGACTAGATGGAGCTCCTTTTTTCACTCAGTCATGTGTGGTTAATGCCATCTATTACCATGCACATCAAGGAACACTTCAGATGCCCTTAAGAGAAGGGTCTTCAATATCATTGCCCTCGATGCCATCATTAAGGATCAATGATATGCCTACGTTTCTTTATGATACAGGCTCGGATCCAGTTGTGTTAAACCTTGTGGTGAATCAATTCTCAAATTTCCAGGAAGCGAATTGGCTCTTGTGCAACACGTTCGACAAGTTGGAATCTGAGGTAGGTTCAATAATCCATCTGTGTCATATATTCAATTTTCTTCTTCTTCTTCTTTTTTTAGAAGACTACATATATTTAAGATGCTATACTTAATTTCCACTTTCACATTAAAAAAATAAAAAAAATGTAGGAATATTTATTTAAAATATTAATGTCTCTTTTTTTTTTCTTTTTTCTTTTTTGGGTGAAACATTCCATTTTCTTGACACATAATTCATTAACTTTAACAGCCTTTAATGAATATGCTTCCAAAAATCTACAAGGAAATATCTTGTGTAAAAGCCCCTTTTCTTTCTTAAAAACAATTCATTTTCTCATTTTGTATTTGTAGGTTTCTCTTTTTTTTTTTTTTTTATAAAATCGATAGTGGTGGGTGATAATTAAGATTTAAATCTTGCTTGTTTTTATTAAAAACATCAGGAGATGCTTATTGAGCCAGGTGATAAAATAAATTTGAATTTTGATGTCTTTATTAAAAACTTTAGGATAAAAACTTTATGATTTGTGTAAATTTTATATTTTCTAAAAATATTATTATATTTAATGTGTAATGTTTAGTTTATTTTATATATATATATATATATATATATATAAAACCTTTCTCATAAAAAAAAACCTTTGATTTAAAATATTTAAGGAATTTTAATCATGATTATTATAATTTAAAATATAATTACATATGACTTAATCAAAATAAAATATTGATTTTGAATCATATAAAACTGATTACTTGATTAAAATTTTATATATATAGGAAAATAATATGTATATGTAATAAATTATGTGATAAATATATATATTTATGGTGTAGTTGTGTGTCTCTTTAAGTATATATTATAGTATTATGCTTGTGTGCGGTCGTTTTTTGTCCAATAAATATTATGGAAGTATAAAAGAATGATATTCTCTCCAATCTCCATCTTTACTATATCATTGAACTATGATGGTATGATATAATCATATAAGAGTACTTTATCGTCTTTGTAATTATTATTAATAATTTTTTTTACCTGATTCTATTACGTACACATATTTGCTTCTGCTTTCTAAATTCCTATAGGTAATAAATTGGATGGCAAGCCAATGGCCTTTTAAAACAATTGGACCAGCAATTCCATCAATGTATTTAGACAAGCGATTGGAGGATGACAAAGAATATGGCCTTGACCTTTTCAAGCCCAATATGGACAATTGCATGAAATGGTTAGACACAAAAGAAATTGGCTCAGTCGTTTATACATCATTTGGAAGCATGGCAACCCTTGGAGAAGAGCAAATGGAGGAGATAACATGGGGCCTAAAGAATAGCAATTGCTACTTTTTGTGGGTTGTTAGAGAATCTGAAGAGAAAAAGCTTCCCAATAATTTTTTACTAGAAACAGCAGAGAAAGGCCTAGTTGTGAGTTGGTGCCCTCAACTAGAAGTATTGGCTCACAAGGCCATTGGATGCTTCATGACTCATTGTGGATGGAACTCGACACTTGAGGCATTGAGCTTAGGAGTGCCAATGATTTCGATGCCACAATGGTCGGATCAAACAACTAATGCAAAGAACATTATGGATGTGTGGAAGGTAGGAATTAGGGTTAAAGTGGATGAAAATGGTATTGGTACCAAAGAAGAAATAGAGCTATGCATAAGGGAAGTAATTGAGGGAGAGCGAGGAAAAGAGATGAAAAGGAATTCAATGAAATGGAAGGAATTGGCTAAAGAGGCAGTCGATGAAGATGGAAGTTCAGATAAGAATATACAGGAGTTTGTGACAAAACTTTCACATTCCTAATATTTCCTAATGTTAATGTAAGTAGTAACTCTTCATTCAGATAATGGTTTATAAGAAATATATGATTTGTAGTATAACTTCTTTTAAAGTTGTGTTTGATCGTCCGTTTGAATAGAACTTATTTTGCTGAAACTGAAAACTAAAAATACTGTAGCAAAATATTATTTAAATGTGTGAATAGTATCGTGAGACTCATTTTTAATAAAAAAGTTGTTAAAAAGTGAGCTTTGTGGAACCCATTGTGGGTTGAAAAGTCAAAAAGTGCGGTTACTGTTTATGAACAGTGTATAAACTGTAGCCACACAGTAACCGTGTTGGCTGAAACGCGTGCCAAAAAAAAAAAAAAAAAGGGAAAACACTGGACGCTCACTACAAAAAACGGGGCCTTTAGGCCCCGTTTTTTAAACGCGGCCCAAATTGGACTGAAGCCGCGTTTTTAAAAACGCTGCTTCAGTCCTTTAAATGGGCCGCGTTTTTTTAAACGCGGCCCAAAATAAGGCCTGAGGCCGCGTTTTCCTAAACGCGGCCCAAAATTAGAGCTTGAGGCCGCGTCTAAAACACGGCCTCAAGCTTTTTTCTGAAGCCGCGTTAATAGAACGCGGCTTCAGAATGGAATTGGGCCGCGTTTGTTAAACGCGGCCTCAATTTTGCCTAAAGCCGCGTGTTAGACACGCGGCTTTAGGCTTTGTATATATATATATATATATATATATTTTTGAGCGGGTGCCCTAGCCTTCATCATGTTGAGATCTCAGACTACCCATGTTGAGATCAGACTACCCGAGTCTCCCACACACATCGGAGCTTGGAGATCGGATCGGAGATGGAATCCTCCATCTCCGATCGAATCGGAGATCGGAGTTGGAAGCTTCGATCTCCGATCGGATCGGAGATGGAGGATCCCATCTCCGAACGGATCGGAGATGGAGGCTTGGTTTGTTGGTGCTGGGTTTGTTCCGATTTGTTGGTGTTGGTTTGTGTTCTTCTGCAAATATCAATTTTATTGTACGTGTTTATTTTCTTGTTCTTGTTCAAATACTGGGTTTGTGTTCTTGTTGGTGCTGGGTTTGTGTTCATGTTTATGTTCTTGTTCAAATTTTATTGGGTTTGTGTTCATGTTCTTGTTGGTGCTGGGTTTGTGTTCATGTTTATGTTCTTGTTCAAATTTTATTGGGTTTGTGTTCATGTTCTTGTTGGTGCTGGGTTTGTGTTCATGTTCATGTTTACGGCCTGAAACTGTGATTGCCAATTCCTCCTTATTTCATTTATTTGTTTCAAATTTAATTCTGGGTTTGCTTTTCATTTATTAGTTTTTTTTTTTCAGAAAAATATTGCATTTATATTTATTGCTGGTTCAGAATTATTTTTTTTTGAATATTTTTGGCAGTAGCCGCGTTTTAAACGCGGCCTAACGTGGAATCTATAGCCGCATTTTAAACGCAGCCATAGGCCTTGGTCTTAGGCTGCGTTTAGGACGCGGCCATAGACCTTGGTCTTAGACCATAGACCTTTGTCTTAGGCCGCGTTTGAAAAAGTGCGGCCATAGACCCCGGAGGCCTATAGTCGCGGGGTTTAGGCCGCATTCATAAACGCGGCCTAAAAAAGCGCGGTCATAGCCTATAGCCGCGTTTTTCGAACCTTATAAAACGCGGCCTAAAGTCTTTTTTTTTTTTTTTTTTTTTTTGTAGTGGCTGGATGTGGACGTTTATCCAAACCAACATCGACATATGTTGGATCATCTTTTTTCTGTGTAATCTTCTTGTAATAAAAACGATACAAATCTAAGAGTCCTGTGATGTATTAAATGTTAAACAATAACCTGATTTAAAAATATAAAAATTAATTTTTTTCAAAAACCCCACATTATGCAAAATGGACCCCAAAAAAAAAAAATTGTGAATGTAGCTGCCTTGTAATACGCACCTCACCAGGAACAAAATAAAACAAAGGACCTATAAGCTAATTCAGACATATCAGGTTATTTGATCTATGGATTAAATCATCGTTTGTTGACTTACCTATACCAACAATACAATGTCTCCTCAAATTGTTGGAAAATTATCGTTTCACATTTTTTGGTATACACACCTTGTGTATAATGTAAATACAATGTGTGTTTATCAGAAGCGTGAGACAGTCACGGTCCCAAATTATTTTAATCATGTCAGTGAAAATACCAAAAAAAAAATATTTAATTTAATTTAATTTACCATCGAAAAGAAAATCTTAATTGAAGCAAAATCAATCGAATTAAGACACAGGAGTAAAAATTAGAATATTCAAGTTCTCTATGGTTGGTAAAAACCATAAATCAAAGAATATGGTGTTGGGCTTTGTAGAGATTTGTTGTTGTTTTTGAGAGAGTGAAAAATTGTAGCCGCACTTTGTATTTTTTCCTTGATAATAGTGAAATTCTTACAACTTCGTGGACGTAGGCAAATTGCCGAACCACATAAATACTGTCTTGCGTGTGTGATTATTTTTTCTTTGGCGTGTGTTTTCTCAATTTTTGTTTCTCACAAGTTTGTGAATTCTGTGGTAATTTCATGGTAATTCCCTACAACTGTTATCAGAGCCTAGGGTTACGTTTGAGTGGGAGCAATGGCAGGGGAAGCAGGAAAGTCGTCTGGAATAGAAAAGTTCGATGGCACAGACTTTGGATTCTAGAGGATGCAAATCGAAGATTATCTTTATAGGAAGAAGTTGCATCTTCCACTTCTAGAGGAAAAACCTGCGACTATGAAGGATGAGGAATGGGCTCTTCTTGACTGACAGGTACTGGGAGTTATCAAGTTAACTCTATCTAGGTCTGTTGCACACAATGTTGTAAATGAGAAGACCACAGCAGATCTGATGAAGGTTTTGTCTAGTATGTATGAAAAGCTGTCAGCAAACAACAAGATGTGTCTAATGAAGAAACTGTTCAATCTGAAGATGGCAGAGAACGCATCAATGGCACAACATCTGAATGAATTTAATACTATCACAAATCAATTATCGTCTGTAGAAATTGATTTTGATGATGAGATCCGTGCATTGATTGTTTTAGCTTCTTTGCCAAATAGTTGAGAGGCAAAGCAATTCTACAAGAAAAGAAAAGAAAAGCTGAAGTACAATTACATACAAGATTTAATTCTGGCTGAAGAGATTCGCAGAAGAGATGCAGGTGAAACTTTAGGATCTGGTTTTCCCCTAAACCTTGAGACAAGAGGCAGAGGTAATTATAGAAATTCAAATCGGGGCAGATCAAAATCTAGAAATTCTAATCGAAAAAAAAGTAAATCTAGATCAAGCCAACAAGTACAATGCTAGAATTGTGGGAAAACAGGTCACTTTAGGAGGCAATGCAAAAGTCCTAAGAAGAAGAATGAAGATGATTCTGCTAATGCTGTAATAGAAGAGATACATGATGCATTACTTCTTGCAATAGACAGTCCACTTGATGATTGTGTTTTGGACTCAGGAGCTTCGTTTCATACCACTCCACACCAAGAAAGCATACAGAATTATGTTGTAGGTGATTTTGGTGAGGTGTATTTGGCTGATGGTTCAGCTTTGGATATTATGGGTATGGGAGATGTTTGGATATTGTTGCCCAATGGGTCTGTTTGGTTATTGGAGAACGTTCGACATATTCCTGACCTGAGGGCGAATCTGATTTCTGTTGGACAACTTGATAATAAAGGGCATGCAATACTATTTGTTGGTGGTACTTGGAAGGTTACAAAGGGAGCTAAAATATTGGCTAATGGAAAGAAGACTAGTACTCTATATATGACCTCAAGTCCAAGAGATACAATTGCAGTTGCTGAAGCAAGTATTGATACAAGCCTATGGCCTTGACTACTCAGAGATATTTTCTCCAGTTGTGAAGATGTCAACAATTAGACTGGTACTGGGAGTGGTGGCTGCAAAAAATTTACATCTTGAGCAGATAGATGTAAAGACGACATTCCTTCATTGTGACTTGGAGGAAGACATTTACATGATTCAACCAGAAGGGTTCATTATTCAAGAATAAGAGAATCTAGTCTGCAAACTGAGAAAGAGCTTATATGGCCTAAAACAAGCTCCTAGACAATGGCACAAGAAATTTGACAATTTTATGCATAGAATTGGGTTCAAGAGATGTGAAGCTGATCATTGTTGCTATGTTAAGTCTTTTGACAATTCTTACATCATTTTACTGTTGTATGTGGATGATATGCTTATTGCAAGGTCTAGCATTGAGGAGATTAATAATCTGAAGAAGCAATTATCAAAACAGTTTGCAATTAAGAATTTGGGAGCTGCAAAGCAAATCCTTGGCATGAGAATCATTAGAGATAAGACTAATGGTACATTGAAGCTTTCACAATCATAGTATGTGAAGAAAATTCTCAGCAGATTCAACATGAATGAAGCTAAACCAGTGAACACACCCTTAGGTAGTCATTTCAAACTAAGCAAAGAACAGTCGCTGAAGACAGAAGAAAAAAGGGACTATATGAGCAAGGTTCCCTATGCCTCAGCTATTGGCAGCTTGATGTATGATGTGGTGTGTACAAAGCCAGACATTGCACATGCAGTAGGAGTTGTGAGCAGATACATGAGTAGACCAAGAGAGCAACATTGGGAGGAAGTCAAGGGGATTTTGAGATATCTGAAGGGTTCATCAGATACATGTCTTTGCTTCACAGGTGCAAGTTTGAAACGGTAGGGTTATGTAAATGTTGATTTTGTTGTTGATATTGATAGTAGAAAGAGTACTATTGGGTTTGTATTTACTCTGGGTGGTACAGCTATATCCTGGGTTTCAAATCTACAAAATATTGTTTCTTTGTTTACTACAGAAGCTGAGTATGTTGCAGTAATTGAAGCTAGAAAGGAAATGATTTGGTTACATGGCTTCTTAGATGAATTGGGTAAGAAGCAGGAGATGGGCATTCTACACAGTGACAGTTAGAGTGCAATTTTTCTTACTAAAAATTCGGCTTTTCATTCAAAGTCGAAGCATATACAGACAAAATACCACTTTCTCCGGTACCTTGTTGAAGATAAATTGGTAATACTTGAGAAGATTTGTGGATTTAAGAACTCAGCAAACATGTTGACTAAGGGTGTCACTATTGAGAAGATGAAGCTGTGTGAAACTTTAGTTGGTCTTCTAGCTTGAGGACAGGGGGATGAGTTGCAGGGATGAGGGATTGTTTTTGGAAGATAGCGGTTGATGTTGGTGATTGAACTTGTCTCCAAGTGGGAGATTTGTTGGGCTTTGTGGAGCCTTGTTGTTGTTTTTGAGAGAGCGAAAAATTGTAGCTGCACTTTGTATTTTTTCCCTGATTATAGTAAAATCCCTGCAACTCCGTGGACATAGGCAAATTGCCAAACCACGTAAATACTATCCTATGTGCGTGATTATTTTTTCTTTGGCGTGTGTTTTCTCAATTTTTGTTTCTCACAGGTTTGGAAATTTCGTAGTATTTCCCTACATATGGTTTTCTATTTGACCTATCCCCTCCGTAATAGAATAGCCCAACTAAATCAATGTATGACATGAACTTGAAAAATCTAAATAAGACCCCTATGCTATGTGTTTAATTAACAAATTAATTATTACTTAATCCTAGAGGTAATAATAATTCACCAGTCAAAGGGGTCATGATTATATAATGATATAAAAATATTAGAATTTTATAATTGGAATTTTGATTTTGATCATTTAATAAAATATTAATCTATCTTGACAATATTCTCAACCTATTGATAAGACAATGAAAGTCAAAAGTTGATTTAACTCTATGTACATATTGTATATAAACTTATTTAAAAAAAAAAAAAGAAAAAAAGAAAAAATATCAGTAATATACCATTGTTATTAATATTTTAAAATTTTTTTAATAAACCCCAATCTCCCAGGCATAGATATCTGTGTTTAAAAAAAATGGTAGAAAGGGAACTGTGAAAATTAGGTGAAAATAGCCAAATACCATGTCTTGGTGAAATTTGTAGCAAACTAGCACTATTTCAGAAATATTTAGCAATATATCACTTTTTCAGTACTCGAGTTTCACAAAATCGAGTTCTAAATAGTACTCGAGTTCAGTGAACTCGAGTTCCTAGGTGAATTGCCAGCATAGCACGGATGATGTGGTAAAAAAGTAATATTAAACTTAATATTCCGAAAATTGAGTACTTCTCTATGGTACTCGATCTTACTGAATTCGAGTACCTTTTTTTTTTTTTTTTTTTTTCGTCGTAGAAGACTAGTTCCCACCAACTCTGTTGAAGAAGTGGGTTTTGAAATACCTGTTTGAAGAGAAGAGTTGAATAGTAGTAGTGGGTAGTAGGGAGCTTCAAACAAACAAACAAAAAGACAGCAAGTTCTCTAACTCTCTCTCAAACAAAGTAAAACTGGATTTTGGTTCTAAAAATGGAGACGCTGAGACAGAATATATATATATATATATATATATATATTAAAAAAAAGAGCAACAACCATTTTTAAGCTCAGGGTGACTTAAAAATGAAGCCGCTGACTGCAAAGTAAAGAAAGAGAAAAGAGAAAAGATTTTTAAATAATTCTAATAATGACTTTGAAAAATCAGTTGTTGTGTGAGAGTGGGAGTGGGAGTGGGATGGATGGACAAAAAGGCGAAAAGAAAGAAAAGAAAGGGTTTGTTGTTTATTTACATTTACATTTCATCACTTGCTTGGATGTTTCAGCAAAGTTGATGGGAAGTGGGAACCAGTCTTCTACTACGAAACAAGAAGTATAAAAAGAAAAAGAGAAAAAAAGTACTCGACTTCAATTAGATCGAGTACTATAAAGATGTACTCGATTTCCGTAATATTGAGTACCATATTACTTAAATTCCACGTCCATAGTGTCACGCTAGCAACTCACCTAGGAACTCGAGTTCAGTGAACTCGAGTACTATTTAAAAACAATGCTAATTTGCCACAAATTTTGCCAAAACATGGTATTTGGCTATTTTTGACATGAAAATTATATGAACATGATGCTTGTAACAATTTCATGTTAATTAAGAAATTCTATGTCTACTTACAGTCTGTTTGGAATCTACTTATTTTGTTAAAACTGAAAATTTTTTGCTAAAAGTATTGTAAATAAATGTAAAAATTAGCTAAAATAGTACAGTAAGACTTATGAATAATACCAAAAAGTGCAGTATGACCCATAATAGTAGCAAAAATAAGTTGAATAGTAAAATAAGTTGGCAAAAATAATTTTTACTAAACAAACACTTTAGGTAGTGTTTGGATTTAACATTTTCTGCGTTACGTTTTATGCGTTTGCGTTTACAAACGCAAGGAATCCACACTACAATACGCTCACTAAACACGCATAAGCCCAGCTAAAACGCATGGATGAAAAATAAAGCGCACCATTTCATTAAAAGCGGGCGTGTGCGTGTACTGGTCATGGACACAGAAACTCAGTACTGTTCACACTCAAATAACCCAAGAAGAAGAGCAGAGTCACAAATACAAAACGCAGCGTTCAAGTCAACGGCTATTTTTCATTCTCCATGAGTTTCTTCTCTCAACTACCGTGGCAAATGTCTTCAATGTTCTTCATCAATGCTCCGTCCTCTTCCGAATCAATGAATTGCACCTACCCACAAACCAAAATTTCATCAAAACAAATGAAAGACCTACATTGCAAACCCATTACGCGAAACAAACCCACCCCATCCCCTCTGTTCTTCCTTCGCTTCGAGCTTACCTTCCCTTCGCTTGGGATGTCATTGCCACCACTATGGGCCTCTACATTCACGGGTAAGTTGTGTCTAACTTCTCATACTCTCTAATCTGCTGGTGTGTGGTTATATTGTTTTTCATGAGGCTTCAATCTGTGGTTTTTTGTGTTCAACATTTGTGAGTGGTTTTTGTATTTTCCATGACACTAGTATTTGGGTTAATCTCTCCTTCTTGTAATTTTTTGTGTTTCTCTTCCTACCTATGTTGTATTTGGACTATGTGAGTTTACTTTGCATTTTCATGTGGGCATGCGTAACAGATTATGATATGCACACGAACTGTTTGTCGAAATGCCTCAATGAGTATAGAAGGAAGTTGTAGCAAAAATGGGTAAGGGGAAATCGAAAGACAGTGGTAATGATGCAAGAACTGATTTGAAAGAACCAGCGGAACTAAAAGCTTTTTGTGATTTGTGTGCTATTCAAGTCCTAGAGGGCAAGAGGAGTGGAGGATTTTTGAAAAAAGATGGGGTTAATGCAATGATTAAGCAGTTGGGTGAAATGGGAAAGTGGTGACTCACACAGTTTAAAAACAAATGGGATCATTTGAGAAAACGGTGGAAGGATTATAAGGAGTGTTTTGAGCATGAGATTGGGTTGGGTATTGATGCAGGAACTGGGCAGCTTGATGCCAGCGATGAGTGGTGGACCTGAAAGATTGCGATTAGTTCACTTTACATAATTGTGAAAAACTCCACTGTCTACAACTACATAATTGTATTCTAACAATTGGTTGTCCACATGTAGGCATGTCCCAAGGCAAGAACCTTTAAAAAAAGAGGTATGCCGAATCTTGACTCCATGGACATCAAGTTTAGAGGCACGGTTGCAACGGGAAAAAATACATTCTGCACGAGTGGTCAAATACCAAAGGAAAGCACTGAAGGGTCTGGGGACTCAGTTGATAGCAATGAATTTGTTGACCCCCAATGTCAACCCTCTGTGAATGTTGACCCAATGGAGGTTGAAGGCCCATCATTGTCAAGGACAGGATCGGCAGTGAATAAGGGGAAAGGCTTGGCAAGCGGTGTCCATCTTTTCAGGCCAATTTGCAAGAAACCAAGAAAAAAGTGTTCAGTTGTGCAAGAGATGTCCGACTCTTTAAAGAGCATCTTAGATGTTATTGTTGAAAGTAGAAGTGTAAGTACTCATACACCATGTGCTTCCAAAGTAACTATTGAGCTTAAATCAATTCTGGGGTGCAATCGGGTGATTACCTTCATCTATTTAGCACCTTCTTCTTCAAGGAAAAAGTAGAGGGTAGGAACATGTTTGTAGCACTTGCCAATAAGAAGGACGTCCAACTGAAGTGGCTAGAGATGCAATACCAAAGGAACCTTCAATTTCATTTTTCTTGAAGGAAAGGGGCTTGTCTCGATAGGGTTGCTTAGGCTTGGTGTTGTAGTAATCGGATTTTCTTTATGTACCTGTTGCACTCATTTTTTTCTTTTCTTTTTTTATTGGCAAAAACTATGCTTACCATGGGTGTGTATGTAAGACAATGGTTACTAATTAATTGTCATGTGTAGTATATGCTTACCTGTTTTTTTTTTTTTTTTTTTTCTTCTACTAGTGTTGATAATTGTCATTATGTTTTTTAGTGAACATTCTTTCTTTTTTCCCTGTGGAGGAGTCAGCTTTAATCAGTCGATTGGTTCAAATAATGTTTATAGTTTTTGCATTTTCTTTAACAATAAATCTAGAAACACAAACATTTCCACAACTGTTGAGATACTTGTTTTGTTTGGTATACAAGAAAAGTGGTGTTACTATGTTAGTGATGGACTCATTTGAAAGTGATGTGCTAGCCATAACTTTTCTCCCTTAAAAAATTTGAAAAAAGTTATGAAGTTTAAATTTAATTGCTTGAGCTTGACTATCTCATAAATGTAAAACATGATGTTAGACTATTTAATTGGTGTTGTATGTAAATATTTTTAAAAAAAAATTGTGATGAACATGTTGATCATTTGTTGCTTCATTGCTCCTTTGCAACATTATGGTCCTTTTTGGTTAAATGTTTGTGGGTCAATGGGAGATGGTAATGGAGATGATAGATGTGTACTCTAGTTGGCAAGTGGTTTTTTGTACAGATTTGGTTAAATGTTTGTGGGCCAATGGGAGATGCTATGGTAGTTACTAGTTGTGTACGATATATGAAAGATGAGAAAAGTAATTTTGCATCAAGGCCAAATCCCTTCTAAAGAAAGATTGTTACTGAGTAACCTAGCGTGATTTAATTGGGGTTGGTGTGTGTGTGTGTGTGTGTGTGTATGTGTATATATATATTTGTTGTGTGGTGCAGCCTGATAGGTTTGCTGCTTGTATTTTGATTTGTTTGAGTGTTGCTCTTTGTGGCTCTTCTTGTGTTTTTTCAAGCTACTTGCCCTGCTGTTGGTGTGTTGCAGGTCTTAGTCCTACTGTTTCTGTGTTCTATGCTATAGGGTATGCCCTGCTTCTTGTGTAATGAGTTTTGCTTCTTATGTAATGAGTTTTGCGTATTCTATGCTGTAGGGTATGCCTGCTGTTGATGTGTTGCAGGTCTTAATTCTAGTTTCTTCTTCCTTTTTTCAAATATAAGGTCCTTTCTTAACCTATAGTTAGGTACAATATTGATCTAAAGAGCTACTTAGTTTATTGCAACTCCTATGCAAGTTAGTTGAGTCCCCTAGATAAGGCTTGGTTATGTTCTCATGTACTTGAGTACTGGGATTTTATGTCCTTTCTAATTCTTCTTCTTTCCTACCCTAAAAATCTGTAAATTGTGCTCCTGCAAGAAAATGTCTAGAAAGAGTCAAGATCACAAATATTTCAATAAATAAATCTTGGTGTTTAGTTTGTGGATATGATTACCGTATCTGTCAGTCTCCATGTAAAGCACCACTGTCATGTGTAAATTGTTTTATATATTAGGTCTACAACATGTAACGGCCTCTTTTTGTTTGACTGTATTGGTTTTAGCTGTGAGCTTGTAAAAGTTTTATGAGGACCATACCTATTCATCATTGATGTGTTGTAACTCATAATGTTGTTCTAGGAGAGTCAAGTAAACTATTGGTACATTGTAACCAGAGGGTCCCTGTTTCAATTGTAATTGGTTATTGTAAAAATTGTACAACTCTCTCTCTCTGTTCAAGCAACTTCCTAGAAAGAAGAAAGGATTTCAAAGTTATTATTATTTAAGCACAAAATGTAAATTAGGTTCAGGATTTAGGAGTGTATTGATGCTACAGTATGATGGGAACAATGTAAATGAGATTGTGTTAAAAGTTATTTGTTAAGTGACCTGCCTCACTGTTTTTCCTAATGGGTACTACTTGCTCAATGAAGAAGTTTACAAGGAATTTGTTCACAACTCCTTTGTTGGAGGCTTTGATATAGCTTATCCCACTATCCCCATATTTTTTGGTGGTGTTATTTACTGATTTATTTTTTTATTTTATTTTATTTTTTGCCAGAATTTGTTACAAGATTAATCCATTTGGTAGTGCTGTTTTTCGAGCTTGGTCATAATATTGGTTGGTGCTTTTTGATAACTAATGGAACTTTATTGATGAAAACTTAAGACCAAGAAGCAAGGCATCTTAGTACACAGGTAGTGTACTAAGGAAGGATAAGAAATTTGTTTTGGTTTTTCGTGGTTGGTGTTGGGATTTGAATATGATCATTACTTCCATTTGTTTTAATTTAGTTTTTTCTTTGAACAAGAAATTTTGTATGAGAAAGGGAAAATTGTATTTGTTATCTTGAACTAATTATCCTTAACAGTGTTGTTGTATGAGAGCTTTAGGTATTTGGTTTTTTTTTTCTATTTTTCTTTTTTGGGGTTATAACTTATACATATAAGAGCAAGAAGACCAGAGAAGTCTGGCTCTTGTAAACTTCTGTGTGTTTAAACTTTTTAGGGTCAACATTCTGTGTGTTAAACTTCTTTTGTAAAGCTCAGTTTTTAATTCCTGAACAACTTTTGCAGTCTCATTGTTAAGAAGCTGGCTACATTAGGTCTGCATCAGGTGCTACATCAGGGTTGCATTAGGTGCAGCATCAGGTGCTGCATAAGGGCTACATCAGGAGTTGTATCAAGTTGTATAGCTAACATGTGCTCAGATTGTATTTAGACATGTGATAGATTGAAGAGTCTCATTAATTGTCATCCACGACCATATTCATCTTACTAATCTCAGTTTTCCCTGCTGACATTAGGTACATGATCCCAACACCGAGTCCCCAGCCAAATAAAGAGCTTTTTGTAAAGTAGACCATATTTTCTAGTATCCTTGGCTTTCCATAGATAGAAAAAGAAAGAAGTCTCAAGGTATACAAAAGGATGGATTTGCTAAACAACTCATCTGATTCCCAGCACTAGTGAGTTTCTATACTTTCCCCTCTAGATGTGAATATACAACTTTTAGAAATCTTGGATGAAATCGTGAAAGCATATGCTTAGGATTGTTAATTTATTGGTACCACCATAGTTTGAGCCTAGTACTAATAAAGGTTCAATAAAGTTTAACAACTTGTTTTTAGCCTACATATTATAGTATTACATTAGTATTTGTACATGCAATTAAAGTCAGTAACATATGCAGGGATGCAGACTTCGACCTAAGCGATGACATTGTACTCGCAGCATATATAGCCAGGTGTGTATGTGTAGCTTACGTGGAGACCTATATGACCAATGTACCATTGCATACAAATATACAAACATGGTATGAATGGGTACAGTATACATTAAATGGAAATGAGCAGAATTGTCTAAGAACTTTTAGAATGTCAAGCCATGTGTTTCAACAATTATGTACTACATTGTGCACTCAGTATGGATATAACGATTCCAGAAGAGTTTGCTTGGAAGAGTCTGTGACAATGACATTGGTGGTACTTGGTTATGCCTCAGGTAACGAAATAATGCAGGATAGATTTTAGCACTCGGGTGAGACAGTGCATCGACACGTGGCCACAGTAGTTACATTGTTAGCCACCGTTATGGCAGTAGACATTATCCAGCCTGCTGATCGTACATTTCGTAACATGCTAGAACATATTCAGCATTCAAATCGATATTGGCCACATTTCAAGGTACTTTGTGAATTTGGTATCTAGACTTGATTTTATTCAAATTATCTTTATGGTCATACCATGTATTTCATTTCACATGGTATTTTTGTGGCACTGGTTAGGGTTGCATTGGTACGATTGATGGGGTCTACATCCCCGTGGTCGTACTAGTTGATGAGCAACACCCGTACAAAGGTAGGAAAAGGACCACAATAACAAACTGCATGTGCGCATGTGATTTTGACATGAAATTCACATTTGCGTGTGTTGGATGGGAAGGGTCAGTGCATGATACAAGGATATTTTTAAGCTGCCTCAATAATGAGAGTGACAACTTCCCAAAACCTCCAGCTGGTTTGTAAAATATGCAGCTTAATTACAGTATTAAAGTGTGTATTATGTAGTGAAAATGCTAATGTACTAAACGTTTTCATTTGCAAGAAAGTATTATTTTGTTGATTCAGGGTACCCTATGAAGAGAGGCTTCCTTGCACCATATAAGGGGGAGAGGTACCATATCCCCGAATTTCAACGAGGTGAACATCTGCATTGTCCAGAGGAGAAATATAATTATCTTCATTCCTCACTTCGTTCGGTCATAAAATGAACATTTGGAGTTTGGAAGAATAAATGGAGAATTTTGAGAAGTATGCCACCCTTTTATATACGCACTCAATGTCGCATCATTATTGGTACAATGGTTCTTCACAATTTCATTAGAGCACATGAAAACAATGACGTTGAACGTTCCAGATCTGCATGGGGCACATAAGAGAGGTCATTAAGATGCCATGGCAGATGTGATCTCAATCTCGGACGAAGTTGAGATGAAAGAGGTTCGTGACAATATCACAGCATCGATATGTGGGATGTGTCCATTGTAGGACTTAAGTTGTTACATAAGTTATATTCCCCTTAACAGATTATGGTGACTATTATTTTTGTCACAATAGAAATTAGTGTGGTTGAAAATACCATTAACATTATGGTAATTTATTGTGGGGACCATAACTGATGGTTCACAAACTTCAATGTAATACCATTTTTTTTGTTTTATGGTGATTTATTGTTGGTAAGCAGAATTGATAGCTCACAAAACTTTATTGTAATACCTTTGATTTATGCATTTGTATATATTGTTACATGTGAAACTCATGGGTATTGCAACAATAGATTTCAAGCTTACAGGGGACTTCTAAATAGACTCCAATCTTGTCTGAACAAGAGATAAAATTAATGGATTTTAAGATTGCAACAGTAATGTGCCAGGAATTTTTAAAAATAAAAAAAAATATCTACCGTAAATTTGTTTTAAAGACCCCAAGAACCCTAACTATCAATTGCTGGCAAAGTGTATATAGATAAATAAATATAATATATATATATATATATATATATATATGTATATATAGACACACATATACAACAACAGAACTTACAATCTCCATCAACTTGGCCATTAACATTATCTCCATCTAACGTCTCCACATTGTTTTAAGAAGTACAACTATGTTAGTTTGGAGACATTTGTGGTGTTATCTAGTTACAATTGTGGTATTGTCTTAGTGAAGCTAAAATTATTACAAGTTATTTGTAATAGAAATGTGGTTTTAGAACTTAAAAGGGGGAAAAAAATTAATTTATAGCGGCGGGAAAAAACCGCTGCTAAAGGACTAAAATTATGAGATAATTGGAGACCTATAGCGGCATTTATAGTCCGCCACTAAAGCCTTACACATATAGCAGCAGGTGTAACCGCCGCTAAAAGGTGCGTAAAGTCTGTTGTTTAATAAACCCTATAGCGGCGCTTAATGCCCGCCACTAAAAGGTCACTTGACTCGATGGTAACCTCATATGGTGGCGGTTTTCTGCCTGCCGCAATAGGTCAAAAGCGCTGCTAAATGAGCGATCTATTGCAGCTTTTTTTTTTACTGCTGCAATAGAGCTATTGCAGCACCACAAGGCTGGCGGGTAGAACCGCCACAATAGCTCTTGCTGCAATAGGCCAAATGGACCTTTAGCAGCGGTTTTGGCTCGCCGCAATAGGCCAGTTTTTTTGTAGTGATAGTTTTAATTCAATTTTGGTTTATTTTTTTGAAAAATATAAAAAGCTCCAAAAAAAAACACGCCTGAAGCACGCTTCTTTGAATGAGCCTAGCTTTTAAGGCAAAAAGCACTGGAGCCTTAGGGCTTTGAACTTTGAGCATAACCACTCTTCTAACATAACTGCTTGTGGGTTGGCCTATTCGCGAGTTACTTGCGAGTTGCCACAATTGTAACTGACTTTTGAAATTCCTCATGTGCTCCTCACATGTCAACTTGCGGGTGTTGTAGTCTTGACCTACTCATGAGTCAGTCTCGAGTTCCACTGAATATGCAATTCTTCACAACTCTAGACTAAACCCATATACATTAAATTTCACAAAAATACAAGAAAATAGATGCATGGATTACAATCAAATTAACACACAATAAAGCCAACTAAAAGAACGTAAATTAAAAAAAAAAAAAAAAAACTTAACATAATCAAACTATGTAATATACTTCTCCATTGGAAAACAAAATTATGCTAATATTGAGTACTAAAAGTAAACCCTATTACTAATCGACTTAGAAAACCCTAATTCTAATTGAATGGGGAAATACTAATAATTGAGTTATACAAATAACCTTGACCAATAAAAAATATAGTTAACTTACAAAACTAAAATTAAACTAAATATTTCTTTGCACTTCCCATATAACTCCAACTGGTGATATGTGAAGGCTCAATATTTGTATGACAGTATTTGGGAAGTAGTTTTAAGATTGAGTGGTATCTACCAATTCTTTCCTTCTCAATTTGTTGGAATTCAGTGAACTCCTAAACTCTAAGATCTAGAACGAGTTTTTTTTTATATTCTATATCAGGTACGTACTACCATGTTCTATACTTCTATTAAATATTACTTATACAAAATAGTCCTAGGAGTCTGAAGCGTAATTTGTTTAGTAAACTTTTAAAAGGCTATCAATCTGAGGCTGGACCGTGCTTAGCCTGACACTCATCCAAAAGGCAACAATTAAAGCTAAGATAATGGAACTCCTACATTAAAGGCTATTCAAGCACAACAAATGGTACCTGAGATTCATAGATGATAAATAATTTGTAAGATGATCAAATAGTCAAAGGGTTAAGTTATGATGCATACTTAGCGGTCAACTTAGCAAATTTCAAACAGTGCACCTGAAATCACAAGACATACTATAGCAAAAGCAGCTAGAGAATATGTAAATCCGCCATATCAGACAATATTTATTCCTAAACTGACTACAAGCCATTTGTGTGTGTACTGGATTTTTTTTTTTTTTGGGATAAAAGTTCGAAGAATTTTGTTCAAAGGAGAAGAATTCATCAGCACATTGAGTATGTCCAAAAGTTATCCCACGTAAGACTAAGTGGTGTGATTCCCCCTTGGATGGTTTTGGATTGATCAAATTGGAGGGGAGAGATTCAAGGATGGGTGCCTATTATGCCAAATATGTATTCAGTATATTATATAATATTGATAAATAACAAATCAGAAACAACCAAATGCCATAGTCCTAGTACTACGAATGCCTGCATACACATATGTAGACAAGACTGAACAAGATGAAATTCATAACTCACAGATCTGACGAAGGAGCTACTGGTTTAAATCCCCGAAATACATTCTCAGTTTCACGATTGTTCAGTATGTTAACCCTTTCAAACAGAACTCTTCTTGAGAGCCTCTTTTTTACTTTAACCTAAAAAATCACCAATTATGAGCAATTGACAACAACAATATAGCCAATTATGAGCATCTGACAGTAAAAATCAATAATGAGCTTTTCCAAATAATAGGCAATTACAATTAATGAGTTTGGATAATTCTCCCCATGTCAAATTTCAGGAATCCAGCAAACACCTCATATATTAAGCCCAAATATCACATAAATGATAATATATTGCACGTTTTACCTGGAAATATTGTTTGTAAAAACATGCTAATAACACAAGATGCTTTTCATTTCTAAATGATTGGGATAAATCATTTTTAAGATGCACAATACACACACACATACACACACACAAAATAAAATTTTATTGAAAACAAAAGAATACATGAAAAAAAATATAAAAGTGCATATGAACACTAGATGATTCTCAATAAGTGAATACATGAAGTCTCTGCCCAACTCAATCTGCAATGAATTGGGTCTCCTACTGTTGTGTGATTTTAAGACCATTAAAATGTGATTCAAAGAAGTTAAAATCGCCTAGAGTTGGATCCCTTCCTCTCACTCCTCAGTCAAGCCTTTCCTCATACTATTTATATTCAGAGTAGGATTTATGATGCTGGCAAGTACTTCCGATATTATCCAGCATGGTCTGAAAGCCCTTTTTATCTAAAAAGTCTTATATTTGAATATTGTGAAAAACCCCAAGTTAGGGACCCCGCCTCATGAAGCAGAGGTTGCTAGTTCAAAATTTCCCTTTCTCCCCTTAAGGACAAAGTCTCATAACTGTGTATTGTGAACCCTAACTTGTTTAAGTTTCTGTTTCTGTTTCCCTTCCATAATCTATATGCAAATTCAAGCATGCATGTCACGGTTTGAGATTGACACAAATTGTTGGTGAACATGTCAAGGTTTGAGATTGACACACATTGTTGGTGAACATCTTGGCAGTCTAATCTTTTAGGAGAATCATTTCTCCAACATTGGAACAGTGATTTGGGTAACTCCTTATTTTTTTACACCAATAATATACGTCTTGGTGGGTCTGTATGTGTGTGTGTGTGTGAGAGAGAGAGAGAGAGAGAGAGAGAGCATGTTTGTGTGCTTTGAATGGTTTCTCATAATTACCTTAGGATGAAGAGTTGCAACATATAATGACTCACGGACCAGAGGGAAGATAGCATCCACAAAGTCCTCAACCATCGCTTTAGCTCTATATATGGTACAAAGCTTCAGTTTTACCTTTTCATTTAGCCACCAGGGTTTAGATTTTTAAAAAGGTAGTTCAATAGAGTTTGCACATATAAGCCAAAAGACATTATAAGGAAAGAAGAACGTGCTGTCGTAACAAATATTATAATAGAACATTTTAAAATTAAATACCAAAATTTTTTGGCGGAGCAAGTAATGAAATTGCGTCTTCTTCTTTAGCTTCTTCTAGAAGGAGGGAAGCCAGAGTTAATCGGGCATCAATATTGTCCTCAAGAATTTGTAGAGCTGAGTTGGATTGGAAAATTAGTTAGTTAAAAACATATTATAATTTTTTATAAAGAAATATTTCTAGATAATACAATGACACATAACATCTCGCAGAAGATAGAACAGTTCTATATTATCAGTAAGATCATGTCAAATTCCGTTAATCAACACATAAACTCCACCATCAAGAAAGAAAAACATTTTCTCACTACTCTTGCAACTTTATCACATTAATCCAAGCTTTCTAATTAACGAAGCAAACAGCAGACCTTATGTAGGCATTTTCCCAGTATAGCCACACTAATGATCAGTGTACTGTAGCAATTAATTTTGCATAGTATTACAGCATCAACAGTCATCTTCCTGCAGCTTAGGTCGTTAAGTGTCTTTTTTTGGGTACCTATGGTCAATCACAACTTTTGTAATGAAAGAGAAATGTTCCTACAGCTTGTTAGAATTCTCCGACACGATATAAAGTTGTAGCCAACAATCCAAGTTCAAAGAACACAGTTGTAATTTTTTAAGTTACTTTTTGTAAAGTTCAACATCATGAAAATAAAGTAATATTCATCTTCAATAAAACTATTACTACTTATATAAATAAGTAAAAAATAAAAAGTTCAAAGAACACAGTTTACTTGACTCAATCCCAATGAAGAGATTACAGTTCAAATAAAATTTATTAGATATTAGTTTTCAGACATGATATAGAAACAAAATTAACAAAACTTTTCTCCAAGAAACTCTTTTTTTGGTTTCCATTACCACCTCCTAGGCTTCCACTACATGAAGTGGAAATGAACACCAGACTTTAGTTCAATGAACAGAAATGTCCGGTATTAAAATAATAGGTATAATGCATGAAGCAAATTAAAATGACTCTCTCTCCAATTCAATAATTTCAATTTCTCTTTCCCCTTGTTCCTTTCCTCACTTTTAGTCAAGTGAACAGAATTTACTACTTATAATTATTACACACGTCTTCTTTATTTTAAAGCAAATTAACATGAGTCTTCTTTGTTTTTTCTTCCCTTTTTTACACCGCCTATAAGTCACTATCTTTGTCCCTCTCATATATTCTATCTCATGATGGCGTAACCATAGCATGATTAGAGAAACTATATCCTTTTTGGATATTGGGCCATGCCAGGTGCGGTGGCGGGATTGTTATTTTTCTGGCATCAATGGCTTGGGAGTCATACTTTGGATATTTGGAATTTGATTCTATGTTATTTGATGTGGATTGTTTGGTTGGAACAAAATCATCATTCCTTTGAGGAAACTGAGAAGACATTGGAAGAGTTGAAAGTTCTATGCAAGCACAGTCTTTTTGATTGGTCTTGTTATTGGGGTTTTACTGATTGATCCTCTCTCTGAGTTTTTATTTTTTCTTAGATTAGCTTCCTAATTTCCTTCTTTTTTTGTTGTTTGATTTTTCCTTATCCTGATGTTCATCATCATGAGCAACTTGTTTTATTTTCTTTACTATTTTCACTAATAATATTTCTCTAATTATCTATTTTCAAAAAAAAAAAAAAAATTCCTCTTTGGAAGTCTACGGTTAAAGCAAAGCCTAAGAATAAGAATAGAAGTCCATGGTAGTAGATTAGGTTTTTATATTTTATGTTTTATTAGGTCATTCTAGAGTCAAAGGTATTTTAGTAACTCAATAATTGTTGGGTATGAGGTATAGTTATGAGCCTTGGGCTTTCTTTTATTAATAACTAAGTCTTATTTAGTTTATGGGTACTGTTCACACATTTTTTATATTAAAAAAAAGTCTATTTATGATTATTTTCTCTCTTTTCAACCATAACTCAAGTATTTTGGGCATGTTTGGTAGCAATGTTTAAATATAGGTGTTCAAAATGATGTAAAAACTATAATTTAAAGAGTGTTGTGGAAAAACATGTTTAAAGTATTCATAATACAAAAAAAAAAAAAATGTGTTTGATATCATATTTCAAATAATATATTTTAAAATACGAAAAAACATAATTGCGTGTTTAGAATGTGTGTTATTTTAAAAAAGTGATGATTGTATAGTAAACGAATACAATTTTACTTAAGGAGAGAGAAAAAGAAAGATAAAAAGAAGAGAGAAGGACAAAAAGGTGGGCCCATGGGAGAAAAAAAAAAAAAAAAAGAGTTTAGCCTTGTCAATGGGTCCCACGATTTTCAACTTATTTATAAAACAACCATTCAACAACGTTACTTGAAAACGACCATTCAACTTATTTACAAAACGACCATTCAACAACGTTACTTGAAAAGTAAAAACTGGTTTGGATGGGTTTTTAAAATACATGTTTTAAACACCCTAATGTGAGAATTGTAACTCAAACACCCATTATAAAACATCGCTACCAAATTTTTTGAGCTACCAAACAGGCCCAAAGTTTCTTTCTTGAACCCTAATCCTTTTTCTAATAAGGTTCTAAACCCAAAAATCCTACTAAACCTTACCCAACCACAACCACACATAGACAAGTTCTCTAATTTGTCCTATGACATCTAACCAAGACAGCTAACCAACATGCAACATCAATGTTTGAAAAAAAAAAAAAAAAAAAAAAAAGAATATGGCAAAGTGGCGATAGGAGTTACGGGAGGCAAAGTACATAGAAAAAAAAAATTAATAGCAAGCTATAAATCTTAGGGAAGCTGTACATAGACAGTCAGAATAGGAGGTGGACATAAAGTTCACAATGATTTAAGCAAGTGAATGACACCAAAAATTTTGCCATTGCATCATGGGGGGACGATCAATCAAAGGCCAAGTAGTTTAAATCAATTCATTAGCATATAATAATGTTAGCTACAATTTCATGTATTATTTCTAAACCACCATAGACAGGAACCTTAAAAACCTACAAGAATGAGGCCTCAAAAATACAAATAAATATCTCCTTACCTGAAGCGAGTCCTCAGCATAGCTTTCCTTAACTTTACTCAAGTTTGAAATTTCAACAATGACAGCTTCCACTTGAATAACCCAGCTTTCCATCTAATGTGATCTTTGTACTGGGCTCAAACACACCCTCATGGGAACTTGAGCCAGATACACTAGGAGCAAGAGGGCTGCTGGGGGAAGCATACCCTCCAATAGCTGCACCAATGCTGTTATCAAATAACGAAACCATAGCCCAGGCAAAGGATTCTCTGAAAGGCATGATTTGAGACCACACCTGCAGTTTCTGCCTTTCTCTCTCAGACAAATGCCCCTGTTCAGATAGGATAATGCAATGAATTTACAAAAACAGAATAGTTCAATCAAGCAATCAATGAAAAGAATAAATTTGTACCAGATTATTGAAAGTAAGGAAAAGAAAAATGCCATCAACAACACACACAGAATTTTGTAAAGTCATTTCAAATAATTCACAGAGAAGTGTATTCAAGGTGTCATGACATCCAGGACTGAAAAGAGTGATGATCAATACAAATGCCAAGATCAGGTTGAAACCCAGCAGGTCATGGGGAGACCAGAGCCAGCCTATGATGCACAAGTATGGATACGAGTATTGGTACTATACGGGTATGGGTACGGAGATACAACATTTCTTAAAAAACTTAGGATACAATACGTAGGGGATATGACAATTATTTAATTAGTTAATATTTTTTTAGGTATATTTAAATAATTTTGGACATAATTTTTGTTTATTTTTGGTTTTAAAATTAAGTAACAATAACATGTTTGAAAAAATATCTAAAATTAATCTAGAGGAAAGTTTAAAATCAATTAATAAACATAAACACAATTTGAAAAAAATAATAAATTTAAAACTATATACAGGATTTTTTAGGAAAAAAGAATATATAAAAGCATGATAAAAATTATATGACTGTAACATAATAAAAAGAATATTAGGCTTATGCTTTAAAATGTTTTTTTATATTCAATTTTCAATATCTACCGAGTGCCGAGATGATGATTGTGCAGTCTTTTTTGGGAAAAAGAAAAGAAATAAATAAATGTACTCTTTGGGAATAGTTGACAGCTGGACTTTTTTATTATAGCTGTATCTGGCCGTACCCAGAATAAAAAAACATTTTTTTTTGCTTTGATACGCTCTGGCTACACATCCAATACATATCGGAAATGGGTACGAAGCCAAAATTCACGTATTTATGCTTCCCAGGAGCCAGCACTGGCACAGTTGGTGGTAACTCTAGCCCCAACTTCATAATTCTAACTAAGGTTAACAAAATTAAGCAATTTGTTAAATACAGACAAGGCATTAATTTCTCAAGATGTCAACAGAACCAAAATTGAAAACAAAAAAAAAGTGACAGTGAATGGACATTTTTCATTTGAAGGAGAGAGAAGAAACCAAAAAAAAAATTAAAAAGGCCCACCAAGAATGTTGCCGACTGATAATCCACACAAATATCAAATTTTAGTTCATTTAGAAACAAGTTGAGGGCAACTAGTTAGAATGGAAATTTAAAGATTTATTCGGATATACCGGTTCTTTACGTGAATAAACAGAAGATGTAACTCCGCCTTCTTCAGTGGCATGCCTTTCTAACTGGATTAAAAGACAAACTGATGCGGATGGAGCATCCAAATAGAAGATTCCTCGTGGTTCATAAGAAAGTTTTTCCTGTAAATGGTGTCAATGAAAAAACACTACCTTGGTCATACCGGGGGGGGGGGGGGGTGGTTTGGTTGGGCCCGTTCTTCTTAATTCGGCCCAACTTGCTTTGTTTTGAAGACAAGCTGAGCCCTTCACCAGCCCACACCATCAAACTTTTGAGAATAATGGTAAAAAAAAACGACGTTGTCATAAGAGACGCTTAAGACGGAGCCTGAAAGACAAAATGGACGGCCCAGATGGAAAGTCCTTGACCACTCCCACCCTATAAAGGCAAAGGAATCGCCACAAACCCTAGCTCCATCTAAAGAGAAAAACCCTTCTCGTTACTGCGCATCACTGCTCATTTCCGATCCCATGGGTAAACACACACACACATTCTCTCTCTCTCTGCAAAACCTAATTTACTTCCATTTTCATTTTGTATTTTCTGGTACATGTTTGTCTTCCATTGCTGGGTTTGATGGGTTGATCGATTTTGATTTTTTCACATGGGTTTGATCGGTTTAATCTAAGATATTTTCAAGTTCTTCCAAAACTTCATAAACGTTAATCAAAGCTCAGATTGAAAAATCGCTCCAAATCCTACTCCCCAACCACCATATTTACTCACCCTCCACATACTTTATCTCAAATCAACTATAATTGCCTTCACCCCGCCTCTGGCGCTCGCAGACACTTCGTCCTCCTCAGTCATTCAAACATTTTCATCATCCTCCTCCAACTCATTTCCTGCACATAAGGTAAACCAGATTAGACCTTTACCTTAGGTGCAAGAAATGAGTTGGAGGAGGAAAGCCATTGACGCTACCATGGAGATGGAGTTGTCAAAGAAAACGCGCAGTGATAAGGACACCGACGGTCGAAAAACCGTCGAATTTTACTTTGTAAAAAGGTGTTTGCTTTGTCTTATTTTACTTCTTTTAATGTGTTTTGTTGCTTTACATTTCCAATTCATGGTGGCACTGTTGTAGGTGCTTTGTTTTTTTATTTTGGAAATTGTGATTAATCAAAAAAGAGGAATTCTCCTGTTTCTTAAGTCATCGTGAATAGTCTTTTTTTGTTCAAAATTTCCAATTACCCAACTCCAGTTTGAATTATGTTATTTTGGGTTCAGTCAATTTCTTATGACTATTCTTATTTTAGATATTTGTATTTTTTTTTTTCAGCATCTTTAACCATATTGAAATAGCTTTGCTATTTGCCTTCATATGGGCATTTTCTTGGATATTGATATGTTATAATGGTTGTTGATTCCCCAATTAAATGTCGATGCTGAGTAACTTATTGGATAATGTTTAGAAATATTAGGCAATATTTGAATCTCTTCTTGCTGTATTCGTGCTGGCATTTGTGTAATTGTCTATTTTGCTATTGGGATATATGTTTCACTTGTCTGAAAGTTAGACTATGAAGAACTTGCCAGGGCTAACATTGTCTGCATATTATGTAGTCATTATTAAGTGATTGTTCTTCTTTGACTAATTAATGGTTGTGTGAGTGGTTTCTAGTGCTTGTGAATCTCTTTGCTCCTGCAGGAGCTTGAGAGGAAGAGAAAGGAGAGAGCTCAAGTTGAGGAAGAAGCAGTTGACAAATTGAGGGTTAAAGCTGAGAAGACTGCCGAGGAGAAGCTTGGCCCCCAGCTTGAAGTTATTGCACCTATCAAGTATTAAGCATTGAAACACGGTTATTTATATTGAAAAAACCATGGGACAGCTGAGTTGTAGTTAAATTTCTTTAGCATTTTGTTTCAATGTTTCTATCCGTTTGTGTAAGGTACATCTGCCTTGTTGCAATTTTTCAAGTAGAAGATGTCATGTTATAAATCGTTATCTGACTTGGGTTTTCAAATTAGCTATGTTTGTGTCATTAATTGTCTCGTACTCCGTTATACATTTTTTACTTAATTTGTGATGTCATTTGTATTTTTTGTTTGTGTGGATTGGATGAAAATATTTTCATGTTATTTCTAGAATGTTTACTTTTAGGATGTGTTTGGAATGAAGTGATTGTTGTTGTGGGGGTGATTTTTGGAAGGGGTGGGGCTAGGGATAGTTAGGAGGTGCTGAGGAGAGCCTGATTTTTTTTTTTTTTTTTTTTTTTATGGGAGAGAGCCTGATTTTTTGGTAATTAATTTTCACCTTTACCAATTTTCCAGCGTAACTAATTCGCAATGATATATATTTTGTAACCATTAGGTCATTTTTTGGTTTGTTTTACAAGAGGGAAAGCTTATGTGAACTATTGTTATTTTCACCCTTAATACCAACTAAATGTTTTAATTTTGACCTACCTGTTTTGAATCGCTTGCCATGGTTGTGGTCATCATGTAATTTTCCTGCTAAGATTTGGTCCCTTCTGAATCAAAGATTTTAGTCCCCAGGATGGGTGCTTTGTGAAGAGTATGGCTTGTGTAGGTTTGGTCGTTTACCCTACTTAATGTCCAGAATTTCATATGCTTTGCGCCCATGCCTAGATGGCTGGTCTTTATGCTTGTTGGTCTCATTAAACCCTTGAAAACGGCTGTTTATGCTGTCGAAGATGTATTTAGTAGTGATTGTTCCATTTAACCTGTGGTTTCATTTATCATATTTATTCTTTGAAGCAACTCACCTGTGTGTTTGGATTAAAAGATGCTTAAGTTTTGCTTTAAAAATAAATTGGATAAAAATACATCACCAATTTATTTTTTGAAACTCTAAGAAGCTATACCGTAAATTCTGCTTGCTCTAATAAAATTCTATTTTGTTGCAAAAAAAATTTGTTTAACGCGTAAGAGGCGTCTGCAGGATTTGATAGCTCCAATTTAGATTGCAATTGTAGATTTGTAGGAATGATAATTTTCTCGTTATGGTTACATTGTCAAACGTTAAGTGCACATTTGTTAGGTCAATAGTAGCACAGGCCTAGCAACGGGTCTGCCCTTAAATTATTATAATGGTAAGTTAGTAAATGGTAACACAGGAAATTCATTACCTAAAAATCAAATCCTAAACCAGAGTCTGCAACAGTTCTTACAGATTAAGTAAAAAACGTTAGACAAGTCTGAGGCTAACAATAAAGCAACAGCGAGAGGAACATTGTGCACTTAGAAATCAAATCCTCAACCAGAGTTTGTAACGGTTCTTACAAATCAAATCCTAAACCAGAGTTTGCAACAGTTCTCACAGATCAAGTAAAAACATTAGACAAGTCTGAGGCTAACAATAAAGCAATAGCGAGAAACCTGTATTGCCTTTTCTTAACCAGTATGCACTACAAAGGGGAACAAATGCTCAATTACTAAATGGTCAAAAGCTGCTTAATGAATTTTCAGAAAAAAAAAAAAAAATAGGGATGTGCAATGCTCCTTTTGATCTGACAGCGTTCTGTGATGAAGACAGGCTTTTGCTTTTATACATTCTTGGCATTTTGTGTGCTTAAGTTTTTCTCCAAATACCTGATTCTGGAACTTCACCATCATTTTTCCTGGTTTAGGTTATTTTATGCTAATTGGAGAAAAAAAGTAGATCATGCTTTGCAGGAGTTGCACCTTGAGAGAGTTTCTGATTTTGGTACTCTTTCTTACACTTTAAGCCTGCTGAAGGTCCCCCCTACCTCCCTACATATTTTTGAGTTATATTGCTTAATATATTTGTTTTCTTCCGTTAGTCTCCTACTTTGGCATTTCCAGTCTTATGAATATGTACTTTGTGCAGAGGTTGGTAGTATTTTAAGGCAATGTTCGGCCTCCCAGTCTACATGCCTCTTGTACCAGGAACAATGGAAGGATGTGTGGTGCACAATTGAAAATATATATCAAACTGTAGTGCATTGTGGTGATCTATGGAAGGACACAAACAAGAGTCTGGGGAAGAGAAGGGCCTTTTCAGAGCTTCTAAAGCTGTTAGAAAGCAGTGGCATGTCTAGGCACAAGTCTATGTATATGGAGGTAATCAAAATTGGATGCTGGGATATTAGTTGTTGTAATCTATAGCTCAGATTGTGTGTGCATTATTATAAAGGCTAAATGTTGGTTTTCTATTTCATGACTGGCACTTTATAGGGCCAACACAAATCTTGGTGGTTCCTTGAGCCATCATATGATGTACAGCATCTGCTCCTGACACAAAGTAGACTGGCTCCTGGAGCTTTGAATGTTGTCGATGCCAGCAAATTTCAAAGTTTTCCCCATGAGACCTTGGTTGCTAAATGGAAAACCGCCAATGAGTACTACTTTAAGAGCATAGCATCAGTGCTGCTTCTGCAACAGATTTGCCTAAACTCCCACAAGGATATTGCTCGTGAACAGGTAGATCTCTAACTAAATATCAACTGAAAAGACCTTTTTAGTTTGATTTTGTTTAATCAACTGATTTCTCATGCTTTATGTTCCATTGCCATATTAGGTAGTGTTGCCAACTTGATACAATTCCATTTTTCTTTGTGATATCTTGCTTGACATGGGAAACCTGATTAATTTACCTATGGAGTGAATGCTAGAATTTAACGAGTTTGTACATCTAAAAATCACTATTATTGTCTCTCTGGTCAAGCCTTACTTGCCTGTCCAGTTTCTACACAATTATTTAAGAAACAGTTAGTTCCAAGAGTATATATAATCCTCCTGTGTTGATTTCTTGTTTTTTTTTTTTTTTTTGTAGGTTGATAGGTCAGGGGCTTTTCTCAACCAGCTCATTGAGATACAGCGGAAGCAGCAGGTTGCTGTCAATGATTTTGCTAGGCAATTGAAGCGCTTGAGGGAATCTGTATCTACATTGGAAAATCTCTATCCAAATTCTCCAACCACTGATATTGAAACTGTTAGTGTGTGCCATATCAAAAATAAACATGGCACCTTGAAATGCCTGTGGCAGCAGAAGGTAAGTTTTCAGTCTGGAATGTAGCTTGGCAAGTTTGTTATAATTTTTCCCGATATTTTGTTTCACCTTTCTCTTAAGCTTAAGATATGAGAATTTTTCTCTGCAGGAACTCTTTGATGGTTTGTGTGCCATGCTGAATGAAGCATCGCTGCTGATAAGAACATTTAAAGATACCCATTTGAACACTTGTCATGGTGTCAAAGCTGCAGCAAATTGGGTTCTTGCTTTCATTGGAAAATTTGTTCCTGATTTTCAGAAATCTAAGGTGCAATATTATTGTTCCTCATTGTGTTTTTCTTTGAAGACAGTATTTCTTGGACAATGTTGATGATAATTCTGTAACAGGAAGCATTGGATTATTACCTTCTTGGCCAAAATAGATCTACAGCAACACTAGCTAGTACCTCACACTGTTATCTTATTACAAAACAAATGGAACAGTTGGTGTCTCAAAACTTCCAGGCCATAAAAAGTTTGAGGAGCATCTCTTAGCTTTCCAAAAGCAAGATGTGGATTCAAGCTCAGTTATAGAAGTTTTGTTCAGTCATTTTAAAGTGGTGTTTAGAAAGGTATCTTTTCTTGTTTTGTTTTTTTCTCCTTTCTATTGGTCTTCTTCTACGCTTCTTTTGTTGCTTGGGCTCTGAGCTGGAATATAACTAGATTGTCCAATCTTCTAACCTGCTGTCTGAAATATAACTTATAAATGTTACTTGAAAATTTTTGCAGGGAGAATTGATGGAGGAAGAGTATAATTCCATGCCGTCAATCAATGAACATACTGAGGGCAATAGTTCTGGGTTTGTTGAAGCCCTTAACAGTACTTTTGAACATATCACTGATGAATTGCGGAGATTAGGTTTATCAAGTTCTGGACAAAACCTTCCAGAAGAGTCAGTGGGGAATATTAGCTCTTGGGAATTTCTGTTTGACTCATTTGTAGTGGATTTAAGATTGGATCTATCATGTGAAAAGCTTCTCAAAACTATGTTCTATGCGGTAAGTTACTTGCTGCATGCTTTGAATTATTGTCAGGTCTTTCCCATTTGTAGATATATCTAATTTGGTTAATCATCTGATTGGCTGTGCTCAGGAAAAACTCCTAAATCATTCTAGCATTGATGTTAGCAGTAATTCCCAAATTGGAGCACAATTTAAGCATCTACATGTCTCTTTAAACATAATTTTGAACTTTGGCGATGCACTCCTGCAAGATCTTTTAGCTATGTATAGAACGGTAAGTTCGTTGCCTCTTTGCGCAAAACTTGGCATTTCTTTTAATTTTGTGCAAAGAAATTTTTTTCAAGTGTCATATTGGCCAATTTTTCTGTGCATGTGAAAAACAATAGTACTTGTTTTCTATTGTAAATGAAGATTCAAACAATAGGATGACTCCTTTTTTTTTTTGTTCTAATTTTACCTGTGCAATTTTAATTTTTTTAATTTTTCATGGAAGCAAACTTCAAATTTATGAAATACAATAACTAAAATCTGTATTTTTTCATGCAGGTTTCTATGGTGACCCATGTGCTTGCAAGTGTTTTTGCTTCTTTATTTTCAAAAGGATTTGGCATCTCTGCCGAAGATCAAGTGGATGATGGTACTCGTGATAGATATGAAGATGCAAATGGAACTGGTATGGGAGAAGGTGCTGGAATGAATGATGTCAGTGATCAGATAACCGATGAAGCTCAGCTGATTGGGGCATTGGATAAGGTACAGCATTGAAACATATTTGAGTTTGCGTAACTTGGTATCAATGCCTTTTTCTTTCTATTTCATTAATGCTTCGACTGTCTCATTCTTTTCCATTAAATGTGCCTACAGCCAGGTGAAGAGCAAGCAGTAGCTGCTCTAGGAATTTTTTTTATGGTGTTCCTCAACAAACATAAATTACACAATCTAATAAAAAGAAAATTTTATACATTGACAACAACAATAATCAAAAAACATGGAAATACATAAAATTTACAATTGCCTTCTACGAGTTTTCATATTTTGAAATCGTTGCATGATAGTCTCATTATCAATGCTATAAGCTACGTCTTTTTCAAGATACACAATCAAGCAATCATTCATCCATTGATCTTTCATTCGATTGCGCAGTTCATTCTTTATATATTTCATTGTTGAAAAACTTCTTTCAACAGTTGCAGTAGCGACAGGAAGTATCAAAGCTAACTTCACAAGCAAATAGACTAATGGATAAGTCTCATGCTTCTTTGTATACACTAACTTTTCAGCAGTTCACTAACTCCTTGAAGCTCCAAAAACAAGTCATTGCTGCGCATATCAAAAATGTAATTCTGTAGTTGAGACTCAAGTGCCAAGATATCTATCTCAAAAAAATCAGATGGATAGAACTTTGCTAAACGTATCAACTTTTCCTTATCAAAAGCCACAAATGAATTACTTGGATTCAAGCAAGCCATACAAAGTAGCAAATTGGTATTCGCTTCTGAAAAACGGTTATTAAGCTCTTGAAGTTGCATATCTATGACTGTGTAAAATAGCTCAGCACGATAATGATGTAAATTTTTAATTTGTTGGGTGTTGTGTCGCGGCCTCCTACTAACTACAAATATTTCATCCATGCTCAAGATAGGAATATCATGTATGGTACAAAATGAAGACACTTCAGTCAATAAAGATATCCATTCATCATCTCTCATCACTTGCAATCGTTGCTTAGACACTTTAACAAGATCCATAGCTGTCACGCCCCGAACCCAACTATAGAGATAGGCACGTGACAACTGCTGCACGCTTATAAATCAAGCACCTACAAGTGTGCAAGGCCTTCTTAGCGACTAAAATTTATCCTCAAAAATTAAATCAAATAAATCTAAAATACTTCAACAAATTCTTTATGAATAGCTCTCCAAATTCCAAATCTCATGTACATAATGCCAATTGGCCAATAAATATAAAACTATTAGAAGACCATCCAATCCCAATATCACAAAGCTTCTTTTCCTGCTCACAACACAACATCAAAACTCCCAAAACTTGATATTCTTCACAATCTGAAACTGGAGGAGGGAAAAAGGGGGGGTGAGTTGACAACTCAATAAGTAACCAAAATCCTAATAAGTTCTATCAAGCAATAGATCTGTAAAGGAAAAGAAGTAATATGTTTTTTTTTTTTTCAAGTTATAATATACTATGTGTTTTCAAAATAACTGAAGAAATTTCATAGTCTTAAAATGATAAGTTGCACATGGATCACATACTTTAATCTTAAAAATATATCCTAGATGGTTTAGAAAATAGTCTGTTTTCCATATATCAAAAGCTATAACTTACAATAGGTTCAAAAAAACACATAAGCAGTTTTAGTGACTCAAAATAGTTCAAATACTCAAACATTTCCAAAATCACATATGTAGTTTTAAGAACTCAAAATATTTCAATATTTAAACGTAATTCATATCCTGAACAATCTTGTGACTATGGTCACGCTATATTCTCGTGACTGGGCATCAGAGTATCAATAAATAACCCCCATTGGTTGGGTATCAGTGTACCAATGAATAACCCCCATTGGTCCCCCATTGGTTTGGGTATTAGAGTACCAATGAATAACTCCCATTGGCTGGGTATCAGAGTACCAATGAATAACTCCCATTGGTTTGGGTATTATAGTACCAATGAATAACCCCCATTGGCTGGGTATCAGAGTACCAATGAATAACCCTCATTGGTTTGGGTATCAGAGTACCAATGAATAGCCTCCATTGGCTGGGTATCAGAATAAATTCATTGTCAAATTGTTCATAATCATATATATAAAATCGTAGTTTCTAACAAAAAATATCTTATTCAAACACATTTATATAATCATATATTCAATATTCTAATCTATTTGTGATATTTCTATATTATTTACTTTAAATCATTGTAGCTATAAAAAAATTAAATAAAATAAACTTTATATTCAAAACTCACATGTATTTGTGAAAATTCTTTACCCTTTACTTTGAATCAGTATAGCTAAAAGTAATTACATAAATTACATCTTATCTTCAGTAATCAGATATATTTGTAATAATTATTTACTTGAAATCAGTAGTACAATAGAAATAAAACTGTAATAACTGTAAACAATTTCAGTAATTAAAATACGCAAAATAAAACCAATTAGGATAAGGTTACTTACCTCCAAAAGCTATTTCAAAAGAAACTTTTCCCTAACACTTCCTCTAAATTCCTTAGTTATCACCTAGAACAATTTCAAATATTTTTACTCAATAATCAAATAATCTTAAAAAGTAACTTATAACGGTACTCGGTCAAAAGACCATTAAAAAATATCTCATAATTGTCTGCTTATGTCACATCAAAATTTCACCTAATGGTAATATTTATATATATATATATATATATACATATATATTCTGCCACTTTATGCTATAGCACCTAGTCCTATGTCTCACTATGAAAGACAAGGACGTGTACTTTATAGCCCTTTTCTTCTTCACATTTTTTTTTTTTAAGTAACTTGTCAGACCTCACCTAAACCTATGCTTACTTGACATTTTTTTTTTCCCCATCACTACGGGCACAGTTTCTTAAGCAACAAAATTTTGCAGAAAGTTGACCCTTATACATCTAAAATCTACAACTTGAGTGGAGAAAAATCTATAGATAGAAGTGTCCAATTGACCGAAATATAAATCTAAACTTCTCTTCACATTGTTAAAAGTCTTAAATAATTTAAATAGTTTCCCTACTGATCAAAATACCCACATAAAAAAAAAAAGCTTTAATTCTAAATAAAGTTTAGATCTGACAAGAAGAGATTTTTTGGCTCTTACCTCAAGAGTATAATCAATTCTTCTCTACTTCAATCCTTTGAGTAGTTTCTTCTCTCAAAATATCTCTCCATATATATATATATATATATATATATTAACTTAATATGCTTATATATATAGCTAGGGTTTCAATCTTTTTTTCTAAAAAGTCCTTATAATTATAAATTATAAAATTGACCCCACAAAAGATTTACTTAAATACCCTTCCTTTTAATCCTTTTTTTTTCCGGGGTATTACAATAGCATTTATTATATCTTGATTTTTTTTTTTTTTTTTTTTTTTTTGCAATGCTATTGACAACTCGTTTGTGATCCCTAAAATGTTTTTCATCAAGTGTAAAGTAAAAACAAATTCAAAAGATAAAATTGACCTCATAATAAATTGAGCTTCAACTTTTTGGTCGGAGAGGCCATCTTCTTCAACAATCTCAAGTACATCAACAACAGCAAAGAACATCAAAATCAAGTTGAGAATAGTCCCATAATATGATCCCCAACGTGTATCACTAGAACGTTTAAGATTTGTCTCTTGATTCAAACCTTGCCCACTTTTACGTACTCCATTCTCTAAATCTTTTTTAATTTTAGCAAATTGTGCATCTCGAAGAGCATCTCGTCTTTTACAAGAGCCTCCAACAATAGTTACTAAATTACTAACCACATAAAAAAATTCAGACGATGTTAATGTGGTTTTTAGCAACAGCAACAACAACAAGTGTCAATTGAAGTTAATGAGCAAAACAATGGACATAAAATGCTGACTTATTCTCTTTTAAAATTAAAGTTTTGAGACCATTGATATCACCTTGCATATTACTAGCTCCGTCATAACCTTGCTCACATGGTTTTGATAAACTCAAATTATGTTCACAAAGTAAACGTTTAATAGCATATTTGAGTGACAAAGCGGTGGTACTTGCTACATGTACAATACCAAGGAACCGCTCTATAATAATTTCTTTTTTGTTCACATAACGAAGAACGAGGGCCATTTGTTCTTTTATTGAGATATCACGTGACTCATCAACTAATATTGAAAAGAAGCCATTGTCAAGATCCGTGACGATGGCTTTGGATGTTTCACGTGCAATTGCATTCACAATGTCTTTTTAAATATCATGGTGGGTAAGCTTGCAATTTTTCGAAACATTTTGCAACACTTCATTGATAGATTCATTGTGATCTCCCAAAAATTGTAGAAGCTCAAGGATATTTCCTTTATCACTTGAACCTTGAAATTCATCGTGACCACGAAAGGCTAATCCTCAGCATAAAAGGAATCTTATGCAATCAACTATTGCATTTAATTGAACCCGATATTCAAGTTTATCTTGATTTGATTGCTTAACCAAAACAGTTTGAATGTGTTGCTTTTCCTTCAGTAGATCTTCACTCTTCTTGACAGCTTGGTTATGAGCACTATTAACTCCTCTAACATGGGAATTTAACTTCAAAAGCTGATTCCAAAGTTTGAATCCTTTCATTACAAAAGTCTCACCTCCTCCTTGCTTGCCAACATCTTGCCCAAATAGGTAGCAATAAAAACAAAATGCCGTATCCTTGTCTATACTATATTCCAACCAATTTCTATTAAATACCATTTGGATTTAAATCAACGGGGCTTTCCGGAAAAATATGATACAGGGTAATCATGAAGAGGTGGTTGACAAGGGCCTTTTGCTAAATAATATCTTCTTATTTCATCATGATTATTAGGATGATAAGATGATATCTTTTGTCATAGCCCAGGATCTGAAGGAAGATTTTCTAAGTTAAAGTCAACACGAATTCGCTTAGAAGATGAAGATGAAGATGAATCTTGCACAGGAGATGAATCTTGCACAAGAGATGATCTTGGGTACGTGATTTTCTTATCAAATATTTGTCCATAATTCTAGCAAAATAATTAACAATAAACTATAAGTTCATTTGAAATATTAATAAAATTATTAATTATTGTTGTTTAGTTGTTTCATTAATTTGTTTGTCTTTTATAAACTATAATTTCTTATATTGTTGTTTCATTAATTATAAAATTATTAATTGTTGTTTAGCCTAACATAATTTAATCTGTTTGTCTTTTATAATGTATTGGTTTATTAATTATTATCTTCTTTAATTATTGTTGTTTACCCTAACAATAAACTATATTGCTTTAATTTGTTATATTGTTTAGCCTCATGTGCACATTACACTAAAAGCACTAAAAGAGCCACTCATGTGCACATTATTTACACATCATGTGTAACACTAATTAAAACTCTGAAACTGTGTAATGTGCAGCCTGGCCCCATCCATTGTGCCCAATGCCCATCCACCCCCACCCCACTCAACAGACAAGCACACCTCATGATGCTCCCTGCCAATCAGAAAATTTCACAATGACACATTACACTAAAAGACAAGCAATATTTCACCAACACCAACACACTACACACACCAACACAACACCAACAAATAAGATAAACAGATAAAGGCGTAAAGCCAAATTCAATTTTCAAAAAGTGAAGAACAGACAAAATTTAATAAAGTTAAAGACTAAAGTTTAATTCGGCCAATCAAAAAAGAGAGAGAATTAGTGAGTCTGAGTTGGTGGTCGTATTAAAGAATAAAGAGAGAGAGAGAGAGAGTGAAAGTCATTTTTACTCATTTCACTATTTTCAATTTTTCATCTTTTCAGTTCAGATAGTGTGAGAGTCAGAGAGAGACTGAGAGAAAAAGAGAGACTGAGTTAGCTTAGAAAAAAAATTAAATACCTTGAGGGAGCCCAGGGAGGGTCTGAGGGAGCACTGGAGCTGACGAGGGAGCACCGGAGCACACTATTGCAGTAGCCAAGCAACGAGCAGGGAGGCGAGGCCGCAGAAGGCCGGAACTGGACTGGGCACGAGGAGTGGATGAGCCAACGGGCTTGCGATCTGCCGATCTGGCACTGGCTAGTGGCAATCTCCTCTCCGATCCGATGGCTAGTGGCGATCTCCTCTACTTGGCTTGGATGAGCCTCCCTCAACAAGCGGCGTTGCTCAATACTATAACCTCTATCTGTCTTTAGGTTAGGCGTTAGCTTAGTGATTTTTTTTTTTTTTTTTTTTTTTTTGATAAAGCCTTTAGTGACTAATGAGAATCTGTGGGTTTGAGCCTTTGAGGCGCTGCGCTGCTTTGTTTTTTTTTTTTTTTTTTTTGTGAGAATCTGTGGGTTTGTTTGTAATCTGTTGGCACTTAGGCTTGCCGTGGGCTTGCCGCCGTGGGCTTGTCTTTGTTACAAATATATATATATATATATATATATATATTAGATTTTAGTTCAAATTTGTTTTTGTTTTTTTTTTTTTTTTTTTTTTTTTTTTTTTTGCTCGATAGTAGAACAAATAGTTTTTTTTTTTTTTTAATTTGAGGGTGTTCCTAATTTTGTGTTGAGGGTGAACCTGATATAGAGTATATATAAAATTTTTTTTGTTATATATAAAAAAAAAAAAATTTCAGCTCAGGGTGTTCTTGGGAACACCATGTGCTGTACGTGGCGCTGCTACTGAAAGCAAGATGCCTCAAATGAAGTCCCGAATAAGAATGAGAAGGGGGTTGAGATGGAACAGGATTTTGCAGCTGATGCACAGAGCGCTAGTGAGGACTTTGCAGAAGATAACAATGATGATGGTAGTGAGGATGAGCAGTTAGAGTCTGTAATGGGGGAAACCGATGCTAACAGTGAAGCAGTTGATGAGAAACTTTGGGATAAGGATGGAGATGAACCACCCAGTAATTCAAATCAGAAGTATGAATCATGGTCTTCTGTTAGGGATAGAGATATAAGCTCTAGGGAGCGTAGGGCCAAGGAAGATAGTGCTGCTACTACTGATGAACCTGGAGAGCTTAATGCTGATGAACCTGGAGAGCTTAATTCTGATGAACCTGACAAACAAGATGATGAGATTGGAAGTGAGGACAATCTTGCTGACAAAGAGAACATAGAAGACATGAAACTGGACAAAGAAGAAGCATTTGCTGATCCCACACGGTTAAATCCTGATGAGTCAAATCAGTGTTCTGATGAAGATATGGACACAAATGAAAAGGAGGTTGCAGATTCTGTGGAGGGCGCAGATTATGTGTAGAATAAGGAGTCTAATGAGAAGGGAAACCACGAGGAAGAAAATACAAATGCAATAGATGAAACTATGGGAGAGGCAGAGGTAGAACAAGTGGGTGGAAGTCCTGAAAGGGATGATCCTGGTAGAGATCATGAAGAGAATGTTGAGAAGAATTTAACCAAACCAAGTAATGATATGTTCAAGCCAGGAATTTCTGATCTTATTTCTGATCATGTGCCCAATGCGGAATCTACAACACAACCAAAAGGTGACTCTCAGGCACCAGATTCAAGAAATATAGCACCACAATCAAACTGGTCTAGCGGCAATGATGCTCAAATTGACTTTGCTCCTTTAAAGGGCTTACCTTCCACTAATACTACTGAAATGGATATTGAGGTGGCTGACTCATCAAATAGTGGGAGATTCATTGACGATCAACCAAAAAGTCAGTTCCCTCAACATGAACCTTCATCTACTAAAAAAACCCAAACTAATCCTTACCGGAATGTTAGGGGTGCACTTGAAGAGTGGAAAGAAAGAGTCAAAGTGTCTGTTGATCTTCAGGCAGACAATTCTCAGCTTTAACCCTCAATTTTGTCAACTGCTTCTTCCTTTCATATGCAACCTGAGCTCTCTGCTTTCTCTTCCTCTCAAGCTTCTGTAGGAGCAAACAGATTCACAAGCATTGGAAACCACTCACACAACCATTAATTAGTCAAAGAAGAACAATCACTTAATAATGACTACATAATATGTAGACAATGTTAGTCCTGGCAAGTTCTTCATAGTCTAACTTTCAAACAAGTGAAACATATATCCAGATAGCAAAATAGACAATTACACAAATGCCAGCACGAATACAACAAGAAGAGATTCAAATATTGCATAATATTTCTAAACATTATCCAATAAGTTACTCAACATCGACATTTAATTGGGGAATCAACAACCATTATAACGTATCAATATCCAAGAAACTGCCCATATAAGGCAAATAGCAAAGCTATTTCAATATGGTTAAAGATATCGTTAAGAAAAAATGCAAATATCTAAAATAAGAATAGTCATAAGAAATTGACTGAACCCAAAAAAACATAGTTCAAACTAGAGTTGGGTAATTGGAAATTTTGAAAAAAAAAAGACTATTCACGTGCATATCGAAGAGAGAGAGATGTCTACTGGGAAATTAATTTTTTTAAAATTGAAATTAATTTTGTTTCTCAAGTAGGAGGAAATTCCAAATCAACTTTCAAAACAAAGTTAACAAACAACACCCAAATCTCCTATCAAAATAAAAACCCAAATCAATTAATAGCATTAGGGATTACTAAAAATGAATAATACTAAAGACAAATCATGCGTTAATAGTCAAAGAAACTTTAATAATCTGTATATTAGTAGTGAAGTGAAATTAACTTCGTTAGAGAGAAAGAGAAAGACAAACACAAAGACAAACCTATTTCAATTAAGCCTTAAAATCTGAATTTTTCGAAAGCCCTAATTTCTTCGATTGCTCCGGAAACCCCAGATCAGAGTCCTTCCCCAAATCAAGAGCCTCATCGTCGTCCGTACAATTGGGCTCGAGAGTGCGTGGTCCGTCGACCGCCAAATCATCGGCAGCCACCGGTGGCTGCTGCTCTTCCAAGCTGGCGAGTAGGGAACCCTCGGTTGTGGTCTGGAACAGGTTCTGAGGAGTACTATCGTCTTTCTTCTCCTCCACGACGTCCCAAGTCTCTAGCAGAGACACCATGACGATCCCTATGGACTCCACTTCCACTTCGATGGGCTAGGTTGGGTCGTCGGAGTCTTCGTTGGCATCGTGGTTGGAGCATCCGTCGGGTCCTGGGGCAAACCCGCAGTGGCGTAAGCGCTCCCCTTGCAAGGCCGACACGTGGCAGAGCTCCGTAATTAAGGCAAATGGGTCATCCATTTTTAGGGTTTGGAGTCAAAACTCCAAAATGGGAACCATACGAGGGTTTTACCGTTTTGTTTTTTTTTTTCTTTTATATATACTAGCCTTTGAGCACGCGCTCATGCGCGTGCTTAGAAGCTTTTCTATTTTTTGGGTAAAAATTAATCATTTGTATTTATTATAATTTGGGATTTTTATATTTTCCAATCACAAAAAAAAAAAAAATAGAATACGTGGGGTGAGTTTTGTAGATTAGAGGAGTTTTAAAACTAACAAAAGAATGATTATATTTTGTTGAGAGTTAGTGAGTAGAAGTAGGAATTTAAATCAACGTAAAAGTAGAAGTTTATTAAAAGTAGGAAGACATTTCAACGTAGAAGTAGGAATTTATTATTTTTGTCAATTTACTATTTTAACTCCATTTTTTAAGTTTTAGGTAGGGGTATTTTTTTATAGTAAAAAAAACAATAACTAACTTTTTTTTGCCAATTTACTATTTTAACCCCATTTTTAAGTTGTTAGTTAATTAATTTAGGGGTATTTTTGACAACAAAAAAAGTAATAACTAACTTTCTGAATCCTCTTAATATATACTAGCCTCTGAGCACGCGCTCATGCACGTGCTCAGATGCTTTTTTATTTTTTTGGTAAAAATTAATAATTTGTATTTATTATAATTTAAGATTTTTATTTTTTTCAATCACAAAAAAAAAAAAAAAAGAATACGTGGATGAGTTTTGTAGATTAGAGGAGTTTCAAAACTAACAAAAGAGTGATCCTATTTTGTAGGGAGTTAATGAGTAGAAGTAGGAATTTAAATCAACATAAAAGTAGGAGTTTATTATAAACATAAAGGCATTTCAATGTAGAAGTAGAAATTTATTATTTTTGTCAATTTACTATTTTAACTCCATTTTTAAGTTTTAGATAGGGATATTTTTAACAGTAAAAAAAAACAATAACTAACTTTCTTTTGCCAATTTACTATTTTAACCCCATTTTTAAGTTATTGGTTAATTAATTTAGGGGTATTTTTGACATAAAAAAAAAAACAATAACTAACTTTCTGAATCCTCTTAATACATACAGATATATATATTTATATTTATATTTATATTTATATCTATTTATTTTTTAAAAATTGAGCGAAAATTTAAAACGGTTGCTGTGTCCTGATAAACCAAGATAGAAACATGTGAAATAGGAATAATAATTTAAAATGCAACAATAATGTGGAATGGAAAAGAAATGAATTGTTATCATACAAAATACATTCCCAACTATCTAATCATGCATAATTATCTGTACCTGCCAGTTGCACACTTGATCAACAATCTATGGTAAGCCCATGGCTTCAATATTACTCCCCATAACCTCCAAAGGTGTAATACATTTAAAAAGCCCTTCACATTTTTCGAAAAATTCTTTGCAATCATGTTTTAACTTCATAAATTTCCCAGGATCAGAGCGGAACACAATCTGAGAACATGAAGAAACTTTTGTCATCAGATAAAAGAAAAGAACTGACAAGAAGCATGTCCAGCCTTGGTAAACTAATATTTTTCTTTAGAACTTTATTGGATTGGATGTCTGTTTTACGTTGTCATCCTCCATATTCGGTTAGTGATTTGATAAATCTATGTAATCTGCATGACTGAGTGAATGATCTCCCCTTGTATACTCCCTGCATACTCGGGTGATTTGAGTTTTTGATATTAGTAAGACTTCATTACTTATCAAAAAGGTATCATTCATACTCACAATAGCCACAAACATCTGATTTCCTCAAACACTAACAAAGTATCAATATTATCGTATACTATGAATAATTTTATTTCATCTGCCAATGAAAATAGTAATACAAGAATAGAAGTGAAACTGACTAAATAGTAATACAAGACGTTGATGTCATGAACGCGAACTCTAGTTCAAAGATGTGACTATGGCATCTCCTTCTCTAATCCCGATTTCTGGTAATACCCCCCTCTCTCTCTCTGATCGCTACTTTCAAATTTTCCATTGATTCTGTTTGGTTACTTAGAAAATGTAGAAAAAGGAAAAAAAAAAAAATCAGATCAGAAATTTAGCTTTCTTCATTATTTGGTGCCTGAGAATGCAAATGCAACTAGCTGACTTTGTCTAGTCTCAAGTCTACCCTTTTATTTTTATTTTTCAATTTCTTAATTCTCTGTTTGGTTGCCGAGAAAATGCAGCTACAAGAAAAACAAAAGTGAAAAACAACACATGCGGAGTTTCTTTCCTCAAAAACAAAAGTGAAAAACAACACATGCGGAGTTTCATTCCTCAATTTTCTTGTCAATCAAACGGAGATTCAGGGTTTGGTAATTTCGGGGTTAGCTACTCTATATGGTTTGTTAATTTCTAGGGTTTGTTGCTTCATGATTGCATATTCATAGAATGTAGGATTTAGGATTAATTATTCAACACAGACAAAGATTTTTATTTTTATTTTTTAAACTTTTTCTTCCCCAAATGGAAGTAAGTTTTTTTGAATTATTGTAAATGTTCCAATATGAATTCTATTAGACAATTTCTTTTTGTTTAAGAATATGATTTGTTAATTTTTGTATGCAAATTAGTGTAGTACGAGTTACAAATGAACTAATGTATTTTTTTTTTTTTTAATAATGTTATTAGGGGTTTCTAGTGAACATCATGGTACAAGAAAAAACATGTCATTTAGTAATTCCTGTGGCACGGACGTTGATGTGGGAATGAGTTCAGAAGTTGTATCTCAGTACAAGAAAAGAAGGATTTCTCAAAACACTGATTTTTGGTCGTGTTAATTTTTGGGAATGATAAGAAATTACTTAGTCAGGAATAGCCAACATAAACCTACTAAATGACTTCCTACAGAAATAAGTTTAGAGAAGTTTAGTCTCATTATTCTAGCGCACACATTAAATTCTGAGTGCTTCAAATTTAAGTACTGGGCTTTTGGAACCATATTTACTAGAGCATCAAACCCAATGAGGGACTCTCCTTTTTATTTTTTACAAGTTTTTGGGCCGTGTCTATTATACACGCACACTTGCATACATAGTACACACCCCAAAAGTAAGGGAAATCGTGACTTCAAGTCACAATTTCGAAGTTTGAAATCGTCACTTGAAGTAACGATTTCCTTTGTTTTTGGGGAGTGTGTACTATGTGTGCATTAAGTAACGTGCAATAGACATTTTCCTTTTTATAAAAGTAAGAGTTTTATTTAAAGAAAATGAAAAGTATTATTCAAAATTTTTTTTTTTTGGGATCTGCATTATTCAGAGTATATTGTTACAAAAATTAGCCCTTTAATTTATTTTTAATAACATTCAATTTTAGCATGGCATCCGCACTTCCTTATCAAGTTCTTATGAATGCCGCAACACATTCACATAACTATTGACTAGATCATGTAGAGCAAGCACTGAATTCATCAGCTGAGCCAAATTTTGATGGCAACAGTCTGTTTAATGCAAATGCCAACTACAGTGAGCTTGGTAGATGTCATGTAAAATACGTTCATTAAATTATCTAACTGATTATACAAGCTAATCTGCAATTTTGTAAGAACGTGACATTTTCTTATATATTCTTGACTACCTTTTCTTGGGGGATTGAAAAACGTTTCATATGCTTACTTTCGGAATGTCAAGCAGTTGAGGATTGGCAATCAAAGTTTTATTCGTTCTGTTGATTGATTTCCTTCCAGACTTATTTGCTAAGATACCAAATAGCAAACGGTATGAGGTCATCTGTGTGTATTTCCATATTTATGAAAGTATGAAACGGTAATTCTTCTAGAAATGAGTTCACAAGGAGCTCATAAGACACAAAATTCATCTATCTGATATAGCATATCCAAAGACCAGGCAATCTGATACAGCATACCCCAAGCATCTGAACCTGTATTCTCTTACTAATATCTAGCTGTAGGTTCTACTAATCCCAGAAATAGTTAGGGAAATCATTGGTCCAATGAATGCCAAATAGTGGGAACTTGGAGGCAGATCAACAGTGGAGGTGAACACATTTAACATATACAGAAAGTCTGGAAGTATAACTTATTAATAATATTTAATTCCCACTATTTTACAAGCAGAAAGTAATTAAACAAGGATTTCCAAAACACAATGAAAAGGAGAAAAAACAAAACCGACTAGAACCTTTTTAAAACATATTGAAAGTGAAGTTGTTCATACACAAAGTTGTACAACTACAACTACTACTGGTGCTGATGCTGCCCTATTAGATAAGCAAAGGGAAAGAGCAACTCTCTCCAGGTGTCCACCAGGATTTCTTTGGGGAATGCTGTCGTTGAGACCTTACATTCACCTTAATTTTGTCCTCTTGGGAAGGTGGCCACCAAGATTCCTCTTGTCAGGTGCCCGAGCCTTCCCAAAAGCTTTCATCTTCCTTCTTGTCCTCTCCTCCTCGCTATCCGAGTCATCCCCTTTCTCTCTATCTGCATAGGTTGCTTTCCTCTCCAACTCTTCCCATGTCTTTCCTTCCTCCTCTGAGTCTTCTTCAGAGTCTTCGTCCTCATCATCCTCTGACTCAATCAATGACTCACTGTTGGCATCCTCATCCTCCGATCCTGAAACTGACCGTACATCTGAAGGCTCATACCCTTGGTCTGACTCCTCTGTCCCAGAATCTGAATCACTGACCTCCATGTTCAAGAACTCCCATCCACCAACCTCTATGAACTTCTCTGGATCATCAGTGGTAGTTTTCAATATAGGTCGCCAGTTGAGATTCAACCTGCTTTCATAGTATTTCAGGTCAGTAGTGTCTAACCCCTCCTTGATGCCATCTAGTGTTGAAGGGATTAAATCTATTCGAAAAACATCCCTTTTAAAGTCCTTGAATACAATAGTCATATCAAAATTCTTCTGCCCAAGACCAACTCTCTCCAGGTTAACAATCTCAATCTCATTTAAAGTTATTACCACAAATGGTGTCTCTATCAGTTCAACCAGGCAGCTTGAAGTAGGGACACTGAAAGCTGAGGCTTTGTGAGGTTCCCCATGGAAGCCTAGCTCTCTTAAGGGCTGATCAAACTCAAGGTCAAGCGCTTTGAATTGAGGTTGACCCCACAGATCATTTACTCGGTTCACAAAGTTTTGGAAGTCCATATTGATTTTGTTTTTTCGATCCCTCTCACGCTGCTCTTCCTCAATCTCATCCGGGTCATAGGCAGATCTTTTTCCACCACCTAGTGTCTGGACCACATCCATTAACTCAATATAAAATTGCACATCCTTGGTCTTCTTGTTTCCCACCATAATGTGATTGTGCAGATGAAAGTGTAACACAGTGATCATTTCTTTCTCTGATGCCTGGAAAAATGCATGTTTGATGTTTCTATACATAACATCCACATGCTCGTCAGGGCTTGAAGTAGAGTATCGAAAGCCGTTTGTGTGGCCTTCTAGTGAACCAGTCAACTTTCTTCCCCAACCACCAAATGCAGGACAAATCCATAGATCAGACAATCTTATAGGCTTGAATTTGGCTCCTGCAACTTGCAGCTTTTCCTGAGTAACTAAGTGGCCCTCTCAGCTCTTTCGGACTCCCTGGTGGCTACCCGTCGGCGAAGGGTTTTGATCAGCTGTACTGCTTCACTGATATATGGGTTGACTTTGCCACCCCTACTCAAATATGGACTCATAATTTTTTTTCCCCATCAATCATACTCTATCACGTCACAATTGTGATAAAAGTTGTAAAAAAATTTATAATCCTATGCTTTTTCTAATATTAGTGACTGTGGAATTAAAAGGTTGAAAGTTTCCTTTTTATTATGAGTCACGTGAGGTTCACAAAAACAAAACAAAGAAAAAAAATGTTAATTAAATTCAAATGGACAAAACAAAAGAGCCTGGAAGGAAGTATTACGTGGGGCTTATAAATGAGTCCAAATCTTCTATCCCACTCTTTCTGTTCCACTATATACTTTACAAATAAAAACATATCACATGTTCATCTAATTTATTAAATGCTAAATTTCTGCCTTCTATTATTTCAATTACCTAAATATGATGGGTTATTTATTTATTTATTTTAGGAAACTGAAATAATAGAAAGCATAAATTTAGCATTTAATAAATTAGATGGACATGTGGCATGTTTTTATTTGTGGAGTATATAGTGGAGCAAGAAGAGTGGGATAAAAGATTTGGACTCCTCACAAACACCACAAAACAAAGAAAATATCTAAAGCCTAAAGACTCTAAAGTCTAAACACAATTGGAGGACAGCTAAGGACACACGGTAGAGCCTCCGAGAAACTTCGCAGGTTAGCAGTGCTCATATTCTAATCTTTTGTTTTCTCCTACAATTTTTTTTTTTTTTTTTTTTTGGTTTTATTAATTTGATTGTTTGTCTCGCTCTCTTGTTCTTGTAAATTGGATTATTAGAGTGTTAACTTTCATAAACCCTAGAAACTTTACATTATTGTTTAAATTAAAGAATTTTAGTCTATTCACATTTTCTAAATGCGCATTTGTTTTAGGCATTAATTGTTTCCAAGTCAATTGTGTTATTGCTTCAATTTTGAAAGTTTCAAAAAATGAGTGCATGATGACCAAATATCAAAATGAAGAACTTACTAAATAGAATGATGAAAGTAATACAATAATATGTGAAAAGGAATGGAATTATGTTTCACAGCCATGGTCACCTCTACTTTGTATTTGTACCTATTTTTGGCATATTTTCCAACTAGAGTTGAAATGAACATGAACCATAGTTGAAGTGCATTACTAATGAGAATGTTCTTTTAATTTCCTGCATCAAGTATCACGACTGGTTTGTGTAATGCACGACAAAAATATCCACTTAAAACTTGTCTGGCGAAAAAGAAAGAATTGTTTATGCTTAAGGACATGATTACATGATAAAGAAAGGGTGTAGCTACATGAATTCTACATGAAAATTCTTACATGGACATGAAGTTGGGAAACTGACAATATGAAGTGAACAAAAATGGAAAAATGCATGCTACCTTGCCCATGTCATTATATTTTTTCTACTATAGATTTAAAGTTGTCACTAATGTAAAAAAAGAATAAAAAAAGTTAATTATAGCATGTGAAGAAAGATCAATTATTTCCATGCTTTTCTCCTATATCTAAGGGTCCGTTCAGTTAGAGGAGTGAAAAAGTGAGAGGATAGAAAATTGTGAAAGAATAGAAAAGTGGGAGGATGGAAAATATTTAGTTCAGTTGAAAGGGTGGAAAAGTGAGAGAGTGAAAAACTCTTTTGTTTAGTTGGAGAGAAAAAAGGAAGGATGAAAAATGTAATTTATATAAATTGACTATTATACCCTTATTGCATCATATGTAAGAAATAAATTTATTTGTACTCATTAAATAATATAAAATTTATCACATCATATATATAAATTTATATTATTATTTTTATTAGCATAATGTAAAAATTAGATCAGGTCACGTTAAAAAAAAAAAAAAAAAAAAAAAAAAAAAAGGGAAGAGAACCTTCAAGCCACATTGAAGAAAAGAAAAAGAAAAAAAAAAAAAAGACCAAGTCACGTTTGAAAAAAAAAAAAACCTTCAGGTCACGTTGAAAAAAAAAAAAAAAAAAAAAAAAAAAAAAAAAAAAACCTTCAAGTCACGTTGAAAAAAAAAAAACATTGAAAAAAAAAAGGTGGGAATAGGTCATTTTTGTAAAAGTGCTGTTATAGAACTTTTTTCTCTAAATTTTTCATCCGATTTGGAAGGAAAAAAAATGTAGGCCCGAAAAGAAAACTTTTTCCCGATTTTTTTCTCCTTCCTATTTTCTTTCTCCATACGAACAGTGAAAAACAATATTTTTCACACTATTTTCCTCTCTTTATTTTTCATCCTCCCTATCATCCTCCTTATTTTCCCTCCAAACGAATGGAGCCTAAAGCTCAAATAGATAGCTTGAGTAAGGTCAATGGGTGGGGTAAAGATACCAAATTATACATATTTCACTTGCAGCATCCCTAGGAAATTTTAGAGAATGCACAAGAAACTACAAATTATAGATTTCTTAATCACTCAACCAATTGCAAAAATAAATAAATAAATAAATACACATCAGTACAAGACCAAAGCACTATTAATTTGACTCTAAAACCCATTGGCCCAGAAATTAAAAAATCCTCTGCACTGTATTCTAATTTCTAATTATATATGCATAAAACAAGCTAAACATATTAGGCTCTTAACCTCAATAGGCCCTCTTAGAACAGAAATTAAAAGCAAAGCAGAACAAGTGGGGTAAGATTCCAACAATTCAAAAGAAAAGAATGCCACAAAATAATAAAAGCTAACCTGAATTAAACAAATGGGTCAGCAAGTGAAATTGGAAGAGGCATGAAATGGGTTTATGGGAAGAGAGGTGTTAGGCTGGGAGAGGAGTGAAATTGGAAGAGGCATGAAATGGGTTTATGGGAAGAGAGGTGTTAGGCTGGGAGAGGAGTGAAATTGGAAGAGGGTGAAATGAGTTTATGGGAAGAGAGGTGTTATGATGGGAGAGGAGTGAAATTAGGGAAGAGGGTGAACCTGGGTTTATGGAAGGAAGAGTACACCAGAGGGAACTCGATCTTCGCCAGAATCGGACTGGGTTGTCTTCCTCGTGGGTTTCTCTTTAGAGCTCTTCGCCGGTGTCAGATCAATGTAGGTCTTCCTCGTGTCTGTCTCTGGTGGGCATGGACCTCTCTTCTCGAAGACACAGGCGTTGGGTGGGTGAGAGTGAATAGAAGCAAAAAAAACAAAACATAAGTAAACGCGTCCCTTAAGTACTTTCAGCTAAGCTACAGTACAGTACTCAGACCCCAAAATAATCAACCAACGTTTTTCACTTATTTGTTACCGTAGTTTCAATTTTCAATTTCCAGCCAAATTAGCGGTATTCAAACGGACCCTTAGTATGAAGTTGAAATAAAATTTATAATCCTAGAGGAAAAATTATTAACTTAAAAAAAATCTAATAAATATAATTTAAAATCGATGTAAGTATAATATGATCTTTTAGTTGTACACGACTAATACAAAATATAAGATATTATAAAGGAAAATGCTATCTGATTTGGACATGAGTCATGTGACATAGAATTACTCTTGGCTCCTCATGAAATTATACTTTTCTAAATCCTTTGTATTATTCATTTTGTTAACGCATACATTTACATAAGCAATGATGTCATCAAATGTTTTTTTCGGTTTTGTTAATAGGTGCCGGCCAGCTTCTGTTAATGAACTAGCCCCTAGGTCCCACTGAATAGGAAATGGGCAAAAAACAACTTTTCAGCTTTGGTTTGTGTAAAACATGTATCTTCGTTTCTTCAGTAATTATAGGACAAAAATGCTCCTTTAACACACCTTTAACACATTTCCCTCCATTTCACTTTTTATTTCCCACACAATTTCACTTTATCAATATTTTACTCTTCATCTTCTTTCACTTTACCAATATCAAACTCACTTTCATTCACTTTACCATTATCAAACCCACTTCAACCAAAAAAAAACAAAAAGACGAAGAAAAGTTCAAATGTTCAATGAAGGATTAAACAATTATTTTGCAAGGTACAATAATTTTATTTTATTAAACTCATATTTATTTTTTAAATATATTTGAATATAAGGTTAATCTTTTTTTTATTTGTATCATGTTTTTTTTTTTATCCTAAAATATAATGTGGATTGTTTTAATCTTGTTTTTATATAGCATCAATGGATGAGAATTTAGTTATAAGTGAGACTCATCAAGTTGTTAAAAGGAATTGTTTTAACTTAAATGAATTACTTTAATAATGAACTATTATTTTATTTATATCATTTTTTTCATTTATCCTAAAATAAGATATTGAATTTTGATTGTTTTAATCTTGTTTTAATGTAACACAAATGGATGACAATTTTCCTATGCTCAAAGAGACACAGAGAAAAATTATGTTGTTTTAGTAGATACGGTACTGACGATAGGTAAAATAATTCAGCAAAAAAAAAAAAAAAATTCAGCAAAAATAGACGGCAGGTAAAATATATGATGGTCAATATTTTTATTTTTGTTGTGAACCAGAGCCTAATAAGTTGGCTTCATAGAATCATTCAAAACCATTTATGAATTTCTATTAAAGTTGCCCCCACTGACTTTTCTATTAATGCTTTAATTGAGTGCAGCTCTATTTGTATCATGTTTTTTTTTTTTTTTTCATTTATCCTAAAATATGATGTGGATTGTTTTAATCTTGTTTTAATATAGCACAAATGAATGAGATTTAGTTATAAGGGAGACTCATCAAGTGGTTAAAAGGACTTGTTTTAACTTAAATGAATTACTTCAAGAATGAACTATTATTTTATTTTATTTGTATCATTTTTTTTCATTTATCCTAATATATGATATTGAATATTGATTGTTTTAATATTGTTTTAATGTAGCACAAATGGATGACAATTTAGTTGCAAGTGAGACTCATTAACTTGTTCCATTGAATTACTTTGACTTAAATGAACTACCTCAAGAAGGTACTATTTTTTTTTTTTTTTTGTAATCCATATTTCATTTAACGTATAATATGATATTGATTTTTTTTTTTTAATTCTTGTTTTAATATAGCACAAATTGATGATGATTTAATAGCAAGTGAGATTCATGGAAGTGTTTTAAGGAATTGTGTTGAGTTAAATGAGTTTCCAAATGATGGAAAAAATAATAACACATGTGGAGGGGAAATGATTGATTGGAATGAATGTCCAATAGATGAGAGGGGGGTTATTGAAGAATATGAGGATATAAATTCAATAAAAAATGAATTTGAGCCTTTTGTTGGTCAATGTTTTCTTAGTGAAGTAGAAGGTTCAATTTTCTATAAAAATTATGCAAATCAAAATGGTTTTACAATTCGAAAAGGTCGTTTGGAGAAAAAAATGGAGAAATAGGAAGACGTAATTTCTTTTGTCATTGCGAAGGTAGGCAACCACTAAAAATGGTGGATCCATCTAAGAAGCTACGAAATAGAATGTCTTTAAAATGTGGATGCAAAGCTCGTATAACTATTATGTTGCGAAAGTAAATAGACATTTTTCCTAAAGAATGGCATGACACTGTTTTTGTTGTAGATCACAATCATGAATTGTTGTCCCCTTCAAGTGTACGATTTCTTCCGGCCAATCGAGTTATCACTGAAGATGATAAAAATTGCATTCTCTTATACAAAAAAGTTGGATTTTCAGTTAGAGAAATAATACGTGTTATGGAACTTAAGAAAAATGTGAAACATGGACATCTTCCATTTTTTCAACGGGACATTCATAATCTTTATGTGAAAATGAGAAAGATGCATGCTGTGAATGATGCTATGGATCTCTTACAATTTTGTAAAGTTGCTAAAGAAAGGAATTATAAGTTTCAATATGCATTCACAACTGATGAAGAGAAAAGGTTAGAGCATATTTTTTGGTCACACCCTCATAGTTTTGATTGGTACAAAAAATATGAAGACGTGGTTGTTTTTTATACTACTTACAAGGTAAATGCTTATGATATGCCTTTTGGTATTTTTGTTGGTGTCAATAATCATGGAAAGACGATTCTCTTTGGTTGTGCACTTCTTCGAAATGAAACAACTAGTGCTTTTCGATGGCTAATGAAGGTACGCTATTTATCTTATAACTTTGTACAACCGTTTTTCCATTTTATTTAATTAATTAGTGGAATAATATTAATACATATCATTTGAAATGTTTATATGTTCTAATAAAAAAAATTTATTGGCAGAATTTTGCATGTTTAATGAAGAAACAACCCACGGCAATTTTGACAAATCAAGATCCATGGATTATGGAGACAATATCAAAAGAATTACCACTCACAAAACATGCCTTTTGTATATAACATATTATCGCTAAGTTTAGTGGTTGGTTTACATCTATTCTTTGTAATCAATATTCAAATTGGTGCATAGAATTCTACAAGTTATACAAGTTAGACTCATGTGAAGAATTTGAGGTTCAATGGACTCAAGTTATGGAAAAGTATGACATGCTTACTAACAATCATGTAATTGGTTTATATCAAATCAAACACTTCTGGATACCATGTTACCTTCGTAGACATTTTTTTTGGTGGAATGACAACAACTGGAAGATCGGAAAGTATAAATGTCTTTATTAAACAGTTTGTTAGTTCTCACATAAACTTGATCCAACTCATTAAACAAGGAAGTCAATACTTATCATTGATTTCTTTTGTTGTATAATTTGTTTTTTTTTTTTTTTTGTTAATATTAGTAGTCTTTCTATGTCATATAAAAGTTTTTAATTTATTTTATTATTTATAATCTTAGGTTGATCTTGCCATTGAAGATATTGAGCAAACACAATCACATGATACAATGTTAGAGACATTTAGAGGTTCTTCTTTAAGAACATTGTCACCATTAGAAGACCAAGCACACAATGTTTTGACACATTATGCTTTCAAAATTTTTCAAAAGGAGTTTGAGAGAGCAACACAATATTATGTTCATCAAGAAAACAGTATTGAATTTGTGCTACAATATTATAAAGATGAAACTAGTCAAAAGCACAAGGTCTTATGGGATGGTGAGGTGACTAATTGTAGTTGCAAACATTTTGAATTTTGGGGTATACTTTGTCCTCACATTCTTAGTGTATTCATTCACAAAGATTGTTACCATATTCCACCATTGTATTTACCATCACGTTGGTGTTGTGAAGCCTCATTAAGTGAAAAAGAATTGCTAGTGTTGGATGATGAAAATGGGGTTGAAGCCAATGTTAATGGTGTGATTGATGGGAATTGTTTCATTAATTGTCCTCCGCTATCAAAGACAAAAGGTTGTCTAGAGCAAAAACGAATGAACGGAAGAGAATTAGGAAAGCAAAAGAATACTTGTGGGCTTTGCAAGCATTTTGATCATAACATCTCTACGTGTATAGAGAAAGAGACTTGTACTTCCTCAAATGGTGCAAAAAAAAATGAGGAAAACATGTACTTCAAGTGAAATGGGATTGAATCCAATATTTTGTTTGAAATGTTAGTTAGAAGCTCTTGAACTTGTATTTTTGAATTGGGATTGAATCCAATATTTTGTTATTTTTGACAATCTTATGCCATTGTTAATTGATGCTTCTCTTATGTTTTTTTCTTTTCTTTTTTTCTTTTTCTTTTTCTTTTTTGGGTGTTATATTTTCATTTTGGGAATATTCTGGCATTATACTTAAATTTTTTGGTTAGCTAAGTACTTTTATTGATTTTGACCAGTTGTGATCATGATATTAAATTATACTAATTATGGTTAAATATTCTTGAGAAATGAGCAGCAAAACAAAAAATCTTTTCATTATACTTGCTAACATGTAGAGTAGTAGAAGTGTTAACCATATATAAATTTCTTGCATATACAACCAAAACAAATTCTATAAATTACAAAAATATAAGTATCTAAACTGCAATGTAAATGTAAAAGTTTACCTATAAATTACCAGCCATAGACATTTTAATGTTACCTATTATTTTAGGCTTTATTGATAATATTTAGATAGATACAATTGTAGGTTGTAGTTGTATGACACCAACCAACTAAATTTACTTCTCAAAGATGAAAACCAACTAAATTTAATCTCTTTTTGAATTCACTACATGTAAAAATAAAAATTAGATGGATCAGATGAAGAATTTGGATTATAATACACTATATTTAAAAATTGAGGATTAGATGGATTAGATAAAGAATTTGGATTGTAATTAAATTAAGAAATAATACATGTTATGGAACTTAAGAATTTGGATTGTAATCAAATTATGAATTATATGATATATGTATATATATATATATATATATATATATATATATGTCTAATATTAATATAATATTAGTCTAATGGAATTTTATAACATACTTTTTTTTTTATAATACATAGACATTAAGTATATTTGATTGTTACAAAACCTATTACATCTATGCATATAAGCACTAAGCAGCACTAGAGGTGTCATTAATGGTTTGTTTTTATATGTTTATTATTATATTTGTAGTTATAATTGTAGTTTAATTTTAGATACATAAAAATTGATAAAAATTATATATATTAGGTATGACCTATTAATCAAATAGATTATTCAATGGGTCATTTGTATTGACATTTACATGGCTTGTTAATTAAACGAATTAAACATGTCAGATCGGGTTAACCTGTTTAATAAATAGGCTGTATTCAAGTTGATAATTCTTGACACGTTTACTAAACAGGTCAGATTCGGGTATTCGGGTGAATTGTGCCATTGATCAGTTTGTGGTGTTTTTTTAGCAGTGGGATGTATTATTTTATTGTAGTAGATATGTTATTTTGTTGTGATATTTATATTATTTTATTGTGTTGAAAGCTAAAATAGATCTACTAATGCTGGATGTTTTGTAACATAAATAGGTAAAATAGATAAAGTAACTTTTGTGGTGCCAAATAGCAAAAAAAAAAAAAAAATCATTGATGCTCTAACACCATGAAATGTATATCTGTCATAATCTCATCCATCCTCTTACCTGCCAATTGAAAAGCATTAAGAGTTAATTTTTCTCAATTTCATCCAAGACCAACTCCTTTCTCACTATGTAGCCCTAAAACCAAATTGGAACTGAAGTTACATGGATGCATTGGAGCTACTCTCGTCATCTTGACCCAACGGTGTTAGAAAATTCAAATCTGATGTCAAGTGAGATTAGTGATGGTCCGATGGAGTTCCTTGTCCATACCCAGATGTTGCTATGATTTATCTATATGTCTTTTTTGTGTGTATTTTGTGGTTATAGAGTGGGGATAAATTTGGGAGTTCATGATAAGGCTGAGGGTAATTTAGAGAAAAAAAAAACACGCTTTTTCAATTTTAGGTTAAGGGCATTTTGGTCAGGATGCAAAATTATTTGACTTTCACATTTAGACTAACACATGCCTAATACGTCTTCACCCTTTTTCATATCCCTAAAAAAATATGAATATTTTATTTGAATTTTTATCACTTTAACGAGTGCTATACATAGACATGGCAATACGGGTCAGAATTTTCTGACCCGACCCGACTCGACCCGAAAAATACCCGACCCGAACCCAATTTTTTTGACCCGAAGCAAAATCGGGTTGACCCGTGACCCGACCCGATTTTTTTGCGGGTCAACCCGACCCGACCCGAATAACCCGTGACTCGACTTGTTAAAAAAATCACTAAAAAAACATTTAAATTACGTCCTGATACCAAGTGCCTAAAGCACAAAGTACCAAAACTAATAACTAATATATTATAAATATAAAACTATAAACAACTAAAACTCATGACATTTGCACAAGAAAATCATTATTTAATAATTTTAATTCATCAAAAGATGCAAAAAGAGCTAGCTAGCCTTCTGTGCTTACTACTTGCCATGCCAATATGAGTGATGAGACAAGACTACTCACACAACACAAGGGCCGGCTGTCACTCAAAGAGTCAAAAGTCAAGACAAGTAGTAGTCCAAAGGCTCCAAACAACCATTGGAAAAAATAAAAAATAAAAAAAAATATTTCAGCTGAGCTGTAGTCCAGTAGTCCACCGTCCAAGCTCCAAAGGCAAAACACAAACAAAACAATTGGACAAAAGGCTAAAGCACAGCACAAGCACAATTGCACAAACGGCAAACCTAAGTTTCCAAAGGCAAACCACAGACAGCCCACAGCGCCCCTTTCTCACTTCTCTCTGTTCTGTCTCTACTCTCTCGCCAGTCACCACCCACACGACCACACCACAAGCCACACAGCAAGCCACACAGCCTCTCTCTCTCGCTAGTGCTGACCCATCACCACCCACACCACAAGCCTCTCTCTCTCGCCACTTGCTGACCCATCACCACCCACACCACAAGCCACACAGCAAGCCACACACCTCTCTCTCTCGCTAGTGCTGACCCATCACCACCCACACCGCAAGGCACACAGCAAGCCACTCGGCCCACACAGCCTCTCTCTCTCTCGCTAGTGCTGACCCATTACCACCCACACCACAAGCCACACAACCTCTCTCTCTCGCCACTTGCTGACCCATTTAAGAGGAGCACACACACAACCACAAATCATCAACTATGGTGAAGGTAAGTTAAATCCTTTTCATCTTCCTCTTAAATTCCTAAATGTTTTTAATTTTTGGATTGATTTTTTAATATTATGAATTTATGATTTAGCAATAATAATGTAGTATAATGCTCTGCCTTTGCTAACATTATATTTAATTGTCTGTGTGTTTGATTGTTGGAAAAATTGAAAATATCATTGACTCATTGTCATTTGGATGAATGTATTATGTTCACACTTCACAGCTTCTTTAGATGTTTTAAATATATTAGAATTTTAATTTTAATTATATGTTTTGCTTTGATAATTAGAGCACAGCAGCTTTGATAATTGATACTAGCGGTGCTGTGGATGATCCTGATGATGATGAAGATAAGCAAGATGATGTAAGTGAATTAATTTCATTTTGTTTGGTATATGTTGTGCTATATTTTTTTTAATAATAAAGATTGTAATGTTGTGTGGTATTATTTTTCATTGCAATTTTTTTTAATGATTAGGAATTTGATCATTATGAAAGTGGTCGTGGTTCTAAAACAAAAAAATCTCAGTTGGACTTGTATTTTGAAGAGCCTAGACTTAACAAAAAGGAAAATTCAAAGTTGGAAGTTCTCTCTTGGTGGAAAGAGCATTACAATCGGTTTCCAGATCTCTCTTTAATGGCACGAGATCTCATGAGCATTCCGATAACCACTGTTGCTTCTGAATCAAGTTTTAGCACTGGTAAAAAAATTCTTACTCCATATCGATCACGTCTTTTACCTGAGAATGTGGAAGCTACGTTGTGTACTAAAAGTTGGTTATATGGATTTGAAGGTAGTTTAATTTTTTTATAGTCATTATTATACAATTTTAATTCTTTATTGATTTACTTTCATGGTACATTAAGTTATATTAAAATATTGTATTGTAGATGAAGATGCTGAGGAAATTGGCCAACTTGAGTTCCAATTTGCAAGTATGAATATTTGCAGTGCTGAATCTACCAACGTTGAATAGATTAAGATTGAGGTATAATTCTTATAAAATATTTGCTTATTCTTCTTTACTTTATCTGTTATGTTTATTTTTAAATCTTTTTTTTTTTTGTTTAGTTTATTTTTCTAAGTAATCTAACTTTACTGTTATTTTATATGCAACAGGAACAAGTGCACTTAAGAAGAGTAGAAGACCGATAACTTGCTACTTTGCTAGCTTACTTGTTTTGTTTGTTTTAAAATCCATCTCTTTTTGAATATGTAAACCTGAAATTATATGTATTTTGACAGTAAACTATTAACATTGAAGACTTTTTTCATCATGAATTTATAATTATAAATAATTTTTGTCATGCTCAAAACTATCAGAATTGAAAGGATATTAACAGGTGGCATTAAGCGCAATTCATTTACTTATTTGATTTTATTTATTCTCACTAAACATGTTGTCATTGATTTTTTTTTTGTAATTGAAAAAAAAAAATTTTTGTTTGAAAAATACGGGTAAACCCGACCCGACCCGACCCGACCCGTAACCCGTTAAAAAATGACCCGTTTTGACCCGTGACCCGTTTGACCCGTAAACCCGATTGACCCGACCCGAACCCGACCCGACCCGCCCGTTTTGCCATGTCTAGCTATACAACATCCGCTAAGAGCACCCTTTTTTTTTTTTTTTTTTGGGTAATCGTCATCAAGTGTTTGGAAAATCACAAAAATGTAAAAGCAATTTGATGACATCATTCATCGATGCTAAGTACTTAAAAAAAAAAAAAAAAACAATTTTCGTCACACTGTGAACTGTAAATATTAAATAATAAAATTGTGAACTTATTATTTTATTTTTACTACTTACCGTATCTATTATTTTACTTTTACCGCTAAAAGGTCACCCAAGTGACAAATTTGAGCAAAAATTATGGATTTTTTTTTTTCTTTTTTTTTTGTCTCTGGCCGTTTATAATTTATTTCCTTAATACCTACAAAACAAGTCACGTGTGCAAAAGTAAGCTGATGAAGTGGTATTTTTTTAATAGGAGTTTTCCTTAGAGGTTGTTCAGAAAATTTCTATACTACTTTTATGGAAGATATAAAGAGTTTTAAAAAAATAGTTTTTCTATAAAACTTTTAAATATATATATATATATATATATAGAATAGTATACAGTTAATAGATGATATAAGCATTTGTTAATAGATTATTTTTAGAAATGTTTTATGAAAAAAGAAAATACAATTAATTTTTTTGATAGTTTATATATTTCTTGTGAAAGTAATATTAAAATTTTTCTAAAAATAATTCATTAATAAATGTCTTAAGAGTATTCTTTAACAGGACTTATATATATATATATATATATATAAGCACACAAAATGTTAAAATTTAGGGAAAACCATAAAATTATTTAGGCACAGTATCTTAAGTTTTTCAATTAAATTCAAATATGTGATTTGGGACTTGTAATTAACTACTTATAGTAAAAAAGTGCATTGGTCATACAGTCAATAAAACATAAAATTGTGCTTGTGTAGCACTTAAGAAGCTATAAACAGTTTTTACCCAAATTGTAATAACTGATTGAAATCCAATATTCAACACGCTAAAATAAAATCAGGCTGAAATCCAACAACGTTAACAATTTAAATTTATATAAGTAATATATATATATATATATATATATATATATATATATATATATTCAACAGGTAAACATATTCAAGAAGGAAAGTATTTCCAGGCTATGATATGTTTCTCTATAATAATTGGATTTTTTTTAGGAGCATGGTTTGATCAAACAACGAGATATATATATATATATATTACTAACTTTTATGACTTCTATTTGAAATTATTTTTATTTGCTAAATACTTCTATTTGAAGTTCTCGTTTTAACCATTGAAATTTCTTTGGTTTTAGCAGCCACATGTGCAAAAAAGGAAAGTCCAGCAGAAGTTTCTCTTCTTTTTTCTTTTTTTCTTTTTTTTTTTTTTTGCGGCATGGGGGCCGGGAGGGGGGGGGGGGGGAGTAAAAAGAAATTGGATAAAGGGGTGAATGGTATGGCTTTTCTATTTAGTAACACCTTACCTATTTTCAGACGAGACTTCATACTCTCGGTCTATAAAAAATTCATTTATTATTTTTTGAACCGTTTAAATTGAAGATAAGATATAAAAAATACTAACACATTGCTAACTATTGAGGTACAAACCTAAGTCATGACACTTGTTGGTCCAGTAGGGGGGGGGGGGGGTGGGGGAGTAAAAAGAAATTGGATAAAGGGGTGAATGGTATGGCTTTTCTATTTAGTAACACCTTACCTATTTTCAGACGAGACTTCATACTCTCGGTCTATAAAAAATTCATTTATTATTTTTTGAACCGTTTAAATTGAAGATAAAATATAAAAAATACTGTCAGTTCGTTTAGACCCCTGTAAACTAGATTGTTTAACCTAATTAATTAACCAAGTGAATACTTAGGTTTATTATTCAGATCTAGGTTAAAACAATAACAATCATATCAAGTAAAGCAGCGGAAAAATAAATAACACAACGATATGATGACCCAGGAAAACCAAACCGGTAAAAAACCTGGGGAGGATTTAACCTAGCTATCCTCAAGGTAAAATAGCAAATCCACTAGAAAGAATTGAAGTTTACACAATAGCGACTTAGACCACTAACATCCTATTGCTACCCAAGTGTAGGAAACTTACTACCATGACCCCATGATAGCTCCGAGATCCACGGACTCCTTCTTTCTCTAATCTTTGCAAAACACAAACACCACCGTTTGTGATTTTGAGACTCCACTCAAAGGTTTAGCAACACAAACTCACCTGTTTGTGACTCCAAGACCACCCTTGAAGGTTTAGATCATCAGCTCCTTTGATGACTAGAGAATGCAGCAACTTCAGCAATACCGGATCTTGAGATTCTTCACGGAACAACACCGGTAGAAGTAATAAGAGAGGTTTTAGGAACAAAACCCTAAATACAAAAGAGGCACACTCTTTTCTCTCTAAAAAGCCCTATAAAAAACGTGCTTAGGGTTTCCTTTATATAGTGGGAAAAGTAGATCTGAAACCCTAATCCTTAATGAGCTAGAACTGCTGTTTGGGCCAACTTAAAATTCTGCAGATACGACTTTCGATCGATCGAGCCTGTTTTTCGATCGATCGAACCAGGCAGATTCTTAATTCTTCTTTTGCAGCTTACATGTTCTTGTGTGCTCACGATTTGCCAATTGTTCTAAACTTTAGAACCTAACATTCTCCCCCTTTGGCAATTCGTGACAAAACTTTCATACAAAATGAAATATTAAAATACAAGAACAACCCAATACAATAAAATGCCCAATTACATCACAAATCCCAATCTAAGACTCTTAACCTAGAAGTTGCCAAGAAGAGGTAGAAGGTCTTGATCAGAATGCACCTGTCTTTCTTGAAACACTCAACAAACACATCACCGCATGTGTGGAAAGAAAGACATATAAACAAAATGAAGCACAATATAAAAATAAAAGTAAACTAACTCTCTCCCTAAGTTAGATACATCAAAAAGTTTTTATATTCTCCCCTTTTCAAAAACAATTTTTTCAATCAATTTGTCCTTAAAAACACAAATTTTGTATCAAAATCAAGGAACATATAATCTTGGATGGCCACAACAAAATCACACACAATAACATGTACAAAGTTTAGCAAAGAGTAACTTTGTGTAGTGTGTGCAACTAGCAAAAGCTTGAGATACATGTGAGGTGATATGTGAATAGTAAACAATCACAAAGTCTACAAAATTCATCACATAAATTTGAAAGAGACTATCACCTAAAGAGTTACATCATATAACTCTCACATCTCCTAGAATAAAAGCTTGCAATCATGTAAGTTTCTTGATTTGCCTCAATATTCAAATTTATTGATTAGAAACTTAATAAAAGCCGGGATAATGTACACACCAATTTTATGAATTGTGAAATTATTATAACCCAATAATGTACACACCAATTTTAATAGAGGCTACACCTTATGTTCTTTTTGTGCATGTGCTACACTTTCTCGAACACAAAATCTTACGATATGCACTAAGGTGTTCATGATTGGCTAATAAATAGTGGTGAGATGATTATTTATGCCTTTCTCAATAAGTTCAAGTCCGACAAACAAAGGCATGTGACTTCAAGATCAAGACAAAGTGATCAAAAACTATAAACATCTTCCCACACAGCATGCACTACAAAGACTTCAGCTAGTAAAGTGCAATAAAATAAGCTCATTTAAGCTAAACAAAGTACATAAACATGTTATGTAAAGATAATATGGCCAACCTTAATTATAAATCCAAGATATATAATACAAAACACAAAAATATTTTTGGTTTAAAAAAAAATTTTATGACTAAAAATAAAAAGCACACATTATGCTAAATAAACAAAAATGCAGATGCAATGCATGATAGTGCTTAACTAAGCTATAGAGGGTACACAAACAAGAAATATCAATTTCTTAATTAACCCTTGAGTATATGTACAAACTAGTACATACTAAAAAAAATCAAAAAATAGCTTAGCACTTATAGAACGCATGCTATTTAAGTTTCTCCACAATGTCAAGCATGTTCTAAATCAAGAGAGAGATATCATAATCTATGTAATCCTCAAAACAAATAAAACAACCAAAAACTAAAAGAAAACATGTCCACAATTGATTGAAAGAATTAAATTAGGGACAAGTCATCAACACTCACCTTAGAGAATATTTTCTCACCCATATAGCACGAGTCTTCGGCTTTGTAGGTGAAAATCCATGTGAAGCAGAGTGTATTTGAGGAATTACATCAATCTTCTGAGAAAGACTAAAATCCTGCAAATTCCTTTCACAAGCCAACAAGCTTAAATTTTTCAAAAGCATATGAAACAATTTATATGGACTTATGGCAGGAGAAATATCATCACATATCCTAGATTGAAAAGTAGAATTTTTAAATTTCAATTTATGACAATTAGGACGAATGTGACCGGAGACACCACAAAAGTGACAAACAGGAACAAATTTAGGAACATCAGTATTCCTAACAGCAAATCTAGTCTCAGATTTTGGTTTTTGCCTCAACAAAGAACAATTTGGTCTAATATGACCAACAACACCACAAAGGTGACAAGTAGGCACAAAAACAGATTTCTTATGCTCTCTAACAGTAGGTTTAGACATAGGTTTAGAAACTTCAGCGTCTCTATCAGAACTTTTACCTTTGTCTAACCTAGCAAAATAAGTCTTTTCTTTATTATTCCTCTTGAAAGGAGGGATATAAACATTTTCATCTTTAGGCTTAAGAGAAACAGAAACACTTCTGTTAACAACAGCAGGCTTGGTACTAGTCAAATTTTCAATTTTAGCTTTAGATTCAGCTAACTCTTGTTCCAAGCTTTTCATCTTCTCATCTTGAGAGGAAATTTGATTTCTCAAAAATTCATTCTTTTTATTAGATTCATCTAATCTAACAATCAATTCCTCTTTTTCAAGATTAGCCAATTTTAACTCTTCTTTAAATTTCTTAGCAATTTTCAAAGACTTAGATAATTCCTTACGAAGAGTTTCAAAGGCATCAATAAAATCAACAGAAACAACAGTGTCCTTTTTATTCAAATCATCACAATCAAAAACAGTAAGACACTTAAAATTATCCATGATAACAGGGATCAAGGATCAACTCTTAGATCAAAAGATCTACAACAGAAGAGCTACCCGCTCTGATACCACTTGTCAGTTCGTTTAGACCCCTGTAAACTAGATTGTTTAACCTAATTAATTAACCAAGTGAATACTTAGGTTTATTATTCAGATCTAGGTTAAAACAATAACAATCATATCAAGTAAAGCAGCGGAAAAATAAATAACACAACGATATGATGACCCAGGAAAATCAAACCGGTAAAAAACCTGGGGAGGATTTAACCTAGCTATCCTCAAGGTAAAATAACAAATCCACTAGAAAGAATTGAAGTTTACACAATAGCGACTTAGACCACTAACATCCTATTGCTACCCAAGTGTAGGAAACTTACTACCATGACCCCATGATAGTTCTGAGATCCACGGACTCCTTCTTTCTCTAATCTTTGCAAAACACAAACACCACCGTTTGTGACTTTGAGACTCCACTCAAAGGTTTAGCAACACAAACTCACTTGTTTGTGACTCCAAGACCACCCTTGAAGGTTTAGATCATCAGCTCCTTTGATGACTAGAGAAGGCAGCAACTTCAGCAATACCGGATCTTGAGATTCTTCAAGGAACAACACCGGTAGAAGTAATAAGAGAGGTTTTAGGAACAAAACCCTAAATACAAAAGAGGCACACTCTTTTCTCTCTAAAAAGTCCTATAAAAAACGTGCTTAGGGTTTCCTTTATATAGTGGGAGAAGTAGATCTGAAACCCTAATCCTTAATGGGCTAGAACTGCTGTTTGGGCCAACTTAAAATTCTGCAGATACGACTTTCGATCGATCGAGCCTGTTTTTCGATCGATCGAACCAGGCAGATTCTTAATTCTTCTTTTGCAGCTTACATGTTCTTGTGTGCTCACGATTTGCCAATTGTTCTAAACTTTTAGAACCTAACAAATACTAACACACTACTAATTATTGAGGTACAAACCTAAGTCATGACACTTGTTGGTCCGGTACATCTAACCTAAGAAGCAACCCGAACGTAGGTAGAGTTTCACAAGCTAGTTCCAATTTCGAAGTGATACATATATGGTTGCTATGACATGGCTTTAGAAAGCCACCCCACTCGTGATAGTCAAAATCAACTAATCATACAGGTCTGCTTACATATTCAATTACATCATGCATTATTTTTATAAAGACTATCACCAATCTTTAAATATATGTGCAAACCAATATTTTAAACCTACCAGTCAACTTTTCTCGAAAAACTTTCTCAAAAAAAAAAAAAAAAAAAAAAAGAAAAGAAAAAAACCTACCAGTCAACCTTGAAGCATCATAAATATCTCTCCTTGTTTATTGCTTTTCTAAGTTCTAAAAATTACTTTGGTGTGTTCATTGAGTGAGAGAAAATGGAGAGAGAACAAGGAGCTATTCTTAGCCATATTGTTGTACTCCCTTATCCTTTACAAGGTCACATAAACCCAATGCTCCAATTCTCCAAACGCTTAGCCACAAAGGGTCTCAAGGTGACCCTACTCACCCCCAAGTCCGTTGTCGAGTCCATGAAAGGCCGAGCCAGCTCAGTCACATTTGAGCCCATTGATGATGATGATGACTCTGGGGAGCTTATAGCAGCAGAAACGATGGAAGCGTATGACGCGCGCTTTAAAGCCATGTTTTCACATGGTTTACAAGGCCTTATTGAGAAAAATAACAGCTATGGATATGCTACTAAATTAGTTGTCTATGATTGCATTTTGCCATGGGCAGTAGACATAGCAAAACAACATGGTATTGGTGCAGCTCCGTTTTTAACTCAATCATGCACAATTGCTGCCATCTATTACAACTTGTATCAGGAGAGATTTACGCTTCCTCTACAAGAGCCTGAAGTGTCGTTGCCTTCACTACCGCTGCTAAGGATGGATGACATGCCGTCCTTCATTTCCCAGCCGGGGTCATACCCATTTCTACTAAAAGTTTGCCTGGAAATGTACCATAATTTCCATGAAGTGAATTGGGTATTTTGTAACTCATTTGATAAGTTGGAAGAGGAGGTAAGTTCGTTCTTTAATTCCAGCATATGTCTTTTAATTTGCAAGTGCAAACATTCAAAACACAAATTTTTATTTTTATTTTTCATACATTTTAAATGGTAGAGATGGATTTGAACTTGGAGATTTCTTTCAATTAGAAATACCATAATATGTCATTTGAACTAAAAGTCAGTGGCCCATGCATTCAGTACACATAATTATAGGTACACGGAGATATATACATCATAATAATTCCTACCAAGCCAAAATGTTAGTCTAGTTAGATTGACATTCTTATTATGGGGATGACATGCAACTTTTGACAAAAATTCAGTATTCATCTCTTGAAAATGAAGTTTTGATTATTGTTAGGGTAAATATGATAGAAGCACATCAAGGGAAATTGAAACCATGAAGATGATTTTTTTCTTTCTTTCTGAATTGCTACCATGACAATTATACAAACACAATAGGATTTTAACCTATTCAACCAAGCTACCAATTTTTGATATATTTATCATCAATTCCAGACAATAAATGGTTTTTAACGAAATAATAAATGTAACTTTGTGATATACTGTATCAATTTATGATAAAGAAAGCAATGTCACCTGAATATATGAAACTCATCTTTTCATTGTTTTTTTAGTAAAAGTTGGTGGTTAGAGATGTACTATATAAAAAAAAAAAAAAAAAAAAAAGGAAATGTCAATGGATTTTAACCTATTCAACCAAGTTACCAATTAATTTTTTTGATATATTTATCATCAATTCCAAACAATAAATGGTTTTTAAAGAAATAATAAATGTTACTTTGTGATATATTGTATCAATTTATGATAAAGAAAGCAATGTCACCTAAATATATAAAACTCATCTTTTCATTGTTTTTATTAAAAGTAGGTGGTTAGAGATGTACCATATAAAAAAAAATGCCAACAGATGTCTTTAAGTAATTGTTAATAAGTCATTTTAAAAAAATAAAAAAAAATTAATATTTTGACAACTTTTTCTATTTCTCAAAATAATGATGTCAAAATTTTCTTAAAATGAATATAACCCGTATAAAAATTAAGTTTAACTTCATAATCAAATTGGGAGGAAAAATAAAAATATAAAAAATCACAACAAAAGAAAACAAATGATGATTTTACTTTCGATCAATTGTTTTCCAATGAACTTGTGTTCGAGATGTTTAGGTGTAATTTATTCAAATCTATATGTTGTGAATGTTTTGGTGAATTCCATCAGGTGGTGAGCTGGATTTCAAGCCAATGGCCAATCAAGAACATAGGACCAACAATTCCATCAATGTACTTAGACAAGAGGTTGAAGGACGACAAAAATTACGATCTGAGCCTCTTCAAACCAAGTGTTGATGCTTGCATGAAATGGCTGGACTCGAAGGATACTGGAACAGTTGTTTATGTTTCTTTTGGAAGCATGGCTGCCTTAGGAGAAAAGCAAATGGAAGAACTGGCATTGGGCCTAAAGAGAAGTAATAGGTATTTCTTGTGGGTAGTTAGAGAATCAGAAACAAAGAAACTTCCTACAAAATTTATAGAGGAGACAACTGAGAGAGGTTTGGTGGTGACATGGTGCCCTCAATTAGAAGTTTTGTCTCATAAGGCTGTCGGCTGCTTCATGACTCACTGTGGTTGGAACTCGACGCTCGAAGCACTAAGCTTGGGCGTGCCGATGGTGGTCATGCCACAATGGAGTGACCAAGCCACCAACTCAAAGTGTGTCATGGATGTGTGGAAGGTCGGAATTAGGGTTAAGGTAGATGACAAAGGGATGGTCACAAGAGAAGAAATTGAACTATGTATTAATGAAGTTATGGGAGAAAAAATGGAGGAGATGAAAAGGAATGCATTGAAATGGAAGAAATTAGCTAATGAGGCTTTGGATGAAGGTGGAAGCTCTGATAAGAACATCGAAGAGTTTGTGGCAAAAATTGTACAAATTTGATGTTATGTAAAACAAGTCATTGTTGGAAACCATGAAAGATGGCTTCTCAATATTCATGTTGGTTTACATCACTGGTATTTATTTAATATGCGTTTGGATTTAACATTTCACGGCTGTGTTTTTTTTTTTTTTTTTTTTCTTGCTGCACGCATTTCAAAGAGAAGACAAAATTTACTGTTTACGCACTATTTATGGGACTTACAATCACTTTATTCAAAAAAAATATATTAAAAATAAATCTCGCAGTACTATTTATGCATTTAAAAATTATTTTGCTTATTTTTAATTTTTAATTTTTAGCTGTATTTAAACAAATTGATTAATGAAAAAGTTTTGAAGAAATATTTTCTCAAAAAAAGTGAAGGTGAAATAAGAAAATTAATTTATAATAGAAGGTCATCAATCGTAGGATCCAATTTTTTCGGATGTCAACCAATTGCCCACAAAAATGTTGGTGCACTACACCATGAGTCCAGCCCACATGCTTTTTCAAGAGCTCATTTAATGAGCATGTCATTCTTGTCTTCCATGACTTGTAAGAAGTCTGACTTCTCTTAATGAGAAATGAGCCTAAGTGTCTTGGACACGCCGAAGAAAAAGGAAAAGAAACAAGCAAAGGCTATTCAGCCAATGAGAGCTGAAGAAAGAGATTTTGGTTGAAGCAAAGTCAAAGTATTGTGATTTGATTTGATGTGAAGCAGTCTTCAGGAATTTTAGGAGGTGAGTAAGAAGATGAAAAGTATTATATTCATAATATTTTTACAATATTTTTATAAAAAATTTTAGATGATAAATAGTTATTCATTCTAATTTAAACTAACTATTGCAATTACTTTTTTTGCTCATCATTAACAACAAGTAACAATCTTCTACTTAAAATTTGTTATGAAAGTATTTTAAAAATGTTGTGAACGTAGCATTTCTTATAAAAGATAATTAAATTTTAAGTTCATTTAATACATTGTTTCTTAATATGATGAACATACTAATTATTGCCACTAAGATTAAATCTTAGAAATTATTTATTATTTCTAAATACAATAAATATATTAAGTATTATTGTTAAGTGAATTGCAAGTGAGATCTAAATATAATAAAATTGGGTAAATCACAAGTTTGGTTCCTAATCTTTACACTATGTCTCAATTTGGTACTAGCTTTTTAAATTTGTCATTTTAGTCCATCACTCTTCAATATCATGTCAAAATAGTCCTTACCGTTAAGTGGTGGATGAAAAAAAAAAAAAAAAAAACTAATATGTGGTATTAAAATATTAATTGTAGTGCCATCTAGAATTCCATGTAAGATGCCAAGTGGCCTAAATTATAAAAAAAAATTAAAAATTAAAACTAAAATAAAATTAAAACTTTTGAGATATAAACTAACTATTGTGAACGTAGCATTTCTTATAAAAGATAATTAAATTTTAAGTTCATTTAATACATTGTTTCTTAATATAATGAACATACTAATTATTGCCACTAAGATTAAATCTTAGAAATTATTTATTATTTCTAAATACAATAAATATATTAAGTATTATTGTTAAGTGAATTGCAAGTGAGATCTAAATATAAAAAAATTGGGTAAATCACAAGTTTGGTTCCTAATCTTTACACTATGTCTCAATTTGGTACTAGCTTTTTAAATTTGTCATTTTAGTCCATCACTCTTCAATATCATGTCAAAATAGTCCTTACCGTTAAGTGGTGGATGAAAAAAAAAAAAAAAAACTAATATGTGGTATTAAAATATTAATTGTAGTGCCATCTAGAATTCCATGTAAGATGCCAAGTGGCCTAAATTATAAAAAAAATTAAAAATTAAAACTAAAATAAAATTAAAACTTTTGAGATATAAAATTCAACTAGGCATGGAAGTACCGGTTAACTTAATCAATCCATCCCAAATTAGACGGTGTCACAACAATTAAGGAAATAATCAAAATTCCCCGATCCAAAGGCCCAATATTGAATTTTGGTCATTGATTTAACAACATTGAAGAAATGGATTTGCCTCAGTATTGAGTTTGTGGAGAAAGAAATTAAACAAAGTACTAGGGAATGAGAGATTGTTGAAGAAGTCCTTAGTCCTTACTGACAGGTCAAAAATGTATTAACCTCCTGTGATAAATTAATCAATTAATTTAGTCAAGTGAATTAATTAAGTTAATTAACATACAAAGTGCATGGTAGCACAAACAAATCACCAAATAACTAAATGCAGCAGAAAATAAATTGACACGGTGATTTGTTTACGAATGGAAAAAACCTACACGACAAAAACCCCATAAGGTGATTTGAAGATCACCACTCTTGAGAATTCACTATTATCAAAACAAGCAGTTACAAGTAAAGAGATCCCAGTACCTTATACCAACCTACAGTTGAACCCTTACCCCAATACTCAATTGGACTTGTTCTGTAGTGACAATCTCTCCTTTTCAGTGCACGACTCCCAGTACGTAACTAACCAATCCCAGTACGGGACTTGATCACTAACTTGAAAAGGATGTTGGGTGTAAAGTTCTTCAGTTCATCCAGACGATGAAGATCATGAAGTTGCTTGGTCACAAAATCCTACGGTGTACAAACACAGCAACTTCTTCAGAAGAAAGATGAACTAGGGCAAATTCTGTCTCCGGTCACAATTTGCATGAACTTTTTTAAGTATGTAACTTGTGACGGCCCTTAAAACAATCCTTATATATGTTTAGGGTTGTGAGAAAAGAAAGCCCAAACATATACCCACGAATTGAATTGAAATCAGCTCTGAAAAACTGAATTTTATAAATCTCGATAAATAGCCATCTATCGAGCTAGGTGTCGAGTCACGGGCTTCAATAGCTTTTAAACCTCGATAAATGCCAGCTGTCGAGCTATCTGTCAAGCTTTAAAATGCGATATTTTCTCACTTGTTTCTTGGACAGACTTGCATGGCTTTAACACTTGAACTTGAAACCTTGTTCCTTGAAGTATTAAGCACATCCTAAATCTACCCAATTACAAGTAAAGTGTGTTTTGTCAAAGGATTAGCCAATTACATAAATATTGACATATGTTCCTAACATTATTTACATATGTCCTAACAATCTCCCCCTTTGGTAATTTGTGACAAAACCACAACAAACAAATAAACATATGAGAGAAGTCATAAATCACTCAACTCATACTCACTTGTTGAATACAATAAAATCTATCCTAACACAAATTCTTGAAAAACTTTGCAAGAAGAGAGTTTATGGCAAGTAGACTTTGACAACCTATATTTCTAAAAGACTTTAAACAAAACTCATCAAGGCATCTTAGTGTGAAACAGAAATAAAAAATTGCATACAATAAATAAGAAACATGTGTCTAAAGGAAGAAAATAAACAACACATGGAAAGATAAGTGAAAAAACTGTAATAACAACCCCAAATGTATATATATCAACATAAGTACAAGGTTTGCTATCACAATATGATCACAAGTTCTAAGGTACATGAACAATGTATCTAAAAATAGAAAGAAAAGAAAAAGATACATAAAGTCTTCACTACATCCCTCAAAAACTCATAAAAACTATAGACACTCCCCTAACAAAAATCTCCTATGCTAACCCTCCCCCTATGTGTAAGACTACTCTCATGTCAAAACTACTCCCCCTTTTTGTCACGAGTGACAAGGGGTAAATACATCAAGTAGACAAATCATCACCATTGGAAGAGTTAGCACCAGCATCCTCATCAGCATCATCACTGCCGGAGCCATCGTCAATCTCATCCTCGGAGGCCGGTGGAGAAAGAGAAGAAGCAACCGTGAAACCACCCATAACAACCTATCGTCGTGCAATATGATCACCACGGGTGTTCACCTGACACAACTCATCACTGAGTGCGTCAAGGCGAGCATCCATGCGCACAAGCTGTGCCATGATGGCCTCAAAAGTCACTCCACCCGTAGAAGATGAAGGAGTGGAGGTGGATGGAGCGGTAGAAGCTAGAGAGGCTGCCGTCTCTATCAGTATTCGCCTTGAGCGAAACTGAGCATCACTCCTCTTCACGATAGCGACGTCAATGGCACACATAACCAGGAAAGGAATGGATAAAGGAAAGGAGACTGAAAAATAGCAAAGAATCCATGTGATAGCCGAAGGAAAAATGAGCTTATCACGGGTCGCCGTATCCCTATAGACATTTATAAGAGATAAGATGAAGTGAGAAAGGAAGTCAATGGACTTGTCCTCAAGGAGGGATAACAAAAACTGAGCACAAGGCTCTGTGATAGTGTTATAGTGAAACAATGGATAGAGAATGAATGTCATCACCATGTTTAAGAACCTCGGACCTTTAGCAAAGGCGGAGCAAGGGGTGTTTTGACGATCACCCCAAGATGAAGGTGTCTCACAAAAGCGAGAAGAGAATTCGTCTTTGAACACTGTCCTCAGACGCTCGCGGCCAAGGTAGTTAGGATGCATTACCCTAGGGACGTGTAATGCCTCGGCAACAATCTCCGGAGTAACTACAATGCACGTACCTTTAATGCGAGAAAAGAAATGAGGTACAGAATTATCAAATCCGTCCATATTGAAGTAAAACCCCTATATGATCACGGAAGAACAAGTAACAGGGGCATCACACAGTGACTCCCAACCCCGATTATGGATGACAGTAGGCAGGTTGGTATCGAAAAAATTCAATAGGATGACTTGGCATTTCAAATGAATGCCTCGTCGAAAGAAGTTCTCCGAGAAGTCCTTACAAGTTTTCTCATCACAGAACCGTACGTGTGATGGAGTAGGATCAGAAGAAGATGTCCCAGAACGAAGAGGGTTCTAAGACGGAGTATATTTGCGTTTGGGTGCTATGACGCAACTAATGCAAGGAAGAGAGAGAGAGAGAGAGAGAGAGAGAGAGAGAGAGAGAAAGACAATCAAAAAAGCACCAACAAAATATAATGTATAGAGAGAAACTTGAAGGTACATATGCATGAAAATGCATGAACATGTGACATGCAAAATTAAATGCATCATGGGCTCAGCCCAATCCAAACCTACCAGCACATAACACAACAACAAGGCAAACGCAAATCTAAAATGCATGAAACATTGTTATAATGCAAATGTGATGCAATGCATGAAGTTTTAAACATCATTTTAACAAAACCCATCCCAAAAATTGAGCAAAAACATCATTGATTTTGAAAAATCCCAAAAAAATTCAAAAACCCAAAACCTATACCTAAATGCCTGAAATGTATGAAGAATGAGAGAAAAAGATCATACCAGATGGAAGAAAGTGATCTTTAGATCGAAAATATCTTGGGAATGAAGTTTAGAAGGAGAGAAGTGTGTTTGGGAGGTGAAAAGATTGAAATCTATCGAGAGATTGAGGAGAGTGGATCAAAAATCCCAATGCGCGTATATATAGGAATCTCATAAAGCTCAATCGATCGAGAGTTATCGAGAGCTATCGAGCTTTAAAAAGGTGCGTTTCAGCTGTCAAACCAGCTATCGAGGATCTAACGAGAGGATTTCAACACAATGAAGCTCGATGGATCGAGATAGCTATTGAGAAGTTATCGAGCATCCAAAAAGTTTCTCGATGGATCGAAATAGCTATCGAGAGCTATTGAGATTGCGATAAAGATCAGCTGAAGGGTCTTAATAGATAGCCTAGCTGTCGAGAACTATCGAGAAGCTATCGAGATTGCTTAAAAACAATTTTTCACAAAAGAGAAACACACAGATATGAATGCAATCAAACATATTACTTAAACAAGGATCCAAACAACATTTCAAGCTCTCAAAATCATCTCTCAACATTAAAAAATGATAAGCACATAGATCCAAAACACACACACACACTAAACACGTCTAACCAATTTTATATTTCATAAACAAGTTAAGACAATTTAGTGAGCATAAACTAACACATGTATTCCTTGTGATAGCCAAATCACATTATACCTACGCATGTATCAAAAGTAGCAAAGAATATTACATGTTGTGTGTGAAAAACATCGCAAGATTGCATGAGTGTCTGCATGTTATGACGATTTGAGATATGAGAAAACCACTTTAACTCACACACAATCATAATTGTTTGATGGGGACTATCACATTCGAGGTACATCCTATAACTCCTACATCTCCTAGAATACACGCTTGCAATCATATTTAAAACATTTTGATCTTTTTGCTTTTATTTCTTAGCATATTTTTCTTTTATTAAGCATATCATGCATAGGCATATAAAAGAGAAAAAAAAGAAATACCCAATTATGTTAAGCTTATAACATTGCACTTTTGCTATGCCAAAGTAAACAGATGTCATTTCATGATTGGCCGGCAACAGTATCAAGATGGTTATTTATGCATTTCTCTTAAGATTTTCTAGTCCTTCCCATCAAAAAGAGTAATACGAGTGTTAAGTACAAGAGATAACTTAATCTTACTCATCACAAATATAAGCCACAAAACTCACTTGCTTAGTTGTGCATAGAGATACTCATCTAAGTTACAAAGATACAAAGTTTAGAAAACTTTGTTTCAATGACCATCCAAGGTACACAAGTACCAATGTACACATACACACATTGTTTTGTATTCTTCAATTTTTCAATTTTTTTATGAAAAAAAAAAATAAAACAAAACTGAAAAATAAACAACAAAAACATGTTAAACAAAACAAAGTAATACATAAAACTAGACTAACTCAAATCACTGAAGCAAAACACACAAGTAATGCAATCAAAAACAGAGAGGGAGAGAGAAAAGTGACTAAATCACTTTGAGCTTTTTTCCTTCCACACCTTGGAGGAACCTTTCCTTTGCATAAGCCCTTGACTTGGTGGTGAGGAGAAAGAATTGAAACCGTTCAAGTTCGAAAGGAACATGAGGGTTTTGAGAAGATCTCCAAGAGGAGTAGAGGAGGATGGAAACTGATTCTGGTTTCCCGACATGATCATGCTGTTACTCTGTTGAGTGGCTAACCACTTATAGCAATTGGGTCGAGTATGTCCAACTGCTCTACAGTGATGACAGAGATGTTGCTTCTTATGTTTAGGCTTTCGTTTGTTTCCCTTCTTAGCCCTAGGGTTTTTAGTCTCATTCTTAACAAATTTAGGGGTTTGTCCTAAGAAAGACTTACCCTTATCTATGTTCTCACTAGCTAAGTCATTTTTAACATCATTGTTCTCAATTTCAACATTATTAGGAAGAGAAACAAAAACAATAGTCTAGGAAGAAGCAATATTAGAGGAAGAGAAATCATACCCTAAACCAGTTTTGTCGGAAGCAAATTTCTGTCGGCTGAGCATTTCATCAAGCTTTGTACTTGAAGTCCTCTCCAACTGAGCTCTGACTTGAAATAGCTCAGCTTCAAGCTTCTTGGTCTTCTCAACCAACAAATTGTTCTCAAACCTAAGTACTCCAATAGTCTAATTAGCTTTATCAAACTTTGTGGAGAGGTCATGTTCGAGCTCCACATCACTAAACTTCTTGGTGGCCAACCTATAGAACTTCTTATGCTTTTCTAAGACCTTGTATAATTTTGCATAGGCTGTGTGGATGTCATCTTGTTCATAGATCTTTTCAAACTTATACTCCACCAATTTCTCTTCTTCATCCACATCTTCAACAATCCCTTCAGTAGGATTAACAATGACAATGAAGGCATTCAAGATTCTATCATCCTCCTTGTCGGAATCATCCTCAGGTTCGATGTTGCTCAAAGTTGCAACAAGTGCTTTGCTTTTTTCAATGGTCTTGAGATATGTGGGGCACTCCTGTTTCATGTGTCTAAAGCCTTGACACCCAAAACACTTAGGTCCTGAGGGAACATTGTACTGACTGCCATCTCTAGAATCTTTCTTCGCTTTGTCTTGGCTCTTAAACTGAAAAGAACTTGATTGTCTACGGTTCTTTTCGAAGCCCTTTGCATTGGCATTTTTCATGAACTTCTTGAATTGCTGACTGATGTAGGACTTCATTTTAGAATCTTCATCATCGAAAGACTCATCTGTGTCACTACTCTTGGCCTTCAGTGCCATGCTCTTGTTCTTACTCAATTTCTCGATCCTAGACAAACCTAACTCATAGCTCTACAAATTGCCAACCAGCTCTGTCAAAGGAATTTTGTCAATGTCCTTTGATTCCTCAATGGCAGTGATCTTGGCATGAAATCTCTTGGGTAGAGATTTGAGCACCTTTCTCACAATCTTGGGTTCAAGAATGGTTTCTCCAAAATTAAAGGCTGAGTTCACTATGTTCTTGAGCTTGGCATAGAACTCATCAAATGACTCATCTTCCTCCATCTTGATCTCTTTGAAGCTTGTAGTGAGCCTCTGTAGTTTCGAATCCTTGATAGCCTTGGTTCCCTCATAGGTTGTTTGAAAGATAGTCCATGCTTCCTTAGTAGTTTCAGTAGAGGATATCTTCTTGAATTCCTCATTCATGACTACACTGAATAGTGTATTCAATACTCTGCTGTTGAAGTTTGCCACCTTGATCTTACCATCATCCCAGTCGACCTGTGCTTCCATAGGCTTGGTCCAACCTATCTCCACAGCTTGCCACACTTTCTCATCTAAAGATTGCGAGAAGGCTCTCATGCGTTATTTTTAGTATACATAGTTAGTGCTATCAAATAAAGAAGGTATAATAAGAGATTGTCCTCTATCCATGACAAACAGGGGTCAATGTATCACACAGCAAAGATTAAAACCTAATCAGAGTGTGTCTGCTCTAATAACACTTGACATGCCAAGAATTTATTTATCCCTTGTGATAAATTAACCAATTAATTTAGCCAAGTTAATTAATTAAGTTATTTAACATGTAAAGCGCATGGTAGTACAAACAAATCACCAAATAACTAAATGCAACGGAAAATAAATTGATACGATGATTTTTTTACGAATGGGGAAAACCTACACGACAAAAACCTCATCGGGTGATTTTAAGGTTACCACTCCCGAGAATTCACTATTATCAAAACAAACAGTTACAAGTAAAAAAACTCCAGTACCTTATACCAATTTACAGTTGAACCCTTACCCCAATACCCATTTGGACTTGTTCTATAGTAACAATCTCTTATTTTCAGTGCACGGCTCCCAGTACGTGACTAACCAATTGCGCAGATCCCAATACGCAACTTGATCACCAACTTGAGAAGGATGTTGGGTGTAAAGTTCTTTAGTTCATCCAGATGATGAAGATCATGAAGTTGCTTGGTTACAAAACCCTACGGTGTACAAACACAACAGCTTCTTCAGAAGAAAGATGAACTAGGGAAAATTCTGTCTCCAATCGCAATTTGCATGAACTTTTTCAAGTGTGTAACCTGTAACAACCCTTTAAAAAATCCTTATATATGTATACGGTTGTGAGAAAAAAAAGTTCAAACATATATCCACAGATTGAATTGAAATCAGCTCTGAAAAACCGAATTTCATAAACTTCGATAGATAGCCATCTATTGAGCTAGCTATCGAGCCACGGGTTTCAACAACTTTTAAACCTCGATAGATGCCAGCTGTCAAGCTATCTGTCGAGCTTTAAAATGCAACACTTTCTCACTTGTTTCTTGGACAGACTTGCATGACTTTAGCACTTGAACTTGAAACATTGTTCATTGAAGTATTAAACACATCCTAGATCTAACCAATTACAAATAAAGTGTGTTTTGTCAAAGAATTAGTCAATTACATAAATATTGACATATGTTCCTAACATGATTCACATATATCCTAATACTTACCAGCAGTGGCAACTCCAAGAATTTTTCTCAGGGTGTTCCTTAAGAAGCATAAATTACACAATCTAATAAAAAGAAAATTCATATATTAACAACAACAACAATAAAAAAACACGCAAATACATAAAGTTCACAATAGCCTTCTACGAGTTTTTATATTTTGAAATTGTTGTATGATAGTCTCATTATCAATGCTACAAGCTACATCTCGTTCAATATACATAACCAAGCAATCATTCATCCACTGATCTCTCATTCAATTGTGCAATTCATTCTTTATATATTTCATTACTGAAAAACTTCTTTCTACTGTTGCAATAGCGACAGGAATGGTCAAAACTAACTTCACAAGCAAATAGACTAATAGATAAGTCTCATGCTTCCCTGTGTTCACTAACTTTTTAGCAAGTTCACAAACTCCTTAAAACTCTAAAAATAAGTCACTGCTGTGCATATCAAAAACGTAATTCTGAAGTTGAGAGTCAAGTGCCAAGATATCTTTCTCAAGAAAATCAGATGGATAGAACTTTGCTAGACATATCAACTTGTCTTTATCAAAAGCCACAAATGAATTACTTGGATTCAAGCAAGCCATACAAAGTAGCAAATCGATATTCGCCTCTGAAAAATGGTTGTTAAGCTCTTGAAGTTGCAAATCTATGATTGTGTAGAATAACTTAACACAATAATGATGTAAATTTGTATTTTATTGGGTGTTGCGTCGCTACCTCCCACTAACTACAAATATTTCATCCATGTTCAAGATAGGAATATCATGTGTGGTACAAAATGAAGACACTTCAATCAATAAAGATATCCATTCATCATCTCTCATCACTTGCAATCGTTACTTAGACACTTTAATAAGATCCATAGCATTTACTATATCTTGATTTTTTTTTTTTTTTTTTTTTTTTTTGCAATACTATTGACAACTCATTTGTGATCCCTAAAATGTTTTTCATCAAGTGTAGAGTAAAGACAAATTCAAAAGATAGAATTGACTTCATAATAGATCGAGCTTCAACTTTTTGGTCAGAAAGGCCATCTTCTTCAATAATCTCAAGTACATCAACAACAGCAGAGAACATTAAAATCAAGTTAAAAATAGTCCCATAATATGATCCCCAACGTGTATCACCAAGACGTTTAAGATATGTCTCTTGATTCAAACCTTGCCCACTTCTACGTACACCGTTCTCTAATTTTGGCAAATTGTGCATCTCGAAGAGCATCTCGTCTCTTACAAGAGCTTCCAACAAAAGTTACTAAATTACTAATCACATAAAAAAATTCAGCAATGTTAATGTGATTTTTAGCAACGGCAACAAAGGTCAATTAAAGTTGATGAGAAAAACAATGGACATAAAATGCTGACTTATTCTCTTTCAAAATTAAAGTTTTGAGACCATTGATATCACATTGCATATTACTAGCTTCGTCGTAACCTTGCCCACGTAGTTTCGATAAACTCAAATTATGTTCACAATGTAAACATTCAATAGCATATTTGAGTGACAAAGCAATGGTACTTGCTACATGTACAATACCAATGAACCACTCTATAATAATTCATTTTTTGTTCACATAATGAAGAACGAGGGTCATTTGCTTTTTCACTGAGATATCATGTGACTCATCAACTAATATTGAAAAGAACCATTGTCAAGATCTTTGATGATGGCTTTGGATGTTTCACATGTAACTGCATTCACAATGTCTTTTTGAATTTCATGGTGGGTAAGTTTTCAACTTTTTGGAACTTTTTGCAACACTTTATTGATAGATTCATTGTGATCCCCCAAAAATTGCAGAAGTTCAAGGAAATTTCCTTTATCACTTAAACCTTAAGATTCATCGTGACCACGAAAAGCTAATCCCCGGCATAAAAGGAATCTTATGCAATCAACTATTGCATTTAATTGAACCCGATATTCAATTTTATCTTGATTTGATTGCTTAACCAAAACACTTTGAATATGTTGTTTTTCCTTCATTAGATCTTCACTCTTCTTGATAGCTTGGTTATGAGCATTATTAACCCCTCCAACATGAGAATTTAACTTCTCTTTCTAATTCCAAAGCTTGAATCCCTTCGTTGCAAAAGTATCACCTCCTCCTTGCCTACCAACATCTTGCCCAAATAGGTAGCAATACAAACAAAATACTCCATCCTTGTCTATACTATATTCAAACCACTTTCTATTTACATACCATTCGGATGTAAATCGACAAGGCTTTCCAGAAAAATCTATTAGAGGGTAATCATGGTTTTTGAAAATAGGTTGACAAAGGCCTTTTTGTATACAATATCTTCTTATTTCATCATAATCATTAGGATGATAAGATAATATATTTTCTCATAGCTCAGGATCTGAAGAAAGATTTTCTAAGTCAAAGTCAACACAAATTCACTTAGAAGATGAAGATGAATGTTGCACAAATGATGAATCTTGGGTACGTGGTTTTCTTATCAAATATTTGTCCATAATTCTAGCAAAATAATAAATAATAAACTATAAGTTCATTTGAAATATTAATAAAATTATTAATTGTTGTTGTTTAGTTGTTTCATTAATTTGTTTGTCTTTTATAAACTATAATTTGTTATATTGTTATTTCATTAATTATAAAATTATTAATTGTTGCCTAACATAATTTAATTTGTTTGTCATTTATAATGTATTGGTTAATTAAATTATTAATTATTGGTGTTTAGTTGTTTCATTAATTTTTTTTTACTAACTACTAGCAGTCTAGCACACACCCAACTGTGCATTAGCACACACTAGCACACACCCTATGTACACACACACCCCTGCCTCTACATGCCTTTAATTCCCCAATTCAAATATCCGACCACACACCACACGGCCCCATGGCCCCATTCACCCCCCACTTAACAGAAAAGATTCACACAAGAGGAGACAATTAGATAAATTCACAAATCACAATACACTTATACACTAAAAGACTAACTCACCAACACCAACTGACCAACACAGTGACACACCAATGGATAAAGTAAAAAAAAAAGGGGCAAATAAATTGAATAATTATAAAGACTTAAAGAGAGAGAGAATCAGTTCAAAAAGAAAGAAAGAGAATCAGATAAAGACTTAAAGAGAGAGAGAGAGAGAGAGAGAGAGAGAGAGAGAGAGAGAGAGAGTCTCATTTTAGACTTTTAGTAACTCAGTTCAAGAAAATTAAGAGCTCTTTCTCTCTCTCAAACCACAGTCCACACTCCACAACAAAACCCAAAGATTAAGAGAGAAAAAGAGAGAGAAGTAAAGTGTAAAATACCTTGAGGGAAGCCTGAGGGGTGGCGCCGCGGGCCAAGGCAACACGTTGAGGCGTTAGAGGCGAGGAAGGGGATTCAAGGCCAAGCATTGGCGTCGCAAGCTCTGATCTGATCAGACCGATCTCCGATCTCCGATGCCTTGCCCGATCCAAGCTCTGTTGCTCGAGTGTTAGGCGAAGGCATCGTCGCTGCGTCGCGCCGATGTGCTTGATGATGAGGTTTCAGGTGGAGGCGCAAGGCGTTGTCGTTGATGTTGATGAGGTTTTTTCCTTTAGGTTAGGTAAGATTTCTGATTTTAGGTTTTGCTTTAGCTTTACCATTTAATGATTGATGAATTAGTGTATTCATATTAAGTTTTGGTTTTTTTTTTTGTTTTGAGAATACGTTTGGGTTAGGCCTATTGGGTATTTTGTTGATAATTATTTTGATTTAAAAATCTGGTTGGGGTTGGTTTTGTTTAGGATTGATGTTGGACGTTTTTTTTTTTTTTTTTTGGCTTGCTCTGTTACAAATTTTTTTTTTTTTTCCAAATTCTCTGTTACAATATATATATATATATATTTTACATTTTAGTTCAAAATTTGTTTGGCATAAAAAAATTTTGAGGGTGTTCCTAATTTTTTTTAAGGGTAGATAAATAAAAAATTTAAATTATTATATATAAATTTTTTATTTTTAGGTCAGGGTGGTCCTGGGACCACCCTGGGCTGAACGTGGGGCCATCACTGTTTTATATTACAGTTATATTTTCTTTCTTTGAACACTTCCAATCCCTAATGCATCCAAAATTTGATGTTAACGTACAAATAGCATCACATCGTACAATATTAAAATTAGAGTCAACGATCTTAATGCATGGGCTCTAATTAGTAATTACCACAAACCGGCACACAGAATCAATTGAGCATGCTACCGCACATCTTAATGTGACAGTCACTCCACAAATATAAATACTTGTGAGATGTAGGAAGCAAGAGCCGGAGTTTAAATCTTCAAGAAAGAACTTCACATACACATACACTTAGATCAAGTTAGAGTAGAATTTCTATCTTGTAAAAAAAAAAAAAAATTAGCATTTCCCATCAAAAAATAAAAATGAAAATAAAACAGTTTAGTCTGCAATAAACTCCGACATAGAGACAAAGCCACTCTATTTATAGATACTATCATATCTCATTAGCTACTTATATTGTATTTTCTTATTATTCATCGAATCAATATGAATTCCAAAATAAATAACAAAATTACTTGGTTATTTAGGCAGTGGATATAATAAGAGAACGTACTAGAGTAATATTAAGTTTATAGTATTTTTATAACAATTTTACAACAGCTATTCGGAAGAAAAAAAAAATTACAACAAATTCTAAGTGACAACATTCTCAAAAAAAAAAAATCTAGGTGACAAGTTGTTCTTCGTTCTGATCTTACTCCACTACTAAGATCATTTTTTCATAACTAATAATAACTTACAATCTAAAATTTATTAAAAAATTGTTGTAAAAATGTTGCATTATGACTATTACTTGTGATATTCGCATTTTACATAAAGCCGCAGAATAAGAAAGATTTGCTGGACATAAAAAAAGGAATAACTGCTAGATCCTTCTAAATAATTATGTCCAAATAAAAAAGAGAATACACCTCTCTAAATTTATTAACTTTATTTATCCAGTAAATGCTGTAAAAATTGAGTCAAATTATGAGTTTTTCTTTTTCTTTTTCTTTTTTTCCGATAATCAATAAATTATTTTCATGTGATAGACGAGTAATATAATGAAATAGCACACTATATATATATATATATATATATATATATATTCCGATCAGTGTCAATTAGTTACTTCTTTTTTATTTTATAGGCTAAAATAATTTTCTTTCATAAAGTTTGCATTAATTTCGTTTTTCATCATTAAACTTATTAAATGTTTGTTTTTCATCTCTAAATGATTGAAAAAAAATACAAAAAATGAAATTCATACAAACGGTATTAGGTATGGGAATAATATTTAAGTCTATTTTATATTATTTAATTTGAAATATTTTATTTTATAGCTCCTAAGAAAAATATGTGTGTTAAACTGCATATTCTAATAAAAAAAATATATTTTCAAAAATAAATAAGTATACGAATCCCCTTGAAGCATATATTTTATGGCTTTTCATTCTTAACTCTTTTTTTTTTTTTTTTTTTGGATAACTTGATGCAATTAATGAAGATTATAATCCTATAAAAACAAATTAAGTTTATTTGAAACAAGTTTATTTGTTTTATTTTAAAATAAACAAAATTAAGTTATAATTTTATGCAAAGTTTTCTAGTGCATCACACATATTTGCAATTAGTACTATTTATAAAAGGATTTCTCTTTTTAAACTGGACTTTGTGTAGTTTAAAAATACCCCTATACTCAACGATTAAGCAGAGACAAAACTTGGAGACAATCCGGTAAAAGTATATGCCTACAAAATAGGATTACTCTCCCACTAACCTATGTCTTCAATGATTCCATCCAAAACAAATCACTCTCACGTACAACCACTCCCCATCAAAATAAAAATTTAATTTCAAATTTTCAATTAAACATAACTTCCAAAATCCTAATCCCTTTTTGTATGCTCTTACCTTAGATTATTACATTGTTACTGATGAATTCTTGCTCTTGGATATGAGGCTTATATTTGCAACCTCGCTAGGAAAAATCCTCATCCCATGTAGCCAATAATTTTTTTTTATTGAATTCTTCTAGAAATAGGGTCCTATAAGTTAAATACTAAATTTCAATATGGCATAATGATCTCATCTTAGGTCGGATATTACACTTAAATATTAATATTGATTTATGAAATCTATTAGTTTTTCTTGTTAAAAGTTGTAAAGAAACCTTCTATTACCATTAAGATGATAGAAAAAGTTAGTTACGTATCTCTCTCTTTATTCTACTTTATTTCAATCCCATCTATTTACACTCCAAATCTAAGTGCATTCTCCAACTTCAATTCCAATTCATTCTTTTATTTTGTGATATATGGTAGGTGAGTTTTCCTTTTCTCTATTTACAGTTATCTTTAAGAATTTAATTGATTAGGAAAAAGAAATTTGGTTGATAACAGGTTCTGATTTCTTTAATAATAGATCTGAAAAATTTTCAAGAGCTTATTGATGAATTGAAGATGGTCTCAAAAGTATTATATCACTATTTCTTTAATATAGATTGTTCAGGGTAAAAATCTTTGAAAAAATTAGATAATTTTCATGTTAGTTAATGGCTGAATTTTGCATGCTCACTTTTGGGGTTGTAGATGTGTGATCGATGTCTATACCTTGACATTATTACGTTTCTATTGTTGCATTAGTTATCGTATTAAAATTTTCAATTTTCAAAAAAAAAATTTAAATAACGAGTGAGAGTTTTGTACTTAAATTTTTTTTCCTTCTTTACTTCCTGGAATGATTAAATTGCTTTAAGTTACAGAAAATTATTTAGGTTGATGTTTGTATTTGTTATCATATCATGATATCAATTCTCTTAAATATAAACCAAAGAAATGGCATAAATTAATGAGGTTAAAACCTATCCAAATAGATGAAAAGGGCGGATGAAAGATCTACTTGCATGTACGTCTTTAGATTTTAAGCTACAACTTGCAATGGTAGGCTATAGACTAGAACGTAATGAAACAATAGTTTTCATCTTAACTTTCCTTATATTCATATATTTTATTGTATAGTACTAATGAACAAGAATTAATTAAATAAAATTATCAAAGCCGAAGGCCTGAAGCTTTTTATATTACTCAAAATTCTTTATCATGGCTTCCTTATCCCACCTTACATTGTATGTAGTTGTGAAATAGAGATGTTACAAAGAATCAAAAATGGGGAATTAATTGTACCCAAGAACATAACTACTAATCTTGATGTTTGGAACCCAATTGATATTTGGGGTCTAAATAAAAATATAATGATGTGTAAGTTTTTGTAATATAACTATGTTCCTATTATCTGTTCATTTTCTACACTATTGTGAGAAGAATAAACCTTTTGACGTCAACTTTTTGTAAATACTAACACTTTTAAATTTCTAGCCTTTTCGCACATGCGTTGTATATGCTTAGTGACTCTTCTATTTTTTTTTTTTCTTAATACAAAACTTTTCATTCGATATAATATAATATTTGATATTGATACATTTTTCAATCATGAATATATGTGATGAGATTTACGCATTTTCAGATGTATTTATATTTAAACTTACCATTATTTTATATGTATTTATATTTAAATTTTTATATTAAATAATATGAGCAAATTATTAACCTTTACCCAAAAAAATAGAAGAGTTTCTGAGCACGCATATGCTTAAAAGTTAGTATTTTCTATAACTAAAATGCTTTGGACAAAGGGAACCAACCAACCCCACCGAACACAAAATTAGTATAATCTCTGCGTCTAACCAAACCATGGTCATGCTACCACACCTTTTGACATCGACCTTAACAAACTCCCTCTTTTTCTTCTTCTTGCGATACCCACCTCTTTCCCTTGTCATTGAGCAATGAAAGTCGACGTAGACCCACGCTTCTCAATATCAAAAAACTGAAAAAGTAGTTCTTTCTTTCGACTGACTCTCCTCTTTGTTAGTCAGCTCTAGGGATTTCAGATCCAAATCTTTTTAGTTTGGCTAGGTTTTTGTTTTTGTTTGTTTCATTTTGTTTTTTTTTTTTTTTTTTTGCTAAAATGCAAAACTAACCCTCTAACTTTCTTTATATTTTATTTCAGTCATCTAACTTTACTTTCGTTCATTTTAGTTTTTTCAATTAAGGCATTTCCGTTAACTTGTGTTAAAATTTTAAAAAAAAATCTGGAAAATATTTTTCAATCATTAATTGAATTTTTTTAATTTAAAAATTTTGAAGAAAAATTTATAAAATTGAAAAATTAACCACAACATATAACAAAAGTTGATGGAAAAGCCTTAATTGAATAAACTTGAAAGTTAGAGAACTGAAATGAATAAAAGTAAAGTTAGAGGACTGAAATGAAATCTAAAGAAAGTTAGAGGGTCAATTTTGCATTTTACCCTTTTTTTTTCATATTTAAGGCCACATGACATCTAGATGGCATCAAAATTAGTATTTTAATATCACAGTTAGTCACGTCAACCTTTTTCATCTAACACTTAACATTTAAGTCTATTTTAACACAATATAAAATGTTAGGAATTAAATTGACACGTTTAAAAGGATAGGGATCAAATTTACATATAGTATAAAGGCCAAGGACCAAACTTATAATTTATCCCAATAAAATTTTATCTATTAGTTTATTTCAATTTTTTTAAGATCTAAGTGGGCTTTTTCTGAGGTTTAAGATGAACAAATTTTTACTTTTGTTCTTGGGCTTATTATTTTTTTTCCACAAATTTTAGATTTAATTGGTTTGTTGTTCTTGTGTCTACAAGACCAAGATACTGTTAAGAGAATCATATTCAAACTTATTTTAGTTAGGCGTAAAAAAAATTAGGTTTAGAGTGTTCAAGTTTTTATTTTAGGAAGGTCTAATAAAAAAATTAAATTAAAAAAAAAAAAAAAGTTTGGCTAGCTTAGGGTGTTCATTTGAACCCCTAGACACTACCTAGCACCGCCCTTGGCTATACATGTATTTCATTGATCCCAAAAATTAAAAAGCCCAAAAAAAGAAAAATACACGCACAATATAAACCTATCAACTTATGCAATTAATGTAGTATAAAAAATTATTTCAAAAATACTAACATAGAGGCTCAAAAAGATTCATCTGTATATATTTTCAGAGACCCAAAATGGTTTTATCCCTCACAGACTAATTACATATTATATTTAGATAGCTTTAATTTGAAACCCTAAAAACATATGAAAAATAAACATAAGATGGATTCCACACAAACCAACATGGACTAGCTCTTCTTGTAATTCCTTACGCCCCATCATCAAGGACGAACCCAGGCAGGGGCCTAAGGGGGCCCAGGCCCCCCCTGGGCCCAAAAAAGATTTTTTTTAGCAGCTATTTAAAAAAAAAAAAAAAAAAAAAAAAAAAAAAAAAGAGCTTGGGCCCCCCTTCTAATTTTACTCGAGCCCCCCTGTTCTTTTGCTCCGACCCCCCTCCTCCCCTGTTATTTTGCTCCGGCCCCCCTCCTAAGTCACCCAGCCCATCACCGGCCAGCCCACCCCACGCCCACCAGCCCATGACCCGTATAAGTGTAAAAAAAAAAAAAAAAAAAACAGAAAAGAAAAGAAGAAAGCCCTCAGCACTCACTCTTGCAAACGCACAAGGGAGAAAGTGAGAAACAAAAAAAACACACACACACTCTGACTCAGTGAGAGGAGCGACACGGTGACAGGGAGAGACCGAGAGGCGAGAGAGTCATAGAGAGATCAGAGAAGAGGGAGACCCACGCGGCCACGTCTGACGCCGGCGAGACCCACGCCGTGAAGCACGCGACGCGAGAAGAGAGAAGACCCACGCGGGCCACGCCGGCGAGACCCACTTGCTCCAGCCAGACCAGCCTTCACAGTTCACGCACTCACCCACTTGCTTGATCTGCTCCAGCCTTCAATCACAGGTATTTACATTTCACTCTTGCTTCAAATTTCAAAACCTTGTGATCTGACCTGAGGACTAAGAATCTGAGATTCATATTTCATAGAAACTGTGCTCTGTGCTTGTCTTGTGATTCATGTTTGTTTTTTGTACTAATTGTGAAATGTGAATTGAATGAATCTGCTGCGTGAGTGCCTGTGGTGTTTTTTTTTTTTTGGCTTTGTGACTCTGTCACTCTGTGTTTGTGTGTTTGTGACTCTCTCTTCTGTTATATAGATAAGAGAGATAGAGAGAGTCAAAGAGAGTAGATTAGTTTGTTAAGTCAACAAATAAAAAAACTTTTTTCTTTGTTGACTGGTGGTTGGGCATGATAGGGACAAATGGAGGTGGACTTGGGCAACGGACAACAAGTGACAGACAGAAAAAAAAAAAAAAAAAAAAAAAAAAAAAAAGGAAGTAAAGTTAAAAGAAAAGTTTTTGTTAGTTGTGAAAGCAGAATAGATTTGTCGGTAGTGGGATTCGTTGGGTTAGTGGGATAGTGACAAAAAAATGGAGACAACACAGCACAAAGACATAAAGATGGAGACAACACATTGAACACAACACAAAGACGTAAATAAAGGCAGACCAAACATAAAGACGTAAATAAAGGCAAACCAAAGATAAAAAGAAAAAAAAAACAAATCATATAATATAGACAATTGTCACACAAATTTTAAAAAAATAATGGTGATTCTTATATGATTATTATTTTATTTGTAGATTATGAAAAAATCAACTACAATGCTTGATTTTTTCAAAAGAAAAGGTTCAACTTCAAATTCTTCCGATGTCAACGTGGAATTGCCAACAACTAATGTTGCTATTCCAATTCCAGAAAATGTGGAGGATGTTCCAATTCTCCCAATTCCGGAAAATGTTGATGTTCCAATCTCTCAAACACAATTTCAAAGAATTGACCTTGATTCTTTGGATTATGGATGCGTATTTGAAATTTTTTTTTTTCGCTTATCTCCGCCCCCCCCCCCCCCCCCCCCCGCCCCAACTTAAAATCCTGCATCTGTCCCTGCCCATCATGCAATGTGGGTTGTTACCTTTGGTTATTATAAAACTTTTTTTTTAATGCAAGATAGAAATTCTACTCTACCATAATCTAAATGTATATATGTGTGAAACTTTAATTACATATTATATTTAGAAAGCTTTAATTTGAAACCCTAAAAACATATGAAAAATAAACATAAGATGGATTCCACACAAACCAACATGGGCTAGCTCTTCTTGTAATTCCTTATGCAACATGGACTCCTCTTGCAACTCCCCATCATGCAATGTGGGTTGTTACCTTTGGCCATTATAAAACTTTTTTTTTAATACAAGATAGATATTTTACTCTACCATAATTTAAATATATATGTGTGTGAACCTTCCTCCTGAAGACTTGAACTGTAGCTCTTGCCTCCCACATCGTACAAACACTTATACTTGTAAAGTAACCATCGCACCAAAAGTGCGTGGTAGTCATAATAAAACTAAATAGTTGAATATTAACCTATTAAGGCAACGTTTTTTTCACACAGCCTAAAATTGATTATCTTCAATACTGTACTTTCACTCACCTAGTAGCCTAAAATATATGGAACCAACTATTTCTTATGTGAAATTATATTTTCGTAATCTATTTTGGGTAGTGGGAAAATTAGAAATTGGAAGTGGAAGTGGATTGTTCGGAAAGGAAGAAGTCACAACAAGGATATTTAATTGGTAGATTTTTGCCCATGACCCATGTGGAATTAGCAATGTTTTATTCACAAAACATAAAATTCAATTTCCGTAAATGTTTTCTTCAAAAAAATTTTATGAACCTCCAATCTCACATTCATTGGTATATGTATTTTAAGTGACACTGCCACCCTTCTCACAATTTTTTTTTCCCACAAAAAAAATGCTAAAATGCAAATTGCACTTTTTAAGTTTAACTAAAATTTATTTCAGTCCTCAAATTCTATTGTCATTCAATTGAGTACTTTAAGTTTCAAATTTAATCAATTCAGGCCTTCTATCATTTTCTGTTAAAAAATTTTCAAAGTATGCAATTAACTAATGAAAAAAAAAATCTATAATTTTTATTAATTTTATATATTTTTTTCATGTGAAAATAATTTTTTTTTTAACAAAATTGGACAGAAGACCTGAATTGAATAAATTTTAAACTTAAAGAACTCAATTGAATAAAGAAAAAAAAAGTTATAGGATTGAAATGAGTTTCAGCCAAATTTAAATAATGCAATTTACATTTTAGCAAAAAAAGAAAAAAGCAACAATTAAAATTTGAAAAATATGTGTGATCACTATTTTTGTAACTTAGCATATGTTAATTAAGTGGGTTTTATGTCTAAAAATTGATAAATCACATCACATCAAACAAATAATGACATGATATGAATCTACATAATCATTTATAGTCCCATAGGACAAATAATTACTTAAACTACCGATCGAGATCTAAGACTAAAACTTTAAATAAATAGAAATGTAAATAAAAAAAAATAAAAAATATTTTACTTATAATAGACCAATTCAACAAGCACATGGATTTTCTTTAGCTCCTTTAATATTTTTAGTGTAATGTGAGTCATGTTGCATAAGCCTAAAAATATTTATAGGAGCTGAAGAAAATCCATTTACTTTTTTACATTTAAAAAGAGAGCAAAATTATGAGCCGGTCGGGCGTCTGAGTTTAGGGATGTGACATAGAAGTAGAATATACAAAATAATTTTGTCTCTTGTCTGTGTTTCTATCTCTCTACACCAATTTCTTGCCCCCACATATCACGAATGTTTTACCTAAGCAATGACGTCGTCGAATGCTATTGGCTAATCACAAGTTTATTCCGATCCCTCAGTGATTCAGCAATGAAAGTTTATTCCCTCAGCGCCTACGTAACAGAAGACACATTCAAAAGTTGATCAATTATTGCTAGTGTCGCCTAGTTTACTGTGACATACTTATATGGAACAATGATCTGATATTAAATTTTTTTTATTTTTTTTTATTTTTTTTATTATTTAAAATTACAAAATATATCACATTATCTTAATGTTATTATATTCCTAAACAATATAATGTTGTATTCTTGTATTAAAATCAATCAATATCAATCAACATCAATATATACTAGCCTCTGAGCAAGTGCGTAAGGCTCTTCTATTTTTTGGATAAGAGTTAATTTAGAGCATTTATTATAATTTTGGGATTACTACATTTTTCAATCACAAAAAAATAAAAAATAAAAACCCTAAGGGTGTGATGAAAAATTATTTCAACACACATAATACTCATCACACATCTAGTGTTTTTTTTTTTTTTTTTTGTTATTGGAAAATGTAGTAATTCTAAATTATAATAAATGCTCTAAATTAACCCTTACCTAAAAAATAGAAAAGCCTCTGAGCACTCGCGTGAGCGCGTGTTAGAGGCTAGTTATCAATACTTATATTGTATTTTATAAGGTACGTAACATTTTCTATGGAATTAATAAGATTTTTGTTAAAGAAAATGCTCCTAAAAAGATCCTAAAATTTAGTAACTACATCCACATCTTTTTTTTTTTTTTTTCCTTTTTGGTGTTGTTGATGTTGTTCTTTTTTTTTTTTTTTTTTCAAATTTTATGTATGGCAGTTATCATTTTTTGTCTAATCCTAAAATGTAGTTTTTTTAATCCTTAAATTTAGGCATTTACTACACATCCATAACATAAGTAAATAAAAGCTTAAATTGAAAATTTTATGGCGAGAGATACACGTTAATTGTATAAAACCACAATTGTATTTTGAGATTTTTTTTTTAATAAAGTATTAAATGGTGCTTTAACCTTAACAAAAGGCTAATACAATTGGGAATTAATGATTAGAAGTATCTAGAAAAAAAAAATTGTATAAAAACTTCATGATAGTTTGTTAGAAGAAAAAAAAATACTATAAAGTATTATTAAAGGTGGTTTAACAAAAACCCAATGGAATAATAATGAACTTTTATTTTAATTTGTTAATATTGCTCTTCTAAATTTATAATTGAACAAAAGTACACTAAATGTAGTTTAAGTTCATAGAAGTAGGAACAGCATTCAAATTCACGTTTAAGTTCAGATTCACGTTTTCCTCTTTTCTTTTTTTTCTTTTTTAATCTCTTCCATATTTTGGAAAAAAACAAAAAGACTCCTACTATAAAACCACTACTATAACTTCTCCATCCATATCCTTATATTTAGGCACTAACATATTTGATTTTGAAAGAAAATAAAAGGCTAAATTTTAGGCATTTACTACACATTCATAACATAAGTAAATAAAAGCTTAAATTGAAAATTCTATGGCAAGAGATACACGTTTTTTTTTTTTTTTTTGAGAAGGAAATGCGATCAACTATATTAAGGAATTTCAGCTGAATCAGCTAATACAAGAGAAACAAAGGGTGGTGGAACAGACTCCATCCACACTGAAAACGCAGAAATATTAATAGAATGTCTTGCTAAATTATGTGCTACCTTATTACCTTCTCTCTTTACATGAGAGTAAAGTAATTTATTGAACAAACTAGCATTACACCTAATATCATCAAGTAATAAGCCAAAGGGTGACAGGTGCGTGCTTTCATCTCTCAACGCATTGTATAACATCAAAGCATCTGTTTCCAGTTCTGCCCGACTAAAGCCCAACTCCGCAGCAAACTCAAGGGCTGTTGAAGCTGCCAGCGCTTCAATCTCCAAGGGCGTGTACTGCTGAGGTAGAAGTTTAGACATTGAAGCCATGACCAAGCCGTTATTGTTCCGTATCACGACACCGATGCCTGATTTTTTCTGCTCCTTGAAAATAGCCCCATCGCAATTTATTTTTACCATATCAGGCATTGGAGGACGCCACTTTGGCAGTATTGAAGAAAGAACAGGCCGAATGCAAGGAGGAGCAGGTTGGGATGATTCAAACTCAGCCACACGCTCCCTTGCTGACGACGGAATCTGATGGACACTTATGCTAGGTTGGTTCATACGAACCTGGTTCCTTTGAGTCCAAACTAACCACACCGAAGTTGTAAACATCTCCAGATTGTGATCATTAGTAATGAGCCAAGAAAGTAGCTCCTTAAAGTCCACAAAGGCATGCCTTCTCCGGCAAAGACGAAATGGTTCATCTTCCCACACCCCGTCCAGTTCGCTGCAAGACCAGAGAGCATGAAGAGCTGATTCGGGCACCTGTTTACAACGGTCACACGTCGGGTTTTCGATGACGGATCGCCTCACCAGATTCTCCTTAGTTGGTAACGAATTTCTGCATGCCCTCCATACTAAGTTCTTGATTTTATTCGGTACCTAAAGAGACCAAAGTGTCCGCCACAAAAGCTTCTCATGCGCCAACTGCTCATCATTCTGTTCAGACTAAGGTTCCACCTTCAAGAATCTGTATCCAGATTTACTTGTGTAAAACCCGTTGCTAGTGAAAGGCCAAAACAGAGTGTCTTCTGCCTCGCACCTAGAAAGCGGAATTGAAGTAATCAACTCTGCTTCTTCAAGGGTGAACATTCCTTCAATCAGCCCATAATCCCACTGTCTTGTGTCTTCCTTAATCAAAATCTCCACTTTAGCCTCAGCCAATGATTCCACCCTAGAGGATTGAACTTGTGGCATGTTTTTCCTTGGCAGCCAGTTGTCTTGCCAGATGTTCACAGCCTTCCCATTCCCAATTCTCCATTGACAGCCCCTAAGTAATACCTCCCTCCCTTGCAAGATGCTATTCCACGCATGAGGCCACTACTTGAGTATTTAGCCTCCATGAAGGTGCAATTTGGAAAGAAACGCGCCTTAAAAACTTTGTGAAGCAATGAGTCTGGATTTTTCAATAATCTCCATGCTTGTTTAGCTAACAAGGAGTCATTGAACATAGCTATGTCCCTAAACCCCATACCACCCTCCAATTTCGATTTTGTGAGCTCCTCCCATTTCACCCAATGGATCTTTCTTTTTTCTCCTCTTTGTCCCCACCAAAATTTTCTGATCATGGTTTCAATTTCATGGCATAGACCCAAAGGTATTTTGAAACACCCCATAGCATAGGTTGGGATGGCTTGTATTACCGCTTTGATGAGCACCTCACGGCCGGCTTGAGACAAGAGTTTACCTTCCCAACCTTGCAACTTTCTCCACACCTTCTCTTTAATAAAATTGAAGCCTTCTTTCTTTCTTCTACCCACCAATGATGGTAGCCCAAGGTATTGTTCAAAATGCATCACTTCCTATAATCCCAAGGCAGCCAAGATATCTTGTTTGGTTGCTACCGCAGTAGATTTGCTAAAGAAAATAGCTGTTTTGTTTCTGTTCACCTTTTGGCCCGACTCTCCTTCATATTTTTCAAGAATATCAATGATCTTCCTGCATTCATCACTGCTTGCCCTACAAAAAAGAAGGCTATCATCTGCAAAAAATAAGTGAGTTAGTGATGGGCCTCCCCTGCAAGAGATACACGTTAATTGTATAAAACCACAATTGTATTTTGAGATTTTTTTTTTTTAATAAAGTATTAAATGGTGCTTTAACCTTAACAAAAGGTTAATACAATTGGGAATTAATGATTAGAAGTATCTAGGAAAAAAATTGTATAAAAACTTCATGATTATTTGTTGAGAAGAAGAAAAAAAATACTATAAAGTATTATTAAAGGTGGTTTAACAAAAACCCAATAGGAATAATAATGAACTTTTATTTTAATTCGTCAATACTGTTCTTCTAAATTTTTTATTGAACAAAAGTACACTAAATGTAGTTTAGGTTCATAGCAGTAGGAACAGCATTCAAGTTCACGTTTAAGTTCAGATTCACGTTTTCCTCTTCTTCTTCTTCTTCTTCTTCTTCTTTTTCTTTTTTTTTTTTTTTTGGTTTTAAATCTCTTCCATATTTTGGGGGAAAAAAAAAACTCCTACTATAAAACCACTACTATAAGTCTATAACTTCTCCATTCATATCCTTATATTTAGGCACTACTACACATCCACGTTTGTTTGATGTTGTTGATGTTGTTCCTTTTTTCAACTTTTATGTATGGCAGTTATCATTTTTTGTCTAATCCTAAAATGTAGTTTTTTAATCCTAAAATTTAGCCATCTACTACACATCCATAACATAAGTAAATAAAAGTTTAAATTTCAAATTTTATGGCAGGAGATACACGTTTCTTTTGGTGTTGTTCTTTTTAAAAAAATTTAATAACGTTTATCAATTTTTGTTTAATCCAAAAATTTAGTTTTTTAGTTCTAAAAGTTAGCCACTTACTACACATCCATAACAAAAGTTAAAGATAGTTTAAATTTCAAATATATCAACAACATCAACAACCTTTAAAACTAAGAAAAAGATACATAACATTTTTTATGAAGTAGAAAATTAATACCTATGGAAAAAAATTTAAATTGAATTTGACATAGAATTATACAAATGATAAATATAGTTTCTATTACAAAAGAAATTTTTTTACAACAATTTCTTAGATAATAATTCTTGTAAAGTCTGTTACCCGAACTTATCTAATATTCTGTGCCAATGACTCCTCAATGCAATCCAAAAAATTTGTGCGTACGTGAACCTAAGAGAGATAAAAGAATTAGGGTTAAACCAAGTATTTAAAAAAAAAAATCTTAAATCAACAATCCAAAGTTAGCGTGCGTGTTATTAAAGATAATAGCATAAGTTTGTTAGAGTTTGTATTTGATATAAATTTTGATGAGATCATTTTTCTTGAAAATCCTATTAAAATTGTCCAGAATAAAGATAAAAATTTTTTAGAATTTAACTCTATCATGGACTCTTTAAAATCTTATCACCACATCATCAATGAAAATCATAATTGAGAGGTTGGCGTTTGTGAGGTTGCTGCATAAAAAATAAAAAAATAAAAAAAGAACTCAAGATTGCTAAAGAAGGTAAGGAAAGCCATACAGTTTAACTGTTCAGGAATGATTTTGAATGCTTCTTTTGTAGCATAAGGCAGCCTTGTCTTTGGATCACAATACCTACAATATGAAATGACAATTCATTTAGAAGTACAGTAGTAGAGTATATGAAGCAACAATTCATTTCAAAATTACATTTGAAAAAAAAAAAAAAAGGGAGTTAACGTGATACATATAAATAAATAAATAAAGAAGAAAGAAGTAGAATGACTCAAGATTGCTACATACCTAAATAACAAAATAAAAAAAAATTAAAGCCAAAAACATATACAATAATGGTAAAAAAAAAAACTTTCTTAAAAAGAAAAAAAAATACAAAGAAGGAAAAAAAAAAGTTAGGAATGAGAAGGAAATAGTAACTATTTTATTTCAATTCAAAATTTTTTAAATAAAATGTAAACAAAGGCTACTAAAGGAGGTAAGGGAAGCCATACTGCTTAACTATTCACGAATGATTTTGAATGCTTCTTTTGTAGCATAAGGCAGCCTTGTCTTTGGATCACAATACTTACAATATGAAATGACAATTCATTAAGAAGTACAGTGGTAGAGTACATAAAGAAACCATTCATTTCAAAATTACATTTAAAAAAAAAAAGAGTTAACGTGATACATATAAAAAAAAAATAGAACTCAAAGAAAGTCAATCATAAACAAAAGAAAAGAAAACAAATAGGAACTTGCAAAAGATAAAACCTGAAAATTTGTTGGAGCCTCTGACAGTAAATGTCTTTAATCTAAAGAAAAAGAAAGGATAATGTAGAGCTAAACTAAATGTCTTCAATCTGAAGAATAATGAGAGATAGAAAGTGAAATAGAAACTGCAAAGCATACGTGAGTTTATGGGTCTTAAAGTGTAGAAGTTTTAATTTACATATTAATCCCCGTTAGTTGAAAACTTGTAATAGTATAGATAAAATGAGAGATCTCATTTGAGAGAACATGAGGTTTTGCCAAGTGGCGCTCTCCTTAAGGATTCTCTTGTAATAAATTATATGAACTTTTTGTTTTCTCTAGTTCATAATTTCAAGATTATTCATCTATTTCTCACCAAGATAAGTACTCTTTGTTTACTAAATAAATACCAACTAAAAGATAATGACTCTTTATTTTCTTAGTTGCATCGTTTAAAGACTATTTCTTCCTTTCTAGGTTTTCACCTCTTATACTTCTACTCCTTTATATACCCCTGCCCATAGTCTTTTACATCATCCTAACTCAAATGCACATATGAGATTCTCCAAATTTGGAAGGATGTAAACTGACTTGTGGTTTTGATGAGAAGGTTAGAGGTCATTGTGGATTTTGTGAGGGTTGTGATTGGGTGTGAGCCTTTGGTTGTTTGAGATTTTTGGAGTTGGAGCTTTTGTGTTGGGTTTACGATAATGTGTGACCAGATTTTTTCCAACAAGCTAAAGCCATGAATAACCTTTTATGGGCTTTGGGACTTTTGATTTGATAGATATATATGTCACTGTATATTATTCTGTCAAACTTTAACCCTTATTTCACCTTTTTTTTTTTTTTTTGACATATTCTCTGCAATAGTCTTTTTGTTTTTTTTTTTTTGTTTTTTTTTACTTTTACTTTGATACTAATGTATTGTATTGCACACACATAAATGAAATAATTTTTTTTTCCCTTATTAGTGTGAACTATTAGAATTGTATTTAAAATTATGAATGAGGTTTTTAATTTAATATTTTTTGAGAAAAATTGATAATAGTTAACTTCAAGTTATTTTATATGAATTTAAAAAATCATACGAAATATTTTAGATTTTTTTTTTTTTTTTGGGCAATTTTCCTTCTACTATATATATATATATATATATATATTGCTGAATTTCCTCATACTATATTTGAATGCTTGGGAGCTTGCTTCACAAATATATTAAATACTAAAAATATTTTGAATATGAATATTGACGATAATTGCACGGATACTCTAACTAGCAAACCTAATTAAAGAAAAGGGCATATCATTAGTTTGGTAAGTAAGTATTTTCGTTATACCTTATTCTATATACTATAACTGTGATTTAATACCTGTTTTTCTACATATTATTTTTAGTATTAAATTTATAATATGATATGGTCTCCTAAGAATGCCTAAGAACTATATAATTTCAATTTAATATATCAATATTAGTAAACAAAAGCCAATCAATAGTTTGGAACTACTTCTAAAATAAGAAAAATTATAAATATGAATTAAGAAAATGGAGCTAAAGCATTTGACAATAGTTTGGAAAAACATAAATAATATATAGAACAAGAAACATAAAAAAAAATTTCAAATGAATTTGCAATGTGTTCGTGCATCGCGCGAGACATTATCTAGTTACATTAATATAAGATTAGAATAACCTATTATTACAGCGTAATATAATATAACATCACGATGAATCAAACGCCCTCTAAAAGAAAAAAGGCAAAAATCACATTTTCATCTCTACATTTTCAAGCGATTCCCACTTTAGTCCCTAAATTTTATTTTTACTGCTTTTAGTCCTTATTTTAAAAAACGCGTTCCGTTTTGGTCCCTACCGTTATCTTTGTAACAGAAATATCCTATGTGGCAGATGGAATGTACTATTGGCATATAGAGTGCTTACATGGCTATTAAAATAATAATAAAAATTTTTAATTAACATTTAAATAATGCCAGTTTCCAAACGCGTCCTATCCTGCACGACAATAGCCCTCTGCGGGATCTATAGCTGCGTTTTTTACACCCTATAGCTGCGTTTCTCCACCCCTTTATAAGCTGAGACCTATAGCTGCGTTTTGTACAAAACGCGGCTATAAGATCACTTTAGGCTGCGTTTAAAACGCGGTTATAGCCTAGACCTATAGCTACACTTTTAAAACGCAGCTATAGGTTTAAAAAAAAATTTTGGGTTTTTTTTTTTTCCAACGAAATCAAAATCAATCACAAACCCACAAAAAATTCAAAAGTAAACACAAACCCAATAAATTCAAAATCAAACACAAACCTAGAAAATTCAAAATCAAACACAACATACTCACAATACAAACAAACTCAAAAAATTCAAAATCAAACACAAACCCATAAAATTCAAAATCAAACACAACATACTCACAATACAAACACACCCAGAAAATTCAAAATCAAACACAAACCCAAAAAATTCAAAATCAAACACAAACCCAGAAAATTCAAAATAAAAAACAACATACTCACAATACTAACACACTCAGAAAATTCAAAATCAAACACAACATACTCACAATACAAACACAACGTGCTCCAAAATACAAAAACACAAACCCATGAATCTCCTATCATTCAACAAAACGAACCCAAATCTATTCAAGGAACACAAAAGCACAAGCTCAGAAACACAAAAGAACAAGCTTAAGAACATAAATCCGTTTAAACATAAGCACAATATTAGCAACACAATAGCACAAAGCACAGATCCAAAAACACAAAAAAAAAAAAACAAAAACAAAAACAAAAACAAAAAGAGAGATAAGGGAAGGAAAAGAGGAAGGGGAAACAAAGAAGAAGAAGAAGAAAAAAAAAAAAAAAAGAAGTAGTAGCAAAGAAACAAAGAAAAAAAAAAAAAAGAGTTGCCCTGGAGTGAAGAAAAAAAAAAGAGAAAGAAAGAAGGGTCAGGGGCATGACTTGCAGAGAAGAAAGCAAGAAAAAAAGAAACTAAGGACAAAAAGAATGAGCAAAGAAAAGAAAAAGATGAGAGGAAGAAAGAAAAGAAAATGAGTCGTGCTGGAGTGAAAAAGCGAAGAAGAAAAAAAGAAATTAAGTACATAGAATGAGCAAAGGAAGAAAAGATGAGAGTGGAGGGTAGGTGGGTAGGTGGGAAAGTGGGGGTAGGTAGGAAATTAAGTGGGATGTCATTCGGTGGGTTTTTTTTTTTTTTTTTTTTTTGGTGTTGCTTATAAACACGGCTATAGGTCCTTTAAATTTTTTTTTTTATTAATTCGGCTATATTCAATGCTATCATTTTAAAATATATATATATATATATATTATTTGACTGGACCTATAGCTGCATTTTGTGTGTTACTTATAGCTGCATTTTGCAAAACGCAGCTATAGGTCCTTCTTTAAATTTTTTTTTTTTAATTAATTAGGCTATATTCAATGCCATCATTTTAAAAAATATATATTATTTGACTGGACCTATAGCCATGTTTTTGAAACGCAGCCATAAGTTAGCTATAGCCGCATTTTCAAAAACGCAACTATAGACACATACAAACGCAGCTATAGACTTAACCTGTAGCTGCGTTTTAAAAAACGCGGCTATAGATTAAGTCTATAGCTGCGTTGTAAGAAACACAGCCATAGGTCCCCCCTTTGGCCGCGTTTTTTGAAAACGCAGCTAAAAAATGTGGCTATAGCCAGCGTTTTTTGTAGTGTGGGAATCGCTTGAAAATGTAGAAACGAAAATGTGATTTCTGCCAAGAAAAAATTATAAGTTTTTAAGTGTCTGTTTGAGAACAATTTATTTAGTTTTTTTACTGAAAGAGTGCTAAAATATACTTGTACCTTAAAAAATTTTGAAAAAGTGAGAAAATACAGGAAAAAATCTAGTCTTTTTAGTGTTGTTATCCTAGAGAGACACACTTAACCCAAAAGGTTCAAGTCTAATGGGTTTAAGCTTAACTATATCATATTAACCACTCAGTTTTTTTTTTATTAATATCTAATATGAGACTTTACTTACACGTGTATACTCGATAGAGTTGATTAGTAAACCACAAGATAAAATAAAATTAAAACAATAAAATTTAATTAAAGAAAAAATATGATTGGGTTGGTAAAATAAATTATATTGAGGAAAACAACAATATTTTAAAACACTAATTTTTATGGTAGTCTTAGCAATGTTTTCTATCGATTTTTCAATCTAGATAATTGCTTAATTCTGTATAATATTTTGATTTAGCATAGACATGTATTCTCACTATTAATTATTTGAAATCTTAGGAAAAAATTCCAAATACCACATCACTTCGAACTATTTAACCATTGAAATTTTTTAGGTTTTAGTTGCCAAATGTGAAAAAAGGATAGTTCAACGGAGGTTGCCAATTAAGCTAGTTCCAACTCCCAAATGTATAGTCACGTGCTTTGACTTAGCTTTAGAAAGCCCCAATCCTCAAACTGATCCTACATACTTTATTACGTCATTTTACGCACTATGTATCACCATTAATGTCTATAAAAATGTAACTCATATCTTAAACATACCAATCAACATTGAAGCATCATAATCTCCTTGTTTCTTGCTTATAACGAGTCCTTTTTTGTTCATTGAGTGAGACAAAAACAAGCTTAAGAAAATGGAGAGAGAACAAGGAGCTACTCTTACCCATGTTGTTGTACTCTCATTCCCTATACAAGGCCACATAAACCCAATGCTCCAATTCTCCAAACGCCTAGCTTCAAAGGGTCTCAAGGTGACCCTACTTTCCACCAACTCCATCGTCAAATCCATGGATGGTCAAGCCAGCTCTGTCACAATTGAGCCGTTTGCTGATGACTCTGGGGAGTATCCAACAGCAGAAACCATGGTAGCGTATATCGAGCGCCTCAAAATCATGTTTCCACATAGTTTGGAAGACCTTATTGAGAGAAATAAAAGCATTGGATATGCTACTAAATTAGTTGTCTATGATAGCATTTTGCCTTGGGCACTAGAGGTAGCAAAACAACATGGTGTTTGTGGAGCTCCGTTTATAACTCAATCGTGCACAATTGCTGCCATCTTTTACCACTTGTTTCAGGGGAGAATTACACTTCCTCTACAAGTTTCTGAAGTATCATTGCCTTCACTGCCACTGCTAAGGATTGATGACATGCCGTCCTTCATTTCTCAGCCAGATTTATATCCACTTCTACTAAGACTTTGCGTGGATGAGTTCCATAATTTCCATGAAGTGAATTGGGTATTTTGCAGCTCTTTTGATAAGTTGGAAGAGGAGGTAAGTTTGTTCTATAATTCCACCAAATGTATCTTTTAATTTGCTTGCGTGCAAACATTCAGAACACAATTTTTTTTAATATGCATTTTAAATGATAGAGGGGGATACAAACTTCGAAATCTCTCTCCATTAGAAATACTTGGATAAATGTCATTTGATTTAAAGGTCATTGGTTCATGCATTTAAAATTCATAATTATAGGTACATGGAGATATATACATCATATATGATAGATCCTACCAAGCCAACTAGTTAATCGAGCTAGACTGACATTCTTACGGGGGTAACAATTGTTTGACAAAAAATTGAGTATTTAATTCTTCAAAACAAAGTTTTGATTATTGTTAAAGAGTAAATTCGGTTGAAGCATATCTATGGAAATTGCTACCGTGACTATGATTTTTTCTTTCTGAATTGCTACCATGACCAAGATTTGTTTTTTCCTTAGATGTGTGAAGAAGATATATATATATATATATATATATATATATAGACACACACAAAATAGGATTTTAACCTATCCAACCAAGTCACCAATTAATTTTTTGATAGATGATCAAGATACTAAATGGTTTTTAGATAAACAATAAATGTTTCTTGAGAAATATTCTATCCATGTATGATGAAGAAAGTAATGTCACTTGCATATATAAAACTCATCTTTCCATTGTTTTTTATTAAATACCGGTGGTTAGGGATATACCATATAAAAACATAAGTTTGTGACTTCATATTCATATTCAAAGTGGGAAGAAAAATGAAAAGATAAAGATAATAGATACGCATGATGAATTTATTTTCGATCAATTGTTTTCCAATGAACCTGTGTTCAAGATGTTTAGTTGTAATTTATTCAAATCTATATGTTGTGAATGTTTTGGTGAATTCCGTCAGGTGGTGAGCTGGATTTCAAGCCAATGGCCAATCAAGAACATAGGACCAACAATTCCATCAATGTACTTAGACAAGAGGTTGAAGGACGACAAGAATTACGATCTGAGCCTCTTCAAACCAAATGTTGATGCTTGCATGAAATGGCTGGACTCGAAGGATCCTGGCACAGTTGTTTATGTATCTTTTGGAAGCTTGGCTGCCTTAGGAGAAGAGCAAATGGAAGAACTAGCATTAGGCCTAAAGAAGAGTAATAAGTATTTCTTGTGGGTAGTTAGAGAGACAGAAACAAAGAAACTTCCTACCAACTTTATAGAGGAGACAACTGAGAGAGGTTTGGTGGTGACATGGTGCCCTCAATTAGAAGTTTTGTCTCATACGGCTGTCGGCTGCTTTGTGACTCACTGTGGTTGGAACTCGACGCTCGAAGCACTGAGCTTGGGTGTGCCACTGGTGGCCATGCCACAATGGACTGACCAAACCACCAACTCTAAGTTTGTCATGGATGTGTGGAAGGTCGGGATTAGGGTTAAGGTGGATGACAAAGGCATGGTCACAAGAGAAGAAATTGAGCTGTGTATTAATGAGGTTATGGGAGAAAAGAGGGAGGAGATGAAAAGGAATGCAATAAAATGGAAGAAATTAGCTAATGAGGCTTTGGATGAAGGTGGAAGCTCTGATAAGAACATCGATGAGTTTGTAGAAAAAATTATGCACACCTAAAGTTATGTAAAACAAGATCATTGTTGGAAATCTTGAAAGATATCTTTCAAACAATTACATGAATATATAAAAGCTATCTTTCAAGATTTACATGAATATATAAAAGCTATCTTGAAAGATAGCTTTTAGGTGTACATAACTTTAGGTGTGCATAATTTTATACTATAGAACTATCTAGTTTATATAAATTTATCAAAGTTATAAATTTAGTTTATAACTTTTTACACTATTGCATAAGTAGATAGTTCTATAGTATAAAATTATGCACAACGAAAGTTATGTACACCTAAAAGCTATCTTTCAAGATAGCTTTTATATATTCATGTAAATCTTGAAAGATCATTGTTGGAAATCTTGAAAGAGTGTGAATCCCCTGTAGGATGCACTTTTAGGAAGCATGAAAAGTTATAAACTAAATTTATAACTTTGATAAATTTATAAATACATTTGATAAATATGATTAACCTAGTCAAGACCTCCATCATGTAGAAAGAATGAAAAGTTAAATTATATCAGATGTAAAAAGCTAAAATAGTCAAAAACTAAAAGACAGGAAAGAATATAATTTCTATCTGATTAAAAATTGTGGGTTACGTGTATATACAATTATACATTGAAAAAAAGAGAAAAAGAATGAAGACACACTTTCAGAATTGCTGAAAATATTCTGCATTAAAAGTAGAACAAAAACAAGAAAATACGTACTCCATTACTATGTACACGTTATTGGCAACCTCACATGCATCGTGAAATTTGAATCAACATAATTCAGCTATGTCTTTTACCAACAATTAACTCCATTCTCAGAATTGACCAACGTATGTGACCCAGAGTTTGCACTTGCTCTGCTGTGTGAATGGGACATTGTTATATATTTGGGAACTTAGGGATTTCGTCACAATGGTGGATTGGGGTTTCAATCTGGGAAAAAAAATTGGGGTTTCAGGTTTTTTTTTTCGGTGAAAAGCAAGAGAGTGAGATGAGTGTGATAGTGGAGGGACGGTGTCGTGGTGGTGGAGTGACGGTGGAGCAGTGGTGGAGCCAGAGCAATATTCGATTTAGGGATTTAGGGTTTACAAGAATCTGAATTTGGGGAAGGCACACACACTAGAAATGTGGAAAAAATTGAGTTTTGTTTTAATTTATTTTGAAGAATGATATTTCACTTTTTTAAATTTGTTCCACCTGCTTGTCACATGCAGTATGATTCCGTTAAACATAACAGCAAAAATAACACTAGAGTGCAAAATGTAACGAGTATGATAATTTAAGGTGCAAAGTGTCCGTTTAAATAGTTTAGGATGCAGAGTGCAATCTAGTCCATAGTTTAAGGTGATAAAATGTGATTTCCCTCAAAAATTAAAAACCCAAAAGAAATCACATACTATAGAATCTACTTATGCGATAGTATAAAAAATTATTTCAAAAGTATTAACAGAAACTCAAATATATAGATCCTTTTGTATATAATTTTAGACATCCAAAAATGATTGTATCCCTCACAAACTAATTACAGATATCTTTTAGATAGCTTTTGAAACCCTAAAATATATGAAAAATAAACAAAAGGGAAATCAGGGCTATACATTGCTTGAACTCAATATGAGGAAGGCATATGCAAGCAGTGGCAGCTCTATGTTATGGTTTAGGTGTTCATTTGAAAACCCTGACCTTGAAAAAAAAATTAAATTATATACAATATTTTTGAAATATATATTTACCAATAAGTAAAAACACAATTACAAAAATCAATAAGTTGAGTAACAACATAAATAATGTTGTGGACACAACAAAAATGTAACCAAAAAAAATTAGGTTGATTTAAATTGTTAATAGAGTAATACTATGGACACAATAAAAATTAAAGTATTAAGAAAAATACTGATTTTCACTTTATATTTTTTACATTAAGACCCATGAGGATGACAAAATGTAAAACTTATCCTAAATTCTAATCAGATGTTGGATTAGTCGATTCCACAATCCAATTGTTAAAATGACCTAAATGACCTTTGACTGGTAAATTTTGACCTAGTTAACCAAAGGTCAAGTAACTTCAAAATCGCACCCAATCATTAAAATTCATCATTCTACATCAAAACTAATATTTTCCAATCTCTTTTCCCTAGTTTGACCAAGTCTAACTTGTAAGCTCAACATTAATTAAAAATCTTGAGACTGATTTCAAATACCACCACTTCGACCCATAACAATTGAAATTTCTTTCGGTTTTAGCAGCCAAATGTACAAAAAATGGCTAACCCAACGGAGGCTCACAAGCTAGTTGCAATTTCCAAGTGGTCCAGTCACATGCTTTGACTTTGCTTAGAAAACTCCATAAGCAAAATTGGCTCAACGCAGTTTCAACCAATTCCATTGGTGTCGATCAAAACGTGAACAACCCTGATAATTATCTCAAGAACTATATTTGCCATTGAGTTACAAGGCTCTTATTTAAGTTACTACACAACCATAGAAGGCCCCAGTATTGTTCTGTGTGTACATATATTGTCTCTATCTATCAGGATGTACTTTTACTACACTAGCAAGCATGTCTTTTGCATCAGACTGCTACAACAGTCTTAAAAACCTTTTTTACATGAAAAAAAAAAATCAAAAATCAACTTCCAAAAATAATTATCCATTGGAACTTGAAGCAAAAGGAATTTGGTTCAGAACCATTTTAGAAGTGAGATTTGAGAGCATCTATCAAGATCTACAATAGGAAATCAAACTAGAATATCACCCTCTACAAACCCCGGTCTTCAGCTGAATTTGCATCTTCTGCCCTACTACCCAGCTTGACAATGTCTTCTACAAGAATTTTCCCATCTGTTGCAATGAAGTTGACAATAATTCAGTTACTCTCTTTAATAATACACCCTTAAATTAATCAGAAGCTTTCTTCCTTTTTCTTTTTCAATTCATGTGTAAATAGAACAAGCCAGATAGCTAAAACTGCATAATTGCCCTGGACAAAATGATCTCTTTCCTAAATCTGCTCCTCAAAAGGATAGAATTATATGCTACAGGGGGGAAAATCAAAAAGCAGAGGGAAGAGTTCTTTTTTTTTTTTTTTTGGGTCATTGGTACACACATTTTGTAACCATGCGTTTGCTGGGAGTTGAACCCAGTCTATTGCTTGGAAGGCAATTATCCTAACCACCAGATGGGGGAAGAGTTCATTTTTTTAATGTGTAAAAGTGTTATCTTCAAAACTGTTAACCAGTAAAAGAGAAACTTAAAAACATGCATATGCTGAAACTTGTAAAAAATATTATGCAATAAAGGACTCATCTTCTTCCTTGCAACTCTATTACTACTAAAATAAGGTTATTTGGAGAATTCATGATGCACAAGAACAGTTGATAATCTTTATAAATGAATTATACACATCATAGAACATCACAAATTAAGAGAGGAAAAGAAACTGACCTCCATCTTTGGAAAGATTGCTAATGAGTTCTTGGACACCCTCTTTGCCCAATGTATCCTTCAAGTACATAGCAGCAGATGCAACCTCCTCCGGAGTTACTTTCCCATCATAATCCCTGCACACATGCAACATTAATACCATTTGACTACTTGAAGTACCCATATTAAGACAAGATTTGTTCCTTTGAACCCATATTAAGATACGGTGGATTCAAACCCTGACTCTCCTCTTTAGGAGAGACCAGGCATTAGCAATGCAAATGAGCTATAAGGACTATGAAGATGTAACAAACTTCTCCCAGTTGTCCATATGGAAGTAGTCTGTCACATAAGCAGCTTATCTGATGCAAACAGGTAAATGAAGATAGAGAAAAGGTGAAAGCTACCATGGTAGAAATGCCTTGGAGGTTGAAGTGATGTTTATAAGTCTGGAGTCAAAAGTTGCAATCAAGTTTTAGCTTTAGGGATATTACAATGAGTCATTGTAAAAGCTCTTGTATCTCTTAAAATCTTGTTTCTCTCTCTCTCTGTGTCTCAAGCCCAAACTAATTGACAGTCTCTCTTGAATACATCCTGTGTACTAGAGTTGTGCCCCTTTTGTGCTCTTTCAATAAGCAATATATAAATATTAAATAACCACAATGATTTACTTACAACAACGCCGGTTATAAACCTTACCATCCACAAAATCAAAATGTTGTTTGAACCTCTGCCTATGACCTAATAGGAGTTATCCATCTTGACTGATAAAATCAAATTACCTTCGCAACCAAACCTCCATTCTTAATCTGAACCCAATGACCTTCATTGCCATATAAAAATCAAAACTCATTAAGAACCATAAGCTTAGCCACGATACCCACAAACTTTCTGTTTCTGAATTAGCCTTGGTATGCTGCCAATATCCACATACAAGGTTCTACCTCTGGAACTTTACCCACTTGACTGATATGAGACCATCAATTACTACTAGAAAACTTCTCAAGTACCATAGGAAATCTTCATTGATCGTACACATGGAAAAGAACAACAATGGAAGCATAATTAATAAACAATTACAAACCTGTCCAGTAGTCGCCAACGATCACCGATTTTGGCATCCACATCATCAATTTCCTGTTCAAGATTTTGGAGCATAGCATCAACCTGAAGAGTACAAACAATACAGATAGTTAGTATCACGTTGTGTGCACTGGTAATACTTATACCAGGAACTGAAAAACACAAGGAAAAAATTACTTGGAACTGAAATATTCTTACTCTCTCTATGAGTGCTGATGAAACCTCTTCACCTTCAGCCACTTCATCGGCATTACCACTTTCTTCTCGGGCAGCCGCAGCAGCCCTATATGCCTTCATAACATCTTTTTCACCATCAGTACCCTCTTTTTCTACCATGCTATTATAAAGTTCTATCTGAAACATCAAGGCAATCACATATGACTATGTTAGCAAAAGATAAATAACAATCCTAGGACACATGATCATCTGCAAGCACTAACATAAGGACAAATACACATGACAGAGCTGGCTATATTAAAGAGCATTAGTTGGTGAATCGTTCAGGTTATCAAAATCAAACAACAAAAGATCATATGACCCTATCCCATAGCAAAATTCATATCCACCCTATGAACAACGAAAATAAAGAAAAACATCATATTACTCAATTACAGAGAAATTTATTTTTTTTCCTTTTCGCAAGTCAAGAGATAAATTGATTTTACAAACATTGTAGACATACTATACAAAATACAGGTTAACTTGTAAAAAAAACATATACAGGATTGAAACAAATAACAAAAAGCAATCAAGGTATTGCAAACATTAAACGAGCAAGACATTGAGGAAGAGAAGCATGTCAATAGAACTCTATGGTTGCTTCTTATGGATAAACAAGCCTAGAGTTTTTTTTTTTTTTCCTTGTAGACAATGCTATACAGAATACAGAATTACCTTTTTTTAAAAATTACATACATACAAATATATATATATATATATATATACACACACATGATTGAATGAATAAAGAAAAGCAATCAAAGCTATTGCAAACATTGAACGAGCAAGACATTGAGGAAGAGAAGCATGCCAATAGTCAGAACTAGAAGTATAATTGCTCATTATGGATAGATAAAACAAAGCCTAGAGCTTTTCTTTCCATTTCTGTTTTCTTCTTTCGTTTTAACCATATTCTACTCTATGTGTAACATCCTTAATAACTACCATGAATGAAACTTTGAAGCCAACATAATACACAAAAGTGCAGAAAAGATGCTAATCTTGATCAAGTTCCACATATAGATATTCAAAGTTTAAAATAAATAAATACCTCCTTATTGAGGAAGAGAAGCATGTCAATAGTCAGAACTAGAAGTATAATTGCTCCTTATGGATAGATAAAACAAAGCCTAGAGTTTTTCTTTCCTTTTCTGTTTTTTTCTTTCGTTTTATCCAAGTTCTCCTCTATGTGCAACATCCTTAATAACTACCATGAATGAAACTTTGAAGCCAACATAATACACAAAAGTGCAGAAAAGATGTTAATCTTGATCAAGTTCCACATAAAGTTTAAAATAAATAAATACCTCCTTATTGACAAGGCTCAGAAATTCTTCACGTTCTCTACTTACTGACTGGAAAAACAGAAAAGGGATGAAATAAATTACAGGTTACACAAGAATACTAGAAAATATTAAGAAAATAAATTGAAAAACAGTATTTTAACAACTCAAAGCTTTTAATTCACGGTCCTTACAGATGCAGAAGCCAAAACAGCCAATGCACGACTGAGTTCACAGAGGTGCTCCTGTTTTTCTAATGTTCTTTCTCTTGCTTGTTCGTGTGCTTCTCTTGCCGTTGGACCAGTCATCTCTTTCAGTGCCAGGTCCTCTTGACTAGCTTTAGATTCCTTCATTCTGGCTTGCTCTTCTTCCTCTTTCTCTTCCTCCTCCTATAATTCAAGTTAATACAAATCAAGTAATTCAAGATAAGTACTTGAGGCTCAAGAAATTGCTAAGGAATAATCCTCGAGACAGAAGTCTTGTAGTGCACTAGACACCATTTTATTCAGATACTATGCATATTACTGAAACTTAAATAACCATTTTCTTATTCCTAAATGATTTAGTTAATCTATTACTAATTTTATGGTTCACAAAACACTAGACAAACACCAAAACTAGCTCATATGCATGTGGAGAAAAATATTAACAAAAATCAACCTTGATTAGCTCTTCCTGCATCTCAAGATATTCCAGTTTCCTCCTCCTTCCTGACACAGAATCTTCAGATGGCAAAGCTGTAACACCAACCGTATCTGTAACCTCATCTGGCAGAGAAGAGATTGTAGCTTGGAGAGCTTCCTCTAGCTTCAACTTCCCGGACACAACAAAAGCCCTACATATGTATCAACAAAATATCGATGTCCTAGAGTACAGAATGCAAAGAGGGTGAGCAGATTAACTGGTGAGGCTTCAAATTACCTGGAAAGGATCAAAAGAGAAGATGGCAGAGAATGATTGAGAGACAAATCCAACCAATCACGAAGCTGCATGGAGAAGTTAAATATTCATACAATAATTAATAAACTGAACAAAAATATGTTTGATATAATTCAAATCAGTTTATAAGAAGAAAAGAGCTACTATCTACTTTGGATGACTGACAATGCTTTTTAGGGATCATGCAGACCTATTACATCCATTTGCTTCAAAAAAAAAAAAACTTAGCTATTCAACACAACTATGCAAACTCCCCTGCTTTTCTTTTCTTTCAATACACAACAGCGGAGGGAGTGGGGAAACTTGGTAAACCATTTTGATAATTCAATTGCTACAACAAGTGGGGGTAGGGGAATTCAAAACCCTGGCTCTCCTTATAAAGTAGATCAGGGAATGCCACTGAGCTACAAGGCTCTTGGTGCATTTAGTATAACTAATATCGCCTAACAGTGTAAACACAATTCAGACTCAAGTTTGCAAACCTTACACAACACTTCAGTGACTAGGAAGGAGAATGGAATGAAATAAATAGGCACAGCTTAAGAAAAAAACCTGTTGGCGCATTTCTTCCACTGAACGATTTCCAAGCATGCCTCGCTCCCTACAATCCTCACGAAGTTCAGCTTCTGAAAGGGATTCCACACCCTCTGCTTGAATCAATCTATCATCAGCTTTAATCCTGAAATAATAAACAGGGGAGGGGGCATTCAATGAATTCATGCTTACATTAAGTAATATAAGCCTAATTTTTTTAGCACATAAAGTTGAGATAAAATACAACTTTTGGGAGTTCACAGATGATGTCAAATGTCAATCATGAAAAGACATCAAAAAGAGTAATAATTATGTAAATATTTTCAAGAAATGATTTTGTAAAGTTTTTACAAGATACCCAAACAACAAAATGATGACCCAACTCTAATAATAATTAACAAATTATGTACGAGATTCCTTTAACACAACTGATGACCTCACATTGCAATAACTTTGAAAAAATTTAAAAAGTTAAAGAAAAAAAGTCTTCATTGCCAAAAGAAAATCACCTGCATTAAGTATTTCAATAATTTCCCATAGCTAAGGGGTGAGCTAACAAGCTCCCAACAAATGAAGTTATCCATACTCATATTATTATGATGTCAAAATTCAACAAAAAGTTGCATCTTAGTCCGATGCTCTGAACCCTTTATTCCATTGACCCTTACCAAAATAAGTCACTATGTCCAATTTCAAAACTTCATGACCCTTTTATTTATTTTTATATATATATATATATATATATTTTTTTTTTAAATTAAATAATTTGCTGACTATGTAAAAGTGTGTATCTCACCTCTGAAGTCTTTTTCGGAGCATGTAACGTAAGTATGCATCTGAAAAACTAAATTTGAATAATTTAGTGTCAATTCCCATGTATTTGCACATACTGAGTAAACGAGGCCTGAAAGAAGCAAAAGAAGCATAAGCAGAGAAGTCATGATTGCATCTCACACAATAGCCAAATAATATTGATATCAGTTACAGAAAAGGATGTGCATGGGGATATAACTTCAGATATCAAAGTGATCATAAAACAACCTGCTGATATTATCTAGAGTAAGTTCATCATTAAACAACTTAGCAAAGCCCAAAATTTCTTCATTAGAGACACTGGTACCCCTTCTAACCTGCATTTAAATAAAAGGTAAAAATGTCAAAACATTTATATAAAATAATAAGAGAGAGAGAGGAAAACCACGGAGGATCATGAAACTGGGCACCTAACCTTGTTCAAAAACTCATCAAGATCTTCTGCTGTTTTTCTAATTTCCCCACTCCGTGAGTTCTGAACTTCTTTTGCCATTTCTTTTGCTGTGTCCTGGAGAAACTTGGCGTATTCTATTCTTGCATTTAGCCTCCTTTTCAGTGCTTCCTACATATTGAGCAATTAAATTAAACCAAATATTCAATTTAAAGAATGAACCTAAGTGTGCATCAATATATTCTACAGAAACATATCTAAAGATGCAAGTTCATGTGTCTGCCTACAACTGCACAAGGACATGTCTCCTTAAGCGCTAAGGTACTAATTTTAAGAGACAAGGGGTTCACAGATAAATATGTGTTTACAGACACAGCAATTCCTTGAAGACAAAAAACAATAAAGTACAAGCTATGAAAGATGCAGACACAGACAAACAATAACAAAAAAACATGCCACAAGAGAGAGCAAGAGAATGTATGTTGGCCACTTAAGTTACAGTCAGGAAAAACAAAATATTCAAATTTTTTTTTTTTTCCTTCCCCGCAAGAAATGGCTTAAATTCATGGTTAGCAATGTCATACACTCCGTTCATCAGGGGAAAAAGAATCTCATGCACTATAATCAGCTTTTGTTGCATTTACTTAGAGATTAAAGCATAAGCATAGACTTTCTATGTTTTTCCATGGTCAGTTGCTCAATTCTGCTACAGCACAATAGCTCCCAGAGTTCACGGTTTAACACGCACAGAAACATCCCATCATTGCATCCAGGAACCATGATCTTCATAATTTGGGAATGAATAAATACTAATTCGTAACAAAACTTGACAACTATATTAGATTTAAAAAGAAAAATTCCACGCAGGAACCATCATAACAAGTTCCAAAAAAGAAAGTGCAAAGGAAAAAAGCAGATGAGAAAGTCAAAATATCATGTGAATTAAGTGAAAAATAAGATAAAACACTAGCAACACCCATCACAATCAGTACCTGCTCCTTCATCTTGTCTTGAAAGGTTGATGGCAACATGTTGGGAAATAATTTAAGAAATACTGGCAACAGAAACTCCATGAATGGCACTATGATAAAAACTGCAAAAGGAACTAGCCTAAAAATATCAGCTGTGGTTCGCGTTAGTTGTTGTCTCTCCCTTCTGGAGAGACTCTTCCCACCAGCAAGTTTTAATAGCAATCTTGAACTGATCCTCGTATCAGCCCAGAGTAGCTTGGTACCCAACCAGTAATGTTGCAGAGTTGATATAAATTCATCTTTCCAATGAACAAGCTTCTTGGCCCAATCTGCCCTGCAGGAAGAAATAGTAAAACCAACAAAAGCAGCAGCATTAGTAAAATCATGTTAGTTAAAGTTTTTCAGTTGAATAATACATATACGCATCATTCAGAAAAAGAATTTAACCTGCTCATAGAAGCTACAGCTTTCAGAGCAGGACCAATCCCTAAAAACGTGGCCCAAACTCTTTGCAAAAGAGATTTAGCCTTCTGAGATTCTTGCAACCGTTTGGCCTTCGCTTTAGCCTTTGCACTACTCAAACCTTCAACAGCTTGATCACATTCCTCCGCAGATGCTTCCTTTCTCTTTTTATCCATCAGTTCTTCATTTTCTTCATCATCATTGCCCATGTCAGGCTGTTTAGCTGCAGCTGTAGAAGCATTTCGAATCAACAGTGCTGACATTCTGATCCCCATTGGAGAAATGTACTCTGATTTTACATTTCCCAAACCCGAAACCATAGTCCCATAATATCTATGCCTAATTTGTCCTAAACCTGAAAAGCTTAATAATCCCTCTTTTGCCATGGAATCTTTATCCCCACCACTCCTGCCATTAAAATATGTAAAAGGGTAATCCTCACTGGACCTTGAACCCCGTGAATCTGAATTTTGCATAGCATGCCCATGACCGATACATGGGAAACTTTGAATTGAGCGAGTGGAGCCATTCACATAACCAGAAATAAGTCTCTTCCTCCTCAAAATTGCTCGAGAAGCCATTACCGAATACCTTTCTCTTTACAAAAGGAAACAGATTCACATTTCTGAAAATTAAAAAACCACCCAGTTAAGCTGCTAGATCATTAACAACAACAACAACGAAAACAAATATATGAAATTGCCATAAACTGTTAATCAAATAAAAATTGAAGGCACTGCACTATAATCTCATATAATACATTTCTTTATCAAAGTGAATTATGTAAAATAATCACCAAGGCCCAAGCATAATTACATCACTGAGAAGAATTACCATGTTTCAATAAACTCAACAATTTATTTGCTACATATATATATATATATATATATATATATATATATATAAAAGCTAAATTTGCATTTAGTTGCATTTGAGCTAGAATTCATTGGCAAAAAATCAAGTAGAAGAAAATGACATTTTGTTGTACAAATTTGTACAGAATCATTTATACAAACATCAAAACTACATGCCTCTTTAAAAAGAACAAATAAAACAAAATGAAATCAGTACAAACTTGTACATTTTTTTATAAATATTATAAAAAAATGCGTGATTGATTTACAAAATTATTAAAAATATATAAATAAGTGTTAGATAAAATAATAAATAGGCGATTATTATAATATTTTTTTTTTTAAATAATCGTAGACTTTATAATATATATATAGTGTGTGCGATTTATTTGCAATAGAACATGAAACGGTAATTTATCTATATAATAATATTATTATTATAATAATTAAAATAACTTAAAAATGACTTGAAATCAAACACAAAATTTTCATTTTTCTCTTTTTCCTTTCCTTCTAATTTCTAAGCAACCAAACAAAATTTAAAAAACCAAAAAAATATATATATATCAAAAATATGTGCGATTTATTTGCAATAGAATATGAAACGGCAATTTATCTAAACGATCTTATAATAATAAAAACTTAAAAATAACATGAAATCAAAAACACGTTTTTCATTTTCTCTTTTTCCTTTCCTTCTAATTTCTACGCAGCCAAACAGAATTTAAAAAACCAAAATATCAAAAATCAAAACTTCACCACGCAACTCAAAAATTAAATTAAAAAAAAAAAAAACTAAGCGAATTTCGATTATTACATGCACACAAAAACTTGTAATGCAAGAAACATCGACAATTTTCGGATTTTTTAGATACTAAAACGGTGCGTTTTTTTTGTTGAAAATTGTGAGGAAGATGAAGATGAAGAAGATGGAGTTATAGACTTACATTGTTGTTTTTCTGGTGAGCAATCAGGGCCGTTGGTGGTTAAATCAGACGATGGATGATCGATCTCGCGCAGAGAGAGAGAGAGAGAGAGAGATTTTAGGGTCTGAGAGAAGAGAGAAGAGAGGAGCGTGAGGTTTTAGAAGGGGTTATGAGTAATGAGATCAAAATGAGTGTGTGTGTGGGGTGGTTATAGAACGACGTCGTGTTGGGGGGTAATCGAGTCTTTCTTTTTTCTTTTTTTCTTTTTTGGAGAAACGTACTCGCGTTTATGTGTTGACAATTGTTGGGGTTTTTTTATTGGATCCAAGTGGAAAGTTGGGAATCGCTATATGCTTGTTCTGCAAGAAAAAAAATTAGGAGAATTCGTTTCGGTTTGTCTTTGTCACGTGGTCCAAGCTGTTTGTTTGGACATGGAGAAAATTTAGGAACACAATTTTTATCACAATTTTGATGTGATTAATTGTTTGTGATGGAGAAGAAAAAGTAGATCAATATAAAAATGATGAAAAATGCTATGTTTATAAAAATTTTTACAACAAATTCTAAGTGACAGGTGGTTACGGGTTATTATTAGTAGACAAAAATGTAATTTTTGTAATGGATTTAAGAATTTCTTTTAGGGTAGTTATTAAAATACTTAAATTATACAAAAAATTTATATATAAAAAACTTGAATATATCGTCATCACACAAAAAAAAAAAAAAAAAAACATGCGACTATAAGAAATTTTATAATTTCCTTTCACTAACAAAATGGAAATGTAAAAAGAAAATGTTGAGACGAGAGTATTAAAGTGAGAGAGAAAATGAAATTAAATATTATTTTTATGAAATGGGTTGAATGAGTTATGAAACTCAATTATTAAATGCTTTTTTTTATGAGTTTTTTTGTTGAATATTTTGTTCATTTGTTGTTATTTGACCTAATCTTGTTGTTGCTTGGGTCTTTTTTGTTGTTATTTAAGATAATTTTTATTTTTGTTATTTAGACATTTATTTTTCTTATTCAAAGGGATGAGGATTATGTTTGGCACTAAAATTATTTTTGTGATGGATAAAAAAGTAATGTCAATGATAAGCTCAATTTAAAACTAGTTATAATTTGCCACCTAGAATTATTTGTGAAATTTTTATAAAAGTGTTATGGACATAATATTATTCCATTTTTGTTAAACTCCAATTCTCAATATTCTCACGTGGGTTAGGAAAAACAAATTAGTTTAAACATTTTTTTTTTATTGACAATTAGGATGGTCTTATGACCACCCTCACTTACAAGTGGAGCAGCCACTACTTAACAATTTGCATGTTAGAGTTTGTGGCACAAAAGTTATGGTTCTGGAAGAACTCTTAAGTTAGTAACTACAATATTCTTCAACCATCAATTCAATAGTCCAAACGTATTAAAGCAAAGTATTTTGGGAATGGGAATGGGAATGGTCAAGAACCTTAAATCTAGAGCCTCATGTATCATATTAGCAAAAAACAAGCTCATGGATCATATCAAGCTTAAAAATTAAGGGAAAATAATAATGTTATTTTTTAAAAATAATATTGTGAGGAAAAAAATTTCACAACTTGGTATAAGTTGTGATTGAATCAATAGTACTTTTATATGAATTCATTATTGACATTATTTTTATTATGTATCAATCACAACATATCACACTACAACAATCATGAACATTTTATTTTGTATAACTATATTTATTATTTTTATAAAAGGGCTTTATATAGTTTCTTATTTTTAATTTCCCAAATTGGAGGAATTTGGAGGAGGGATATTCTACTTTTTGTTGGTTGGTAAAATAAAGATTCTAGTTTGTTGGTTGGTATATTTACTTCCTATTTTGCACTTAATATTGTATACCTATATTTATTATTTTTATAAAGGGAAGAATAAAGGCTTAAATATAGTTTTTTATTTCTAATTTCCCAAATTGGAGGAATTCAAAGGAGGGATTCTAGTTTGTTGGTTGGTAAAATAAAGATTTGGTATATTTACTTTCTATTTTGCCCTTAATATTTTATAAACATAGAGCTCAATAAATAATGGTATATTTGTTGATTTCTTCCTATACTAACATTTATCATTTCTGATCTTTTCCACCCTTCAATCTTTCTTTTTTCCCCATTTCTTTCAAATTTTAAAAGATTCAAACACGAGAAGAGTATCTCATATCTATTCCAATCGCCACTCTTTTCGTGTCTTCTCATCTCTTTCTGTCTCTCTCTTCCTTCAAACTTTCAAGTATAGTTCACAAATAAATCATAAGTTATACTTTGTGTTTTTGTAAAAGCAAAAAGAGTAGATTATACTTTTGGTAAGAATATAAAAGAGTAATACCAAATAAAGAAGTTAAAATGAAAGATTCTATTTACCATCAACTTTTTCATTTACCTTTGTAATTTATTTTTTGCCATAAAACTTTTTGAAAACTCACTTTTTTCTGCGTGAATTTGTACTTTAATCAAAAATCAATTTCCAGCAAAAACGAAACGACAAAAAGGTCAAATAAGCTAGATATGAACACTTTTTGCTCTACCTAAGTGCTAAAATTGAAAGCCTTGACATGTGAAACAGTACTAATCCTTGATCACGTCCGAGAGGATTAGAAGCATGTATTCCAGAAACTCTTACAGCTACTTACCTCGTTCCTTGCTCCTCTCCTATCATACATTCTAATGATTCAACTAAAACCTCTTTCTTTTGTTTGAAGTTGAATTTTAAGTTTTGACATCATATGGAGTGAAAATGCAAGTTTATATCAAATTAAGTCTAGGCTGTCTAGGTGATCAAATATGACCTTTTGGGTGTGTGATTAACTTACCAATTGAAAAAAAAATGATTAAATCACAAATTCTGCACTTACGACTCCCCTGTTTAGGTTTTCAATTCAAAGCAATTGATTAGCATTCTAGATTTTCTTCCTTTAACTGCAAATTATGGTAGTAAACAGTCTCTGTATGGAACAACATAATTTATTACTATCTGTGTACGTAAACATATGTTCTAAAACAAAGCTCTTTCACACACTATGCATAGAAAGGGACTGTCCCAGCTCCTGAAGAGGACAAAGAATGAGGGACTTTTTTTAATCCCCTTTATGGATCTCTATCCAATCTTTATCCAATTGATTTCTTCAAGCTCTCTCACTCTGAATAAATTTGAAAATGGAAATAGTGCAATAGTCAGCTCCAAAACTCTTCGAGTCCAATAAAATCCCTTTATGTTTTTCTCGTTTCCTTTTCCTATGGTATTGAGTGCCGCCTCTTATTTCCTGCACATAATTGCATCATTATATGTTAGGGGAAGAAATCAAAAGAAAAAACCTCTAGAATTACAGATAAGCTAAAGTTTATTGAGTAATCCACAAGAATTCACATCTTAGATCAGTGTTCTATACATGCAATCATTCCCTACACTCCAAATAAGATAAGTTTAAGAACACAACCTTTTCTTATCAATAATCATATATATAAGGTTGCTGAAACAGGGGATTCACTGCCTAGAGACAACTACATCTTCCTGTCATATTTTCCAAATATTACCTTCTTTTTAAGGTAAGCTAAACATGCACATGGTCAGTTTTGAACCCACAACCAAACCTTCCACTGGGAGAAGGTGCCATTTAAACTAGAGCTCATTGGCCAAATGTTACCAACATCCATATCATGGTTTAAGAGCTCCCTTCCTATGAGAGGATATGCCCTGAGCATGACTATTAGTTTGGTTGAATGAGATAGATAATTTATTGCTAAAAGTCATGGTATTTGGAGATTTTGGGGTGGTAAGTTTAGGAATAGATATGAGACTGAACAAGTTAACAGATACCATCTCATTTGTCATACTTCATTGTACTGTCACCTGTGTATCACGTGAATGAATATTCAATGGGCTCCTTTGCTTTGCTTGTGTTTTCACACATTTTATAATATTTACTGGATTACCATGGTCACCTGAAAATCTGTTAAGCTTATCTTGAAGAGCCTGTTTCAACTTTCAGTAGTGAAATTTGTCAATGAGTAATTTGTACAAGTGGCCCAATTTATCAGGCGAATGACTAAATACCCTCACTTGGGTTTGTTTAAATATATACTGCATCTGCATATAAACAAAATCCAAAAATACAACTTCCTCACTTCATTCTTCAACTCTAATGCCCCTATAAGTATTGCAAACAAGCTTGATTCTAAAGTACCAGTCCTAGAATTTGAAGTGCAAAACCCTATTTTTGACCCCTAGCACCTCCTTCTGGGAGAACATATTTATTGGAAAATTATACATTCCACACCAGTTCTATTATACTGCATCTCAAATTCAATGTGTCACGTAAGGGAGAGAAAAAACAAAAAAAATTTACAACAAATTGATCCACATCCAGGAGCCTTGGATATTCATTAAGCACGTGCAAGATTTATTTGCTTTTCAATAACTGTGGAAGGCTAATTCTGCCTGTAAGCTCAACAATGGTTATCAAATATTTCAAGATTCTTGATATGGATTATTTACGTCAAAAAAATACAACAAATTAATTATTAGAGATAATTGGAAGGAGAAACATACCAAGGAAGCTTAAAAGTATCTTTCCACCATCCTTGTTTTGACCCATTTGCTACTATTTTGTCCAACCGTACAATGATCTCAGAAAAAGTTGGCCTAACAACTGCTTTTTGATCCCAGCATTCCTCAATCAACCTGCATATGTAAAATTACGTATCAAAAGGCAGAACTTCTCAAATTTAACAAGAAAAAATAAATACCATATGAGGTTGTCAAAGATTATTCATCACATTCATATAAATTTTATACTGAAAGAAAATGAAAGCTCTGCAAGTTTTCATAATTTGATGCATATATAAGTTGAAAGCATGACTTGCACTGAAATTCCAACACATATTTTGAACTAGTTAAATTGAAGAAGTCAAATTAGAAGAAATCTTCTTAGTAACAAGAAGGATATCAAATAGAAATCCATGAATGGGAGTGACAGAGAATATCCATGAATTGCCAAGCACCCAATGATCTTACTAACTCCATAAACCCTTCTTCTCTCATCCATGAAAAAGACCCATACCAAACCTGGATTTTCAAGCAACTGTCTACGCAGTTTAAATCCCAATAACAAAGCATTGCCAACAAAAACCTTACAAGCTTACTGAATGTTCAAGAATTGCCCCAATTTTAAAAGACCCTATTACTGGGTTAACAAATTTCATCAAACTTGCAAAAGAAAATCGATTCTCAAATGCAGAATTATAAGGAAGGGGCATCTCAGCAAAGAAAGTTAAACATCTTGACATATTGCAAATTTGGTGAGTTATCTAGACAATCAAACTTACTCTTTTAGATCTGGAGGATAACTTTTTGCTTTGATCTTGAACGGTGGTCTCTTTCCTTCTAAACACAAAACTTTTGCAGCTTCTTCTGGAGACCTGGGACAGAGAGGTTGTGTACCCTCAATCATCTAGCCCATCAAAAAATAGTAGAAAAAACAGGTGGTTAATAATGAGTAGCCACCAACATAAAACTATGAGACAAATATCCTCCTGACATATTCAACAATAGGGAGTAAAAAAAAAAAAAAAAAAGCCTTCATGTTGTAGAGGCAGATACATGCCAAACCAATAAAATTTCCCAAAACAGAATCAAATATGTAAACTTACAAAGATATTACAAGTGGAATTATTCACGGCTAGAAAATGGGTTAAAGAAAAAGCAAAACATACCTGGTATGAAGATATAAAAACTGAGAAAGTGAAAATTATCTCAAATACTTCTATGGATTTAAGTATTTAAACATGACAACCTATTAAGCATTTTAGCACATAAACAAGTTTGTGAAAAGAAAAGTACCTCATACAAAATGAGACCAAAAGAATAGGCATCCACACTTCTGTCAAATATCTCATCTTTGTAAACCTCAGGTGCCATATATAAGTCTGAACCAATAAAACAAATAATTAATTGAGCCCATAGCAGCTAATCCCAGACTTTCTCAAGTAATTAATGTTTAGTATTGTACATCAAGTATATATTAACAACTAATATCTACAACCAATTACTCATCAATTAGTGCATACATTAAAACCAAATAGCATTTTCATCAATGGAATTGAAAGAATAACAAAAATTTAAAGAAGGGATATACTTAATATTCCAGGTTGGGTAGATTCTATTAATAACAAATAGCCTGTCTTGCACTGTTGGTAAAAGTGTGTTTATGCACAAGCACATTTGAAAAAGCTCACCTAAAGTGCGCCTTATTGGAGCTTTATTATTATTTTTGATAAGTAACAAGAAATAATAGAGAAAAGACACAAGAACTCCTATGTTCATGATGGTGAACACAAAGTATCTAAAACAATTACAACCAAACAGAGAGAGAAACTAATAGAATGCTGGAAATCCAAAGTGGAAGTACAGTGTGAAAGAATAATATTATTTATTTTTTAAAAATTAACCAGATGCAATGTAGCTATAAGATCTTGGTGTTGTTGATATACACCATGGATTTGCCATACACAAGTCAATTTTATGGTATCATATCATTCACCTAAGCCCACCCCTCCACACCTTTACAAATTCTAGACAGTAAAATGCATTTGGGGAACACACTTCACATATGGCTCATCCCAATCAAAGGCGACTCAAGTAGGAATGAAGTCACTAGGGAGGGCAACAATTTCAAGTTCTAGTTCACAACAGTCATGAGAGAGAGGCTGTTAATTTATAGATGAAGTATATGAGGAAGATAATGAGCGTTACAAATCTAATGATGCTAATGATAATGGTCCTATGCTTAATGAGGATGATGATGATTATATTCTTTTAGGATTGCAACGCATTTCTTCTTCTTCTTCTTTTTTCCTCTTTTTTTTTTTTTTTTTTGGCATAGAAATCATAATTTACCATTCTAGTACTTTTTTGCCTTTTTCTTTTGGGTATATTGGATTCAACCATGAAATCCACATCTTGATTTTAATTATGGCTATCAAATAACATATTTGTATATATTGTTATAATATGGCTATCAAATAACATATTTGTATATATTGTGTAAAGCACAAGAGAATCATTTAAATATTATATTTCAATTTTATAAGATTATTTGATAACTTGATTGTTATATTGCCCACTAATAATTAATTTCAAATTTATTACATTATTTTTCAAAAATGAGCTCTTCAATTTAATCAAGTACTACGCTTTGTTCCTAGGCTCCAAGAGGCCTTTGCGCTTAAGTGCACCTAGCGCATTTACCAACATTGTAGTCTTGGGTCACTAGATTAAATAAGCATAATTGTTCACAGTTGGCATTTTGGCTACAAGTGTTAAACTGTGATTCTATTCAATTTAGCAAGAACATGCAATATCCATAAGAAAATCCATAGAACATTGTTACTTATCCAATAAAAAACAAACAAACAAAAACATAGAAGAAATAGTTTTTCATGACAAAGAACTCCTGAGCAGCAAACGGTGACAATTCCAACTCTTTTTAACAAATCAAAAAGGACTTTTCAAACCATCTTGGTTTGTTCAAATACTTGGCTAAATCAAGACACCTCTCTTAGTTCAAATTCTGTTTTCATCTTTCTAAATTAGCTCAAGGAGTGTATATCCTACACTAGGCCAGCGAGATGTTCAAAATACAGTCTAAGAAACCAAATGGATTTTGAATCTGTAAAAAGATTACACTCTAATATTCATACTGTCAAAAGAAAATATAATTTTATCTAGAGTGCACATTATGCTCTGTCCAATAAAGTATACTAAAAATCAAATGCAGGAGTTTCATGATATGGTGTGTGCAAGAACTTACTTGAACGGTCAGCCCCTGGCTGCACTAGTTTTGCTTTGTCTGGTGACATTTTTGACAATCTGAGCAATCCAAATCCGGCAACCTTCAACTGACCCCCATTATCCAGCAAAATATTTCTGGCACCTTACCAAAATTTTTAATATTAAAGTATATCCCAACAAGAAAAACTCAATTTCAGTTTACAATTGCAATACCCATCAAATCAACTTTTGCATTTGGTTGCCTTACTTTGGCTTTAAGTCACAGTGGATGATTGGGTCCGGTTTACATTCATGCAGATAATTCATGCCCCTGATAAGACAAATTTGACCAAGAACATGAATAAGCTGGAAACTTATGTCAAATATATTAAGTAACTATAAACCGTTTGAGAAATTTCATAGATATGTGCCAATTAAAAACAAAAGGCACACTTAGAAAATTAGTATGTGTATGATATATGCAAGAAGCAGGGGTCACTTTTCTATTCAAAAGATAACATCCACAAAGCCTTTAGAATATGATTACAGCAAGATGGACATGCCTAGCAATATCAAGAGCAAATCTTAAAACTTTGGATGGAGACAGACGCCCTTTCTTGAGAAGGTAACATGCCAAGTCACCCTGAAAATCACCACCATTATAAGCAATGTCAAATTTTGATTAAAATATTTCAATTCACACACACACACACACAAAAAGTGAAAATTTCTAACGAATCAATGCAGCATTCCTCAGAATTTTTTAAAAGTAGGCTAAATCTAATCTGGGTAGAGAAAAATTAATTAACCCAAGAAAAAACTCCTCCCAAAAGATTTTCATTTTCACAGTAATCCACAGGTGTCCTGGACAAGGAATTATCTGCAACTGGTATGGAATGAATGTTATGGGTTCAAAATCTGTGATTGGATCAGGAGAGAGTGAGAGAGTGGAAAAAAGGGAGCTAAACGTATAGTAGGCCACAACTGAAAAATAGAAAACTAGTGCAACATGGCAATTAAAATGCAACAATAAAATATCACAACCTCCAAATAAGAAGGCTTACAATTCAAAACAGAAAGTAGTTGTTGAACATGGCAACTATAAGAGTTGAATGTATTAGATAAGCATCCACTTAGCAAGGGAGAGACTACTCAAGTTTCCCCCTTCTCTACTCTACTCTTTTCCACTCTAGTCAATGTGCTCATATGCTACCAAAAAATAATCTTTACACAGAAACACATTCATATTCCCCATCCTCACCCTAGGAGGGTGGGGAAGAGAGAGAAAGAGAGAGATACTTGCTTACTTTTGAATGATACTCTGAAACAATCATCATGGGTATGTTTTGGGTAACAGCTCCAACAAACTGAACCACATTAGGATGCCGAACCTTTTCTAACAATGTAAGCTCATGTTTGAAAGCACTTCTGTTAAAAGCAAGAAAAAGAAGGATGTCAAAATAATGTCCTACAACTACCTAATAAAAAAAAAACCAAGAAAGCTAATAATCCTGCCAAACCAAACTCTATTAATTAACCATAAATAAACTTTAACAAAAAAAAGTATAAACAATATAAGTAATGTTATTTGGAATGGTTTGACTGAACAAAGTTGCATACTTTGACAAATAAGATGAAAACAGTCTGTACGCCATGACACTGGATAGCTAATGTACTCATGACAAAAATAAAGAGTGTGCTGCGTATAGAGACTTATAGTACATGTTCAGTCACTTCAAGGTGAAGAATGTGACAATCAGTTAGATCAGGAGAGTAACTAATCTAAAGCTTTCAATCAGTTGGTACTGAGTTATTAATAAAAGGCCTAGCGACCAAAAAGATGACAATACTGCCAACTTCCAGAGAATGACTCAAACAACGCCAGAAAAGAATATCAGAGAAAATAAACAGTAAATCAAGTCCTTAACTGACTCCTAAAGGAAAAATATGTGTAATGATAGCACTTTTTTAGATGCCTAGATGATACAAAAAAACAAGTAGTTGTATGTACAGAAAGTAACTGAAGGCTTTATACTCTTCCCTTTCTTCAGATTTTTTGGCCCCAAAGCAAGTTCATATTCATTTGGGGAGGGGGGGGGGGATAATTTCTTTTACTGTTCCTTGGAAATTCCTGGGGGGAGACAAGATCACCAACACTTAGTCATTAAAAAATCCACATAGATATGTAGTTCATCAGCTTCCATAGCACCAAAGATCCTATGAATTTGCCTTACCACTTCCATTGATTGAAGGATATATGCATTCATGGTTTGGCTCTTTTGGCTTTCAAAACCTTCCCAAGATATTCATTCTTTAGAAATCCATACAAACAAGGGAATAATTGTAAATCAAAACCAGTATTTGATTGGTTTAAATGCAAAAATAAAATGTCAAAAATATTAGTTCCCCTATTCCAGGAGTATCCCACATCCATGCATAGCATGAGCAAGAAATCTACTTATGAACATCATCAAGGCACCCTAGTAATCTGAAGAAGCAAGAGAACAAAAATTTCACATCACTATCAGCAATCAGATTTACACACAAAAGCAGCATTAGCCCATCCTTTGTGACATGTGAAGTCAACTAAGCTTTTCTTTTAAATGATTGACGTCAGTTACATGAGTCCTCTTACTAATTGTGTTCCACTACCTGAATTCTATTTTGCCACTCAACTCTATCTAAAGTCATCCACTTGGTTACATCTTTGGTGACCATATCATTTGTAATCACTTCTACCCATATAAACTTTGATCTGCCTTTGATCAATTGCAACTTAAACCTCTATTAGACCTTCCTACCTCCCAAAATGCAAAATAATTTTGCAATGTACATGAAAATCTAGACAAGAATCAGGGTGCAACACAGAGGTGCTTGTCAGAACATAAATGAATAATGTAATTATGCTAGCTATACAGTGAGATCCTATATAGTTTAGAACGGAACAGAAGTGAAGTTGAGTCTTAATAGTTTCTATTAGGATTTAAAGAATACTTGAATAAGCTACTTTAAGGACTAATCCTACATATAGGAGGAAAACACTCAAAATTGGATTAAAACATACATGCTCTCAGGGTTAGAATAGCTGTCCTTGTCAAGTATCTTTACGGATACTTTTGTACCATTCCATTTAGCCACTTGATATGTTCCCTGCAAAGAGATAAATGAACAAAGTTATCCATAAAAATATTTCAGATGGCATCATTAGCTCAATTTTAACATAATATTGAAGGGAGAGAATAATTATCACAAACAGACCATTCAAGAAAAGAAGGGATTGAAGAAACATCCAGAGATTTATCAAGATACGAAGCATTCTCCTTGCAAAATTTTTTAAAGAATTTTCAATCCATGGACAGTAGAACTAAGGATAATATTGAAGAAGCAAGCAAACATTATATCATAACACAATATGACTCTGAAAAGGAAAGAATCAAATCACCTATACAAGCAAGATTTGTCTGACAATTTAGCATTGCAGCATACATCAAGCTATTAGGTTCACGCACCATCATTGGCATAGTGGCCTTACAAGTAATAACCAGATACACTCTTAAGGAAGAATAGGTATATATCTCCTAAAGTTTACATTCCAGGTTATCATGGACAAGTTGTATACTACATGATTAAAGCAAACAATGACTATCACTTTCCAGGACTAACAAGAGAAATCATTTCTGACATATGGAACATGCTGCACAAGTTAAAAATAATTATGATTTCTCAATAGATATCTCAACATATGACAAATAAGCAGCTTGTTAACCACTTACAAAATTTACAAAAACTGATGCAAAGAGCCGTGCATGATATAGAGCAATGCACCAAGAACAAATTATTCCGTGAAATTTTTTTCAAAAGAGCCCCCTGCCCTCCCTCAAAAAACAGAAAAAAAAAGAAGCAGCCTATATGCATCATTATGCCTCCCATACAAATCAGTGCTGATTAAAGAGAACTACATGTGAGTTTCCAAAACATTACCAATCTACTGATAATTAAAAGAACAGGACCATGCCTTTGAAATTTTATCACCCTTCCGAATTTGAAGCTCTAGTGGATTAAGCTCATACTCTGGAACTTCTCGAGGATTCGCAACAGCCATTGGTGTCTTCCTGGTTTTCTAAAAGTATGCAGAATACTAATTTATAAATCTCTAACAGGCATAAAGTCTAACATAAAAAGTAAATAAATAAAACATTCATATTGTACCGGTGCTTTGGCTCCACGGGCCTTTAAAATATTGTAAACGTCCATATTTCCATAATACTTAGCATCAGCAGCTGCCTGTCCAGATAAAGAGCACTTAATATAAAGGCCATATTTTAAGGAAAGACAGCAGAGAAGACTTTAATTGTACATCTTTCATAACGCTGAAACACTTAGTGCTCCCTCAATCTATAGAATGGCCAAAAGGCGGAAAGTAAAAGATGAAAGCAACTCAGAATAACATACAAATGCATGTCGAGCATGTGTATGTGTGTGTGCTGGGTAAATACGAGCTGACAGACAAAATGAAACCCAACAACAGCAACGACTGCAAGGCCTGATAAACAAATTAATCCCCCCCCCCCCCCCCCACCCCCCTCCTCTCCCCCCCCCACATGCACAGAACATAGATCGAGTTGGGAACTATGTGTCACTAAGGTGGTCAATATGCAGTAGCATGAAGACCGTAGACACAAAAACCAATTAAAGTTAAATGTAGTCTTTAGAACCTGAATACATACATGCTCCTTGACCCAATTGTGAAGAATCCAAACTTAGAATTCTATCAAACATATGCATATACAAAAATGCTCATTGAATCCCCCACCCCCACCTTAAAAAAGGATAATTATGTTTTACCCATCTATAGTTTAGAACAAACTTGGTGTGCCAACCTATAATTTAAAAAGATGCACTTTGCTCACTCTATCTACAATTCCTTAATAAAAATTAGCTCAAAAATCATTAAAACCGACATTTTAAAGGAAAAATTACCAAAAGTACAACTTTTTAAACCAAGTTTCCACAAATCAAACTCAACCCAAACCACATATAAACAAAATGTAATTAAAAATAATTAAAAATGTAATTTAAAAAAAAAAAAAAAACCGCTAACGAACTCTAACTCAAATGACACCTCCTCAACTAGCAACAACTCTGCGAGGTTGTGAATTCAAGACTCATTGAATGCGTGTGTGCGCACGTAATTAATTAATTAATTAATTAATAATTTAGAAAAAAAAAATAAACAAATACTAAAAGATAATGGGAGTAGTTAATACCGTACTCCCCCAACGATCACGAGCATCAATATTGGCCTTCCTGCTGAGCAAGAGCTTAACAACCTCAACATGTCCTTCGCACGCCGCAATATGCAACGCAGTCCGCCCATCCAAGTCAATGCTATTCACGTCAATCCCTTCCTCATTCAACAAATCCTCCACTCCCTTAACGTCGCCTCTACACGCCATGAAGAGCAGCTGCATCGTCGCGTCCAAGTTCTCCGGCACGGTGAGCTCCGCGCTCTCCCCGTCCCCGCTGTCGCTCTCTCCTCCCCGGCCGCCCCCACGCCGTATCGGATCCAACGACGACTGCCGCCCGAAGCTGAACCGCTGGTTGTTCCGCCGCGGATCGAGCGAAGCCTGCCGCGTGAACTGCCGGCTCAGCGTCTTCCGCAGCGAACCCGTCGAGAATTGCCGCGATATCCCTCGCTTCAATTGCGCCGCTAAATTCTCCATTATCCTTTTTTTTCTTAATTCTAATTCCAACACTTAAAAACAAACAACAATTTTACACTTACATGATATGATACGATACGATATTATATTGTTTAAACTCGGATCGAGAGCTATGAGGATTGATCGCTCTCGAGCTCTCGATACCGAGAGAAAAAATTTTAGACAAGATTTGAGAAAGTGGAGAGGTTTTGAGATCCAAGTAACGCGGTTGTAGGAGAGAGAAATGGCTTTTAATTTTGGGTTCGCAAGTTCCACACAAGTAGAGCGGAAAAAAAGGCCGTTGATAAATAAGTGTTGGTTTTTTGTTTGTTATTAGGAGTTGGAATCGGACGTGTAAAACGCGGCAAACGTTGACGTTCAGTTCTTCTTAGTACTTGCAAATTGCAATGCCGTACCGTTTTTAATTAATAGATAGTATAATTAAAATTTCCAATTGTAGATATGGTGTCCATTTATGTGAGTGGAAAACAGTCGTGATTTTTTTTTTTGTTTTTTGTTTTTTGGACCCATATTTTACGTCAACTTTTGTATTGTTTCTTGTGTTACGACAGTTGCGTCAATATCGTTTTTACGGGTTCGTTTCTATTTCAAGATTAGATTTTAGGAATGTAATTGGGATATATATATATATATATATATATATATACATGTTTTTCTTTAAAATTTTCTTTTATTTTAATGAAAAGTTACTACATTATCCGCTAACTAAATAGTATGAATTAAAATTTATTACCACTTACTATTGTATATTTAAAATAATTTTTTTAAATTGGATTGTTTTTTCTATCTTCTATTTCAAAAAAAAAAATTGGATTGTTTTTCTTTTTGGCCTTTTATGTTTTAAAATCTTCATTTTGCCTTTTCATATTTGCTTTTGTTTTTTCTTCTAAAAAATAGATTCTTTTATTTTCATATTGGGTTGTCATCCGTTTCCATTAATGATTTGACTTTTTTTTTTTTTTTGAGAAATAATTATAACATGTTACTAATTTTGTAACTCGAACTCTTTCTTCCTTAAACCTTCAAGCACTTTATATTAATAATTTGATTGTTGAGTGTACATGTTTATTTACTTTAGAAAATATTACTTCTAAAATGTTGTGAAATGCAAAGATATATATAAAATGAACTGTCACTATACACAGAAATTGACGATAGGGCTAACATGAAGACCGAATCAAACATTTCGCCTCTTCATAATTACTTTCGCTTTCATTAGGTTGTCATTTATTTCTATTAATAATTCAATCATTGATTTCCTTTATATTTAATTGTTTTAGGAAACACTAGTTATAAAATGCCATGGAATGCAGAGATTTCCATCTTCTAGGGAAAAAAAAAACTTAAAAAATAGTTTTAAAATTGAATGTTATAAAGATTATATGTCAAAATAGTTTTAAAACTGTCTTAATTAATAAAATAATTTATGAAATAGAATTATTAAACAAAAATATTCCCAAAAGTGTTGTGTGCTATACTTATCCTTTTTATAAATCCTTTAATTGATCCGCATGGTATAAAAATTACTATTTCTCTGACTTACGAATTGTGACATTTTTGTTCTCTGCAACATTTTACGTTTATAAAATTAGAAACAATTATTTTAATTTATACAATAGTATATAATAGTACCAGTCGCAGTATTATTATGTCGCCTGCTGAGTCAGGGCACATGGGTCTTACAAAATTAGAGTTCATGTTTTTTTTTTTTTTTGAAGCAAAATTAGAGTTCATGTTTAATGTTTAATTAAGATTTTAATGGCGGTCACATGGTTTAAAAGGTAGGAGATAAAAAAGTGGGAAAGAAAAAAAAAAATTGAAAGCACACTAGGGGAAAGAAAAAGAAAAAGTAATTAGGTAAACAATTTTTTTTTTTTTTTTAAACCTGCAAACTTCATTAAGTCAAGCAAAAATGACTTTTAAGCCTAACAATAAGCTTAGCAGTAGTATGGATTGCAAAATTTTGTTTTCTCCTAATCCCACCAAACTTAATTACAACTAAAGAAATAGTATCTTTTAAGTTCAAGTGAATAATAATAATAATAATAATAATAATAATAATAATAATAATAGGTTAGGTAAGCAATTACTAGTAATAATTATATGTCATTTGCATGTCGGCCGGCTTAAGAGTTAAATTTGAGATATTATTGAGAAGTCCCATACTTTGTATCAAATTAAGAGTTATTGTCTTCTACCAAAAAATGAAGATTTATTGTGGAGAAGAGAGAGAGAGTGAATTCCACGCACAAATATAAGAATTTCACAATGACCAAACATGAAATAAAGTCAAGTGCATAATTAGTTGAAATTTGAAAGTATATCTGATAAAAGTTGATGTAGTTGATTTGGTCAAGTTTCAAGATATATAATAATGATAAAAGCTATTGATACAATGTTGTCAACTATAAATTCACCCAATTAACGTTTTTGGAATTTGGATAGAATACTTTATAAACTCTTATGTCAAATCTTAAAGAAGACATTCCAAATATATTATTAAGATTTAGGGCACAATGGCACATGGTTTAGAAGGTCCGAGATAGACTGATTTCTCAGCATAGATGTAGTTTAATTTTTTTTTTTTTTTTTTTAAAGGATGACAGAATAGTGAGAAGAAAAAAAAAAATGGAAAAACAATGAGTGTTTGATAAAAGGGATGGAAATTTATAGAGAAAACAACGCATGTGTATTATATTACATTTTAAATTTTAAGTTATTTAATATATTTTACAATATGAAAGAGTATTAAATGTTTTTTTTATATTAAACATTGAATTACATTTTTTTTTTATACTATCCATGCTTAGTGTCCGTTTGTTAAAGATTATTTCTGCCAACTTATTTTATTATTCAGCTTATTTTTACTACTATTCATGAGTCTCATTGCACTTTTTGGCACTATTCATAAATTATACTGTACTATTTCAACTAACTTTTACCTTTATTTGCAGTGCTTTTAACAAAAAAATTTTAATTTCAGCAAAATATGTAAATCTCAAACGGACCCTTAGTGTGAATATTAAAAAATAGGAATGTATAGTCCAATAATTGAATTAGAATACTAACGCAATTAACAGATTTATGGTGTAACATAAATAATAATCCCCCCCCCCCCCCTTTTTTTTTTTTTTTGATAAGAACAGACAATAGAGTTTAAGAATCTATCTCTAGGGTCTACACTATATAATAAAGTAATTAGTGTGATTTTTTTTTTAAGAATCAAGTAAGTAGTGTTTTTTAAGAAGAAGTAATTAATGTAACTTGAGCCTAACACGTAGATGAATATGTTTATGTATTATTTAGCAACAAAAAATGTTTAAGCATCTTTGAAAGTTTTTTTTTTTTTTTCTATGAATGTCTTAATTAATTATTTAAAAAAGGAAAAAAATGCTTTAATTAATTGAGTAGTTAAGTCTCATATTATACTAGCCACATACTAGATAGTAACAATATTGAGTGAGTAATTAATACAATATCATTTTGTTTTAACTCATCATCAAATTAAATTATAATGTATTGTATTAAATCCTCACAAAGAGACTCCTCTAATCATCAAGAAATTAATGTTCATCAGTTCAAATATATACTTATTTTGATTCAACATGTTGAGCATATATGATAATGATAGACTGATAGTCAAAGCCAATAGCATGCAAACAAAGTCTCTTGATAAATAAGCGCTTTTTTTTTTTTTGGGGTTAAATAAGTGTTGTTGTTGTTGTTGTTGTTGTTGTTTTTTTGTTAGGAGCTGGAACCAGACGTGTAAACGCGGCAAACGTTGATAGGGTGTCTTTTTGTGTGAGTGGGAAACAGTCGTGTGATTTTTGTTTTTGGATCCATGTTTTACGTCAATTTTTGTATTTTTGCGTTACAACAGTTACGTCAATATCGTTTTTACGTTCATAAAAAAAAAAATAATAATAAATAAATCGTTTTACGGATCCGTTTCTATTTTCAAATCTAGCCTAATTTATTAATTATGTGGTCGAGAATAAGATTAGATTTTAAAGGTATAATCTGTTGCTTCATATAAAATTTTCTATTCAATAATATTATTGACTAGTATTATTAAACAAAAATATTGCCAAAAGTGTTGTGTCCTATTCTTATAATTTTTATAAATCCTTTAATTGATCAGCATGTTATAAAAATTACTATTTCTCTGACTTACGAATTGTGACATTTTTGTTATCTGTAACATTTTATGTTTATAAAATTAAAAACAATTATTTTAATTTATCCAAATAATATTATGATGGGACAAAATTTAAGAACGGTACTTTAAATGCTATTTCTTAGATTTCCTTCTTAATATTTAGTCATGTGGCTACTTAACTAAAACAATAGCCTTTCGATCCATTCTATGAGAAGAAATCTACATGACAGAATTTTAAGAGATGAATCTAAAGAACAATACCTAAATACTGTACTTAAATCTTGTCAATTATAATAGTACCCACTGTGGTATTATTATGTCACATGCAGAGTCAGGGCACATGGGTCTTACAAAACTAGAGTTCATGTTTAATATCTAATTAAGATTTTAATGGCGGGCACATGGTTTAAAAGGTAGGAGACAGAAAAGTGGGAAAGAAAAAAATTGAAAGGACACTAGGGGACTGAAAAAGAAGAAGTAATTAGGTAAACAATTTTTTTTTAATAACCAGCAAACTTCATTAATTAAGTCAAATAGAGACACCTAAAATAATGCGAGCAAGTATCCCAGATGACTTCAGGGGCTTCATGCTTAATTACAGCAAAATTGGCTTTTAAACCTAACAACAAGCTTAGCAGTAGCATGGATTGAAGAATTTAGTTTTCTCCTAACCCAACCAAACTTACAACTAGAGAAATATTTTTTAAGTTCAAGTGAATTACAAATAATCTATATACATATATATATATATATATAAATATAATTAAAGTTTAAGTTGAGAGAAAATTCAATTAGATTCTAAATTGTATTCTAATTGTCATCCAATTTTGCACGTGTCTTATTTAAGTTTTTAAAAAATTTTGTTATAGGTGAGTTAATGTTGTGCAAAAGACGAAGAATTTAATATAAATAAATTATTAAAAACCAATAAAACAAAAAAAAATGAAAAAAATAATAAACTCATGTGTATATTAAAAAAACTAAAATAAAGAAAATAAAAGAAAGTGATAAAGACTACAGAGTAAAATTCATATATAACTTAAAAAAATGTGTAATTAAATATAATTTGAGCTTATGTCTTAACCCTATTAAAGGCACATTCAATATTGCATTTTAACTCACACACACACTAGCATACATCTAAGCATACAACATGGCATCAATCATCCCAAAAAGACCTAATCATTCATCTATCATGGCATACCATAACATACATCTATCATGGCATCTCCTAACATTCATCTAGCATACAGTCATATCAACCTAGCATTCATCTAGTATGGCATAACATAAACCCTAGTATGTTACTATCATACATGTGTAATTGTGATTGTATATTTGTATTTATTGTTCTATGCATATAAACGGGTTATACACTAGTAGTTTTGCATGTCGGCCATACTTCGTATCAAATTAAGATTTATTGTGGGGAGGAGAGAGAGTGATTTCCACGCACAAATTTAAGAACTTCACAATGATCAAGCATTAAATAAAGTCAAGTACATAATTAGTTGAAATTTGAAAGTATATCTAATAAAAGTGATGTAGTTGATTTGGTCAAGTTTCACGGTGTATAATAATGATAAAAGCGATTGATACAATATTTTCAACTCTAAATTCACCCAATTAACGTTTTTGGAATTTGGATAGAATACTTAATTTCCAAACCTCTTATGCTAAATCTTAAAGAAAACATTCCAAATATCTAATTAAGATTTAGGGCACAATGCCACATGGTTTAGAAGGTCCGAGATAGACTGATTTCTCAGCATAAATGTAGGTTTTTTTTTTTTTTTTTTTTTTTTTTTTTTTTTTTTTTTTTTTTTTTTTTTTTTAAAGGATGACAGAATAGTAGGAAGGAAAAAAAAAATGGAAAGACAATACAGTGGGGTTGGGGGGGATTAATATTTTCAACAGTAAGTGTTTGATAGAAGGAGTAATTAATGTAACTTAAGCCTAACATGTAGATGAATATGTTTATGTATTATTTAGCAATAAAAAATGTTAACAAGCATCTTTGATTTTTTTTTCTATGAATGTCTTATTTAATTATTTAAAAAAAAGAAGAAAAATTTATTTAATTAATTGAGCAGTTAAGTCTCATATTATATTAGCCATATACTATGAGTGAGTAATTAATACAATATCATTTTGTTTTAACTCATCAACTTAAATTTTAATGTATTGAATTAAATCCTCACAAAGAGAGTCAAGACTCACTCCTCTAATTATCAAGAAATTAATGTTCAAATATATATATATACTTTTTTGTTTTGCTTAATAGTACTACACATCAAAACCAAAGGTGCATGCAACACTTAGGTTTGTGAAGCAGTATATAAACTCACACACCCCAACACACACGCCTGATGTGGGACAATACCCAAACTGTTTTTTTTATATTTTTTTGGCTTAATATAATATATATATATATATATATATTATATGTATGTATGTATGAATGTATATATTTGCAAAAATTGTATACAACGTGCAACACAAATCTAGGGACCCGCTTGGGTCCCGTGCACAAAATCATTGGATTTGTTAAGAAGCTAACATGTATCAAATATTTGTTACACGTCAATATTCCAACAAATTCGATACTCTGTGTATTGATATTTTTTTCCATTAAAAAAAAATCCAAAGAGAACCGTTAGTAATTATTTTTGAATACCGATTAGTAGTGTACAACGCGGCAACGTGTACGTCCGGTTCTTGATGCTGAAGTTTGTTTTCTGCACTAACATCTGTCCGCGTTGTGGACCTTGTGGTATACAGCGTAACAGCTACACTAATTTGTGTCATTTGCATGTCGGCTGAAGAGTTAATTAAAAGTTGAGAAATATTTTTCAAAAGTCCCATGCAATACTTCATATTGTCAAACTCTAAATTCAATTACTTAAAACGAACGTTGTCTTCAATTATTTGTTGTTTAGGAATTGGGACAAAACATGTTTTTCGTAATGAGAACTTCATTTTCTCACATCTAAGAGTCTTTCATTGTTTCTTTCATCCCCTCTTGTGTGTATATTAGAAATAATAGTGATCCATCACATTGAGATGGAACGAGATTGTATTTTATTATTATTATTGAAGTGACTTCAACATTAATATGGTAAATACGAAAGAGAAAGAAATAAAGGAATAATCACGAGAGTTTTCAAAGAAAGAAAAAGAGAAAACAAGTATTCTGATGGTTGGTAATACTATTATAAATTATAAATAGAATAATAATAAAAAATTAAGTTATACCTATTAAATAAAAACTATACATGTACGCATTCATAGTCCACATGAGACAGTTTGGGAAAAAAAAAACACTAATTGCATTCTATAACTTCTTCAAGATGAGAAAATAAGCATTTGGGATGCAAAGGACGAGATAGGTAAGGTAAAACTTTTTTGTCATCCCTAAATGATAGTCAAGATCAAGATAATATATAGCCGAACATAGTTGAATCCATTGGGAAAGGGATCAAATATCCTAGGTAAAGTAAAAAAAAGTAGAAAATTATGTCATTGAATTGACTTTTCTGGTACAGTACTACCCCAAGAATCTTAAGTCTTTAACAAATAGAGTAGAATATAGTAAATATTCCAAAGGTATGGACTAATGCTAATAAAGTCTAAAATTTTTCAAAACTGATCAACTTGATACCTAAATCCAACTTGGTCCCTTAATTATTACTCATTTTTCTTCTATTTCTCATAGTGATTAGGAACCAAGTTTTTCAATCTTGAAAAGTCTTAGACCTAGCTTTCTGACAATAACCCAAGTCTCAAGAATGTTAACTGTATTTTACCCTAACAAATATATTCTCAAGTTAAAGGAAAAGAAATAAGATTTAGAGGGGGGGAAATATTACTTATCACTATCCTACTTTTACATTCGCATGAACGAGGAATCTAGTAATTCAGCGAAAGAGAAGAAAAGGAAAGAAAGGAATCTCGAATACAACATTTAATAGTATTGCATGATTTTTTTTCTAGGGGGTCAGTAAGAACTAAGAAGATGAATCTTAAGTAATAGATGGATTTTGTGGTTTACATGGTTCTCTTATTACAAATTTGTCCAAGTGCTGGCAAGAGAACAAAAGACAAACTATAAGTTTATTTGATATATTATTTCTTAATACAATAAATATACTGATTATTATTGCTAAGATTAAATTTTAGAAATTATATATTGTTTCTAAATACAGTAAATATATTAATCATTTTTATTAAGTGAACTTTAATTTGTTTTTATTTATTAGTTTAGGTCTTTACTATTTACAATTATTTTATTTACCAATTCAACTCAACTTTAATTTGACATCTATTGGTCTTTATAATTGTATTAAGAAAATTTTGATTGTGTTAACATTTGCATTTATCTTCACTTAATCACTCCCCTGTCTCACGCTCCTTGACTAGTTTTTATTTATTTATTTTTAGAATCACCCTTATCTAATTGTTTAATTGTCTTTTAGTCTAACATTTGCTACCCATTGATTGATTGGCCCATGACCCCAGTCCCCACTCAATAAATAACATAATTAAATTTATAAGTCAAAGTAAAGAAGTCATAAGTAATTTTTTGTCAAATTTGTTAAGATCTAAATAGGTTTTTCTTGAAATTTAAGATCAACAAATTTCTAATTTAATGTTGGGCTTACTATTATTTCCTTAGATTTTAGTTCAAATTGTTTTTTTTTTTTTTTTCATTTTTGTTTAAAAAGGCTAAGATATTGTCAAGGTTATTATATTCAAGCTTATTTCAGTTAGACCTTTGAAAAAAAAAATTTAGCTAAGACGTTCAAAATTTTATTTTTGAAGGGTCAAAACAAAATTATTTTAAAATTATTATACATATATATATATATATATATATATATTTTTTTTTTTGGGTGCTTGCTCAGGGGGTTCATTTGAACCCTGAAAGCTTCACTTGCCACTGTCCTTGATTTGATCCCCAATAGTTTGCAATCTCCTTTTCACTAATTCAAACTCATAAGTGATAATCTTAATTTTTAATACTAATGGACTCTTATTTTATGATAAAATGTTCTTGATTGTTACATGTCTTTTGGAGATAAAAAAAATGAAAATAGAAGAAAAAAAATAGTTTTCTTGAATGATAGGTTTTATACCTAACCCTAAGATGAAAAAGAGAGTAGTTCCAAAATCAAGTGGGGCTCAGGGAAAGCATGAGGCTGCTAGAAAAGGATATAACCACACATAGTTGAATCCAATGGCAAAAGGATCAAATATCCCAAGTTAAGTTAAAAAAAAAGGTAGAAAAGTATGTCATTGAATTGACTCGTCTGGTACAATTCCATAAGAATCTTAAGTTTTTAACAAACAGGATAAAATATAGTTATTAGTTAATATCTTTAAGGTTTGAGTTAATGCTAATTAGGTGTAAAACTTTTTAAAACTGATCAATTTAGTACCTAAATCCAACTTAGTATATAAACCGTTACTCATTTTGCTCTTCTTTCTCATAGTGATTTGGAACTAAATTTATCAATTTAAAAAAGTCTTAAACCTAGCTATTTGACAATAACTCAAGCGTCAAGAGTGTTAAGTACTGTATTTTTGCACGAACAAATATATTCTCAAGTCAAAAGAAACAAATAAGATTTAGAGTAGGGAAATATTACTTATCACTATCCCGCTTTTATATACGCATCAATGAGGAATCTAGTAATTCAGCAAAACAGAAGAAAAGGAAAGAAAGGAATCTCTAACAATACAAAATGCGACATCAATTCTAGAAGGTAGTGTCAAGTGTGATATATCAAACGTATGTGTCCACCATTCATGCAACTTTTTTTTTTTTCTTGAGAGAATCATTCATGCAACTTGATGTGACTGATATGACAAAATGCATTATTAAAGTTGATCCATTTTGAGCAAAAAAAATATGCTAATAAATGCAATTTTTTGTATTATCTTCACGTGAATGGATCTCTCTCTCTCACCATAATTAATAAAGAAATGAAAGCATAAAAGGAAAATCCCAGTACAAAAAATAAAAAAAATCTATTGGCAAATGATTAAATTATAGCTGTAATCATATGCATCATCATATATGGATTTGTGATGTTATGGGCCTTATGTCTTTTAGTCAAGTCATGTTCCAAAAACCATGTGCCAAATTGCCAAATTGATGCATAGAGATAGATTTAAGGCGGCCCATCTTCAAGGGAGTTTCGTACCCACCAGTTCAAGAGTCCCAAAATGCTGGTGAGGAAATTCATTGTGATAACAACCCAGATTAATTAATTTCAAAAATTGAAGCACCAATATTGGACCAGGAAGTTTTGCTTTAATTTCAAGTGAGTGAAATGATAAAATATTAAATATGAGTAGATGAGATTTATAAGATATTGGTCTAAAGTCGATCTCAAATTCAATACTTTAAAATATATGATAGTTAAACACTTGAAAACATGTGTGAGTTTATATGTAAACTACTCTATTTAGAATTGTAATCTAAGTTATTCAACATAAACAAAAATAATAAAATTACCAAAAACAAAAAAATCAAATCAATTTAATTCAAGAGTATCTTTGGATTAAAATACAAATTTTTTTTTGACAATTTTGTATTCAGAGATGTTTGAGCATTTGACTATCCTCTGAAGTGTGTGTAATGTTCTACTTCACACAAATTAAGTAATTATACGGAAAAATACAACATCTTATTATCTCCTAACTATCATGGTCGAACAGTCCAATAGTATTTGAAACCTTATTCACATTGTTGCTCACTTAGAATAACCTCAAAGGTACTAACCTCCAAGTTCAACATCATAATGGGCAAGCCTATGTAAGAAACTCATGAATTTGGAGGTGCCATTAAGGCATTATCCAATGCAATTAACCCCATGGCCGGAAAGGGTCCATTCTACTAATCTCTAGTACATAAATTTCTAGTTTTTTATATTATCCCCGAGATCGCAGGATCTCATTATTCACTATAAAAGTGCACAATATTGTTGTTTACCAAAAAGAAAAAGTGCACAATATTGTTGGTGATCGTGTACCACACTAATTTGTGATGCTTCACAAGGTGGAACCCTATATTTGATGTTTGATTTGATTATGTGGCTGTTTTAAGAATTTTTTTTTCTAGGAGGTCAGTAAGAACTAAGAAGATGAATTTGGAGTAACAGATGGATTTTGTGGTTTATATGGTTCTATTATTATAAATTTGTCCAATGTTGGCAAGAGAACAAAAGACAAACTATAAGTTCATTTGATATATTGTTTCTTAATACAATAAACATATTGATTATTATTATTAAGATTAAATTTTAGAAATTATCTATTGTTTCTAAATACATTAATCATATTAATCATTGCTGTTAACTGAATTTTAATTTGTTTTATCTTTTAGTTTATGTCTTTACTCTTTACAATTATTTTATTTACTAGTTCAACTTAACTTTGACAACTATTGGTCTTTGTAATTGTATTAAGAAAATTTTTATTGTGATAACATTTGCATTTATCTTCACTCAATCACTCCCCTGTCTCACACCCCTTTCTCTATTTTCTTCTTTTTCTTAAAAAAAAATCACTCTTGTCTAATTATTTAATTGTTTTCTAGTCTAACATTTGTTACCCACTGACTGACTAACCTATGGCCCTAGTCCCCACTCAACAAATAATATAATTAAATTTATCAGTCAAAGTAAAGAAGTTATAAGTAATTTTTTGTCAAATTTAATAAGATCTAAATAGGATTTTCTTGAAAGTTAAGATCAACAAATTTCTAATTTGATGTTGGGCTAACTATTTTTTTCCCCAAATTTTAGTTCATATTGGTTTTTTTTTTTTTTTAGTTCAAAAATGTTAAAATATTGTCAAGGTGATCATATTCAAGCTTATTTTAATTGGACTTTAAAAAAAACTTGGGCTAGACGATGCAAAGTTTTATTTTAAAAGGTCAAAATAAAATTATTTTAAAATTATGATACATAATTCTTTTCTTTTTTGCAAGCTCGGGAGGTCATTTGAACCCGTAAAGCTTCACTTGCCACCGCCCCCAATTTGATCGGCAATAGTTAGCAATCTCCTTTTCACTAATTCAGACTCATAAGTCATAATCTTAATTTTTAATACTAATGGACTCTTATTTATGATAAAATGTTCTTGATTGTTACATGTCTTTTGGAGATAAAGAGTGAAAATAGAAGAAAACAAAACATTAAAACAAATGGTTTTTTTGATGATAGGTTTTACCTAACCTTGATTTGAAAAAGAGAGTAGTTCCAAAATCAAGTGGGGCTCAGGAAAGCATGTGGCTGCTAGAAATAAAAACCTTTCAAAAGCATAGAGCTTTCCAATCAAAATCACTGCTTTTATTATTTTTGTAACTTTAATGATATACCATTACGCTAACAAATTTTTGAAGTTGAGCGGTGAAAGGTTATTTAATCGGTGAACATGACCGTTCTGATTGAGAGAGATTTGAAAATTAGTTGAAAAAGAAGTTGCTGTACATGCGTGACTCAACACAAAATGAGTCTGTGAAAAAAAGTGTCAAAGTGTGAGTGTGACTACCAAAATAATGATAACAGTCAAAGTGACAAAAATAAAAGGAAAAGAAAAGAAATTCCAATCAATAGCAAAACTAAGAATCATTTGCTTTCTTGTGTATTATCATTTTCCCTATGAGTAAAAGTCAAATAAATTATGGCTAATCTAAATTGATTATTTGTATAGGCAGAATATGCTTTTAAATTTAAAGTTTTAACTTTTAAGAGAGTGGAAATAAGAGATAAATTAGCAACTTTTTTTTTAAAGAGAAATGGTACGTTTATAACATTTTTACAATAAATCTTATATGATAGGTTGTTACGAATTGTTATTGGTAGGATAGAAAAAATAATTTCAGTAGTAGGTTCAAATTAGAACCAATAACAAATTACCATTTATGATTTGTTGTGAAAATGTTGTGAACGTAACACATTTTTTTATAGCATTTTAACCTATGGTATTAGTTTCTGATGAGCTAACTAGAGCCCATAATTAGCAACTCTTAATGTTCAACAAAATATGTAAGATTTAAATCTCCAACTAAAAAAGAAAAATATGTTAAAATTGATTAATTCATAGTATACATTATTTACGGTATCGCAGTATCCTATTATATAATAATATCTTATAATATTCTAAAAACCACCATGATCCTTGAGCTCTCAATTGATTTTATGTAATTAATAAAAGAATTATAATTTGTGAGAATATTACTATTATTTTCCACAATTATCGCTGTAGTTACACTTGGTTAAAGAATATGGTTGCACTTCTCAAATCAACTTACATTGGCCTGTTTAACCAGGCCAGAGCTCATTTGGGCAAAACAAAGAGCTGACGTATAATCAACGAAAACACAATCGTTGTTCCAGCTGACTCTATTCAGTATTTATCAATGTCTTTTTTTTCAAAATGATGAATTTTCCACCATTGAAAAATTGCAATCTTTCTCTTTCAGTAAAATAGCAGTAGAGTATAAGTCAAATTATGACCCAAAAAAAAAAAAAACATCAAAGCAACTTAACTGCAACTTTTTCAACATATATATGCAGTCAATTGTTTTTGTATGGCCAATATTTCGCAAATCAAAATGGTTCATTTTCAAGAATCAAATTAGCTAGATAAGGACAATCCAAATGTTTTCATTCTCAGTGCTTGTTTGATTTAGAAAGCACAATGGCGGGACATATATCATCCTCAACAAACACTACAAAAAAAGAAATCTATAGCCGCGTTTAATAAACGCAACTATAGACCAAAAAAACTCAGCTATAGCCTATAGTTGCGTTTCCATAGCCGCGTTTTCAAACGCGGCCCATCCTGCGAGGCTATAGCCCCCTGCGGAACCTAGAGCTGCGTTTTTAAAAACGCAGCCACAGGATAAGCCTATGGCTGCGTTTTTACACATCAAAAAATCCGGGACCTATAGCTGCGTTTTGTGCCAAAGCGCGGCTATAGGGTTGGTTTAGGCTGCGTCTAAAACGCGGCTCTAGCTTACCCTATAGTCGCGTCATAAAACTGCAGCCCAAACCGGCCTATAGCCGCGTTACAAAACCGCAGCCCAAACCAGCCTGTAGCCGCGTTACAAAACCGCAGTCCAAACCGACCTATAGCTGCGTTATGAATCTGCAGCCCAAACCAAACCTATAGCCGCATTTTGGTAAAGAAACGCAACTATAGGTCCATATTTGTGGGTATATAAAAACGCGGCTATAGGGGTAAAAACGCAGCCATAGGGTGATCTATGGTTGTGTTTTTAAAAACGCAGCTCTAGGTTCCGCAGTTTTCCTGTAGCTGTGTTTTCACAAACGCGGCTATAGGTTTTTTTTTTTTACATTATTTTTGCTTCCTAAACATTCCTGCTCAAAACAAAACCTATAAACAAAACCTGTAATTCCTGCCAACACTCAGATGCAACCAATTGGAACCAACATTGAACAGTCTTGCCAACACTCAACAAAGGATTAATTTACATAAACAGTCTTGCCAAAACAAGTTCATTACCAAAAGATTAATTTACATAAACAAATTAATTAGGTACTCCCTCAAATTCTACAAGCTGTGAACATCTAAAATTGTAGTGCTTTCTAAGTGAAAGAGGCACATTTAACATCTATGTGCCTCTTTCACTACTATGGTACAAGCTGGAAACTTTATGGCAAAGCCTTTCTCAAACTCCTGCACATTATATTTTACATACCAATCCATCTTTGTAACTTGCATAAGTTTGTTAGGATCAACCTTTCCCAGTCTTTTAATATAAACAGGTCTTCCTTCCTTGTCCACACCATGATGACCATGAGGATAATATTTTAAAACTTCATGCAACTCTTTGAACTCGAATTCCTGATGAAAACAACAATATGGTTCAGATTGGCTTATTTTCTATAGCTTAATTACTAGTATTATGTATGTGCAATGCATGGCTTAATCAAAGAATCATTTGTAAACTAAAAAAATTATTTATAATAAAATAATCGAAATTAATTGATAAAATAGATAATAAAAATACAATAACAGAAATTATTTCGAGTTACACAATGCAGCACGTCATATTAAGACAAGAGACAGATAAAAGTTAGATTAAATACCATAAGGATATAATGACATTATCTATGCCAAGCAAAACTGAAGACCAATTTTATACTCTTACAAGTTACAATAACTTGAAATTCACTTTTCATACTTTATTCTGCATCTATCAATTATATCTGCATGTTTCTTGAATGCATTACAATAGCGAATCAACATATCTCATATCATAAACAAACAAGTCTTTCATGTGCGTTTTTTCTTTTTAGTTTTATTCACAAATGCCTTTCACTTGCATCTAGCTATGTGCATGGCTCTGTGCATTAACATCATCATAGGCACCGGTACCAAAAGTCTACAATGCAAAAGCATATCATAAAGTAGGTAGCTGGGGTTCCACATTATCAAGAAAATGTCAACACCTTCTAGATTGGAACACGATATTTTCCATCCCAGATGGCTACTTTCTTGTCCACCACAAGAGCATATCACCACACTTTCTCTAAGCATTCCCTATCATGATGCACAAATACAGGACCAGATTTTTGGCCTCAAACTGTCATACAAATACCACATATTTCTCAATGGGGCACTAGTTAAATTTAAGCATTCAACATTCTTGCCTTGCTGCATTAATCCAGAAGCTTCCAAGTGCAACGTTTCATGATAGTAGGTGGTAGGACTAACAAATGGCGGACAAGCCAGGCATTCATCCATTTAATTCTTTGATTAAGAGGGAAAATTCAACAATGAAGGAGATATTACAAATCTTTACACTATGAACATATTGACAAGGCTTTGGTAGAGTTTCTTATAGGGCCCACAAATAACTAATCATAGTTAAATATATTGAGCTTTACTTCATCAAATGATCAAATGGGCTTATACTAAGACACCAAGAACTTTATATTAAATATACTCTTTTGGATTTATTGTCAACCTTTTAAGACTCGCACAGGAGAAAAACAACGTATTAACGTAGGAACAAAAAATCACCTTGACTTTATTAAAAAAATAAAAAAATAAATCTCAACTAGAAAACTCATTTGAAATCCACCATTAATAGAGCATAGCAAGCACAATAGAGCAGTGACAAAATCGGGCACACACACACAATCGGGCATCATACCTAAATTTGGTTTTGATTTGAGCCGTTGGACCGCCCTTTTTCCTTGCGTCGGCGAACAGAAAACGATTCCTACAAATAGAGAAAGGATCGATGAGAGAGACAGAAAGGGGATCTATGAGAGAGAGAGAGAGAGAGAGAGAGAGAGAGAGAGAGAGCTTACTGATTTATGAGAGAGACTAAGCGGCATGAGGTTTGTGGGTATTGGGTTGAGAGCACGGTAGCGAGATTAGGGATCGGGAGTGATTTTCAAGATTAGGGATCAGTGAGGTTGAGGAGGGAGATGAAGGGGAGTGAGGTTGAGATCACGGAGGCGAGAGGTTGAGATTAGGGAACAGCGAGGTTGAGAGTGAGCGAGATTAGGGATCAGAAGTGTTTTTCGAGTTAGGGAACGGCGAGGTTGAGGAGGGAGATGAAGGGGCGTGAGGTTGAGATTAGGGAACGGCGAGGTTGAGAGTGAGCGAGATTAGGGATCGGCGAGGTTGAGGTGGGAGATGAAAGGGCGTGAGGTTGAGCTTAGGGAACGGCGAGGTTGTGAGCTGAGAGTTTAGGTTTCTACAATTTTCGGGTTGAGAGTGAGCAAACCTATCTCAAATTTTAGGGTTATTTTCAATAGATAGTAAAAACTTAGAGCTGTGTTTGATTAAACGCAGCTCCAGGCATGATTAAGTTGCGTTTAACCAAACGCAGCTCTATAAATATTTAAGCTGCGTCTGTTAAATGCAACTCTAGACATGTTGAAGCTACGTCTATTAAACGCAGCTCCAGATATGTTGAAGCTGCGTTTAAAAAATGCAACTTAAACTCATCTCTGGGATAAATTAAAAAAAAAAAATTCCCCAGATGGGTTTTGAGCTGCGTTTTTAAAAACGTGGCTCCAACTAAACGCAGCCTCAGCATAAAAAAACGCAGCCTCATAACTGGTCTATAGCCGTGTTTATAAAACACAGCTATACGTCCAGGGGTGGAGCTGCGTTTTTCAAAAACGCAGCTCAAATTACACCTTGGAGCTGCGTTTTTGAAAAACGCAGCTTAATCTCGCGTTTTTTGTAGTGAAAGATGGTGTAGAAGCATTAATTTGTTGTAGAGGTCACCTTAGCTTGTGACTCTTGCTTTGTGGAATTTGCAAGTCAAAGAAAAGATTTGTGAGATATTGTCTCAAATTCCTATTTAATTTTGTTTTTTTTTTTAGTTTGAATAAGGGTTTGGCAGCTTTGCTCATAGGTCCTTACACATGGGGAGAGACTTTGAAATTTGAATTAGTCTACGAGAGCTCTAGAGATATTTTATTATTTGTGAATTCTCCTCTTAAGTGTGTTAGAACTTTGTAATATCTCTTTGATAAAGTGTACTAATCATTTGTTTTTCATGATTATTGTATGCTAAACCCAAATCACTTAGATCCTTGGTGTTTTCTTTTGAGCATTTGTGTCCTTTTTTTATTCTTGCAGAATTTCTTCCTTCTTTGTTAATTGTTTCGAGGATGTTCAAAAGTTATAAGGTTTTCACAATTAATCTTAAATGGGAGTTCTATTTGAAGGCCTTTTTGGCCTTCCTAAAACAAATTAATATCAGAGCTTTTACTTTTGCAACAACATTCTTACTAAACCCAAAATTTCAACACACCCAAATAGCTATCTCTAAGAACAAAGACTGAGAACAATATATCTTCTCTAGCTCAAATTGCTACACACCACACAATGGGATCTCTCGCTTTGTGGAATTTGCAAGTCAAAGAAAAGATTTGTGAGATATTGTCTCAAATTCCTATTTAATTTGGGTTTTTTTAGTTTGAATAAGGGTTTGGCAGCTTTGCTCATAGGTCCTTACACATGGGGATAGACTTTCAAATTTGAATTAGTTTACGAGAGCTCTAGAGATATTTTATTATTTGTGAATTCTCCTTTTAAGTGTGTTAGAACTTTGCAATATCTCTTTGATAAAGTGTACTAATCATTTGTTTTTCATGATTGTATGCTAAACCCAAATCACTTAGATCCTTGGTGTTTTCTTTTGTGCATTTGTGCCCTTTTTTTATTCTTGCAGAATTTCTTCCTTCTTTGTTAATTGTTTCGAGGATGTTCAAAAGTTATAATATTTTCACAATTAATCTTTCTTCCTTCTTTGTTAATTGTTTCGAGGATGTTCAAAAGTTATAATATTTTCACAATTAATCTTAAATGGGAGTTCTATTTGGAGGCCTTTTTGGCCTTCCTAAAACAAATTAATATTAGAGCTTTTACTTTTGCAACAACATTCTTACTAAACCCAAAATTTCAACACACCCAAATAGCTGTCTCTAAGAACAAAGACTGAGAACAATATATCTTCTCTAGCTCAAATTGCTACACACCACACAATGGGATCTCTCACTATACAAATTGCAAGTTTGTGATACACACACACAAACTAAGCAAGATAGAACAAACCCGCATCACAATTGACACCAATACACAAGCCACTTTTATTTTTTCTTTGAGAGAGAGTTTTTAACTTATGGCATCTGCTCCTGATGATAGTTCTTTATCATCAGACCAAGACACCAATCAGTTTTTGGTGTAGGCGAGGATTGAATCTCAAATCTTTTATACAACTATCAGAGACTTTATCAATTGAGCTAACTGGAATCCACAATACTCAAGCCACTTAAGTACAAGCAAAAGAGATCTTTCTTATTCTAATTACTGCCGCACGGAACACACAAGACTCAAGGTCAGAGCTCACTTACACCAAAACCATTTAGCGTCTTGACCCAATGATAAAAAAAAACAATTATTGTGGAGCGAATATAATAAGTTTATATTTCTAAGATTATTTTTATATATTAGTATGTCGGCTAAGGTAACAAAAGTGCCGACACAAAACCAAAACGAGTGCAAGAATTAGTAAAATCCAAGTTGATAATTACAAACCCACTTACATGGACTATGTTCCTATGTAGCAAGACTAAGATGTATTCAGTTCACATATTCAAGCAATCGACTAATATAAAATTTATAGACAATATAAAACTCAAGACCCACTTATACCAAAACTCTGCTAGTAACTTAACTGGTTAATTAACACCTTCTGTTTTTAGTTCAAAACCTGACTTAATAAGTTGAATAAACGCGTCTTTCATTTTCCAATAGGTTTTAGGAAAAAAAAATGCGTTCATTTTCTTTTTCTTTTCCTCCGTTTACTCAGCAACCAAACAAATGCATTTCAAAAACACCGGGTCTTCTCCACTGCACAGTATTTGTCTTTCTGCAAATGTTCATACAAAAAGACACGTTAGGTTTAGTGCCACTAGGAATATATAGCTAGATGGCAGATACCAACAACTCGAGTCGAGGTCGAGGATCAGGGTGATCTGTCAACAAATGGCCAGTATTCTTGACAAAGTTTGGCATTATGTGTAAGTTTTTTCTTACAGGACAATGATATTCCGACCCCAGCTGGTTGGTTGTTTGATGTGGAATTATCGATTGAAGAGAGAAAGTAGAGTTGGTGCCAATGTTATTTGGTAGCAATTATCTAGACTCTGGCTTTTGTGTGTGTGTGTGTTTCTAGTTTAAGAATTATAGATTGTTACCTTTTATATAAAAAATTAATTGATATTTTAATACGACAGTATAGAACAATTATCATAAAATATAAATAAATAAAAATATTATAAATTCAAGCTATATGTTATAAATATTATTATTATTATTATTATTATTTTTAAAAAACAAGCTTAATGAAGTTTTTCGTATTTCTAGTTAATTAAAATTAATAATATATAAAAAGAGATTTGAAATAAATTTACTCAAATATGGAATTATGCTGAAAAGAATGGGTAAAATTGGACGTTAATTATGGAAAGCATATATCATGACTAGTACAAGGACCTATCCTATCTTAACTCATTCTCCATGCCAGGAAAAAAAAATGCTACATGAGCATATCAGGTGGCTACTCCTTCAAAACACATTTGGACTTAGGATCTTCTAAGTGTAACTTGACAGTTTGTACTCCATCAAACTCATAAACTAAACAACTATCTAATGGCCATAACTTTTATAACAGCTCTTTTTCACAATTTGTTGAATTTTTTAACTATGAGCGATAAACAATTACTTTCACATGAATCTATCATTTTTTCTCCATTACTCACAGTTTAAACATTTGAGAGTAGTAAAAATAAACTGAATAGTAAAATAATTTTAATTTTTAATCCTAACCCAAACGCACGCTATAGTGTCTTTAGACTTTCTCTAAAATTAAATCTTAGCAATAATTTGGTCTCTTTTTTTGAGATGGAGAGTATCATGTTCTAAATTTCTAATAGCCAGACCACCCCGTTCACCTGATTACAATTGGAGTGTGGGCTTGGGCCACTTGTATGAGTTGGCCATTTGATGATGGATCAAGCAACACTGGAAAGGCCTGAAACTAGGCAACATATGCTTTCCCTGTGAAACTTGAGCTGTTCGCTGGTGACATAGGTGATAGGACCCATAAGATTGAATGAACTCGGCTTGCTAGGCAAGTAACCCAACAGCATGTAGTGAAGTCCTTAAATTTTATTGGGCTTAAAGGCCAACTGAAGTTTCATCCTACCATTATTTTCATTGGGCTTGGAGGCCTAATGTCTTGTAGGACCGTCAGCAATGATATCAAGCTTAGGACTAAAATTGTTTAAAGCCTGCACAAAATTGTTGCCATCGTGAATATGTTAACTAAGACATCTTAAACTTGCCAAAAATTAGCACAATTTTTATAATTTTTAATGAGTAATGTTCCTTTCACTACATTTTTACAACAAAACTTAAATGACAATCTGTTACTAGTTCTAAATTGGGCTTGCCACGAACATTACTTTTTTTTACTTACTACTAACAGTTTGCTACTTAAGATTTGTTATAAAAATATTATTCTTATTTTTACACATTTTCAATAGAAAAAATAACATTTTATATCCTATAGTTTAGGGATATACAAAATTAAACCCTAAGGTTTCAAAAGTTACAAATTAAACCCTATCAAAGATAAATTAAACATTAGTTTATTTAAGTGGAGGCACGTTGTGCTTGAGGTTAGCTATTGTGGGATCATGGGCCCAAATCATGCAATTGGGTCTTGGGCTTTAGCCGAGATCGTGAGTAGTTTGAGTCCGAGAAAGAATATCTCCTCGGATAAGCTAAACACGGATCAGCTATAGATCTTAGTGATCAAAGTGACCTTCCAAGAAGTCCTAATGATAAGGACGTGTGCCACAAACGTACAAGAAGGATAGGAACTCAAAAATATCTAGAGAAAAGCTGCTGACACCACATTTATGTAGAGAAGACCCTTGAACAGTGTAACCTTGGCCACCGCAACTCATAGAACACTAGAGAAGGTGTCTGATGGGACATGCACTCAAGTATAGGCTTGGATGATCAACAAAGGGAAGACCCAGATTGTTTGAAAATGACTATATAATAGGAGAAACCCACCATGGAGAGGGAGGAGGAAGCACGGTAACAATCTCAAGAATTCCTGTAACCGTTCTCATTCAACATTTACTAGAACAAAGCTCCTCGGATTGTGCCGAGGCCAAACTTTCTTTGATAAACTCGGTTCCTCTCTGTTTGATTGTCATGAAATCTATATTAACTGTTATCCATGCACTAAAGCCTAGCTCTTTGTCCCACTCTCTACAAATTTATTGTATTGGGCTCACTGGGCCAAGATTCCATACATTTTGAGATTGGTTTGAATATCGTGTCCCTACAGCTATGATTTGAGAGTTTAATTTGATAAACTATAAAATTTAATTTATCACACTCCTAAATTATAGGATTTAAAATGTAATTTTCTTTTTTTAATTTTATTATCTAGGAACTTTATACTTCATCTATCCCATTTTATTTGTCCATTATATATTTGAGAGGTTTTAAAACATTGTTCATTTTGAAAAGTCAACCAGCACAATTTTAATAATTTCCCTGATATGTTTTTTTTTTTTTTTGAAACTTTCCCTGATATGTTTTATATTTTCATAAAAAAGATTTTATATTTTATATTTATATTTTTATGGGTAGATAGTATGGGAGGCGAAAATGAGGTTCAAACTGCATACATGTGGCACCAAAAAAAAAAAAATTGCTATTAGCCTACTACCACTAATGTGTCACATAAATTCTATTACTTTTCTATTTAAATATGTAAAAAATGAGCTTGACCTCTTATGAATTTAAGGGATCTTAACATATTATTATTTTTTACTAGTTTGTTCTTTGAGAATTGAAACGTTTTAGAATACAGATACAATTTTCTTTCAGATTGATTTAGAGAAAAAAAAAAAAAAAAAATTCTCCTAACCCAATTACTTTGTTTGAGTAACCATATGGGTTTCAATAAAAATAAAATAAAAAGAAATGACTAACCATATGTATTTCTAATAATAAGCTACTTATTTAGATGACTGAATGATTTATATAATTTAAAATACGTAGATAGTCATATAGTCACTTTGCAAAGTCAATAAAGGCAAGTGTAACTAATTTACTAATAGCGGGTATTGCACTAATATTAAAAAATTATATCATTTTATTTATCATGATTGGTGGTGTTTTCTCTTAGAACCTTTATGAGGATGCCCGGTGATAGATAAGTTGATTAGTCTAAAATATTATGTAAATCCAAAAGTTTAAAGTTCAATCCATTATTATTATAAAATAAATAAAATATTCAATTCATCACATTCTGTTTATAAAATTTATGGATGGTCTTATGTACATGTCATTTTCTTTGTTTCAATATTAAAATTTTTTTAAATGAATTATTTTCCAAATTTTTTTTTCATATTTGGCAACACATTAAAATTAATTAAAAAATTATCTCTTATTTAGCTTTATTTAACATGAATCATTTTTGAGAAAGTTAAACGATATTTTTTGAAAATTTTTTTACTACTTTTTTTAATGAGATTATTTTTTTACTACTTAAATATTGAAAAATGTGAAAAAATAATTTCAAATGAGATTTTTGAAAACCAAAATCTTTCTTTCCATAATAAAAAAAGAAAAAGAAAAAAAGATTTACCCGGATCCAAATGGTACGACCCGATCACCAATGATGCCACGTCTAAAATACGTGTAGGTGTAGATTAGCGAGGTACTATAAAATTTTATAACTGTCACCTCCATTGTCGTTTTTCCTAGTCTTTAGCCTTCTCTCTCTCTCTCTCTCTCTCGTTGAACATGGCGACCATTTCAACACAACCCTCAACATTTCACACTCTGAACCCTCGTTCAGCCGCTTCTCTCAACCCAGCTTTCTCAACAGCCATAGCTTACCCATCAAAGCTTTCTGGGTTTCTATCAAAACCTCTCAAACATGAGCCAAGGTCGAGGAGGAGTACGGCGGTGTTGGTCTCTGAAAGAAACGTTGACGAGAATATCGCTGACTCTGCATTTTCATCTAATGGCTCTAATCCTTCCTCGTCCCGATCAAAGTTTGTACAATAAAAAATTACACCTTTTGCTTTGATATCATTTTTTTTTTTAAATCTTTTGGTTTTTTGGTTGTGGTTGCATCTGTTTGAATGTGATTGGTCATCTGGGTTTTGATTGTTTTTGTTGAATTTTTGTTGTCTTGGTTTGTGGGTCATTCATTTTCTGTAATCTCCATGTGTAAGTGATGTCAATTGGTTATATGGTTGTGGTATATGTGTGATTGTTCAATTGGATTGTGCTGATTTCTATTGAATTTTGCTAAATTTGATATATTTTATATTAAATTTGATATCTTTGCCATTTTTTTTCCTATTAAATTGATATCTTTGCCATTATTTTCTATTAAATATGTGGTCCAAATTTGAAAATATGTATATATTTAATGTGTTGGCTCTGTAAATATGTTTTGGCTTTTGCTTCCTTTGGTGGTCGTGCTTTTTTTTTTTTTTAAATAAAATTTTTATAATCCAAGAATATCCCTTTTATGTATAAGGAGTGGCACTATCAAACTTATGAAAAATAAGAAAGATATGATTTTCAGTTTCTTTTACTATGGTATGGTACAAATGTAACATTATTAAATTTTACCTCATAAATAATGGTGTGTGTGTGCTTTTTATTTCCCTCTTTGATAGATTCAAAATGTAAAGGTTTCTATCACCTTACATAGGAAGCTTTTCACTTCTTTTAATCTTTTGCTCTCTATAGAAGTTATATGATTTACAATGTGATTACTCATGTTCTGGTTGAAATGGAATCACTAGGTAGTTAAGTTCTGCTTGTTTGTGGTACACTGGAATTGGTCTCCTTACTTAATTACTCTACTGCGTTCTGTTCTTGATCCAGGGTGAGACGGCACACAATTTCAGTGTTTGTTGGAGATGAAAGTGGAATGATAAATCGGATTGCAGGGGTCTTTGCAAGGAGGGGATATAACATTGAGTCCCTTGCTGTTGGTCTGAACAGGGACAAAGCACTTTTCACAATAGTTGTGTCTGGAACTGAAAGTGTGCTACAACAAGTTGTGGAGCAGCTTCAGAAGCTTGTGAATGTTATAAAGGTTAAAACTTAGCTCTTGAATTTTATTTTGCAATTTGTCTTTTAGCTAAGCTCTTGCCCAAATGGCAGCTCTTCCCCTTTTAAAAGCAATGTGGACGGGAGGGACGTCATGGGTTGAAGCACCTGGGTGTTTGTAATTACCCATAAAAAATCATTTTCTTTAGAATCATATATAGATTTAAGATTATCCTTTAGAATTATGTGTAAAACTGGCTTCCTGATATGTAAAATCATGTTTGGCACAATCAACCCCTAAAAGTTGTCAATGTTTTCTGTCAAATGGAAGATTTGTGAATTGATTCAATCTAGAGGTTTGGAAATTAGGAATCTGGTCATGTTTAACCAGGCATTGATGTGGGAATGGCTAAGGCTTAATTGGGTGGGGAAGAGAAGCAGGGTTGTTTCAAATGTAGCTAATGGGAATTATGGGGTTAGCTTATGACAATAAAGAAGGCAGGGTTCGGAAACTTTTCTAGGTTCAATAGATTTGAGGTGGGTGACAACACTAGCAATAAGTTTTGGCAGGATTGAGGACTTTATATTATTGGATGACTTCCACATAAAATTTTTTCTTTTTTAAAATTTACTTGAATTTATTGATTTTTATTGTTTTAATTGATAATTTTTGGTGTATTTCTTGTATATACCCTGTGTATTTGGGTTGTGCCCCTTTTACACTTTTCTAAAAAATTCCTTATGAAAAAAAAGGTAGCTCTTGACTTATTTGTGTTATCTGTTTTTTTCCCTACCTTTTATTACTTTACTTTTTTGGTCTTTCAGATTATTACCTGTATCAAATCCCAAAATTCTTAACTTGTGGCTTTTGATTTGATAACCAGGTCGAAGATATATCAAATGAGCCACAGGTAGAACGTGAGCTAATGCTCATAAAAGTTAATGCAAATCCAGAGTACCGTGCTGAGGTAGTTACATAGTAATTATCTAAATGCTGAACATTGAGAGTTTTCTTGAATCTATAGAAGTTTTATGCGTTTAATTGTTACTATTTTCTTTGATAACAAAACCTTGTTACTTGGTTGATCTTCAGATTATGTGGTTAGTGGACACTTTCAGATCAAAGATTGTGGATATCTCGGAACACTTTCTGACAATTGAGGTGAAGATTGGTGCTATTCTACTCTTCCTTTTTATATCATATATTATCTATACATTGTCTGAGCAGTCAAAAACTTGAACTCTTACATTGTTTGACATTTATAATTTTGTGTGCTTGTGTGTGATAGAGAGTGCACATCAGTGTGGTTATTGGTTAGTAGGCTTTGTTTAAAACTTGGAAAATCATAACTTTAACATTTAAAATTTGAATATTGTTAACAAATGGGAACTGGTGGGGAAGTTCTTGGGCTGCAGCTCGTTAAATGATCCTCTCTATGGAATCTTGGAAGTTGTGCTTCATGATTTGGGAAACGTTCATTAAATCCCATCCAGGACAGCTTTTATTGTCGGTAGTGCACATCAACTTAGCAAATGAAACCTTGAGGTGTTTTGTCACTGGATATACAATAATATTACAATTGAATGTTTGCAAAATTTTAAACTTGGCATGATGTGATGGGAGTGTAATTCTGTATCTTTGATCTTGATCTCATTCTATTGGACTCATGATGCTCTCTGGATGCATACTTTTTTGTGCGTAACTTGTTTGAGGTTTTAGTGGAGGTAGACAATGTCAATTGTGTGTGCATCTTCTTGGATCTAGTTAGATCTCATATTTAATTGAGCATCTGTATACAGTTTTGCTTATTTTCATGGCTGTTATAAGGTCCTTAATACAAATTATTTATTCTGAATGTTACAAAGGTAACTGGAGATCCAGGGAAGATGGTTGCTATGCAAAGGAACTTAAGCAAGTTTGGAATCAAAGAAATTGCCAGAACTGGAAAGGTTCAGAACTTCCCTTGAAAGTCATTGTTCTTTTCTCTCTTCTTGTGAAACATTGGTTTTTTATTATTTGAACATGCATTCCATGTCTTAATTTTTGAAACTGTTCCACTTTGTAGATTGCATTAAGAAGGGAAAGAATGGGTGCATCTGCTCCATTTTGGCGATTCTCAGCAGCTTCATATCCAGATCTTGAAGTAACAATGCCTAACCATGGTCCTCTTGAACATGCAGAACTCAATGTTGGAAATGACATATCTGCCGGGGTATGAGCTTGTCTAAGCTTTACCTTTTTTTTTTTGGTTGTTGCGAGGGAAGGGGAGTAGTACCTAAGAAAGAATAATTTTGGTAGCTACCTATTTGTTGTTTAGGGTACGGTGTATGAAGTTAGCTTGAATACTTTGCATAGAATTTTTAAAATCTGACATTGGTACAAAATTGTAATAATTAGAGTTTCAGATTGGACTTTATGATTTGATTCGTGGTAAGTAGTGGTTCTAAGCATTATTTTTTATTATACTGTTATTGGCTGTATATTTATTATCCTTAATAGAGACTATTGTAATTGATATATAAATATATCTTTACATTTGCCTTGTTATGCACACTGTATAGTGTACAATTTTTTTTTTCTTTTTCTTTTCTTTCTATATTTATGTTCCTGCATGAAGGTCTTGACACTTTTTATTATATTTGTATATCCAAACCACAGTCTCGACACATTTATCATGGTATAGCTACTAAAGAAATTAATTATTTGTCCTATTATTCTGAATTTATTCTTTTCCTGCTCCTTTTTGTTTACTTATTAACTCCTCCCATCCCATAATGAGTGGCTCAATTGATAATTGCACAAATTATAACGACAACATTCTAGACTAACTCAAACTTTTAAATAAAAATTTCCTAAATTGTTGATAAAAAAGAAGTAATTTTTTTACCTGTTAGGATGTAGCCTAGTGGTTGGAGGCTTGGGATGAGCTATACATGGTTCTGGTAGGTGGGATCGAGTATCTATGGTTTACTCCCTAGAGGTGCATCCAAGGGGCCTTGCCTTGATGAGGTTCCACGTCTTTAAAAAAAGAAGTAATTTATTACTATTGCATGTAGACATATTTAATGGGCAAGCAAAATGCAATGAGCCACTAATTATGGGAAGGAGGGAGTATATATCATTTTGAATTTTTATTCAGTATCTCATATGTTTTTTTTCTTCATGAAGGGTGATGTTTATCCTGTGGAGACATCTGATGGATTTGCATTCAATCAAGTTCTTGATGCTCACTGGGGTGTTCTCAATGATGAAGACGTAAGATAATTTATAGATAGTTATGATCCTTTTCTTTTCTTTTCTTCATCTTCTTCTTGGAATCATAGTCCAACTTGGGTAATACTTGTTTGTGTTATCAGTTCGTATTGTTTATTTTGGAAGTTAAAATGTAACAGTTAATTTCTTAATTAAAGGCTATAAATTTTAGTTTTGAGTGATATTTGCCACCTTAGTTTAGTTCTTGAGAACTGAAGACTGGGCCAGTTGGGGATCTCAATTAATCACAGTTGCGTAGTCTGACTTGAATTAATTAGTTGAGTTGAAGGCATGGTAAAGCTGCTATGGAACACTTCACTTTTAAGTTTTAACTGCTGCACAGCATTCTAGAGCCATCACATTTGTTCTTGGGCCTCCCATTGAATTCCTAAGAAAATATGATTATGGCGCTTCTTGGTATGAAATATGCATTTTATTGCATTGTATTACACCTTTTTATGCCTGAGAAAGACAAGATTTCTCCCAAGCATTGTGGTACCTACTGGGTGAATTTAGCTGCTGATGCTTGTGGGATGTTCTGTAGATGACATTGTCAACTTTGAATTTGATTTTTATTTATGTATTACAACAAGTAAACTATCAAATTGTTGCTTGAGTTTCTTTACCTTTTTCTTTCTAAGGAACCCTGATTGCAATGGGTAGTTTGCTATGTGTACCATCTAACTTGAAGAAACGCCAAGTTGAGTCTAATTGATTCTAGTTGGAAGCTCATACATAATTTGATACAATATTTGGCATCTTAGTCAACAACCTTGGTTGCTAAAAAACTCGTGATATCATAACTTGAGTTTGAAAGGTTTATGAGCTTTTCAGGAACTTACAGTGAGGCTTAGTGGAACACTGTCTTCTACAAGTTTTGACTTTAGCTTTGAGTGGTTATTCATAGTTGTATTTGATGTCAAAGGGCTATATATTGCATACAGTTTTTGCCTATTGCTTTTGACTGAGACTTAGCCATGTGACAATCTTTCAGTTGGTGATATTGAAATAAAGTGGTTACTAGCATTAGTTGTTTTATGTCATGCAAATTAATTCCGGGGCTGTTTTCAGACAAATGGATTTCGATCGCACACCTTATCCTTGCTTGTAAATGATTTTCCTGGAGTTCTTAATATTGTTACTGGGGTTTTTGCTCGAAGGGGCTATAACATTCAGGTAATTTGCTTCTTTTTCTTACCTTTTTTCTTGTATAATTAATAATGCTTTTGTTTGCAAGGTTTCCTCATTTGCTTACTCACTTTCCTTTATTTCTTCGTATTAGAGTTTGGCTGTCGGACACGCTGAAGTTGAGGGGCTCTCTCGCATTACAACTGTTGTTCCTGGAACAGATGAATCAATTAGCAAGTTGGTGCTGCAACTTTATAAGCTAGTAGATCTTCATGAGGTGGGGATACTCAACTATGAGGAAGGATGCATTGCATTAAATATGTAAATAGTTATGTAATATGGCATAGTTTTAACATACATGGAAGGATTGCATGTAATGCCACAGGTTCCCAAGGCTACTAAGTGCAAACTAATTGCTACTAAAACCCAATAACCTAATAAAGCACATATACTATATAAACTTAAGTATGCTGCACATATTTGATGATGTGGGACCTATCCATGATCTTCCAAGGAAGAGAACTTGCCCTTGCCTTGCTATGGTGATCTAAAAGTTTCATCATTACCTTCTAGATCCCAAGTTTAAGTATGCATATATGTCTTAGATGAGGTTAATTTTCTGTAGGTTCCTGTTCTTTTTACTTGTATGATAACAATGGCCAATCATAGTGGATCACTCTATATCTGACAAATTCCACTTGGAACCTTTGTCCTGACGCTTTTGTGGTTCTTGCTGGGCTTGTTATCTTGGTAATTTGGACTAGATGTGAGGAGGTCTCCTTGAAGGATTCATAAATTTCAGCCTTTCTGAACTGTCATGGCGTGATTCCTTCAACGTCCAATTTCTAACTAATGCTGCCTTCAGGTTCGTGATATTACCAACTTGCCATTTGCTGAGCGCGAATTGATGTTGATAAAGATTGCTGTCAATGCTACTGCTCGACGGGATGTACTTGACATTGCCAACATTTTTAGGGCCAAAGCTGTTGATGTGTCTGATCACACAGTAACCCTTGAGGTAATTTTTATAATTCCTACAGCAATTTCCATTCAAGTTTTATGTTATTGTATCTCTTGACCATATCTGTTGATGCCATCAAGTATTTGATGACAGAATGTGAGATTTTTTTGTTGAGCAAGAGTTTGCACCGAAGACCTTGCAAGTTGCATGCTAATTAGGATAGAGTGAAGAGGTGGGGTTGTTGACTCTTTGCATTAGTCCATGTCTGTAGCTCGTTAGTTCCTAGTAGGGAGGTAATTGGTCAAAATTCAAAGTCCACAGTTATGCCCTACAGATTATTTAAAAAAGAGTAATCTGCAGCTGTTGTAGAGATGTAATGACAAAGAAGTCTCTCTTCTAATTTTTTTAGAAACATTTAATTTTTGACTTAGTTATTTTCTATGGGCCTTCAAACGACACTCAACGCTCAGATGCATGTGCAGAGTTCTGATAGAAAGCATAGCTATCCTATCACTCTTAGCTGCAATGGTTTTTTTTTTTTTTTTAATTTTTTTTAAAGGATAAGTAGAAAAGGTCCAAATTAAAAAATAAGACAAAAATACAGTGTTGGTCCCTAGACTTTACTAGGTGAGCACTATTAGTCCCTGAAGTCTTAAAAATAATCGCTGTTGGTCCTTTTGTTAACTACCGTTAATCTATTTACCTATGTAACTAACAAAACATTGAAATGCCATTTTTCAAGTGATGTGGCACCATTTTTAATATTAAAAATTATCATCCTCCTCGACGTCACAAATCACATGACCCGTTTATTAACCCAAATTAAACCCATTTTTCCCCAAACCAAAATCAAACCAACCCACTTCCTCTTCAATCTGGACATCAAGCTATCACGCATGTACATGTCAACCCAGGCCCTCCCATTACAGACGAGTACAAGACAACAAAAGTCTGATCTGTGTAACTCACCATCCCCTTGTCGTGCACGTCATTTCATCATTGTAGTTCTTACGTCAACCAAATCCGAAAGAGAACAAAAACAAAAAATAAAAAGAAGTCAAAGAACTAAGAGCCACTTGGTTATTTTTTGTTAGATCTTCCTTTGCATTTCTAAGAAGATTCACAATCAGGATATGAAGTTACAAGCTTAAGTTGTAAATTCCTCCGCAGATAATTATTGTTGAAAGTAAAACAATTTAACAAACAAATCAATAAAATCATCTCCATTGAAACAAAAAACAAAAACCTCTCTCCCTTATCCATATCCTTCTTCCACCAACCTCTGTACCTCACTAAATCAAGTTTAAATAAATTCCAGTTATTCCCTTCTCTAGAAACCCAATTCATAGTTGGGTTTTTCGTATATGTGTGACAGTCGGAGGGGGAGAGGATTTGCTATCTCTCCGGCCAGAGATTTGTCAGAGGTCCAGATTAGGAGGAGCCGCTGCCAGAGTGTGGAGAGGGTTGGTGGGTTTGGTTTTGGATTCAGGAGAAACTGGGTTTAATTTTGGTTAATAAATGGGTCATGTGTTTCATGAAGTGTAACAGAAGGACCGACAATGCTCATTTTTAAAACTTTAGAGACTAATAGTGCTCATTTGAAACTTTAGGGACCAAAAGCACTCAGTTGGTAAATTTCAGGGACCATCACTGTATTTTTGCCTAAAAATAATACTTGCCAAACCTACCGCTCCATATATTGGTCAAATTTGTCAGCCAATTTCCAAGGATCCTGAAGAAAGCCTTGAAATTTATCCTTTTTAGAGTCCAATCCACCTTCAAATTGGAAGGTATAAATATGATAAGGGTTCGTTTAACGGGTGCCCTTAGGGCATATTTTAATAGACCATTTTAGGAAAGTTTTGATACCATGTTCTTGAGAAATATAAAAAAGCTATCAAAATAATTAGTTGATTTTCTCTTTTCCCTTAAAAGTTTCTAAAAGTATTTCCTATCCTTGGGCCATCTGGTAACTTTTCCCAGATGATAATATTTGCACACTCTTTAGTCTTTATGTACCATTTTCCCTGGTTAATGCAGTTAGCAATTATGTGAAATATTCTTCAAGGCGATCCTAGATTTTTTCCTTGGATAAGTATGCAATCATTAATTAACACTTGCCAGATCCACCTCTATTTAATTGGTCAGATCTGTCTGCCAATGCCCAAGGATCCTGAAGAAAGGCAAGAAATTTATCTTTGTTAGTGTCCAATCCATGTTCAGATTGGAAGGTATAAATATAATAATGTTTGCACACACTCTATGTGCCATTTTCCCCCGGTTGATGCAGTTAGCAATAATATGCATTATTCTTCAAGGCTATCATAATTCTTTTCTTTGGCTAAATATGCTAGCGTTTATTCCAAAATGAAAATTATTTGATTTACTGCATAAATTATTATTGTTGAAAAGCAATACAAGAAGAAGAAAGGAAATGCAGAACAAGAAAAACAGAGTAAAGGAAGAAGAATTTGATAAATGAAATTCTAGGTTTTGATTTCATTGATTCTGGGTACAGACCCCAATATATATTCAATAACCAGCTCCGCAGAGTGTGGAATTACCCTAACAAACTCTAACACAAACACATCAGATATTGACACGTGTATAGACTGATTAGATGCTGACACATGGACTTACATCAATAACTAACTCCACTCCTCACACCTAACTTAAGTTACCTGCAGTTTAGCCAACTGTCACAGCTCTACTACAGGTCGTTTAGCAGAAGCTTTATCATATGCCTTTACAATTGTTACTAGCATGACATGTTTTGCAGTTCCCTACTCTTCTTTTTCCATACTTTTCTGCGTGTTAGATGAATCTAGTGGCCGTTTTGAAGATTTAATGCATAATATATGTGATTGCTACAAAGAAAATGGATATTAGTTTAAAAAAGGTGTTATTGGAGTTTATCTTCCAGCTGTTAATATAAAATGAATATTCTACTCTTTTTTCTTTTTATTATTTATTTGCTTCTACTATTTTTAGGCCCTTTTAACTGTTGAAACTAATAAAATTTGCTTCTGGTACTTGAATATTAGCTTACCGGGGATTTGGACAAGATGGTTGCGCTGCAGAGATTATTAGAGCCCTATGGCATTTGTGAGGTTTGTTTTCCAATCTTTAAACTTTAGGTGTTTAAAGTCTTATTACTAATAAAAAAAAAGTGTATTCTAGAATTTTCTAGGGGCCTTGAATTTTGACATTATTATCTGAGCCAGTTGTTCTGTCTTAAGTGGCCAAGATCGATTCCTTTACAACATCTATTGAAAGTTTTTGTTACAAAAATTCTAATTTCATTTGGATCGACTTGAGGTCATAAATTTTATCAACTGGAAATGAATTTTCAGTTGTAGCTTCTGTGGGATTTTTTATTTATTTTGGGGAGTGTTATGATTTTCTGTTGTATTTTTACAATGTGCCTTCATACGATGTGACAAATTTATACTGATTTTTATGATATTTCTTCCTCTTCTTTGTAGGTGGCGCGGACTGGGCGGATAGCACTTGTCCGGGAGTCAGGTGTGGATTCCAAGCACCTTCGTGGATATTCATTTCCATTATAATTTGAGAACTTGGGAAAGCATCTCTGGCAGTCTTGGAGAAACTTGAGTGAGGTATCCATCTGCACATTCAGTATCTCTATATATTTGTCTGACCAAGGAAAGGGTAAAATGGAAAGAAGTTTGGGCCAAAGGAATTCAGCCTCAAGGTACTACTGTTAAGCTTGTGTGTATTGGATTAATATGTTTTAATTTTTTTTGTGGGGGGTTTGTATTGGCTTCCCGTCAGGGCTGTTTGTTCTTATATATGTCATGTCAGACTGTCAATTTTGCTTTGCAACAGAAAATTTTGTAAGAGAACGGGCCAGAATTTCATGTTAGGTCTCTTGTACGTGATTGTTTTGGTTTGTTTCTTCACTCTACCATAGTTGGTCTGTCCCAAAAAAACTCCAAAGTTTATTTGCTTTCATGGTAGATAATTGGTTTAATCATCTATGATACTTTTAAAAGTATCATGGTTGAAAGATTGAGCGCTTGTTCTAAAATTTACATTTGCTGAGGAAACATATTTCTAGTTCACACAGTAAACAAAACACTACCGTGCAAAACTTGTGGAAGTATAAGGTGCATAATTTTACAGGTGATAGCATCCCAAGGACCTATAGCTTTAGGGGAATGAAGATGTACATGAAGCAAGTTACTCGCGAGCAACTACAACAACTTGTTTTCCAGCAAGATGTACATGAAGAGTCCAACGAGAGCTGCCGGTCCACTCTCAAGGCATTCAGCTATGGCCTCCACATATAACCTTCCCTTCTTTGATGTAAGGTAGAACCAGCTCCAAAAACTTTGGATAAAGGTGATCCTAATCCTGAATCAGGAATCCCTCCATGCGGATCCGTTTCACTATCAGTTGCAATAAATTGTGCACACCTTCAGGATAGTCAAGGTTGTATTGCGAGATCATCCCACATACAGAAATGCGTCCACCAATCCTCATGTTTAGTAGCGCTGCATCAAGCATCTTCCCCCCAACATTCTAAAAGTAGATATCAATACCTTGAGGAAAGTACCTGACAAAACACTGTAGCATGTATATTGGCCATAGAATCAGAAACTGGAAAAATTGAAATAGAAGAACAAAAATTAAAACCTTCATATATTCCTAACCAAATAAAATTCAATGCATTTTCTATGACTATTAGTCCATCCAAATTGGTGACCTTTAGCTCACTGTCAATCTCATAACTCTGATTAAAGCTTAGACAATGGTGCTTTATGTTCTGCTTGGAAGATGTATTATCACTATCCTTTTCAAAGCTGCATTCAAGTCAGGCTCTTCTTTATAATTGAAAGCGTGATCAAACTGAAACTTGTTCTTCAGTAAATCAGCCTAAAGTTACAAAGTAAAAAAAGAACCTGGTTAATGAGGCTGCTCACTCTGGTAAGACCATCAATATCTAATTTGATGCAGACAGGAGTTTTGCGTCTTCACACAGACATAACTCAATTGTATAATGTCCATATTTGTAAATTTACGATAATAAACATATATATATATATATATATATATATATTTGTCCAAATTGGGTGTGTATGCATGTAGTAATATTTTGTAAAACAATATTTGAGTTATATTGGAATAAAAAGAATATCAGATTACTTTTTTGAAAAAATAGAAATAGATTTATTTGTAATAATAACAATGTTACAATTAGAATACTCATGAAGAAACAACCGCAATAAATGTGAATTAAAGACGTCTTTTACGTGGTAGTGAAGGACCAAGATTTCCAAATGGGTGGAATTAGGTATTAGTATATCTAAAAAGTCAATTGCTTGTACTCGAAGTTGTTTATTTTAAAAGGAGTTGTGAAATTCAACCTATGGTGCATACTAGATTTGGGGGCAGAAAACATAACAATTTTGTTACTTTTCTTTTAGAATCAAGCACATTATTTATATTATAAAGAATATCAACTCACTCATATTTCTTTTTTACCTTGAACACTAAGCAATCATTAATCACTCCAAACCAAGTTGCAGTCACAGGATGGTAACTACCCCACAGCATTATAGAATTGACACTTTTAGAACTCACAAGCAGTGACTCACCCTTTCTTTGCTTCCAGCACTCCCAACAACATAGCAACCCAACAGCTTTGCAAATTGACAACAAGCTGACCAACTGCTCCAGCAGCTGCTGAATTGAAGACGTACTCTCCTTTCTTAGGAGAGCAAACCTCATAAAATCCAACATACGCAGTCATACGAGGCATACCTACATACAATAGATGCATTGCAGAACTTTGGGAATCAGAAAGGACATATCCTTAGAAAGCATACTAGCAATATGTGAATTAAACTTGGTTAGAATTGCTGTAGGATGGCACAACTCCCGGCTATATTTCCAACAAGTAATTTCGACTGGTTAAGCCAACAATGTAACTAAGATATTAATTATTAATACTGTTAAACCTATGTACACATCACTAGTTGCAATGGCTTAGTTCTATTTTCAGAAAAAAAAAAAAAAAGATTCAATAGAAATAAATTAAAATTAGTTTTTGGCAACTAACTGATCAGTATCTGAATAAAATGAGGGTAGTACATTGGAACGTGAATCAAAGTCAAGAAAATATCTTGTATATTCAATATGATATTTTTTTTGATGATCATAGTCCTTATGATCATATATATCATCATTATTTGCAGCTTTCACCATACTAGTAATTTCAAAGATAGGAAACAGAAGCAGCTTACCAAGAATTCCAGTATAGTAGGATAGAGGCAGATCAGCGTGTTCAATTTTAGTCAGTGTCTCTTCGGTTGTTGTAATGAGACTATATTCTTCTCACCTTCCTTGAAGTTTGGATTCCCAGAATCCAAAACTTTTGCCACTCCATATCCTCTAATTTGCTGCTTATTATCAAGTCAAAATCATCAATCCAAGCACTCAATATTGCCACAAGACGAATCGTTAAACCCCACAATCATTAATTGTTAGACAATATCCTACCATTTTAATGAATGGTAGCATCTTCAGTACCTTTTGAAATCTGTCCTGACTTAGTTTTGTTTTCCAAAAGAAAAAAAATGACTGACTAGCGAATATTAGGATGCAAGTTAAACATTTTAGACTATAACTTCCAAATTATATAAATTTCTTCATATAATATGCACTGAAGAATAGTTGAAAAAGTTCATGAAAAAGGCTCTGATACAGTCTCTTCAAAATTTTGATGGTTAAACCTCACATGAAAGATGTCAAAAGAGTTGCAAAACTAAAGTAAGATGAGGAACTGGATCAGAATGATCACTCACCAAACCAGGCTTGAAGGAAACAAAGAAGGGAGATTAATACTTTGTCATACGGCCTCGCTGGGAGGGATCACAGGACAAGTAAAGGTTCTTAACTAAAACTGCATTGGAACCTTCAGGGACCTTGAGTTTATGGTACTGGTAGTGGTCACGCACATGTCTGATTCTTTGGGAAAGCCAGACAGTCTCTCAATATCACCTGCTTGTTCCTCACTTCCTCTCCAAGACTTGCCATTGTTAAACTCTCTCCAAGAACTTCACTTAGAGGTCTAGTTTTTGTGTATTCTAGTCTTATATATAGCAGGACTGTAATATAGGCGTTTGAGTAAGAAGCGATGAAACTGATGAATAAGAGTGAACAATGTCAAAAGGGTTGAAAAAGCTGGCTGAGGTATCTTACTATCTATTTGGCATTGCTTAGCATAAACGACCAAGGCTTATGCCTCTCAGCTGATGCTGCCTCACTACATAAAAGTACATACATATGATTGCTCCCTGTTCTATTTTTTTTTCTCTTTCTTACACACGAAAGATGGAAAAGAAAAAGGCATGGCAATTCTATGAGCTCTCATTGTAAGTTTGTAAACTACAAGCTATGTACATGTACTGGTTGGAAAATCTTACCGCGTAGTTTGCCTATAGCTGATACACGGGTAGAGAATTAGTTCATAACAACTATTATCAACTAGTTGCAAAACCAGGCGATGCATGAAAAAATGTAATATAATTATTTAAAAATAATATAATATAAAATTTGTAGATTAAATAGTGTGTGTAATTTAATATGTAGAATTAAATTACATAATTATAATAGTGTTTTATATAAATGGAGAAGACATTATTAAAAATGACTTTTTTTTAAAGGACAAAGCTTATATTATATAGTACCTTAGGTTCCCTTCTCTTAAGATTATATCATGTAGCCACTTAATTTAAAAAAATACATTTCTATCCCATAAGAAAAAAGCTACATGAAAGAATTTTAAGAGGAGAACTTAAGGAACAACATCTAAATATTGTCCTAAGTCTTGCCCTTTTTTAAATATACCATAATCGGTTGATTAATTTGAACATATTTAAGAATATTAAAAAAAATGCATACCGACATTCCATGGAGCACATGAAACATGTTACATTAAGTTTTCATTATTATATAAGTTTGTGATTGCAGCATTTTTTCTTTATAAATATATATAATGTCTATATTATTGAAACTTCAATTTTAAGGTAATCTTTTGAATATTTATCATTTTTATTACTTTTTAGGGCCTAAATCTCTAATTTCTAATGCCATTTTTTTTAGCTCAAAACCAAAGAGTTTGGCTCAAATAGAATAAAATCTCATACATGTCAACCCAGAAATTTATTGAAAAAAAAAAAAAAAAGAATTTTTTGAGCCCAAAACTATAAAGACAACCTAAAAAAGAATAATTTTTAAGGTTCACTTAATCCAAAAATGGACCAAATTGGACTGAAGTGGCCAAAATGGACCGCAATAAACCAAAATAGACCGACGTAGACCAAACTAGACTGAATAGACCAAATTGGAACTAGGTGGACCTAATTGGACCTAAGTGGACCTAAATGGACCTAATGGATTGAATCAAACTGAAATGGACCAAATTCGACTTAAGTGGACCGAATTAACCGAATGGACTGAATCGAACCAAAATGGACCAAAGTAGATCACATTGGACCGAAATGGATCGAATTAAATTGAAATGGATCGAAATGCTACAATAATATGGCTTAAAAGGAGCTTAGCAACAATAAATGCTATGTTTTATCCTTTAGATATTATATTTAGATATAGATTTGTAAGACCGATATGTAATAAAATATGTACTAACTACAGTATCACTAAAAAAATAATTAGGCATTTTTTAATTATGTTGTTGATGTGAAACTAATCAATTGTGTCACCTTGTAAATTTGTTTTAGTTAGAAAATGATTTTGTTTAAATATATTTTTTACTATTAAAAATTTCATTGAAAACATTCATAAGATATTTAAAAGATCTTATTGTTTAATTAATATTAATTGAAAAAATGCTTAAATGACTTCATGTACTAGTAGATTTGGACAAAATAATTAAATTAAGTCATTTAAATATTTAATAATAGATCTTACAATTGAAATAAATTGAAGTAGACCAAAATAGACCAAATAGGCCGAAGTGAATCGAAATGCTATGGTGATGTGGTTTTATAGGAACGTAGCAATAATAATTGCTACCCTTAAGCTTATAGATATTGTTAGATGATGTCCAAGTAATTGTATGCTTGTTTTGTTCCCTTGGGAGATCGACAAACTCTAGCATGCACAAAGAGAATATTCGAGACAAACTTGTGTCATTTGCCCATATGGATGAGAATAATATAGGCTGTAGGTGGACCTCACATGTTAAGAATTGTAGTCTAGCCAGTTGCAGACAGTAGCTCATTGTTCAAACTCAAATCATTAACATTAAAAAAGATTTCAGACAAGTATATTATTGAGCAAATCTTGAGTTAAGAAAATCTGGCCAGATCTCGTTGGTTGTTCAAGTTTTGTTTGATAATCTTTCAAGCTAATTAGTATTTAGTAAGGGAAAACTCTGTATAGTGTAGATCTCATTAATTACAACCACAGTTACCGATTTGCAAGTGTAGTCAACACTCTTCATTGATAAAAAAGACAAGTAATTGAGATTTAATAGGGTAAGAACCATAAAAAGTAAAACAAACGCTGCTGGAACTTAATATGTGGAAAATGAATTTTTGCTTGTAAGATCAATAGAATCTGCTAGTTCTGAAATTCTCGACTTCAACAACATAACATTTATTTAGGAAACACAATTTCTGGTGAACACCAAGAGCTAAACACTGTCCCCATAAAAGTAATGGACGTATAAGGTGTATCTGCAGTAGGAATCTTCCAGGGGACCTAAAGCTTTTGGTCATGAAAACATTCATTCACGAGCAACTAAAACAATCTGTTTACCAACATTGCGGCCAGTGAAGAGCCCAATAAGAGCTGCTGGACAATTTTCAAGGCCTTCAGCTATGTCTTCCACATATACAATCTTCCCTTCTGCAATGTAAGAGAGCACCTGCTCCACAAACTTTGGGTAGAGGTGATAGTAATCGAAAACCAGGAATCCTTCCATGTGGATGCGCTTGGAAATTAGATGCATCAAATTGTGCACACCTTCAGGATTGTGAAGGTTGTACTGTGAGATCATGCCACAGACAGCAATGCGGCCATGGACCCTCATATTGAGTAGCACCGCATTAAGCATCTTTCCCCCAACATTGTCAAAGTAAATATCGATACCTTCAGGAAAGTACCTGGAAAAACAATACAGCATTCACACTAGTAAATTAAGACCAGAAAATCAGATAAAAAAGTCAGCGATTTTCTAGATTTCCCAAGTTACAAGGTTAAAACTTCATATATCATAATCCTTCCTTATATATTTCCCCCCCCCCCCCCCCCATTTTTTCCTTTGAAATTGAATTAACAAAATAGAAAAGTTTTGTCAAAAGGTCTACACCAATGGGATAGTCAAAACCCAAGAAATTTCTTCAGTAAACATATTAGAGAAGCCCACTATTTCTTGACATTTCTAATGAAGGCATACGAAGTTGAAATTAATCCTCAACATAAAAAATGTTTTTTTTTACCTTAAAAAATTTTGAACACACTAACTATGAAGGGATGTCCAATTTTTATTTCAGTGTCACATTAGAAGCCATGTTAAAGCTGTTTTTTTTTTTAATAAATTAGAAGCCATGTTAAAGCTTGAAATGATATTTTTTATGTTCTGATTAGAATAAACACACACACACACATTTGATAACTACTAACCTTTTCAAAGCTGCATCCAAGTCAGGCTCTTCTTTATAGTTGAAAGCCTCATTAAACCTGAATTTGTTCTTCAGCAAATCGACCTTATGTTGCCAAAAGTATAATGGAAGGAAACAAAATAAAACAGATAAATGCTTGTTAGCAAAGCGTCCCACTCTGGTTTGGCACACCAGTAATATGTCGAAGTGTGCAATCAGTAATAGTTATCAATATCTGTTATGATTTGTGGAAACTGATAACTTACAAAGGTGTCATATTTTGAACTGAACATTTGATCTCTGGCAGTTGACTCCAGAATATACAGACATGGGACAGGTGTATTATCACCATTAAACATATATGTTTATAAATTTCTCCAAAATATATGTGTGTGTGTGTGTATACTTGTTATGGTGTCTATTTACATGCATACAAACCATCATAAGCAAAACAAATTTCAAATTTATAACCATACATATACTTACCAACAAAAACACATAACAAACCAAACAGTTCTGTACTAACTTAGGTAAAGAAAAGAAAATTTCTACACTCTTCAAATCTGTGTTAGAAATGACTAATGTTTCCTGTCCACTCTTGTCTACCATGCTAAATTTTCTTGTTCCTATTTTTAGTTTTTTTTTCCTGTTTACTCGCTAAGGACATGACAAATTTTGTGAGGAAAAAAAGAAAAGAAAAAAGAATCCTACGATTTATAGACTATCTAACATCTATTGGAAAAAAAGATTTGAATTAGCTTGCAATGGTTCACTAGTTTTTTGTAAAAATATATTTGTATTTATAGGCATATGAATGCCAATATTCTCCATCCATTAGAGAAGAGTTGTTCAATTAGGAATTAAGATACAGTCTATCAACAGCAGAACTGCTTTGGATGGAACAAAGATTAGGTACAGGACACAACCAATTGGATTGAGCACATTGTGTAGAGTACAATATTAATTGAATTGAACAATTGGGCATACATGTTCAGCAAGTCACCTTTTCTTTGCTTCCAGCACTCCCAACAACATAGCACCCTAACAGCTTTGCAAATTGCCCAACAAGCTGACCAACTGCCCCAGAAGCTGCTGAAATGAAGATATACTCTCCTTTCATAGGGGAGCAAACCTCATAAAAACCAGCATAAGCAGTTAAACCAGGCATACCTACACATAATGAAGACCATAAATGAGCTTTTAGCACCAACCAAAACATAACATAATTAAAAAAAAAAAAAAATAGCTAACCAGAAGTATGTGATCTTTAATGGTAATAATGACCATGGGATGGCCTCAATCTCCATAAATAACTTCAGCTTAGCTTGGAAAGCCTATATTGCCAGTTAAAATAATTTGTCCCACTTGCAACCTTTTTAGCTTAGTTCTTAGTTCTACAATCAAACTCACCATAAGAATCAACAGTAGATAAGTTTTATTTTGTACAACCAATTGAGCACTTCAGCAAAATGGATGAGGTACACAGGATTGGATGTTTGTTTTACAATTGTGTGAGACCAAGAATTTTGAAAGCCATCTAGGTAGGCTACACCAAATAATTGGGTTTTACGAGGTTATTTCATGAAGGTAGATCATTGAAAAAAAAAAAAAAAAAATAGAAGCTTGTAGCAACAAACGCATATGGTAAGTGTTTACTAATTATCAGAATCATACTTTGATCATTAAGAACATGATCATGATTATAATGTTTTTATGGAAGATAATTTCCAACATGAAGAAAAATCCTTCGGTTGCTTTGTCTTACATAAAATCATAACTGTAACAATGTAGGTGAACTTAACACTGAAGGAGTTACCTCATATATATATTCAATCAGTTTCCTAGCATTCTGTATTGCATCTCTCAAGTACATTAAAAAAAGAAAAAAAGATGGTAACCAAACTTCTTTCTGTTTTACAACTGCTACAAATCTACTATGAAAAACAATTTATGAGCAGAAAAAAAAAAAAAAAAGAAGAAAAGAAAAAGAGATTACCAAGAATTCCCATATAGTAAGTAGGAGGCACATCAGTGTGTAGTACTTTATTCAGAGTCACTAAATTTGTAAGTAAACTGTATTCTTCCCACCCAGTTCTTCCCCAAACCAAGTCGCCTTTCTTGAAGTCTGGATGCCTCGAATCCAAAACTTTAGCCACTCCATATCCACTAATGGGCTGCATAATTTTAAATCAAAAGCACACAATTAAAAAAAGATCAGTCTAAAAAGCCCTTCATAAATCAAAGTAGATGAAAAGTTAAGCTTCCAGTTGGCTCAAAGATCTATGATAATCTATATGTCATTATATGTATTCTGCTTAAAAACTTTTATTTAAAAAGAAGACAGTGGCCTGCAACTAATTACTGCAAATTGCATAAAATGAATATTGACAATTCTAAAACAGAAATTCACAACAAATTGTCACCTCTATTTCTTATATGGTAAAAATGGCCATATAGTATTCTGAATATATGTGATAGCCATATGACTTTGTATCCTCCTATTGCTTATCATGCTCGGACATTAAAGAGCTCTCTCACCCATAAAATCTTCATAATTTTTTTTTTCCTCTCGTTAATTTATAAATTGGTAATACATATATGTGTGTGTACACATATACTCATATATACATACAAATAAATATAAAATTAGATTCATGTTGTAATTAGTGTAAGTGTGTAACTCTTATCAATGTTACATCACTCAATACTAGGTATTGGATGATTGTTTTGATAATCCATTATTGAATTACGTTGCCTTCTTATAGCCTCTATGTGCAAAATATCTAGTTTTTTTTTTGCTAATAACCATGTGCAAAATATCTAGTTGATCATACATCAATAACTACATCATCATGAAATAATGGGGGTGTTTGGTTTATATTTTTAAACAACAATTTTCAGTTTTTAAACAGCATTTTACGAATTCCAACACACTTTTTCACCCACACGTATTTCAAAAAACAATAAACAACAATTTTCAAACTACTTCACCAAACACCCCCTAAATTTCGAGTATTTTTTTGGGATTTTAAAATTATCACATAAAATAACAAACAACATTAATTTTATTAGAAACAAATATTTACATGAAATTTAGAGTGTATGTTAACAACAAATAAACTGGATAATCCATAGGTTTCAATGGTATAATAATTCCAAAGAGTTACACCACATATAAGCAACAATAATACTACAGGCACACTCAATTTCACAATATATTGAAATGGCAATACTTACAGTAGAAAATTGTGAAATTACGTGTGTCTACTAGATTTATTGTATACATAAATCCAATTTCTTTTACACAAAGTTCTCTAATTTTATCAACAAAAAACAAAAAAGAAAAGGTGGGAATTGGTAAAGTTTCATATTTCAATTGTAGCCAAACAAACAGGATAAGACTAACAAAATAACCGTAGGTAGTAGAAAAAGGTGGGAGTCTCGTCAAACTCACCGAACCAGGCTTGAAGGAGTCGATGTAACTGCCAGCAACGGCCTTCTTCATACGGTTACGCATGTAAGGATCACAGGACAGGTACAGATTCTTCACCACAACCCCAATGATACCTTCTGGGACCTTCAATTTTGTTGTACCGTTGGTGTTAATGTAAAAGTCTGATTCTTTAGGAAAACCAGACACGTAGTCCTTGAGGATCACTTGCTTGTTCTTCACTTGCACATCATCATCACCACCACCACCACCACCACCACTTGCCATTGCTAATAAAATATAGAGAAACTCGATCAGACAAGACAAGCCAACCGTGAAATCATATGTGGTCTGTTTTAAGGTTATCTAAATTCTTGTATACAAAATGTTCCGACAAGGTTGGGATTGGGACTTTTTATAGTATTACTTTGGTAGGACTCTACGTTAGGCAATAATAATTAACGCCACCAATAGTGTAACGCCACGCCAACACCCAATTAAAATCTCATTAAAAAAATAAAAATAAAAATGACCGTCTGTGTGTGTTGATGTTGGCAACGGTAATGTTATCGGAGACACAAAGAAGCTGAAGAAGCACTCCACCGACGGTCCACGGCTGTCAATGAATTGGTGACCTCTCTTCCTCTCTAAATTTTATGTTACAAAACCTTTTGAAAACAAAAACAACCAAGAAACCTGGTTCCAAAACCCACATGCAAAAAAGCAAAAGCCTCAAAATTTAATCACCCACAAACGGCAGATCGAGACACCAAGACCTTGTCTTCCCTCACCGAAATCCACAACTTTAAACCCAGATTGGATATATTTCTTTATAACCCACATGTGCAAAATTAGAAAAATTAAAAAAGATTGTACCTGGGACAATGAAAATTGGAAAAAAGAAGAAGAAAAAAAATTCCAGAAAAAAAGAAACTTAAAGAGGTCAGTGGCGACGTCTCCAGCGGCTTTTGGCGGTTCCGGCCATTTAGCGGCTTGTAGGTTCGGTGGTTCTTCAGGATGAGCAGATTTTGTGGCGGATTTTGCCAGCATCTCCAGAGGTTTTGGGCAACATCTCCGAAGGCTGGGGCTGTGTCTTAGCCGGCTTGGAGATTTGGTTGGTTCTTCGGGAAGAAGAAACGATTTTGTTGCTATATGAATTGTTAGAGGCAAGATTACGTGCGGTAAGATTTTTTTTTTTTTTTTAGATTGCAATAAACTGACGTGGCGCAATTTGATTGAAGGGCGTAAAATAGGCCTTTTATGCCCGATTCAGATTGAAGTTGCCCTCTAAACTATTTTATAATATTTTACAATATTTTTACAAATTGTTGATGTAAGCAATTTTTACTAGTTTTTGACCTTGGATCACTACTAATATCATTTTTTTACTTACTAATAAGTAATAACCACTCGCCACATCATCAATTTGTAAAAAAATGTTATAAAATAGTTTGTAATTCTAACAATTTTCATTATATAATTATTTCAAGTCAATCTCAAAAAGGAAAATAATAAAATTATTATGAAATTATACCTAAAAAATCTTATAATGATTTTTTTTTAGAATACTACATATTTAACACACACATGAAAAGAGGAAGAATGTCTTCAAAAAACTGACAGTAGTGTATATTTAAAAAGGCCTAACTCTTAGAAGAGTAATTCTACTGTACCCACTAGTAGGTAACCTACTACAACAGGTTATTTTTTTTCTCACATTTGACGGTTCCATTCTCACATTGTGCAGTTCTAACATCACATGTGACGGTTTTTTTCTCACATTTGGTGGTTCCCTTACTTTTTTCTCACATTTGACGGTTCCATCCTCACAGTGTGCAGTTCTAACATCACATGTGACAGTTTTTTTCTCACATTTGGTGGTTCCCTTACTTTTTTTCTCACATTTGACGATTCCATTCTCACATTATGCAGTCCCAAAATCACATGTGACAGTTCTTTTCTCACATTTGGTGGTTTCCTTACTTTTTTTTTCTCACATTTAGCGGTTCCATCCTCACATTGTGCGGTTCTAACATCATATATGACAGTTCTTTTGTCACATTGGGCGGTTCCCTTACTTTTTTCTCACATTCGACGGTCCATCCTCATACTGTGCAGGTCTAACATCACATGTGACAGTTTTTTTCTCACATTTGGTGGTTCCCTTACTTTTTTCTCACATTTGACGGTTCCATCCTCACATTGTGCAGTTCCAACATCACATGTGACAGCTTTTTTCTCACATTTGGCGGTCCATTCTCACATTGTGCGGTTTTAACATCATATATGACAGTTCTTTTGTCACATTGGGTGGTTCCCTTACTTTTTTCTCACATTCGACGGTTCCATCCTCATATTGTGCAGTTCTAACATCACATGTGACAGTTTTTTTCTCACATTTTGTGGTTCCCTTACTTTTTTTCTCACATTTGACGGTTCCATTCTCACATTGTGCAGTTACAATATCATATGTGACAGTTCTTTTCTCACATTTGGTGGTTCCCTTACTTTTTTTTCTCACATTTGGCGGTTCCATCCTCACATTATGGGATTCTAACATCATATATGATGGTTCTTTTGTCACATTGGGTGGTTCCCTTACTTTTTTCTCACATTCGACGGTTCTATCCTCATATTGTGCAGTTCTAATATCACATGTGACAGTTTTTTTCTCACATTTGGTGGTTCCCTTACTTTTTTCTCACATTTGGTGGTTCCCTTACTTTTTTCTCACATTTGACGGTTTCATCCTCACATTGTGCAGTTCCAACATCACATGTGACAGTTCTTTTCTCACATTTGGTTGTTCCCTTACTTTTTTTTTCTCACATTTGGCGATTCTATTCTCACATTGTGCGGTTCTAACATCACATGTGACAGTTCTTTTCTCACATTTGGTGGTTCTCTTACTTTTTTTTCTCACATTTGACGGTTCCATCATCACATTGTGCGGTTCCAACATCACATGTGACAGTTCTTTTGTCACATTGGGTGGTTCCCTTACTTTTTTCTCACATTTAATAGTTTCATCCTCACATTATGCAGTTTCAACATCACATGTGACAGTTTTTTTTTTTCACATTTGGTGGTTTCCTTACGTTTTTCTCACATTTGACGGTTCTATCCTCATATTGTGCAGTTCCAACATCACATGTGACAGTTCTTTTCTCACATTTGGTGGTTCCTTTACTTTTTTTTCTCACATTTGACGGTTCCATCCTCACATTGTGCGGTTCTAACATCACATATAACAGTTCTTTTGTCACATTGAGTGGTTCAATTACTTTTTTTTCACACTTGACGGTTCCATCCTCATATTGTGCAGTTCCAACATCAGATGTGACAGTTCTTTTCTCACATTTGGCGGTTTCCTTACTTTTTTCTCACATTTGACGGTTCCATCCTCACATTGTGCAATTCCAACATCACATGTAACAATTCTTTTCTCACATTTAGTGGTTCCCTTACATTTTTCTCATATTTGATGGTTTCATCCTCACATTGTACAGTTCCAATATCACATTTGATAACTCTTTTGTCACATATAGTGGTTCCTTTATTTTTTTCTCAAATTTGATGATTCCATTGTTATATTAAGCAGTATCAACATCGCATCTGTTTTATTTTTGTTACATGTGACAGTTCTTTTCTCACATTTGGTGGTTCTTTTATTTTTTTTCTCACATTTGATGATTCCATTGTCACATTAAGTAGTACCAACATTGCATCTGACACTATTTTGTCACATTCAGTGGTATTCTATTTTTTTATTCTCAAATTTGATCGTTCCATTATTACATTAGGCAGTACCCACATTACTTCTGACCGTACTTTTGTCACATTTGGTAGTACCATATTTTTTTCCTTACAATTGACTGTTCAATCGTCATAGTAAGCACTGTCAATATCACATTTGACCATAATTTTACATTTAGGCTTCTCACTGAAGTCACTTTTTTACTTACTAATAACCGCTCATCACAAGAGTATTTTTTTTTTTAAGTTATTAAAAAATTTAGATCTAAAATTGAAAAAAAAAAAAAAAGCATCACATGAAATTAGCCCAACTACAATAATTACTCTTGTTCACAAAAAAAAAAAAAAAACAACTGGAATTATCTTGGTTTCTTCCACAAATATTTGAATATACCAATTAACTTCCTATGTATCTCCCTTGGTAGTAAGGGTCGTCAATGGGTTGGGTCGGCTCGGCCCATTTTTACTTAGCCCATGGGCACAATGGGTTGGGCATAATGAGATATTAACTAGTTAACGGGCCGGGTTGGGCTGGGCCGAAAGAGAAAACCTCAGTCCATGGGCAATGCCCATTTTGTCTTTAGCGAGCTGGACTATCGGGTTGGGCCTAATGGGCTACCCATAGGCTTGTGTTAGCATATTATTTTATTATTTTTATAAGGAAAGAGTCATTTTTTTATAAGGGAATAATCAATCTATTTTTTTAAAGGAAAGAATTAAAGTATTAAATACTTAATTACAAAATTTTTTACAGTAAAATCTATTTTAATTTTTTTTTTTGTTGATGGAAACCTATTTAATTTTTTTTTATTAAGGTTTTAAATAGTTTTTTATTTTTATCTTTAATAAAAAAAATGAGAAATGGTTAATTCAAATTTGCTAGACTACTAGAAAAATATATATTTAGTAAACTAAGTTTAGCACAATTATTTTGAGTATATTAGTGGTTAAGAGAGTTCTCTTAAGAAATTCTTCTACAATATCTCAAGATCAATCTTTCATACACTTCCTATATATTTTTGTTATGAATTATGAGGTATTTGGCTGGGCCAACGAGTTAGGCCAATAGGTTGGGCAACAGGTTGGGCTACTGGGCTAGCCCACCGGGGTACCCATGGGTATAAAAACTAGCCCACGGCCTGACCCACTGGGCTAGTGGGCTACCCATGGGTCTCAATAACAACTGGTTGGGCCGCCCATTAGCCCGGTGGGCCATCGGGTTTCTGGGTCGGGCTGTGGGCTGTGGGCTATTTGATAACCCTTACTTGTTAGCTTCCATCACATTCAGGGGCATACCTCCCTATAAAATAACATAGTTGAGGTCATTTTCTTGATGTTTATATTTTTATGATTTATATATGGTGAACCAAAAATTAGACTATCTCTAATTTATCCATAGTGTCGTTCAAGACTAGAAAGGTCATCCAAGTGCAAGAAGGTCGTCCAGCATGGAATCACCTGGACGACTGCTTTAAAAGTAATCTATATCTAAAAGCTTATGATTCAGACCACGTTTTACTATTCTGAAGTAGGAGCAAAATTCTTATTCATCACTTTAACTTCTCACTAAGTTCTTAACTTCTGATGGCAGTTGTAGAAATTAAGTCTGAACTTTCTAATTTCCATCCACGTTGAGGAAGTTACTAAACAAGTAACTACTTCAAAGCTCACTATAAAAGGACTCAGCTATTTGAAATCAAAGTAAGTTTTTCACCACTTATAGAGTTGAAATTCCTGATTTCAAGAGAGAAACTAGTAACTTAAGCATTGGAGGGTTCTTGTTCAGTTCACCCCAGTCACCTTAGATCTTGTGCTTCTTTCTTTTCAGACTTTCTAAGTAATCTCAAGCCCATTGAAACCCGAAGCATTCAGCCTACTGATTTTAAATACATCATCAATATATACTATAAAACTGAAGATGTATAACCTTATGTACTCTTTAATTGTTCTTATGCACCATCTGCAACTTAATCACAGTTATGTGTTTATTGTGGTGTCTAAGGTTGGAAATAGAGTGACTATACTATTAGCAAATTATGCAAAAAATCCAATACAAAGATTGTTGACAATTTTAAAATTTTCAGTAAACACTTGAATTGACAATTTTAAAATTTTAACAACCAATTATGTTCAAATTACATGTTCCACTAGCTAAGTTTGCAAAGAGCCCTAATAGCAATGAAATGTTTTCGTTGTTGACAACTTATTGGTGCCACAAAGCACTTCTCTCTCTCTCTCTCTCTCTCTCTCTCTCTCTCTCTCTCTCTCTCTCTCTCTCTCTCTCTCTCTCTCTCTCTCTCTCTGGGTTTCGCAAAATTTATACAAACTCGTCATTCTAAAGCCATTTGGTATTTGTTCCTATAAATATTGAAACGTGTAATTTGAACATAATTGGCTATTAAAAGGTCAATTTTCATTTCTATACTTTGTAATTGGCTGTTAAAAGGTCAATTTTCATTTCTATACTTTGTTCGAATTAGCATGGTGGCAAGTCTGTACATTTTTTTCCGAGTAACTCTAGTTCGAATTAGCAAGGGAAGCTTTGATTAGAGACATCAGCTGGTATTCCCATTGGCATTCTTATATTAATACTTGATATTAGATCTCTCACAATCTTGTTGACCTCTCCTATTGGGTTCTCTCCATTATGGTGCCTGCAAATAAGCATTTTATTTCAATTTGACCATCATACACTTGAGATTTCCAATTTCAAATATACTGAATTGTGGGTAAGCTGGTCTGAATAATTAAGGTAGTCAACTTTTCCATAGAGAAAAGTAAGTGATGCTGACACGTACCTTTTCCATAGTTTGTTCCTAGAATAAAGTTCGTTTACCAGCATTATAATTGGATTTATATAATATAGATGAAGCATTGATATATGGTGATTTGAGTTTCCACTCCTTATTTTTAATTGTGCAACTGCTGAGATATCAAGCTAATTGTTAGACGGATCTCGTGCTTATGTGAGATCAGACTAAGTTTAGAATTTAGATAGCCCTGAGCCTTGTGATGGTCACTTACATAAACTTAATTTAAGCAGCGCAACTAGGTTTAGAGGCATGCATTTAGTTCACGGAAGGTGGATTTCTACTTTACATTTTGGATCAAATATATTTAGAGAATACTGCAATGCTGTATCATTGAACATTTTCAGACCAAAGAGTCCTAAAATGTATCTTGCTTTGCATTTACATGATATTCACTACCTTCTGTTACCGATTTGCTTTAGCTGTCCCTTTTATATACTCCTTTTACTTACTGAAAGCTGTACTGTTTTTTTCTTTGGCAGCCGTCAAGCTCTTGGTCTACCATTGGAAGAGCCAGGAAGGTATAAAGATGCCATTTTTTTGGGGAAGGATAAATATCACCCTTCAAACCCTTTATATCGATATGACTACTGGGGAGAGCCCAAGAACTCAGAGGAGAGTAAGCAGAGCGGATGACAGATGCCCACAACAAATCTATTGTGGGTAACGGCGTTGTCTGGTATGAAATGTCATATGATGATTGCATCAAGCAGAAGATGAAAAAGAAGCTGAGGAACAGGCACAAAAACAAGCTGATCATGAAGATTCAAAAAGAGACCTTGATGAGGATGAGGATAAGGATGATGATGAAGATGACGACGACTATGAAGCTGGGGCAAGGGTCTTGGGACAAAGCTGTCTACATCATCATTCCTCCATCAATGGTAAAGACCTACAATAAAGCAATACAAGCATTAGAACCCCTAAACGGGAGTAAAATATCAAATGGTGGCCAAGAGAGAAAATATCATTTGCTAAACAATACCTGCCCAGTAATGTAACTGGCAGCTGGATTAAGCGCCAGGAATTCCACTAGTCCTGCAACTTCTTCAGGTTGGCCATATCGTCCTACAAGGATAGTTAAAAATTTAGATAAGCAAGCATAGTATTAAGATCTGAAGCATTTCAATTTCACATAAATGATTGAATACTAATAGTAAAATAAAAAAAGCACAATCATCTTATAGGATCTTGCTTCAACTATCAATTAGTTTATACCACTGGAACAAATGCAGAACAGCAGGAACATGTGAAACTCTTATCCTGACATCCCTCCCCCCCCCCCCCCCCCCACAAAAAAAAAAAAAAGGAAATTCTTCTATAGTATTAATTGAACCTCCATGTTAAAGTTTTCCAACTGACTGAACTAAAATCAATGGACGACTGGGGCAAATCTGAAGGGTATGAGCTACAGGCTTTATCAATGAATTCACATCATAGTTGTTCCATTGCTTATAAATTTTCTCTTATAAATAATTCTTAAGTAATTACAATAGATTTCATAATAATGCTCAAACAAAAGTAGTGATATATGCAATTTTAATGATAAAGCAATACCACCATTATAACCTTAAGAAGTTATCTTTTCATCTCACCTAAGGGGATGGACTCCAAAATTTTCTTCTCTGTGTCTTCTCCAAGCTTGGCAGTCATATCAGAGGAAATAAACCCAGGAGCCACAGCATTAACCTACAGAAAGATAAGTTTTTCTTAGTTGCAATAGTCAAGTGCATGCAACATAAACCTGTGAATAAATGCTAACTAAAAGAATAAATTATACTTGAATAGCACAGGAAGTAGCATTGGAAGTGTGTTGGAATATATCTTGTAACTCAAACATAAAGGTATTCATCCTAGATACTTACATTGATATTCCTGCTTGCATATTCCTTTGCAACACTCTTTGTAAACCCAATTACTCCAGCTTTTGCAGCACTGTAGTTAGCTTGTCCAGCATTGCCAACCAGACCAACAACAGATGTTATATTGATTATTCTTCCCTGAAAAACAAAGAGCATAATGCAAAGGATGTAGAAGCAAAAGAAGAATGACCTGGACATATAATTTCAAGTAAAATGTATAATTACTCAGACAAAGAGCATAATGCAAAGGATGAGAGTTGAGTGACATTGCAATGCAAACAGTAATTGAAAGGCATTTCCATCACTGTAAAATGCATTTTCTTACAGTTTTAATCATCGATTCCACATCTTCTTCTTTTGAAACATCACCCCCAAAAGTAAGAGCCTGACCACCACATGCCAATATCTGCAAGAAAAGACAAGCATTTACTCTCTTGTGTAATCTCATGACTGAGTAACAACTTGGTGTAGTGGTGTAGCCACTTATTATTTAGAAGCACAATTTTTTATTAAAGAATGATATAATGGAACAGTTACAATTAATAATCTGGCATATCCAGATTATTGAAGCAGCAGTAAGTACACACAGCCACAAACCAAAGTGGCTGGAACTTATAAGCAATCAAAAATTGAGACAGCAAACCAAGAAAAAAAAAAAAAAAAATATATATATATATATATATATATATATATATAAAGAACGAAAGAGAAACACAAACAGAAACAGAAAAAGAGAGCACACCTCCTTTGAAACTTCTTCAGCCTCCTTTGATGACCTTGAATAGTTTACGAGGACCTGTAACATGACGGAAATGAAACGTACAAGAGATATTCACCACTACAACTCTTATAAAGCTTGACAATGAGCATGATTGACCACCTTCACCCGTATACCCAACCTATCCGTATACCTAACCTTTATTATAACTAGCAAGTAGTAACAATCTGAAAGCCAAACACATTTGAGATATGTGCCTTGTTCAGATTGAAGCTCTAGAAGCATAATATTCAAACAAATGGACATATATACTGATTAGAATAAAGCAATACATGAAGCATTCTCATCATTTCATTTACATTATTCAGATAAAATAGATCAACATACAATTATGCTTCTTGGCATGCAATATTGTAACTCAAAGATGTGGTAAAAGCATAAAATCCAGTAATTAAACGTAATCCACATAAAATTGCCTACCTTACTTTTCTAAAGAACATGTGTTAGACATATCAAAGCCCAACGACCAAGTACATTCTAATTGGTCTAGATTCAATATACTAAGAGCTACTTGTAGTGCAGGTAAAATGACCCTATGATTAGCAGCCTAGGTTTAGTCCTACTCTATGAAGAATGGATATTGACACTGACACGAGACAAGACATGGCGACACGTCAATTCTTAAAAAATTAGGACACGACATGGTGGGATACAGCAATTAATTAATTAATATATTTAGCTATATATATTTTTTATTTATATTCAAATTTTATATTTATTTATAGATACTCAATTTTCAAAATAACATAACGACTATCAAATTATTTAAAAACATATTTAAAATTAATAGAATAATTTCATGATTTGTGGGTGCGTCTGGCTTTGATTTGTGGGTGCGCCGCAGATATGGTATCAATGGTCTGATTTGAGGGTTTTGTTTAGAGAGGGAAACAGAGCAAATGAAGTAGAGAGGTAGAGAAGCAAACGTGAGACGAGAGAAGTGTGATGTGTGTTTTAATTTTTTTTTTTTTTTTTATATATATAAAACCTGTTTAACCGGTAACCAAAACCATTTAAAATTACATCAATGGACAAGATCAAAACGATGATAAATTAACGGCTCAGATATAGGTGGGTACCGTACCCCCCTTTTTTTGAGGAGGGTATGGTAGAATGACCCCTCTTAGAAATACAACATAAGCTTTAAACTTTTTTAACTCATAAATGTGATTAGTGTCACTTTATCAACTTATAATAAATAAATTCTAGATTTTTTTGATACTTAATATAAGTTAGGAAGGTTGGGAATGTTTCTATCAAAAACACAAGATTCTGCTGTTGGGTTACAAGACTCTCAACAAAAGAATTTAAGAATTTCTTATAAAAAAAAAAAAGAATTTAAGATTTTATTTTTTGTGATTGGTAACGTTAATTTACAAAGTTCATGTCATAAAATTTACAATATCCTAACATATCCATAGCATCACCCATCTTAAAATCGTTTTAAGATATAATTTGAAGAGGGTGTCACTTTCCCAAAGAGTTTTAGATTAACACAAATTTTACAAAATAATCTGCCCAAAAGCCCCTAGTTGATGGACATTTGAAACAAAACCAAGAAAAAATGATTCTGATCGTTAACTAATCCTGTCATCCGTATCAGGAGAATAATCATGGGTAAGAATTTTCAAATACCAGATTCTCCTCATGAGAGATCGAACAATACTACTAAGCTAAAAATCCTGACACAATTATATATTTGAATTTTGGTAAGTTCAAGAAAGAGACATAACAAATAATCATCTTCCTAGAACGAAGGTTAAGGCAGTCATGAGTACATTGTGATTAGTAAGGTGAAACAAAAAGCTCCCAGGATGGAAGGCAAATCTTTTATTTAATGCTGGTAGATTGGTTTTTATGGCTACACCAGGGTCCAGAGTAGAGTGATTTTCCAAGGAATGAATATTGATCATAACCTTTTTGAAATTTGTTGCTAAGGTGGCAGAGTTCTTTCCTTTTTGGGCCAAGTTGCTATTGTAGTGAAATATGCCAAGCCAGTGTGAGGATTGGGTGAAAGTTAAGCACAAATGGAGCATCATTCAACAATCATGAGGGACTGCAATGGGATCTGGCTCATGGTTTTTCTAGAGCCATTGGCGTGACAACCAGTGTGAGGACGAAACTTTGGGTTCTCAGAGATGGCCTTCAATGATAATTTGCAACTTACAAGTAGAAATGGACGCATTGGAGGTGGTTAACATAGTCAGGAACTCTCACTGAATGTAATAATTTAAGCTATTGTTTCTTGAATGCAGGAACTTGTTGAACAATTTCCCTATATTGAACGTGTGTTCAGGGTGGCAAGGAGCCAATGCTGGGCACTAGAAATTTTTAGAAAATATGGTCCATTTTCCAATCTCCCAAACAGGTGTCAAGAAAATGAAAAAGGTCAAGATCCAAGAGTAACACTTTCTTTAGGTGTAAGTAACAGCTTTGTGCGCACTTGAACAATTGTCTCTGCCTTTCCAAACCACGCAAAACAACAATGCAGCCTACCAAATAGCCCGTAACTACCAGATTATTTTGCTTCAACTAAACCTTCCTCCTGTGATCCTATCAAACAATCTAGTAAAATAAATGACACGAGTCAGGACTCTGTCAAACAAAATGGTTTTCAAGAAGTTGAACTGCAGGAGAGGAGTGTGATGTTGGAAGTGATAAAACTGATCATATGAGTGAAAAATGTTAAAAATAGGCTGGCTACTCAGGACAGGTTGTTGCAATTGGGTTATAATGCAGGTTCTATGTGCCTATTCTGCTGTAGGGTGATGGAGAATAGTGATCACCTGTTCTTTGAATGCTTATTTACTGGTAGGATTTGGAAAGAAGTAATGAGATGCAGCTTGATGAGTGATCCAAAGATTAGCTATGATGAAGTTGTTAGTTGGGGTCTGCATAGTTCGAAGGTTACTAGTTTCCGAGCTTTAAGCTCAAATTGAGTTGGCACGCGGTCATGCTTCACATTTGGATCTGAAGGAATGCAAGGAGTGTACTTCATTTTAGGAAACTTAACCTTAAAGGCAGAATTTTTTGTTAGGTCCCCAATGAGGGGAGACCGACCTTGATTCTGTCGATTCATAAGCAGTGAAAGGTGCATGAATAGTTCCAGGTACACCTCATCAGTCGGATCAATAAATTCAGTGTCTGCTGTTATGCAAGAGTGCATACTGGCCAAATAAGATCAGAGCAGTACATTATCCAAGTTGTCCTCTTTCAGTTCTTAATCTTGTTCACTGAAAGTAATTGTAGCTCAGTTGTTTTCTCTGGTGTATTTTGGCTCCTTTGTTGTGAGTATTGGTGATTCATTAGTTTTGATTATATTTTGATGAGCTGTGTCTGCAACTTTTGGTTGATGTTGCTATATTTCTGTCATTTGTAATTTTACATCTGCTATTTGTGACTCTCTGTTTTTTCAACGAAAGTTTGCAGTAAAAAAAAGGCTCTCAAATTATGAGAATAACTTAGGCATGTATGTGGCATCGCTAGAGATGCTGCCCACTATATAAAAGCACATACATAGGATTACTATTTGTTCTGGACCAAATAGGACCAAATGGACCTTATAGGATCAAAGTGGACCGAAGTGGATTGAATAGAAACTAGAAAGACCAAATTGGACTGAATAAGATCAATGAGGACCGAATGAACTGAAATGGACCTAATAAGACCAAATTGGACCTAATAGGACTAATTCCAACCGAATAGAACCAATGCGGACCGAATAGAACCAATGTGGACAGAATGGACCGAATAGGATTAAAGTGAACGGAATAAGACCAAAATGGACCTAATAGGACCAAATAGACTTAATATGACCAAAGTGACTGAATGAACCTAGGGGACCGAATAAGACCAAATAGGATTGGAATCTTTTTTTTTTTAATTTTAAAATTTTAAAATTTATATATATCATTCTTTAGACACCTAAAGTATTTTTCTTATATATATTTCCTACGAAGTATAAAAGGTATTATTTAAGAGTTTGAATTTTATTGCTTTTTTTTTTTTTTTTTATACCTATGCTACTATTTTTTTTTCTTTACATATATGTTATGTGCATGACTCCAGTGCAATATGCGGGATTTTTGCTAATAAGTAAATTAGACCGTATAATAAAATGTAAAAGTTAATCTATAGTGAGTAGTCTACTTATTCAATATTTTGAAATCAAATGGGTTGTAAAAGAACCACTCAACTTTGTCAATAGTCTTTTGTATTAAATTTAAGTTCTATAATAAATTTTTAGAAAAAAATGAGTTTTATATTAACATAATTTTGTGAATTTCATGACTTTCATATGACAAAATTTTTTGTCAACACTTCTAAAATGCTTGAATCTGCAAAAGGTGCCCTTAAAAATTAGAACAACTAGTAATCCTATTCTGGTTTTTTATTTTCTTGTCATTCATGCACAAACGACAGGAAAAATAAGAAGGCAACTCTTTGAGCTCTCATTGTATTTGTATCTATAACAAGCTCTGCATATTGAACCTGTACTATTTTCTTACTATTGGTTGATACACAGGTGGAAAATTTGCTCCTAACAACTATTATCAAAGTGCTCTTTTAAGTAATTATACTCTTTTTTTAATAAAATTTTTAACTTATTTTTCTTTTTCTTGCTGTTAAATATTAGCATTGATACACCATGTTGAATATGCTAGTATAGATGCGGAAGCGAAAGCATAAAGCATAGAACACAAAAACACATGAGGGTTACGTGGTTCAGCCTAACAGCTTACATCCACGGAGGAAACCCTAAAGGACTACATCAATAATATATTAGAGTGTAGTACAAATCCTGTATTACAATAAATAATAACATGTGTATATAGTAGACTAAACCCTAGACTAATAGACTTCTAGTACAAGTAGGATTTGGCTTGCACACAAAGTAGAATTAGGCTTGGGTCTATGCTATTGGGCTAATATATCTCTAACACCCCCTCTCAAACTCAAGATGGAAGCTTGATGAAATCTTGAGATTTGATAAGGTTGAGAAGATCCCTTGAATGAAGTTTTCTCTGTGACGGTAGTTTGAGGAAGGCAATGGTCTTGCAATGTTGATGCGACTTCTAACGGTGGCATGACTATACCGAAGAGTTTTAACGGCAGCAGTAGGAAGCCAAAGAAGATGATTGCAACGAAAAAAAAAACACCGAGGAAGAAAAAGAGTGCTCTTAAGTATACCGCAAGGACAGAAAACCATGGCCACAAGAAGGTGGCTCTGATACCATGTTAAATATTAGTATTGATACATCATGTTGAATATGCTAGTATAGATGCGGAAGCGAAAGTATAAAGCATAGAACACAAAAACACATGAAGGTTACGTGGTTTAGCCTAACGGCTTACATCCACGGAAGAAACCCTAAAGGGCTACATCAATAGTATATTAGAGTGTAGTACAAATCCTGTATTACAATAAATAATAACATGTGTATATATAGTAGACTAAACCCTAGACTAATAGACTTTTAGTATAAGTAGGAGACTTGGCTTGCACACAAAGTAGAATTAGGCTTGGGTCTATGCTATTGGGCTAATATATCTCTAACACCCCCTCTCAAACTCAAGATGGAAGCTTGATGAAATCTTGAGATTTGATAAGGTTGAGAAGATCCCTTGAATGAAGTTTGGCTCTGTAACGGTAGTTTGAGGTAGGCAATGGTCTTGCAATGTTGATGCGACTTCTAACGGTAGCATGACTATACCGGAGAGTTTTGACGGCAGCAGTAGGAAGCCAAAGAAGATGATTGCAACGAAAAAAAAACACCGAGGAAGACAAAGATTGCTCTTAAGTATACCGCAAGGACAGAAAACCATGGCCACAAGAAGGTGGCTCTGATACCATGTTAAATATTAGCATTGATACACCATGTTGAATATGCTAGTATAGATGCGGAAGCGAAAGTATAAAGCATAGAACACAAAAACACATGAGGGTTACGTGGTTCAGCTTAACGGCTTACATTCACGGAAGAAACCCTAAAGGGCTACATCAATAATATATTAGAGTGTAGTACAAATCTTGTATTACAATAAATAATAACATGTGTATATATAGTAGACTAAACCCTAGACTAATGGACTTTTAGTACAAGTAGGAGACTTGGCTTGCACACAAAGTAGAATTAGGCTTGGGTCTATGCTATTGGGCTAATATATCTCTAACACTTGCCTTGGAAAGAATGACAATCCTAGCATATAGAAAGAAAATATTAGAGACAAACAAGTCATTGGTCATGTATGTATGAGATTTATCTTGGCTGTTGGTGGCTTCCGTGTGTTTTAGAGTTGTAATCTGGACAGTTTCAGGGAGACATTGGTTGTTCAAAAGATCTTGAAAAAGTATTTTATAGAAAAATCTTGACTAAAGAAATCTCTAGCTGAGAATAGTTAAGGTTGTTCAAGTTTTGTTTTAAAAAAATTCATGTCGGTCACAAACAACTAATTGTTGAGTAGAATGGTTTTACAACCCTACAAATATTAGCAAGAAACTCATGAATCATAGCCACGATCATCAATTTGCAACTGTAGTCAACATTCTTCAATGATGAAAGACATATGATTGATTTAAATAGAGTAAGACCATTAAAATCAAAATATTTTGGCAGCAACCAAATATATGTTTAAGTGAATTTGTGGATGCAAGGTCAATAACATCTGCTAGTTTGTGACCTCAATGACAAAACATCTATTTAGGAAACACAATGACAAATCCTTCACCAAACACACTTCCTGATGAACATGGATACCTGAACAAATCCTTAAAAGGTATAGAATTACTAGGTTTATTTGCTGTAGGAATCTTCCAAGGGACTTCAGCTTTTGGTCATTGAATTCAATCACTCCTGAGTAATAAAAACGACCTGTTTACCAATATTGAGGCCAGAAAATAGGTGAATAAGTGCTGCTGGGCCACTCTCAAGGCCTTCAGCTATGTCTTCCACATACACAATCTTCCCTTCGGCAATTTGAGGCAGAACCAATTCCAGAAACTTTGGGTACAGGTGATCGTAATCAAAAACAAAGAATCCTTCTATACGAATCCTTTTGTAAATCAGATGCATTAAATTGTGCACACCTTCAGGCTTGTCAAGGTTGTGCTGTGAGATCATGCCACAAGCAGCAATGCGACCATGGGCTCTCATGTTGAGTAGCACTGCATCAAGCATCTTTCCTCCCACATTCTCAAAGTAAATATCAATACCTTCTGGAAAAGTACCTGGAAAAACAGTACAAAATTCATACTAGACAGAGACCAGAATATATGATATAGAAGTAAAAAAATACTCCTGGTTTCCCGAGTAAATAGACTAAAGCTTAATATATCATACGCCCTATTTTTACCCTATCCTTTCCTTTTCTCCCCCCCCCACTTTTTTCTTTGAACCAGAATTGGAAAACATTTGTCAAAAGGTCTATTGCCAATAGGGTAGTCAAAACCCAACACAATTTCTTTAGTCAACCTATTAGAGAATCCCCGTATTTCTAATGAAGGCATAAAATGGACAAATTTATCCAAAATATAAACAATGTTCTTTTACTGCAAAAGTTTCAAAGGCACTAAATATGAAGGCATGTCCTCTTTCTTGAGAATAGGGATGTCCGATGTTTACTTCAGGATCAGAGAAGTTGCCTTGTTAAAGACTGAAAGTATATTTTCTATTCTTATTAGAAATTACTGGCCTTTTCAAAGCTGCATCCAAGTCAGGCTCTTCTTTATAGTTAAAAGCCTCATTGAAATTGAATTTGTTCTTCAGCAAATCAACCTTGTTGCAGAAAGGATAAAGGAAACAAACAAAAGCAAACAGAAAAATGCTGGTTAGTGAAGCTACTCACTCTAGTCAAGCACACCAACTCCTAAATAAGATCTACAATTGCCAAAGTGTGCAACCAGCAAGAGTGATCAATATCTACTATGAATTTTTGGAAATGGACAAGACCTGAACCTTTTATCTTTGGTATGGTGACTATCGAATTTTTAGACACAGGGGACAAGACAAGAATGTTAATTTTGATAAACATATGCGTTTATACTTGGTATAGTGTTGGTTCGCATGCATACAAATCATCAACACCAAGAAAAATTTAAATTTGTATTCAGTAATACTTGCTATAAAAAAATACATTACAATTTACAACCAAATAGTTCTGTGATAACATTAGGTAAAGAAAGGAGTATTTCTACAGTTCAAAGAGTCTTAGGGATGACTAAACAACAGTGGCCTGATCACTCTTGTGAAACATGCTAGATTTTCTTGTTCCTTTTTTTGTCTTTTGGCTGCCTAAGGACATGGCAAATTTTAGAGGAAAGATTCCTACTATTTATTATGGGAAAAAAATTGTGTTAGACGCTAGTGTTTTGTACGCTTAAAAGAAAGCCACTATGCTCTAGCTATATTAGAGGAGAGCTATCAGTTAGGCATTAAAAAATTATTTCAACGATAGAACTGATTCAGATGCAATGCAGATTAGTTGAAGGACACAACCAGTTGGATCAAGCACAAAATGTTATAAACAGAACATATTAATTGAATTATAGCATCGGCACTCATATTCAGCAAGTCACCTTTTCTTTGCTTCCAGCACTTCCAACAACATAGCAACCTAACAGCTTTGCAAACTGCCCAACAAGCTGACCAACTGCCCCAGAAGCTGTTGAAATGAAGACATTCTCTCCTTTCTTAGGAGAGCAAAGCTCATAAAAACCAGCATAAGCAGTTAAACCAGGCATACCTACATATATTGAATACCTTAAATTAGCTTTTGGCACCAAGAAAGACATAACATAGCATATTAGAAAATCCAGCTAAATTGCTAGCATTATGTGACCTTTAATGGTAATAATTACTATCAGATGGCCTCAATCTCCAGATATAATTTCAACTAGGTGAGTTAATACTGGCAGTTGAAAGAATTTGTCCCACTTGCTACATATAGTTCGACAATCAGACTCACCAAGGGAAAGGATATACCTCATATACTTGATTAGTTTCCTAGAATTGTGTATTTCATCTCCCGAGTAAATCAATGTGGAAAGAAAATCGGCTTACCAAGAATGCCAGTATAGTAGGACATAGGCACCTCAGTGTGTTGGATTTTAAACATATTCTGAAAATCTGTAATCAAACTATATTCTTCCCATCCAGTTCTTCCCCAAACTAAGTCACCTTTCTTGAAATTTGGATTCCCAGAACCCAAAACTTTTGCCACACCAAGTCCAAGAATGGGCTGCATAATTTCAACATCAATGTCATTATAAAGTACACAACCTCTTCATAAAATCATAGTATATATGTAAATTTAGGCTTCTAGTTTGCCAAAAGTTCTATGATAATCAAATCATTATTTTGTTCAATTTAATTAATGATTTTAGAAATTGACAATGACTTGTAACTAATCACCACAAATTGGACAAAATGCAGCTTGACACATTTTCTACACAAATTCACTACATATCTTTATCTCTATATATAGAAAAACTAATGGTAATTTTAATGTATTTGATTGACTATAGTAACTTTACAATTCATAAGAATCTGAATTAGATTTATGTCACTATACTATAACACTTTATTAATATTAATTATCAGTACCATATCATAATTTTCCGATAGAAAAAGAGATCAGCTAAGTTCAAGTTACAAGCAATGTATCTGTTACCTTGAATAACTCTATATCTATAAATATATATATATATTTTTTTTTTTGGGGGGGGGGGGGGGTGGTATTTTGAAATTATACATAGAAATATGAGTTATGCACTAAGGTGGTGTGTGGTAAGAAAGAATAGAACATGTAATTATGTAATTAATGAATAGTTAAAGTTATTAGACAGTATGGCATTAACAAATATCTAAGGTACGACACAATTTTTTATAATCATTTTCATAACTGTTAAGGTGACATGTTGTGATTGATGGACATAAAAACATGTTAAATTGTTAATGGTAGGGTTATATGAAAGGGATGTTATTTGAATCACAACTTGCCATATTGAGATGAGATGACAGGTAGTGATTTATGTTAATAAAAGTCGTTTTAATAACAGGACTATGTGAAAGTGATATTATAAAATACTGTGCGGAATTTTGTGAAAAAAAAGAAGAAGATTAGCATAGCTATATAAGTGGAACAAGTGTGAGTTTATTGACTCACTGAACCAGGCTTGAAGGAGTCAATGTAATAATTGCCAGTGATGGTCTTGTTCTTAATCATACGGCTACGCATGTAGGGATCACAGGATAGGTAGAGGTTCTTCACCACAATCCCATTGGAACCTTCTGGGACCTTCAACTTCATGGTACCATTGCTACTCACGTACATGTCTGATTCTTTAGGGAAACCAGACACATAGTCCTTCAACTTCATGGTACCATTACCACTTTCCATTTCTAATAAAGCTCCAACTAGATAAGACTGCTGTGAAATTAAAATGTGGTTGGTTTATGCTCTATTCCTTTGTTTTCAACATGGGGTTGTTTTATTTTATAGTAGATAGTGATGTGAGTGGATGCGTCAGGGTTAAGGAAAAAATTGAAGTGATGTGAGTGAATGCGTCAGGTAATATTTGCATGCAGACTCTTTTTGAGTTTAATTTGTGGTATATTTATATTCTCTTCAACTTTGTTGGTCAAAGAATAGTAATTAATTAATCACTACAGCACTTTCCAGCGGCGGTTCCATGTATACTTTGGGCCTAAGAGATAAGTAATTATGTTGAGGCATTTTTATCGGTTTGTATATTTAAATGTCAAATAAACAAAATTTTTTTATCTTAATAAAATTATATTTTTGATTCCTCTACTAATAATTAGTTATATTTATTTGATGTTAAACTTAATTTTTTTTTTTTTTTGTTAAAAACTAGTGTGTGTGTGTGTGTGTGTGTGTGTGTATATATAAATGAAAAGAAACGAAGAAATCATATATTATATAATAAAAGTTGGGCTTAGAAGTCGTGGTTGCGCCAAGTAGCTGCACTAAATTGCAAATTTTTTTTTAGATTTTTAGATTTTAAAATATATGTATATATATAATTTTTCTTCTCCTATAATTTTTAAGTTGATAAAATCTTAATTTGATTACAATCCAAATTCTAGATATCAAATTTTTCCCTCTTTTCACGTGTATATATATAGTTTATTTTTTATGGGAAAGCTTTGTAAACTACATTTAAAGGAAATCCCTAAAAAAAATCTCAAGGTATAAGTTTGAGTTTACTGCATTCAGTTGCATGTTTTTACAGAGCATAAGACCATAAAAAAAAAAAAAAACTACATTTAAAGGAAATCCCTAAAAAAATTACATCAAAAAAATTTTAAAAGGAAATTAGATAATACCAATCCCAAAGAATCCCAAAGGACCTAAACTACATTTAAAGGAAATCCCTAAAAAAAACTACATCAAAAAAATTTTAAAATTAAACGAACAATATAAGAGGGAAGGCATAAGTTTGAGTTTAAGTTAAAATCTATCAACTAATAAATTGTAGTCATTTTTTTAGATAGAAACAACACAACCTAATTGTTCTTATCAACTTTCTCAAAAAAAAAAAAAAAGAAAAAAGAAGAAGAAGTTATTCTTATCACCTTTTTCTCTATTGTTTTATTAATTTTTTAGATAAATACAAAAGCTTAATTGTGGATATAAATTTTTTTTTTTAGAGATAATGAAGTGACACTACTACCACAAATATAATTTTGTTAGGAAAAAAAATGTAATTACATAAATAGTGTTTTATATGTAATAGGTTTTTCTTTATTCTTATCTTCTTCTTTTATAATATATCCTCTTCTTCTATAATATATCTTATTCTTAGTGGAATAAAACTCACACCAAATTGTGAATCCCTGAATCCCTAAGGAAACGTCTCTTCCTCTAGCTACACAGGTATGTATTTCTTTTTTTTTTTTTTCTTTTCCATTTTTTTTTTCTTCACAAAGCTGCATTCTAATTCATGAGTAAGGAGCAATAAATTTGATGATAATAATAAATAGAGCCTTTAGGTAAATCTATAAATGTTATTTTCTACGAGTGTATGTCTTTGGTACGTGTATGCATATATATATATATATATATATATATATATTGCATCTTATATGTTTATAGGACCTTTTGCTTTCTATACTTTATGTTGTCTTACTCTTATTATGAACTAGAAGTCTAGAACTTGCATTTTATGAATTTGGAAGGACAAATTTTTAAACTCTTTTCAGATAGGTAAATTCATATGTTCGCTTGCTTTCTAAATCCTGAGTTATTCTCTTTTGATAAATAATTCACACACACACACACACACACACACACACACACACACACACACACACATATATATATATAAAGAGAGAGATAAATACACACATGCTGTGGTGGTTACCTAATGATGTACAATATATTTTATTCAAACACAATACATATATTATGTATTAGGATAATTAATTTAAAGTTTCAAGTTTCTCACTACTTAATTAAAATAAACCCCCCTTTTTACATTCAATTCTAATTAAAATAATTTTCATTTTTTATAATCTATATTTAACATCAAAATATATTTTTTAATTTACATATGATTTTTCATTAAGCCGTGCATCACACGGGCATTGTAGGGACACAATTTTGAGTTACTGGCCCAACGATTGATAGATTAACCCAAAACGGGCCCCTAAACAATGAATTTGTAGAGAGTAGGTTGAGAAGGACTGGATTAAGAATGACTCAGCTCTTCAAATGGTTCGGACTAGTTCCTTCACCCTCTTTCCAATCTGTTTTATACTTGCAATCTTATATTCGTTCTACGTCCGAGGCTCCTTTTTTCTTTCGTTCTCTCTCCTTTCTTTCGATCCATTTTTCTTCCTTGTTTTTCCCCTTTTATATTTCCTCCCCTCCTTTCTTAGCCATCCACGTGTGGATTGTTTACTTCCTCTTTGGACACTTGTCCCCCAGTTTTTTCCAGAAGTTGCTTCGTAGAAACAACGGGATCCTCTGCTACTGTTCAGATGTCTTCTCCACATAAATGCGGCCAGAAGATTAGCTGTGTGGCATTCAATGCGGGGTTGGCAGCCTTTCTGCTTGATATTTTGGGATATTTTCTGGATGCGTGGATCTACCACGTTTGACAAAGCCAGTGGAGACCTCTAGGGCATTTCTCTGGCCGGCCGGTTTCCAAAGTTTATCTCTACCTCGACCGTCCGAGGTGTTAATGTTCTCGGACGGATGGTCGATCTCTCCCAAGTCTTGTTTAGATTCCCCCCCGTTTATCTCGGTCATTATAGATCTGACTAGGTGGTCCTCGGCTGGGCCATGGTCCTCGGCGCGCAATCTTGATCCAACACACGGGCCTATGATTCTCGTTATTTGGGCTCCACACCCAGGCCCATCTCCTCTGTTGATATTTTTGCCCCCACAATAGCCCCTCGAGATGCTTCTTTTTGGGCTCTCGGACAGAAAGGAGGATCTCGATGCCTCATTACTCGTGTCTTCCAACTTCCGGATCGCTTTGGTTAGTAGGGATGCCCCTTTGACTTCTAAGGGCGCGTTTCTGACGGTGCGACGCTCGAGGCGCTCCTTCATTAAATATTTACTGCGCCATGTTCCCCACGTTCAATGGTGCGATACAAATTTGACGGCCTGGATTTCAACCAAGACATGGGCGGGAATTTTACCGCTCCAGATGATCTTTTTGATATAAATATTCTTTCATTCGATCTCTCTTCCCTTTACTTTCGCATTTGCTTAACTCCAGAGCACATTCATTGAATCCTGTCAACCGTTTCGTTACCCGTGTCAATCCTAAACACCAAAGCCCGTCCGAGGAGATTTCCTTAGATTTCTGTAAGTCTTTACATCCTTATCCTTTCTCTTTTTATATTCTAGTATATATTTTCATCGGTTTTCCGTCCCCTTTTTCACCTCGTCTTCTTCTCCCCACCTTGAATATTCTGAGTTAATATTCTTCGGAAATGGGTAGATTTAAGGAGTTAGTAGATTCTGAAGAGGGGATTGCGAGGTTTAAGAACGATTATAAGATTCCTGCTGGAGTAGACATTAGGTATTGTGAGGAGGGCGATTGGCACACGCAGAGGCGAGAGGGGGAAGTTGTGATCCCTATGATCGCGTTCATAGAAGGAGGGATGAAGATCCCCATGGGTGAGGTTATGAGAAATTACCTTAGCACTCATAGGTTGGCTCCCACCCAGTGTGCTCCTAACGTATTTAGAATTCTAGGTTGTGTAGACGCTTTAAACGAAAAGTTAGGTTTGGGGTTGACACACCACGATGTCAACTGGGTTTATAACCTCCACCATCTTAGGGGTCAGGGGTATTATTTAAAGTCGCGACACCCCGAAGTTAGGCTAATCCAATGTTTACCCGAATCCAACAAGGGTCTTAACAAGGATTTTCTGATTGTCTCGGGCGATTGGCATGACGGCTTGCATTGCCCGACTAGGGAGGGGGAACCAGGTGGAGTTTTAGTATAGGAAGTTTTGTTTTGATTATCTGTTTAGTAACACTGAATTTGATTTTAACTCTCCCTCTTATTTTGCAGATAAACACGCTGCTGTACCCCAGCTCGGACTAGTGAACCAGGAGAGTCTGGACAAAATTCTCAAGGCCGAGGTGTTTCAGCACTCAGACGGCCAACTCAGAGCGGCGCACATTATATTGGGCTACAAACCCATATCGTACAGTTTTCAAGCACCGAAGTGCGTGATACGAGCTAAAGATCCTCGCCTCCATAGAATCAGTGTAGCGGCGCCTGGATTCCTTCTTCCCGAGGGTGCTTCTACCCCAATAGGCGAGCTACCTACATTCCCAATACTTGACGGGGTGCCCATAACCGTTCCGTCTCGATTTCAAATCAAGGAGGAGGAAGAGGAAGAGGGTGAGAAGGAAAAAGTGCTGGTCGAGGTGTCAGATTCTGACGAACTCTTCGAGGCTTTCAACCAACCTTCGTCTCCCGAGATTACCATTTCCGAGGATATGGGAATTCAGAGGAAACCCAGATCGTCTTTACAAGAGCTGTTGGAATCTCAGCCCGGGAAAGAGGTTCCGAGCAGATCAGCAGCAGCCAAACCTTCGGCTCCCATTCCTGTCTCACCGCCTCGGGTTGATCCTCCCTAGCACAAACGAAAAAGGGAGGATAAGGGGAAGGAGGTCGTGGAAACGGGGAGACAACAGCCTTCCCAAGAAATTGATAATACCAGAGGAGGGAAGCATCCCAGACAACATCAAACAAGGCCGACCCAAGAGATGGAGAGGCGAGGTGACCGCAGACCTGCAGCACCGATCTGGGCTCCACGTCTGGAACTGGATGGGGCCCTTCTGACCGAGGAAGCCTCCATTCGGGACTCCCAGGATGGGAAGGCCGGTTACGTGGCGGATGCGGTGGAGCAGTCCTTGCTCCTTCCCAAGGATATGGCTGACCTCAGAATGATGAGGCAGCATGAGGTCTTTGTAGGCCTTAAGAGGGACCTGGCGAAGGTAAGTTATTCACTTTCTTGGACTTAATACATGTTTATCTATCTTTCTCACTCGCCCAATCTATGGTGTTTTTGACTATCTATATTTGCACATGCTTATGCAGGCGGTTCAAGCCACTTTCTGTGCAGAGGAAATGGTAAGGATCGCTCATCGCCAGGCCAAGGAGGAGGAGGCGAGGAGGATCTCCGCGGTGGAGACTTTCCGGGTGGCTGAGAAGAGCCTCCAAGAACTGAGGGTCAAATTGGCCGAAGAAGAAAGAGGGAAGAGGAGTGCCCTGGCCGCTCTGGACAACGCTGAGAGGCAGGCCGAGAGTCAGAGGGTACTTCTCAGAGGTGCCGAAGACCAGCTGGCCTCTTCCAAGCAACAAGTCATCGCACTTCAGAAGAAATTGGAAGAGGTCCAGAGGGCCAAGGAGCTGGCCGAGAAGACTAAGGACGAAATGATGAAGGCAAAGGAGGATGCCGAAAGAGAGAGAGACGAGGCTGAGCAGAGGGGATACGACATCGGCGTGGCTGAGACCGAGGATGCCCTTAGGGTTGAGGTCTCAGGGGTGTGTAGGAAGTACTGTTCCGAAGTATGGATCGAAGCCCTCAACCAAGCCGGGGTCGAGGCTTCATCCATACTGAGGAAAGTAGAAAACATCTATTATCCCCCAGCCATCCGAGTCGATTCCTCTGATGGTCAACCTTCAGGCCTTCCAGCCGATGTGACCGGGCAGTCGAGGAATGATTCGGGTGCGGCTCCTCTTCCCCTCCCCACTCCCGAGATCCCAGCTCCCGAGATCCCAGTTAAGGAGGCTGAAGCGTGTAAGGAGGCTGCCCCTGATGCCTCTCAGCCACCTGCTGCCGTCGAGGAGCCCGCCGAGAAGAAAGAGGCACCCAGGATGGAACTTGTGCTCGCCAGTCTCCCCATTCCTCCTCCGGGTGACCCTAAAGGGTCGGATCCAAACATTCGCGTGGGTGCCGTAGAGCAGACCAAGGCCCCCCCAGCCGGGAAGATACTGTTGAAGAAAAAATAGGCCCTTGTGGGATTTTTTTTTTTTTTTTTTGAGTAGTGCTTCCTTTTAGCATTTGTTGTTTCTGTTTCCTTTCTTTTTTTTTATTTATTGTACTTTCACTATTTTGTATCCAGTTTACATTAATGAAAGGTGCAAGTAAATTGCCTGATTCCATGGTGTTTTGCAAATGCAATAATATATTGATTTTAATGTGTTATTTATTATCATTGTTGTTTACGACTATCATTGTCAATTAGATCTATTTTTGCTTTTACATACGGTTTTTCTAAAGAGTGACTAAAAATCATATCCCAAGCGGTTCTTAGGAGTTCATGCTGGGACAGAAGATAGCTCTTTGTGTTGAGATAGCCACTTCTGAGTGCTTAGGCATCTCGCGAGCGTGTCAGCCTAGAGTTTTGCCTTTACACTTGGTTCGAGTTAGCAACTTAGGAGCCGAGCAAAGGTTTAAAATTATTGCATGCCCGGGCAGATTAGATGCTACAATAAAGAAAATTTCCCCCTTCTCCCTTTTTTCTTAATCAAAGGGGGATGGATGATCCGAGAAATCGAGGGTAACTTGGTTCTGTTTAATGCATAGAAAAGAAATGAATCATATTCATTTTTCCAGACATAGCTTGGATCAGTTTAATACTTAGAATTAATGAAGGGCGGTATCAATTTCTTCAAGGCAGATGGTCCGAGGAACCAGGCATAGCTTGAATCAGTTTAATACTTAGAATTAATGAAGGGCAGTATTAATTTCTTCAAGGCAGATGGTCCGAGGAACCAGGCATAGCTTGAATCAATTTAGTACTTAGAATTGAGGGATAACAGTATTAATTTCTTCAAGGCAGATGGTCCGAGGAACCAGGCATAGCTTGAATCAGTTTAATACTTAGAACTAATGAAGGGCAGTATTAATTTCTTCAAGGCAGATGGTCCGAGGAACCAGGCATAGCTTGAATCAGTTGAATACTTAGAATTAATGAAGGGCAGTATTAATTTCTTCAAGGCAGATGGTCCGAGGAACCAGGCATAGCTTGAATCAGTTTAATACTTAGAGACGTGATAAGCGTAACCGAGAGTCGTACAAAATATGATTGAGTAAAAGATAAAGGGCACTTTTATTAATAGTAGTACCTTTTCAGGTTGTTTACATTCCAAGGATGCAACACTGTTCTGTTTTCTAAATCCTGCAGGTAGTACGCTCCTATCCCGGCTACGGAGGTGATTTGGTACGGCCCTTCCCAGTTTGGTCCCAGCTTTCCCCAAGAGGGGTTCTTTGCCGAGCTGACGACTTTCCTCAATACCAGATCCCCTTCCGCTAAAGGCCTTGACTTTACATTTGCGTCGTATCCTCGCTTGAGCCTATGCTGGTAAAAGGCCAACCGGACCATGGCGCATTCTCTTCTCTCATCAATTAGATCAAGACTTTTCCCAAGTAGATTGTCGTTGCTATCCGGAGTGAAGGAGCTAGTCCTTAGTGTAGGGAAGCCCGTCTCCAACGGAATGACTGCTTCGGCTCCATAAGTCAATGAAAAAGGAGTTTCGCCCGTAGATTTCCGAGGAGTAGTCCTATAGGTCCACAGTACATGCGGTAGTTCTTCGACCCATTTGGCCTTGGAATCGTCCAGCCTCTTCTTTAGTCCGTTTACAATAACTTTGTTCGTGGCCTCGGCTTGTCCATTTCCTTGAGGGTAGGCTGGGGTGGAGTACCGATTCGTTATTCCTAATTGGCAGCAGTATCTTCGGAAAGACTTGCTGTCGAACTGAAGTCCGTTGTCAGAGACGAGTGTGTGCGGGACTCTGAACCGGGTGATAATATTCTTCCAAATGAACCTTTTCATGTCGGCATCTCGGATATTGGCCAACGGCTCTGCTTCGACCCATTTAGTAAAGTAATCTGTGCCGACGACTAGGTATTTTTTATTCCCCGCTGCCCTGGGGAAAGGTCCAACAATATCCAAGCCCCATTGGGTAAAAGGCCACGGACTGGATAAGGGATTAAGCTCTCCTGCCGGCTGATGTATGCTCGGGGCGAACCTTTGGCATTGATCGCACTTCCTCACATATTCTTGAGCTTCCCTATGCATGTTGGGCCACCAATACCCCTGCGTGAGGGCTCGATGGGATAGAGATCTACCCCCCGTGTGACTCCCACAAATTCCTTCATGAAGTTCTTCCAGGAGAACCTCAACGGCCTCGGGATGCACACATAACAAGTATGGTCCAGAAAAGGATCTTTTGTAGAGTTTCAGATCCTCGGACAACCAGAATCGAGGTGCCTTTCTCCGTATCTTATCAGCCTCCAACTTCGTTTCAGGCAATAAGTCATCTTTGAGAAAATGCACGATGGGGTCCATCCAACTGGGGGCCGCTACTGCCTGGTGAATAGCTGACACCACCTTCCCCAACCGGCGGGGTTGTAAAAGATCCTCCACAAGAATCACCCTCGGCAAGTCTTGCGCCGAGAACGTTGCTAACGTCGCAAGGGAATCGGCATGTGCGTTTCTGCTTCTGGGGATCTGCATCAAGTTGAAAGACTTGAAACCAGATTGTAAGTGTTTAACCTGGTTAAGGTATTCTTGCATTCTTGGGTCCCTGGCTTCTAGTTCTCCTCTGACTTGGCCTACCACCAATCTGGAGTCCGAGAATATGTTTACATCCTTTCCTCCCATTCGCTGGATCATGGCCATCCCAACTAACAGGGCCTTATACTCTGTCTCGTTATTCGTTGCAGAGAAACCAAGTCTTAACGACTTTTCGATCGTGATATTCTCGGGCGAGATTAGAACCAGCCCCACTCCGGATCCTTTATGATTCGATGCGCCATCAACATATAGCCTCCATGGTGACGCCCGCTCTATGGAGGTCACTCCAACTGAATTTTCATCCATGCGATGTTTACTTTCATCATCTTCCAATGGGATCTCGGCAAACTCAGCCAGAAGGTCGGCGATGACCTGGCCTTTCACGGAAGTGCGGGGCATGTACTTGATGTCATAGGCCCTCAGCTTAGTCCCCCACTTCGCAATTCTTCCTGTATAATTGGCGCTTCGAAGCAAGGCCTTGAGTGGCAATTGGGTCAAGACAACAACCGTATGTGCCTGAAAATAATGCGGCAATTTGCGTGTGGCATGCACCACGACTAGGACGGCCTTCTCCAACGGCAAGTATCTGACCTCGGCCTCATGGAGAGACTTGCTAATATAGTACACGGGTCTCTGCACCCCATTGTCATCCCTTAGTAATACCAAGCTTACCGCATAAACTGTCACCGCGATGTAAGCAAATAAGACCTCGTCCACGTCCGGTCTGGACATTACCGGTGGCCGAGACAGATAGTCTTTCAATTGCTGGAAGGCTAAAGCACATTCCTCAGTCCACTCAAAGTCCTTCCACTTATTCAACAGAAGATAAAAGGGTCTGCATCTGTCAGCGGACCGGGCTATAAAGCGATTGAGGGCAGCGATCATTCCGGTCAGTCTCTGCACCTCTTTGGGATTCCGAGGTGGTTGTAATATATTAATGGCCCGGATCTGGTTTGGGTTCACCTCAATTCCGCGGTGAGTGACCATGTAGCCTAGGAACTTCCCCGAGCCTACCCCGAAAGAACATTTAGAGGCGTTGAGCCGCAATTTGTGTCTTCTCAGGATTTCAAAAACACATTCAAGGTCGGCGATGTGGTCGGACTCTCGTTTGCTCTTGACTACCATATCATCGATGTAGATTTCGATATTTTTGCCCAGCTGAGGTTCGAACATTCGGGTCATCATCCTCTGATACGTGGACCCCGCATTTTTAAGTCCGAACGGCATTACTTTGTAATGATAGTTGCCAATCGGCGTGACAAAAGCCGTCTTCTCCTGGTCTTCCCCGGCTAGGGGTATCTGATGGTACCCTTGGAAGGCATCCAAGAAACTCATCCGGGGATGCCCCACAGTTGCGTCCACCAGTTGATCAATTCTGGGCATGGGGAAGGGATCCTTTGGGCAGGCTTTGTTTAGATCCGAATAATCCACGCAAACCCGCCATTTGCCATTCTTTTTCTTCACTACCACGGTATTAGCCAACCAGTCCGGGTAGAATACTTCTTTGATAGCCCCAGCCTGTTTTAGCTTATCCACCTCCTCCCTAACAGCATCAGAATGTTCCCTCGAGGATCGCCGAGGAGGTTGTTTTTTAGGAAGAGCGGACGGACTTACGTTCAGATGATGGCAGATGAAATTTGGATCCACTCCCGGAGCCTCATAAGCATTCCAAGCAAATACGTCGATGTTGCGCATCAGGAAATGCAATAGTTTCTCCCTATCTTGAATAGGGAGCTGGGCGCCGATTTGAAAAAATTTCTCCGAGTCCCCATCAATAAGAACTTTCACCAGATCCTCACACTTCGCCTCCTCGGCCCCTATGTCAGATATCGGGACCGTTGACTTTAATTGCTAGGGATCCTCGCTGGCCCGGTCCGAGGACCCTGATGCTGGTTGATGCATAATGGCCGACACCAGACATTGCCTGGCCACGGCCTGACTCCCGAGCAATTCCTCAACTTGGTCCCCGGATGGGTACTTGATTTTTAGGTGAAGGGTAGATGAAACTGCCCCGAGGGCATGGAGCCAAGGTCGCGCCATGATAGCTGTATATGGTGAGAAGGCATCCACCACGATAAAGTCCACCTCCACCACCTCCGAGCCAGCCTGAACAGGCAATCTGATCTGTCCCCTCGGAACAACTACTCTCCCATCGAAACCGACCAAAGGCGAGTCATAGCTAGTCAGATCCTCCTGCTTGAGATTGAGGCCCCTGTACAGGTCTGGATACATAATTTCAGCCCCACTGCCTTGATCTACCAGTACTCTCTTCACATCATAGCCCCCTATCCTAAGAGTTATCACCAGTGCATCATCGTGGGGCTGTATGGTCCCGGCCTTGTCCTCGTCCGAGAAGCTCAGCATGGGCTGGGGGTTGAATCTGGCCCTCTTTGGTTCCTGCCCAGGATCCCCAGGATACACCCCAGCCACCGTCATTATCCTGGAGGGGCATGACCCTGTCCTGCCTGGTGCGGCGAGAATGACATTGATTGTTCCTAAGGGAGGTCTAGAGGAATTATTACCTGGAACCCTTACGCCGGTCTGGCCTCCCTGTTCGTTAGGCTGCAATAGGAATTGTTTCAACCTGCCCTCTCGGATCAGTTGTTGCAAATGGCTCCATAGAGTCCTGCAGTCCTCGGTCGTATGCCCGGGCTCTCTATGATACTGACAATGCAGGCTCTGGTTACGTTTCGAGATGTCTCCGCTCATCTTATTCGGCCATCTGAAGTATGGCTCGTTCTTAATCTTCTCCAAGATCCGGTGTACTGGTTCTCGGAACACAGTGTTAACTGTTTGAGTAGATCTAGACCCAGCTTCTCCTCCAAATTCTCGTCGAGGTCGGTTATTGCCGTAACGATCCGACCTGAAATCCCTTCTCTCCTGAGGGATAACCTTATGCTTCCCTTTCTCCTGCAACTGATCTTCCTCGACCCTCTTATACTTATCAATGCGATCCATGAGCTGGCGAGCACTGACCACTGGCTTTCCTGTCAGGGACCTGCGTAAACCATGGTCGGCTGGCAGACCGACTTTAAAGGTTCTGACAGCCACATCGTCGAAGTCACCCTCGATCTCGTTGAACATCTCCCAGTACCGATCCGAATAAGTTCTTAGGGTTTCTCCCTCTCTCATGGATAAAGACAGCAAAGCATCCAGGGGCCGAGGAACCCTACTGTTCGTGATGAAGCGGGATCCAAAAGCTTGAGTGAGCTCTTGGAAAGAGTTGATGGAACCCGTTCTGAGGCCGTCAAACCACCTCATCGCCACAGGACCCAAACTGGACGGGAACACCTTACACATTAAGGTCTCGCTATGAGAGTATACCGCCATCTTCTGATTAAAGTAGCTAACATGCTCAACTGGATCGGTACGACCGTTGTAGAGGGTAAACGTTGGTTGGGTGAACCGCTTGGTGAGTCGCCCTGCATCAACCCGGCGTGTGAAGGGTGATTTGGATATCCGATCGAGTGCCTTGCTCATGGCATCGTTTCCCAATCCCCTAGAGGACGCGCCTCCGCCCTTGCGCTCTCGGCGATTGTCCTCCTCGTAGGAGAAAGTCTCGCTCGGGGGCGTACGTGACCTGTGCCTGTAATTGTCATCACCCTCGTCATCGGAGGAAGGATCAGAACCTGAAGGGCTTCTCTTCCTTCTCTCCCGTCGCAACTTCCTCTTCAAATGATCAATCTCCTTCTGCATGGCTTTGGCACGGTTGTCCTGCGAGACATGGGTATCGCCCCTAGACTGACCCCCGTCAGCACAGGTGGTATGCATGCTTCCTTCCTGGCCTTCCTGGAAGTGCTCTTCCCTTTGAGATCCCAACGTTTCTTGATGGTGCGGACCTAAGCCAGCCATGTTAAAGAACCTAACTATTCTAGACCACTAGCCCTTCCCACAGACGGCGCCAATTGTAGGGACACAATTTTGAGTTACTGGCCCAACGATTGATAGATTAGCCCAAAACGGGCCCCTAAACAATGAATTTGTAGAGAGTAGGTTGAGAAGGACTGGATTAAGAATGACTCAGCTCTTCAAATGGTTCGGACTAGTTCCTTCACCCTCTTTCCAATCTGTTTTACACTTGCAATCTTATATTCGTTCTACGTCCGAGGCTCCTTTTTTCTTTCGTTCTCTCTCCTTTCTTTCGATCCATTTTTCTTCCTTGTTTTTCCCCTTTTATATTTCCTCCCCTCCTTTCTTAGCCATCCACGTGTGGATTGTTTACTTCCTCTTTGGACACATGTCCCCCAGTTTTTTCCAGAAGTTGCTTCGTAGAAACAACGGGATCCTCTGCTACTGTTCAGATGTCTTCTCCACATAAATGCGGCCAGAAGATTAGCTGTGTGGCATTCAATGCGGGGTTGGCAGCCTTTCTGCTTGATATTTTGGGATATTTTCTGGATGCGTGGATCTACCACGTTTGACAAAGCCAGTGGAGACCCCTAGGGCACTTCTCTGGCCGGCCGGTTTCCAAAGTTTATCTCTACCTCGACCGTCCGAGGTGTTAATGTTCTCGGACGGATGGTCGATCTCTCCCAAGTCTTGTTTAGATTCCCCCCCGTTTATCTCGGTCATTATAGATCTGACTAGGTGGTCCTCAGCTGGGCCATGGTCCTCGACGCGCAATCTTGATCCAACACACGGGCCTATGATTCTCGTTATTTGGGCTCCACACCCAGGCCCATCTCCTCTGTTGATATTTTTGCCCCCACAACATAATATTAGTAATATATATTTTTAATATATAAAACTTATACTATCGGTCTATCCCACTCCAAATTGTGAATGCCTTTTATGAATAAAAAAAGAAAAAAAGAAAAAAGAAGAAGAAGAAGTAAAAAGGTACTTGAGTTTAGGAGTGTTGGACTTGGACCCAATCCAAGTTCCCCTAAATCTCTCACCTAGAGAATATGAAAATATAGGAGCACATACCACGGAGATTTTTTTTTTTTTTTTGATGAAAAATTAATATTTTTAAAATCTATTGGCTAATATTTGAGGATTAATTAATATGTCTGGAGTTTAATAGATATCCCTATTAGTTAAAATTCAAAGTTCTTTTTACTCTTAAGAGCCTTAAGTGACTGCCTAACTCACCTAGTAGAAGAGTCGACCCTCCTATTTTCTAATCATATTGGACACAACATTTATAACCACATATGATCGATGAGATAAAATTCAAACATGAGGTTATAAAATTATAATTCATTATAAATTTTTGGTGACAATAATTAACTAGTTCATTAGATAATTTCACTCACAGTTCTCAATATAATATATCAAAGATCTTATAATTTCACATCAAATGATTTTTTGTGTTTAGATAAATTTTAGTTACCATTTACGTGAAGTTATCTTGAAATTAGATAATAAAGATTCATTGAGAGCGCAAATTAAAACAATTTTTAAAGTTCATGGTTTTATTTTTATTTTTTTTGAAGTTTAAGTTTATATTTGTAATCATGCCAAACAATAGGGCATTGAAATTTACTTTTTATGTAATCTATTTTATTTATTTTATATTTAAAAGCTGAAGCGTAATATTCATTGTTATTACATTTCTGTTGAGTTGGTAGAATTTCGATTCATTTCAGTCCATTCGGTTCTCTTTGGTCTATTCGATTTTCTTTGGTTAATTAGGTTAATTTCGGTCTATTTTAGTCCACCTTTATTTATTTTGGTCCTCTTCGGTCCTTTTCAGTCCAATTTGGTCTATTTCGGTCCATTCAGTCTACTTCAGTCCACTACGGTCCATTTTGTTCAACTTCTGTCTACTTTGGTCTATTTCAGTCCATTTAGTCCTTTTGGTCCACTTCATAATTTGAACTTTGTGATTAAGGGCAACAAAAACAAAAGCTCGCAAGATGGAAGGAAAATCTTTTTAACTAGTAAATTGGTGTTGAATCTGTTGATAAAGGCTGCCATCTCAGCCATCCTAGACTATATTATATTATGCAGCATGTCGCTCTACTTTAAAAATTTCTAAAGAGTTGGATTGTCCTAATAGAAATTTCCTATGAAATCACTTCCTGAGAAGAGTAAAATGCATCTCATTAGTTTAAGTATAGTAGATTACTTGTTCCTCTCAGTAGCTCATAATCACCACCACTACTTACCATTAATTGCTAATAAATTAAGCTCTAACGTACAACTACTATCTTTTTTTTTTTTTCTTTTTTTTTGAGAAACTACGACTACTAGCTTTGAGTGTTAATAGACAAGAATACTATAAAATCAAATTAATTATTGTGGTTAGTTTAAGACTTTCTTTTCTTTTCTTGTCTTCAAAATGTTGCTATTACATTTGAGGTAGGGATGGAGCCAAAACTTAAAATTAGGAGAGGCCGCTTTGTTGTTGGTTGTGTGCAATGACTTCGGCTTCCGACTTTGCTGCTACTTAGTCGCTTAGCTGCTAATTGTTTAAATTTTTTTAAAGGGTCAGATTGTTTGTTTTAGGTAATATTGGTTGACTAAGCTTTATTTTTTTTTTTTTTTAGTTTTACTATTGGTAATTTTTGTTGTTGTACTAATTTTTTGGGTTTGTATATTTCTTTTTTAGATTTTAGACTTATAAATTTTTTAATGGTCTTTAAAATGAGAAAAATGTTTGAACTACAAATGTTTTAACAAATTGTTGATAATGTAAGTGATGAGCCTAAATGCGAACCAATAAAAATTTTGCTATTTTAATAGTTTGTAAAAATATTATAGAAAAATTTGTAACTATAACAATACTTTTAAAAGAATCAATAATATTTTTAAGGGAAAAAAATATAATTTTATAAAATAAAATTGCTAAAATTAGTTCTCATATATATAATAATATTTAAAAAAAAATTTTGGGGGCATTGCCCCAAGTCCAACCATGGATCCGTCCAAGGTTTGAGGTTGCTTTATTGTAGGGAAAAATTACTGATGTGAGCGAATGCGTCAGATAATATTTGTATGCAGACTCTCTTGTGATGAAAAATGTACATTTTCTTGGACTTTGACCAGAGAGTAGTCTTTTTTTGATAAAGTGACCAAAGAATAGTATGGGATAGTATTTTTTCTGATAAATTGGGCAAAGAATAGTCATTAAAAGCTATTAACTACAGTACTTTCTAGCATATTGTACCCAACGTTTTTTACTACATTCAAAATTCATTTGTTTGGCAAGGCCCGTTTGAGGTTGGAATAAACTGATTTTAGGTAATTTATTATTAATACTTTTTTTTATTATTATGTACCGTATACAGACCTTAATATGTCATGTCATGTGAATCGTTGCGAAAATAAATATGCAAAATATGATTCCCTAATAAACTTGTATTTTTATTTAAAAAAATTGTTCTCCTTTGTTACTTTAAAATGAAAAAGGTGAAGTTCCATTTGTAATGAAGTTTTGGTTTTTGATGCATTTTATATTTTATTCATATATATTTAATTAGCCCGTTGGCGTACTATTAAGAAGGAATGATAAGTAAATGATATAACATTATGTATACCTTTAAATGCACAAAAAAATTAAAATGGAACTCCAAAATGGAACTCTTTGACTCTTTCACCTTCATTTTAAATAAAAAGAAAAAGAGAAGAAATTTTTCCAAAAAGAAAAAAGAAAAATTTTATGGATACAACATTTTTCACTTTTTTCTTGTTAACATAACCTCTTGAGATTGATACAAAATAAAAATGAGATTAAATTTATAAGGATGTAGTGTAAAACTCAAATTTTATCTCTTTAATCTCAATATCCCGTATCATCATATTACATTTTAAAGAATAGTAACACCCACACACAATCAATTCTAATATCTATTTGAAAATTCAATTTAACTATGAGTTTATTGAAATATTATTATATGTGATAAAATATATTAAATTTTAAATAAAAATTTGATATGACTATTTTTTATCAAATAATATAAATCATGGGTTTTATACCTCATCTTTACCAAATTCGGAATTAATAAAAATACCTCAAAAGTTGAGAGAGATTGACAATGTAAAAATACCGCAAAAGAGTCTGCATGCAATATTGTCTCACGCATTCGCACACATCACTTTAAATTTTTCCTTAACCTTGACGCAGTCGCTCTCACATAACAATATAACAATTTTTTTTTCCTACTATAAAACAACCCCAAATGTTGCTGCCTTAACCAACCACACATTAATTAGTTTCATTTAACAGTAGTCTTGTCTAGCTATCTCAAAGTTTTCTCTCTATATTTTAACACTTAAGAGAAAGAAGTAGTAGGAGCTTAATTTCTTAGCAATGGCAAGTGGTGATGATGATGAGCAAGTAAGAAACAAGCAAGTGATCTTCAAGGACTATGTGTCTGGTTTCCCCAAAGAATCAGACATGTACGTAAGTACCAGTGGTACCACAAGATTGAAGGTCCCAGAAGGTTCCAATGGGATTGTGGTGAAGAACCTCTACCTGTCCTGTGATCCCTACACCCGGAACCGCATGTCGAAGCCCGACACTGGCAATTATTACGTCGACTACTTGAAGCCCGGTTTGGTGAGTCAAAGAGTCCCTCACTTTTTCCATACGAGTTTTATTTATAATTAAAAAATCTGTTTGTTTAAGTGGAAAACTTTGTGTAAAAATAGGTTTTTTGTATTGTTCAATATTTGATAACATCAGAAGTATGACTTTCAAGAAAAAAAAAAAATTTTCACTAATAATTTTGAAAAACATCTTTATCTCATTATAAATTAAATAAGAGAAGTTAGAAACTCGTTTTCTAACTCATTTAAGAATGCTACCAAAAATAGAAAATTTAGATAGTTTTATATATAAAAAGTGTTTTTTTGAAAAATACCACATTTTCTTGAAAATATTACGTCTAACCAAACAAAGACAAAATCACTTTCACATGCACTTATTTGCACCATCATTAATACTACTTTTATTAATACTAATTATACCACTACTTTCACATAACTCCATCATTAACACCTCTTTTATATAAACCAATCAACATGCCACCTTAACGATCACCCTCAGAGGAAGAATTCACTAATGAAATCAAATTATAAAATAAAAAATTACCCAATCCTAAATTGTTACTTCCAATAGAACTTACTATAGTGAACCCACAAGCTTACAGCAGTACCTTGACTGTGTTGTTTGTTGCAGCAACTTGCATGTAATCACCAATCCTTAAATCTTCAGTTTGTTGGGGATGGAAGAGTTAAAAAAATTTACATCTACTATGATTTATGAAGGGGTTGTGTACATTAATAATGACCTTAATGTTGAAATTATGCAGCCCATTAATGGACTTGGTGTGGCTAAAGTTTTGGATTCTGGGCACCCAAATTTCAAGAAAGGCGACTTAGTTTGGGGAAATACTGGATGGGAAGAATACAGTTTGATTACAGATTTTCAGCTCTTGTTTAAAATCCAACACACTAACGTGCCTCTGTCCTACTATACTGGCATTCTTGGTAAGCCGATTTTCTTTCCCTTTTGATATACATGAGAGATGAAATAAAATTTTTTATGAAACTATTCAAGTATATGAGGCAAATCATTGTGTGTTAAGTTCACCTAAATCATTACAGTTATGGTGATATGTAGAAGGGATTTTCTTCATGTTGGATTTCATCTTCTTTAAAGCGGCATAATCATGACTGCTCTTGTTAAGTTTGTTGATACACATCTTTTTCCTGCTTGATCTACCTTCATGAGATAATCTTGTAAAACCCAATTATTTGAAGTAGCCTACCCCCAACGGCTTTCAAAATTCTTGGTAAAATTATAAAAGAAGAATACAAAATTTTCTAATCCTTAGTAATTCTCCATACATTATAATAAAGTGGTTAGTTTTATATCCAAAATAAAACTTAATTATTATTGATTCTTATGGTGAGTCTGATTGTAGAACTAAGTTGCAAGTGGGAAAAATTATTTTAATTGCCAGTATTAACTCACCGTTGAAGATCACATCTTGCTAGTATTTTAGCTAAGTTTTTAAATATGAAATGTTATGTCTTTCCTGCTGCCAAAAGCTCATTTAACATTTTCATTATGTGTAGGTATGCCTGGTTTAACTGCTTATGGTGGTTTTTATGAGGTATGCTCTCCTAAAAAAGGAGATACTGTCTTCATTTCAGCAGCTTCTGGGGCAGTTGGTCAGCTTGTTGGGCAGTTTGCAAAGCTGTTAGGTTGCTATGTTGTTGGAAGTGCTGGAAGCAAAGAAAAGGTGACTTGAATATGAGTGCTCAATGCTTCAATTCAATTAATATGTTCTGTTTATATCATGATGTGCTTGATCTAATTGGTTGTGTCCTTCAACTAATCTGCATTCCATCCATGGCATTTCTACTGTTCATAGCCTCCTTAATTCCTAAATGGACAACTCTCTTCTCTAATGGGTAGGCATAATTGCATTTGTCTAAATACGCATGTAAGTGGACAAAATACTAGTGAACCATTACAGTCTAACTCAAATTGTTTTCCCCAATAAATAGTAAGAATTTTTCATATAAAATTCACCATTTCCTTAGGCTGCCAAAAGGCAAAAAGAAGTAAAATATATGGAACAAAAAAACTTGACATGTTTCACAGAAGTAGTCAGGACACTTCTGTTTAGTCAACTCTAACACTCATTCTTATTGTAGATATTCTATTTTCTTTACCTAAGATTTGCACAGAACTATTTGAATGTAATTTTTTTTATAGTAAGTATATATGACTGTTAATTTGAAAATTGTTTTGCTATTGATGATTTGTAAGCATGCAAACTGACACTATAACAAGTATAAATGTATATGTTTATCAATATTAACAAATCTGTCCGGTACATTGTGTCTAAATATCGTAAGTCACCATGCCAAAGATAAAATATTCAGGTCAACATATGCCACCCTTATCCATTTCCATAAATCAGGAAAGATATTGATCACTCTAGCTGATTGCACACTTTGGCAATTTTTAATCTCATTTCAGAGTTGGTGTGCCTGACCAGAATGGGCAGCTGCAAAAACTAATATTTTTTTGGTTCGCTTTTGATTTTTTTCCTTGATGCTTTTCTGCTACAAGGTTGATTTGCTGAAGAACAAATTCAAGTTCAATGAGGCTTTCAACTATAAAGAAGAACCTGACTTGGATGCAACTTTGAAAAGGTTAGTGGTAATTTAAGTTCTAATCAAAATACAAACTTTTATTTCAGTCTTTAACAGGGACACTGGATTGATACTGGAGTAAACATTGGACATCCCTTCATATATAATGCCTTTGAAATTTTTGTGTTACAAAACATGGTTTTATTTTGATTACTGATTGTCCAAACTCTCACATGTGGACCCAGACTCCATTTTAATAAATGGGGTTCAACACATTTCATTTTCATCTTTTTAAATGGAAGGTAGAGTTTCATAGTCTATGACCACTTGTTCTAATACCAAGATAAATGTTGAATTTAATCACTTAATCATTTTTCTTAAATATTTTTGATTAATTTCTCTATTTCATTCCATCTTTAGAAATACAGGGATCTCTAATAGGGTAAATAAGGAAATTGTGTTGGGTTTTGACCATTTGACAACTGCTTTCCAATTCTGTTTCAAAAAGAGAGAGAGAGAGAGAGAGAGGGACAGAAAACGAAACTAATGGGAAAAAATAAGGAAGGAGTATGATATATTAAGTTTTAGTCTATTTACACGGGAAACCAAGAGTATTTTTTACTTCTTTTACTTTATCACATGTGCTAGTCTCAATCTACTGTGAATGCTGTATTGTTTTTCCAGGTACTTTCCGGAGGGTATTGACATTTACTTTGAGAATGTTGGGGGAAAGATGCTTGATGCAGTGCTACTGAACATGAGAGCCCATGGTCGCATTGCTGCTTGTGGCCTGATCTCACAGTACAACCTTGACAAGCCTGAAGGTGTGCACAATTTAATGCACCTGATTTACAAACGGATTCGAATGGAAGGATTCGTGGTTTTTGATTACTTTCACCTCTACCCAAAGTTTCTGGAGTTTGTTCTGCCTCAGATTGCTGAAGGGAAGATTGTGTATTTGGAAGACATAGCTGAAGGCCTCGAGAGTGGCCCGTCAGCACTTGTTGGGCTATTTGCTGGTCTCAATGTTGGCAAACAGGTAGTTTTAGTTGCTCGGGAATGATTGACTTCATGACCAAATGCTTTAGGTCCCTTGGAAGCTTTCTACAGCAAATAAATCTTGTACTTCTATACCTTTTAAAGAAGTGTTCAGGTATCAGTGTTCATTAGGAAGTGTGTTTCCTAAAAAGATGTTTTGCCCCTGAAGTCACGGATTTCTTTCCCCAGATAGATATTTGTCATTGTTTTTCCTAAATAAATTTTGTCATTGAGGTCACGAACTAGCAGATGTTATTGATCTTGCAAGCACAAATACATAGCCATGTGGATTGTTTTTTGATATAAAGGACCTAGTACTTTTATGAACTTTATACTCCTCATTTATACACTATATAATGGACCTTGGATTTGATGAACTTCTTCTGAAACCTGTTGGATTATCTTACTAGCGGTTGATATGCATGTGGAAATTTAGATCCTAACATCTATTATCAAAGTGCTCTCTTAAGTAATCATACTTTTTCATCTGTCATCTATGTATGAGATTTGTTATCTTGGCTGTTGGTGGCTTCCATGTGTTTAGAGTTGTGATCGAGCCAGTTGTAGGCAATGGTGGGTGTTTGAACTTGATTCATTAACATTTTGAAAGGTTTTGGACAAGTATTTTATCAAAAAATTTTAGAATTGAGAATATCTAATCGGGTTTAGTTATAGGTTGTTTAAGTTTTGTTTCACTTGTTTTTTTTCAAGATAGTAGGAGGAACACCTAATTATTGAGTAGATCTTGAGTAAAATGGTTATACAACCCTAAAAATATTAGCATGGCACACATACTACAGCCACAATTACTGATTTGCAAGTGTAGTCAACACTCTTCAGTGACAAAGGAAACACATGATTGAGATTGAATAGAAAAGAACCATAAAACACAAAAGAATTATTGCATGAACTTAGTATGTTGAAGTGAATTTGTGCTTGTAACATCAATAAGATCTGCTATTTCTGAAATTCATGACATCTACATATTAAACTCAATTCTTTACCACATCGTTCATTTGCAGTAAGAATCTCCAAGGGACCTAGAGCTTTTGGTCATGAAGTCAATCATTCATGAGCAATTAAAACGACCTTTTTACTAACATTGGGGCCAGAAAATAGCCCAACAAGTGTTGCTAGGCCACATATACAATCTTCCCTTCAGCAATGTGAGGTAGAACCAAATCCAGAAACTTTGGATAGAGGTGATAGTAATCAGAAACCACAAATCCTTCTATATGAACCCGCTGCATTACCAGGTGTATTAAATTGTGCACACCTTCTGGCTTGTCAAGGTTGTACTGTGAGATCATGCCACAAACAGCAATGCGACCATGGGCCCTCATGTTGAGTAGCACTGCATTAAGCATCTTTCCCCCAACGTTGTCAAAGTAAATATCGATATGCTCAGGAAAGTACCTGAAAAAGAAATACAGCATTCACACTAGATTGAGACCAGCAAATATGATATAGAATTCCAAAAGACTCTTGGTTTCCAAAGTAAACAGAGTAAAACTTAGCGGCTGCATTATTGTTTATCATCTTTTCCTTTATTTTTTACATTATTTTTTTTAATGTAGGCATGAAATAGAAAAATTAATCCACAATTAAACCATGTTTTTTTTTCCTGTAAAGTTTCTATGGCTTAAAATATATATGAAGGGATGTCCGCTTTCTTGAGAACAAGGATGTCCAATGTTTACTTCAGTATCAAACCTGTGACCCTGTCAAAGACGGAAATGAATTCTATATTCTAATTGAAACATATACAACTAATAATGTGTTCAAAGCTGCATCCAAGACAGGCTCTTCTTTATAGTTGAAAGCCTTGAAGAAATTCAATTTGTTCTCAGCGACCTTGTTGCAGGAAAAAAAGAAAAAAAGAAGACAAATGCTGCTTAGTGAGGTTGCCTACTCTGGTCAAGCACACCAACTCCTAAATAAGATTTAAAATTGCCAGTGTGGAAGGGAGATCAATATCTATTGTGAATTGTAAAAATGGACAAGGGTGGCATATTTAGACTTGAACATTTTGTCTTTGGCATGTGACTCACAAATAATTAGACACATTATAGGACAAGTATGTTGATATTGATTGCTAAACATATATATATATATATATATATATAAACTTGTTATAGAGTCTGTTTGTAAGCATATGAACCATTAATAGGAAGACAATTTTCAATTTAATAACCATATATATACCATAAAATATGCATAAAAATCAAATGGTTTTGTGTAAATCTTTGGTAAAGCAACTGGATTCTATACACTTCAAGTGAGTGTTAGAAATGACTAAAAAAAGTGCTCTGTCCACTTGCGAAACATGCAAAATTTTCTTGTTCCTTCTATTTTTTTTTCCCAAAGTACATGGCAAATTGGGCAAAAATAATTGTGTTAGACTACAATTGTTCACTAGTTTTTGTATGCTTTTATATCTAGTAAGACGAATGCAATATATCAACAGTAAAACTGCTTTGGATCAAACGCAGATTAGTTTAAGGAATCAACCAATTGGATCAAGCACATCACGGTATAAACAGAACGGAATATATTTATTGAATTGAAACATTGAGCACTAATATTCAGAAAGCCACCTTTTCTTTACTTCCAGCCCTTCCAACAACATAGCAACCTAACAGCTTTACAAACTGCCCAACAAGCTGACCAACTGCCCCAGAAACTGCTGAAATGAAGACATGATTGCCTTTCTTAGGAGAGCAAACCTCATATCACCAGCATGAGCAGTTAAACCAGGCATCCTACACATAATGAATGTCTTAAAATTAGCTTTAGGCGCAAAGCAAGACATAATATTACTAGCTAAAGTACTAGCAATATGTGACCTTTAATGGAAATAATGACTAGGAGATGGCCTCAATCTCCAGATATAATTTTAAGGTAGTTAAGTTCAGACAGGAAGTTAAATGACTTTTTTCCCACTTGCAACTTATTTACAATCACTCAAAATAAGAATCAATAGTAAATAAGTTTTTATTTTCAATAAACAACTAACTACTTTATTAAAATGTATATAGAGGTACTATGAATTGAAAATTTTCGTATTCTTTTTTTATAATTGTGTGAGATGAAGAATTTTGAAAGCCATCTAGGGTAGGCTACTTGAAATAATTAAATTTTACAAGATTATCTCATTAAGGTAGATCAAGCAGGAAGAATGTGTGTATCAACAAAGATCTTGACCACAAAATTAACTAGAACAATCGTGATTATGATGTTATAATGGAAGATGAAATTCAACATCACGAAAATCTCCTGTTCCTTTGGATCACATATCACCATAACCATAATAATTTTTGTTGAACTTAACACACATTGATTTTCCCCATATATTTGAGTAGTTTCCTAGAATTGTATATTTCAGCTCTCAACTCAAGTATATCAAAAGGGAAAGAAAATCGGCTTACCAAGAATGTGAGTATAGTAGGACAGAGGCACATCAGTGTGTTGGGTTTTAAACTAGTGCTGAAAATCGGTAATCAAACTATATTCTTGCCATCCAGTACTTCCCCAAACTAAATCGTCTTTCTTGAAGTTTGGATGCCCAGGATCCAAAACTTTAGCCACACCAAGTCCATTAATGGACTGCAAAATTTCAACATTGAAGTCATTATTAAGGTACAAAACTCCTTCATAAATCATAGTAGATGTGAATTTTCTTCTAGTTGGCCAAAAGATCTATGATAGTCATAGTGACTTGCAACTAATTTCTTCAAAAATTACCGCAAATTGGACAAAATGCAACTTGACCATTTTTGGACTCAAATTCATAACATATCTTTATCTCTATATATAGTAAATTTAATGGTATTTTGAATGTATTTGATTGACTAATGACTTTACAATTCATAAAAATTAGATTCATGTCACTTCTAGTGTATTAATAAGATTTTTACCCTTGATACCTTATCATCTGTTTTCCTTTAGCTAAAGAGAGCCAAACTTTAGTTATACCCGATATAACTCTTATGGTTAATGACTATATCATCTATAGATATAAATTCATTTTTTGTGGATGTAAAGATTCCAATATTTCAACTTGTCTCACCCAAGCATGTACCCAACTTAGCTGATATGTCTACAACAACTGTATACATCAATCAGCTTGGTCTTGCACCCCCCATTCTGGAAACCCCTTTAGATGAACCACAAACAAAGCTCCTAATTGTGAAACAGTTAAGTTCAACCACAGTTTTCCTTGTCACTCTCCAACTATAGCAATTAACCATCCTCCTCTTGCCTTCTCTGTTTAGATAAAAAGACTGACAATTATTAGGAACAAGCGTCATAAGTTGAAATCATCTCTAAACAAAAAGACATTCTCTCGCATTGACTATCACACCAATGCTTATACACATAAACCAAAGAATTTTATTTATACATTAGTGCACTTACTACAGTAATAGGTTCAACCTCCAAAGAAGCTTTGCTTCTAAATTTCTACAGTGACCATAAAGCAGAGAGAAGATCATAAAAAGTCATCCAAAATTTATTTAGGTCTTGAATTAGCATAAAGTTATAAAAAGTTTCTCATATCTTACTAAACATTTAATGATTTACTTTATATTTATTTAAACTTGTAGTTGACTTTTTGTTAATGATATACTATAATGGTTTAGTTAGTTCATAAAATTTCCATAGTTACTTTCGAATAATATTTAGAACAATTAGTAAATGAAACACAAGGCCACGGAATCTAGTGGTGAAGTAGGGAGCTAATTACCAGGATCAAATAAGAAGACGAGTTTAATCAACAACTTCCCACCAAGCCATGTCAATTAAAGCATATAACAAAAGCATTTCAATTCTAGCAGAGCAAATCACAAAACAAGAAATAGTTCAGTTGTTGGGAAATGAGACAGACTTAGAGTCTGTTTGAGATCCGTTTATTTTACTGAAAGCCTGAAATTAAAAATTTCTTACTGAAAGTACCGTATGTTAGGATATATGTGGAACTTGTTATGAACATATGTCATTTAGAATTGGCTAATCATTTGACAAAACACACTTTACTTGTATTTTAGTAGATCTAGGATGGTTTAAGTCTTCTAGCAACATTGTGTTCAAGTCAAGAGTTAAAGCCATGCAAGTCTATTCAAGAATCAAATGAAGAATTGCTGTATTTTAAAGCTTGACAGATTGGATCTCTCAAGGTTTAAAAGAAGCTTTTTGCCCAAAGCTTGACAGATACCCTATCTATCGAGGTTTACGAAAATCAGATTTTCAGATCTGTTTTTCACGCATATCCAAGCTATTTATGTAGGGTTTCTTTTCTCACAATCCTAGACATATATAAGGATTATTTTAAGGACCGTCTAAGGTGATACAACTTGATGCAAAGTGATTATTCACTCAAATTGTAACCAGAGACAATTTTCCCTAGTTCATCTTTCTCTTGAAGAAGCTGTTGTGTTTGTACGTCGTAGGGTTTTGTAACCAAGGAACTTCTTGATCTTCATCATGTGGATGAACTGAAGAACTTCGCAGCTAACATCTTTCTCAAGTTGGTGTGTAAGCCACGTCATGGGATCCGCGTATCGATTGGTTAGTCACGTACTGGGAGTTGTGCATTGAAATAAAAGATTGTCACTACATTGCAAGTTCAATTGTGTATTGGGGTAATGGTTCAATTGTAGGTTGGTATAAGATACTGAGATTCTTTTACTTGCAACCGCTTGTTTTGATAATAGTATATTTTCGGGAATTGTGACCTTAAATTCACCTGGTGGGGTTTTGCCTAAGTGGTTTTCTCCATTCGTAAACAAATCACCTATGTTAAATTTATTTTCCGCTGCATTTAGTTATTTTGTGATTTGTTTGTGCTACCACACGTATTGCATGTTAAATTGACTTAATTAATTTACTTGGCTAATTAATTGGTTAATTTACCCAATGGATCAATACATTCTTGGCCTATCACTGTAGATAAAAATAAAAGTTAGCTAAAATAGTATAGTAGAACCCATTAACAGTACCAAAAAGTGCAGTGGGGCCCATGAATAGTAGCAAAAATAAGCTGAATAGTAAAATAAGTTGATTTTTTAATTTAGAGCCAAACGCACGCTTACAAATTGTAAGTGGAAATATATTGCGCTTTTGGTTTGTGTCGTATGGGACTTGACTTTTGGAAGTTGATTTCCATGTAAAATTTATACATCATTACTAGACTGAAGTAGATTGAATTAAACCGAGTGGATCGCAATAGACCAAAGTGAATTGAAATGCTAAGCTAATGTTGCTTTAAATTCAAAATTATTTAGCAAGGCCTGTCATGTGTGAGGTTGGAAGAAAATCACTATTAGGTAATCTATTATTGATACCATTTTTATTATTTACAATATACCAACTTAAAGATGTCGTGTGAATGGTTGTGAAAAAAAATGTGAAAAATATTGTGGCCTAATAAACTTATTTTTTATATTTTTTATTTATAAAAAATTATTCTCCATTTTACTTTAAAATGAAGAAGGTGAAGGAGTTCCATTTTTAGTGAAATTTTAGTTTTTATGCATTTTATATTTTATTTAGGGGTAATTACACTCACATTCCTTGAGGTTTGGGAGAATGACACTCCACCCCAAACTTGAAGGGGAAAAAATTCACCTCCTTTAAGGTTTTTAATAGATAAATACTCTCCCACCCTTTTGTTTATATTAGTAATTAAATATTCTAAATTTTTATAAGAAATTCTTTACAAAAGTTTAACCATGAATAGTAAAAAAAATAACTAATAAATTTAGAATAAAGATTCAAAATTTATCAATTATCAAAACACTTGCAACCGCGAATCTTTCCATAACCTGTTGAAAAAAGAAAAAAGAATAATTCACATTTAATATTTTAAAATAAACTTTATTTAAAAAATTAAAATAAAAAATTTTAATGATGAAATAAGATAATTTTAGAAACATGTCCTTAAGTAAAGGGCTAGTTAGTGCGCAACATTTTGAATATTAATTTAATAAAGTTTTTTTCAATTCAATGTCTAAATGGAAAGTGTTTTTTTCCTTCAAGTTTGAGGTGAAGTGTCATTTCTCCCAAATCTTAAGGAAGGAGAATGTAATTACCCATTTTTTTTATATATAATTTTAATTAACCCATTGGAATACTAATAAGAAGGAATGATTAAAAAATAAAAATTAAAAAAAAAATCTGAAAATTGGAATCATAATTAAATGATATAACATTATGTATGCCTTAAAATGCATAAAAAACTAAAATTTCACTCTAAAATGGACCTCTTTCGCCTTCTTCATAAATTTAAATAAATAAATAAAAAAGAAGGAAGAAGAAGATTTTCCAAAAATATTAAAAATAAAGTTTAGGGACAATATTTTTCATATTTTTCTTGTTTATATAACCTCTTGATAATTTATATTGGTACATAATAAAAATAAACGCTATTAATATATAGCTTTGAAAAACCTATATTCAATTTTTTTTTTAAATTGAGTTTCTTTTTAGTAATTAAATTTTTTTCAAAGGTTGGCCCATCTTAGTAGCCCATTTTGTTTGATGTTTTGAGTCTTTCTTTTGTTGTGTCTTGGGCTCAGGTCCATCCGTGTCTTGTTTTGTTTTGTCTTGGGCCTTAGGCCCATCCTTGTTTTATCTAGGGGCATTAAGCCCACCTTTGTGTCGACTTGGGACTTAAGCCGATCCTCATCTTGTCTAGGGGCATTAAGCCCACCGTTGTGTCATTTTGGACCTTAGGCCCATCCTCATCTCATCTAAGGGCATTATGCCCACCTTTGTCTCATTTTGGGCCTTAGGCCTATCCTTTGTTGTGTCTTGGGCTTTGGCCCATCCGTGTCTTGTCTAGCGGTTGTAGGCCCATTCTTAGTTTTGTCTAAGCTTTGAGCTTTCCTTGTTTTCGTTTTAGGGCCTTAAGCCCATGTCGTGTCATCTAGGGTTGTTACCTTATCTTGTCTTTTGTTTAGGTCTAAGGCCCACTCTAGCTTGTCTAGGAGCATTAGGCCCATATCTTGTCAAGTTTGTCATCTTTTTAGTTTCTCCATTGTTGCGTCTTCAAGTTTTTTTCTTTTTGGTCTTATCTTCTTGGGTCTTGTCTAAAATTTATGTTCTCATTTTGGGGGGTATGGTTAAGCGGGAATTGAATATAGTTATTGTTGGTGATCTTCATGAAACATCTCTCATAAGGATAAATCTCTTGTAGGTGGCCCATCAATACTCGTAAAAAGAATCTTGCACAACCCTCTTGGTCTCATACCTCTGATAATGGAATCATAAGAACTGAGCTTATTTTTGTTGACCAAATGGCAGAAAGTGACCAAGATATTGTGAAGCAAGTAGAGGAAATTGTTGTAAGGATGATTGCTCATATCCTTGAGAGGTTATTTTGTCTTGAGAGTATTTGGACCAAACATGAATAATTAGGGCAAATAGTCCAAGATCTTATCTTTAATAGATATGATGAGGGGAAAAGGAAGCTAAGTTACCCAAAGGAATTTAGGACAAGTAACTCGTGCAGAGGCAAGCCGAATGATGTTACTATTGTTCATGCTAGCAATGGACCAAGGGAGCTAACCTCACTGGGCATGCCTTTGTCGACGGCATTCCAGGATTTATCAAGCAAAGGAATTGTGAAGCCATTGGATCTTGGAAGTTATATTCCAAATTACAATGCAAGTGAGTATCGCAAGTACCATTAGAGCTATAGTCATTCTACTAATAAGTGTACTCGTCTCTGTCATAACATTAAAGACTATTCAATTTGGTAAAATCCCTAAGCCACCCATCAACATCCCAAACATCAAGACTAATTCTCTCCCTGACTACCACAGCACCCTGCATTCTTGAAATCCCTTTAGATGAACCATCAACAAAGCCTCTAATTTTGAAACAATTAACCACAGTTTTCCTTATCTTGACTTCTCTGTTTAGATAAAAAGACACTCCAAAAGACATCTATCTTTAAATAAAAAGACATCTTTTCTCTCACATCAACAGTCGTAGCAATCTTTACACGCATAAAGCAAAGATTTTATTTATACACTAGTACACTGACAACAGTAATAGGTTCATAAAAGAGATTTTTTTTTTTTTTTTTTTTTTTTTTTTTTTTTTTTTTGTTGAGAAGAAGATCATAATAGAGTACGTTAACCAAATTTTATGAAGTCCTGAATTAGCATAAGAAGATTATATAAAACATTTCTCATATCTTATACTAAAAATTTTATAATTTACTTTTTATTTTTGCATGCTTAAACTTGTAGACGATCATAATAGAGTTAACCAAATTTTATGAAGTCCTGAATTAGCATAATAAGATTATATAAAACATTTCTCGTATCTTATACTAAAAATTTTATAATTTACTTTTTATTTTTGCATGCTTAAACTTGTAGTTGACTTTTCCTTAATGATATACTATATATAATGGTTATTTAGCTCATAAAATTTGTCATTCTCAAAAAAAAAAAAAAAAAAAAGCTCATAAAATTTCTATATTTACTTTTGAATAATATTTAGAACAATTAGTAAACGAAATACAAGGCCACGGAATCCAGTGGTGACGGAAGGAACTAATTACCAGGAGCAATAAGAAGACGAGTTTGACCAACACCTTCCCACCAAGCGTAGAAACTAGAAGGTACTCATTTAATGACTATTCTTTAAATGAGTAGAAACTAGAAGGTACTCAATAGGTTTGAAAACTGTATAATCGTAGAAACTAGAAGGTACTCATTTAATGACTATTCTTTGGCCAAAGTTGATAGAGATTGACAACGTAAAAATACTGCAAAAGAGTCTGAATGCAATATTGTCTGACGCATTCGCACACATCACTAAAAAATAAAAAATTTTCCTTAACCTTGAGTCCTCGACTTCACTAATTTTTTAGTCCAAATTTTTTGTCACACTTTTCTTGCTTTTACTCTATATTCTACCAATAAAAACTTGCTACGTATTCACCTAATTAATTAAATACTCTAATTATTGACTTATTAATACTACCGTTATTAATTAATAGTGCTATTTAATTAATTAGGTGAACACATAGTAAGTTTTTATTGGTGGAGTATAGAGTAAAGCAAGAAAAGTGGGACAGAAGATTTGAATTCCTAATTTTTTCCTTCTATAAAACAAACCCAAATGCTATTGCGTTAAACCAACCACACATTGATTTGATTTCACAGTAATCTTGTCTAGTTATCTCATAGTTTTCTCTCTATATTTAACTCTTAAGAGATAGTAGTAGGAACTTAATTTGTTAGCAACGGCTAGTGGTGGTGATGATGAGCAAGTGAGAAACAAGCAAGTGATCCTAAAGGACTACGTGTATGGTTTCCCTAAAAAATTAGACATGTCTAGAGAAGTCTAAATCTTTTGTCCCACTTTTCCTACTCCACTCTATACTCCACCAATAAAAATATGTCACATGTTCATGTAATTAATTAAATACTATCATTATTGACTTATTAATACTACTGTTATTAATTAATAGTAGTATTTAATTAATTAGGTGAACATGTGACAAGTTTTTATTGGTGAAGTATAGAGTGGAGCACAAAAAAGTGGGACAGAAGATTTGGACTTGTATGTGAGTACCAATGGTACCATAAAATTGAAGGTCCCAGAAGGTTCAAATGGGATTGTGGTGAAGAATCTCTACCTGTCATGTGATCCCTACATCCGGAACCTTATGAAGAAGCCCATTACAGAAAATCATTACATGGAATCCATTGACTACTTGAAGCCCGGTTTGGTGAGGATGCATCACATCTTTTACATAATTAAATAATGGCATACCTTCTAATAACTTTAGCTAACCATCAATTACATAATTGCATGTTCTATTCAATCTCACCACTCACCTAGGGGTGGCAATTCTTGACACAACCCGTGAACATGAAATGAACATGACACGGATTTTTGAGAGTAAAAGTTCGGGTCAACCCGCAATTGACACTATTAGACATAGTTATTTATTCACGTTGCGACAATATGATCCACTTTAACACAACCTGTTTCTCCGGTATAATAATTAAATATTGATATTATGAGTTATAGGTATCTTGATGTTATGAGTTATCTCTTTGTATAAAAATTTTTGTTTATTAAATTTAAAACAATATTAATTAGGTCAAAAATGTTGAAATGGGTCATGCTTGAAGTGGGTTAAATGGGTTGTATTTGTGTCAACCCAACACAACTTGTTTAATATTCAACGGGTTGAAATGTGTCATGTTGCATTCATGTCAACCCAACATGAGTTCTTTATTAATTAGCATGTCCAGTAGGTTGTGTTGTGCTAACCAGTCTCATAAACAAGTTGTGTTAGGATTGAAGGGTCATAACACAGTTATTAAGTGCACGGTTGTGTTTGTGTCAAACTATTTAGTTGAATACTCCTAACTCAACATGACAACAACATGAATTCCCAAGGCTTGATCAATCGAGTGGTGTCAAGCCAGGAGACGAGCTGAAGTGAAGTTGGATCGGTAGAGTTCAGTAGAGCTAGTAGTTTTTTTGAGCAGTTCATGAGCAGACTTTGTAGTCTTTGTTTTGCTCTTCAAACTCAACTCTTAGACCCCACAGACTTACGAATGTACTCAACACAAGGTACCATGGAAAATGTTTGGATACGCTGCAAAAAACACTTGCACGGCAACACCTGTACTATATATTGAAATAGTTTGTCCGTAGAATTGTTTCCACAGGTTCCCCTTCTTTTAGTCTATCTACATTCCAGGAAATTCATATGCTCCATGGATGGAGCAAAAATTGGAGTCTTGGTCAGAGCAACTCGCCCCAATCTATTACTAGACATAATTGGGAGAAGCTCGTGGGTGACATGAATCTAATTCTTATGAATTGTAAAGTCATTAGTCAATTAAATACATTCCAAACACCATTTAATTTGCTATATATAGAGATAAAGATATGTTGTGAATTTATGTTCAAAAAATGGTCAAGCAGCATTTTGTCCAATTTACAGTAATTTGTTGCAAGTCACTCTCAATTTCTATAATCAATTTATTTAATTTGAACAAATATAATGATAGGTTTTGGTACATTAATAATGACCTTAATGTTGAAATTATGCAGCCCATCATTGGACTTGGCGTGGCTAAAGTTTTGGATTCTGGGCATCCAAGTTTTAAGAAAGGCGACTTAGTTTGGGGAAGTACTGGATGGGAAGAATATAGTTTGATTACAAATTCTCAGTTCTTATTTAAAATCTAACACACTAACGTGCCTCTCTCCTATTATACTGGCATTCTTGGTAAGCTGATTTTCTTTCCCTTTTGATATACTTGAGAGAGGAAATAAACAATTCTATGAAACTAATCAAGTATGTATATGAGGCAAATCATTGTGTGTTAAGTTCACCTAAATTATTATAGTTATGATGATATGTACAAGGGATTTTCCTGATGTTGGATTTTGACCTTCGTTAAAACAGCATAATCATGACTGCTCTTGTTAAGTTTGTGGTCAAGATGATTCTGATTATCAGAAAAAGGGTGCTATCTGTGACAGTTGATACACACCCTTTTCTAGCTTGATCTACCTTTATGAGATAATCATGTAAAATTCGATTATTTGAAGTAGGCTACCTCCATTGACTTTCAAAATTCTTAGTACAATTAAAGCAGGAACACAAAATTTTCTAATCCTTAGTACTTCTTTTTACATTATAATCAAGTGGTTAGTTTTACATCCAGAAGAAAGCTTGATTACTATTGATTCTCATAGTAAGTTGCAAGTGGAACATTATATACAAAATTTTCTAATCCTTAGTACCTCTTTATTCGTTATAATCAAATGTCACCATTAATGATCGCATCTTGCTAGTATTTTTGCCAAGTTTTTTAATATGAAATGTTATGTCTTGCCTACAGCCAAAAGCTCATTTAACATTTTCTTTATGTGTAGGTATGCCTGGTTTAACTGCTTATGTTGGGTTTTATGAGATATGCTCTCCTAAAAGAGGAGAGAATGTCTTCATTTCAGCAGCTTCTGGGGCAGTTGGTCAGCTTGTTGGGCAGTTTGCAAAGCTGTTAGGTTGCTATGTTGTTGGAAGTGCTGGAAGCAAAGAAAAGGTGACTTGCTGAATGTGAGTGCTCGATGCTTCAATTCAATTAATATGTTCTGTTTATAACATGATGTGCCATATCTAATTGTTTGTCCTTCAACTAATCTGCATTCCATCCAAAGCATTTATACTGTTCATAGACTTCTGAATTCCTAAATGGACAACACTCTTCTCTAATGGGTAGGCATAATTGTATTTGATTAAATAAATATTTTAAGTGTACAAAATACTAGTGAACCATTGCAATCTAACTTCAATTGTTTTCCCCATTAAATAGTAACTAGTTTTCATACATAATTCGCCTGTCCTTAGGCAGCCAAAAAAATAATAAAAGAAATAAAATAAAATATAAGGAACAAAGAAAAAAAAAAACTTGGCATGCTTCACAAAAGTGGTCAGGATACTTTTGTTTAGTAAACTATAACACTCATTTGTATTGTAGAAATTCTATTTTCTTTACCTAAGATTAGCACAGAATTATTTAAGTGTAATTTTTTTTATAGACAGTAAATATGGTTATTAATTCGAAAATTGTTTTGCTATTGATGATTTGTAAGCATGAAAACAGACACTATAAGAAGTATAAATGTATATGTTTACCATGCCAAAGATATTGTTACTCTTGTCCATTTCCACAACCCATAAAAGATATTGATCACTCTTGCTGCTTGCTCACTTTGGCAATTTTAAATCTTATTTAAGAGTTGGCAAGCCTGACCAGAATGGGCAGCCTCACTAACCAGCAGTTTTCGGTTTTCTTTTGTTTTTCTATTTTATCCTTTTCTGTTACAAGGTTGATTTGCTGAAGAATAAATTCAAGTTTGACGAGGCTTTCAACTATAAAGAAGAGCCTGACTTGGATGCCACTTTAAAGAGGTTAGTAATAATTTAGTTTTAATCAGAATTCAAAATATTATTTCAGTCTATAACAGGGCCACTAGTTTGATACTGGAGTAAACATTGGACATCCCTTCATAATTTCAGCCTTTGAAATTTTTGTGTTACAAAACATGGTTATATTTTGATTACCGATTATCCTAACCCTCACGTGTGAACCCATCTCCCCTTAATAAATGGGGCCAACACATTTGATTTTATGCTTTTTAAATCTAATACCATGATAAATTACCGATTATTCCAAGAGTTTAAGTTGTTAGGAAATGTTGAATTTAATCACTTAATCATTTTTCTAACATATTGTTGATTAATTTGTCTCTGTCATTCCTTCTTTAGAAATATGGGGACTCTTTAATAGGGTAACTAAAGAAATTGTGTTGGGTTTTGACCTTTTGACAATTGCTTTCCAAATCGGTTTCAAAGAAAAAGTGGGGAAAGAAAAGAAAGGATTGGAAAACAGAGTATTTTTTTACTTCTTTATCACATCTGCTAGTCTGAATCTAACGTGAATGCTGAAATGTTTTTCCAGGTACTTTCCAGAAGGAATTGACATTTACTTTGAGAATGTTGGGGGAAAGATGCTTGATGCAGTGCTACTCAACATAAGAGCCCATGGTCGCATTGCTGGTTGCGGCATGATCTCACAGTACAACCTTGACAAGCCTGAAGGAGTGCACAATTTAATGCATCTGATATACAAACGGGTTCGAATTGAAGGATTTGTTGTTATTGATTACTTTCACCTCTACCCAAAGTTTCTGGAGTTTATTCTGCCTCACATTGCTGAAGGGAAGATTGTGTATGTGGAAGACATAGCTGAAGGCCTCGAGAGTGGCCCATCAGCACTTATTGGGCTATTTTCTGGCCTCAATGTTGGTAAACAGGTAGTTTTAGTTGCTCGGGAATGATTCACTTCATGACAAAAAGCTACAGGTCCCTTGGATTCTACTGCAAATAAACCTTGTACTTATATACCTTTTAAGAAGTGTTCATCAGTTTCCTAAATAGATGTTTTGTTCTTGAGGCCAAGGATTTCTTTTCCTAAAATAGATGTTTGTTATTGTGTTTCTTAAATATATTCTTTGTCATTGAGTTCACAAACTAGCAGATGCTATTGATCTTGCAAGCACAAATACAGAGTCATGTGGATTGTGTTTTGATTTAAATGATCTAGGATTTTGATGAAATTTATACTTGTTATCTATACACTATATAAAGGGCCTAGGATTTGATATATCCTCATCTCTATTTTTTTTTTTTTTAAATCATCACTGAATTGTAAAAAAAAAAAAAAAAATAGCAGACTTAAAGCACAAAATATGATTTAAGACTAAAATTACCTTTCTAATGTGGTTCAAGCAATAGTCCAGGGTACATTAATCAAAAGTAATAGCTCAGTATTAATGACATTCTTTGTAATGTTTTATACTAATAGTTTTTGAATCTCACCTCTCCCTCCTCCACTATTTATCCTTAAAAAATAAAAAATAGCTTTGCAGATAGGACAGCACATTAGGCTTTTGTGTGAAGTGTGATAGTAAGAGATGAACAGGGACAGACAATTTCCACTTTGAGCAAAAAAATCCAAGGACTTCTCCAAGCGGCGGAGGCAGAAGCCATGACAATGGAGTAGGCTGCCTGCTTTGCATGGGAAGTAGGGGTATGTGATATCCAACTAGAGGAGATGCCTGATAGATGATCATCGCCACTTGGAGAAGTCCTCTGATTTTCTTGCTCATGGAGGCAATGGTATGTCCCCATTCATCTCTTATTTACAGACCAATCCAAAGATTAGTGATAAAGTTATGAGTTTCAATTGGCATAGCTTTAAGGGTACTAGTATCAGAGCTTTAATTTGCTAATTGAGTTGGCATGCGGTTATGTATCACAATTGGATCCGAAGGAATGCAAGAGTGCATACTGGCCAAATAAGATCATAGGAGTACATTATCCAAGCTATTAAATGGGAGGCTGGTTTTAGAATTCAGTCCTTAACAGAGTTGTCTGCTGCAATTGGGGAATTCCTCCTTCAGTTCTGTTCACCAAATTAATGGTAAATTCCGGTGTATTTTTGCTCAATTGTCCTCTCTGGAGTATTGTGGCTCAATTGTTACTAGTCTGCATTGCTCTTATTCTGTATGCTGTGTTCGCAGTTTAAGTCTGCTAGTTTGTAACTTTGCGTTTGTTAATGAAAAGTAAATGTTAAAAACTTAAAATGGCTCTCAAAGCTGCCTGAGGTATCTTACTATCTATTTGGCATGCCCCCCACCCCCCCCCCCCCCCCTACTATATAAAAGTATATACATATGATTCCTATTTGTTCTAGTTTTTCTTCAATTTTTCCTTTTGATAGACAGGCTCAAAAGATGGGAAAAAAGTAAGACAATTCGCTCTCATTATATCCATAAAATGCTCTCCATATGAAACCTGTTGGATTATCTTACTAGTGGTAGATATGCGTGTGGAAATTTAGCACTTAACGACTATTAGCAAAGCGCTCTCGTAAGTAATCATACTTTTTCATCAGTCATGTATGTATGAGATTTGTTATCTTGACTGTTGGTGGCTTCCATATGTTTAGATTTGTAATCCAGCCAGTTGTAGGCAATGATTGGTTGTTCAAACTTGGTTCATTAACATTTTGAAAGATTTTGAACGAGTATTTTATTAAAAAATCTTAAAGAGTTTAGAATTTCTAGCCAAGTTTAGTTGTAGGTTGTTTTAAGTGTTTTTGAAAAAAAATTTCAGGATGGTTAGTAGGGGGAACACCTAATTGTTGAGAAGATCTTGAGTAGAATGGTTTAATAACCCTACATATATTAGCATGACACTCATATTACAGCCACAATTACTGGTTTGCAATTGTAGTCAACACTCTTCAGTGACAAAAGAAACACGTGATTGAGATTGAATAGAAAAGTAACTATAAAATGCAAAAGAATTGTTGCATGAGCTTAGTATGTTGAAGTGAGTTTGTGCTTGTAACATCAATAAGAACTGCTATTTATGAAATTCATGACATCAATGACATTACATCTACTTATTAAACTAAATTCCCCAAGACCTGAACACGTCCACATCAATAAGATCTGCTATTTATAAAATTCATGAAATCAATGACATTACATCTACTTATTAAACTCAATTCCTTATGAACACCAAGCCCTGAACACATCCACATCAATAAGATCTGCTGTTTATGAAATTCTTGACATTGATTACATTACATCTACTTATTGACTCAATTCCTTATGAACACCAAGACCTGAACACGTCCACCAAAGGTATAGATGCATAAGGTTTATTTGCAGTAGGAATCTCCCTGGGACCAAAATATTTTGGTCACGAAGTCAATCATTCTTTAGAAACTAAAACTACCTGTTTACCAACATTGTGGCCAGAAAATAGCCCAACAAATGCTGCTGGGCCAAGTTCAAGGCCTTCAACTATGTCTTCCACATATACAATCTTCCCTTCAGCAATGTGAGGTAGAACCAAGTCCAGAAACTTGGGGAAGAGGTGATAGTAATCAGAAACCACAAATCCTTTTATTTGAACCTGTTTTATTAGCAGGTGCATTAAGTTGTGCACGCCTTCTTGCTTGTCGAGGTTGTACTGTGAGATCATGCCACAAACAGCAATGCGGCCATGGGGCCTCATGTTAAGTAGCACCGCGTCAAGCATCTTTCCCCCAACATTGTCAAAGTAAATACCAATACCTTCAGGAAAGTACCTGATAAAACAATACAGCATTCACACTAAATTAAGAGCAGCAAATTGATATAGAAGTCCAAAAGACTCTTGGTTTCCCAGGTAAACAGAGTAAAACATAGCTGCTACCTTATTGTTTACCCATCTTTTCAGTTTCTAATGAAGGCATGAAATAGACAAATTAATCCACAATATGACCATGTTTTTTTTTCCTGTAAAGTTTTTGAGGCATAAAATATATATGAACGGATGTCCTCTTTCTTGAGAACAAGGATGTCCAATGTTTACTTCAATATCAAACGAGTGACCCTGTCAAAGACTGAAAAATTTTATATTCTAATTAGAACATATATTACTACTAACCTTTTCAAAGCCGCATCCAAGTCAGGCTCTTCTTTATAGTTGAAGGCCTCATCAAACTTCAATTTGTTCTTCAGCAAATCGACCTAGTTGAAGGGAGAAAAATAAATAAGTAAATAAATAAATAAATAAAAAGAGAGAGAGAGAAGAAAAATTCTGGTTAGTGAGGTTCCCACTCTGGACAACGGTTGCATATATAGACATGAACATTTTTTCTTTGGCAGGACAAGTATAGACGCACGGTAGGACAAGTATGTTGATATTGCTAAACATATATACTTAAACTTGTTATTAGAGTCTGTTTGTATGCATTTGAACCGTTAATTGGAAAAAAAAATTTTCAAATTAATAAACCATATATACACACCATAAAAATTCATAACAATCAAGTCGTTTTGAGCTAATATTTGGTAAAGAAGTAGAATTTATACACTTCAAGTGAGTGTTAGAAATGACATAAAAAAAAGTGTCCTGTCTACTCTTATGAATCGTGCAAAATTTTCTTGTTCCTTCAATTTTTTACCCTATGTACATGGCAAATTGGGCAAAAATATTTGAGTTATACTGCAATTGTTCACAAGCTTTTGTACGCTTACATATGTAGTAAGACGAATGCAATAAATCAACAATAGAAATGCTTTCAATCAAATGTAGACATGGTATAAACAGAATGAAATATATATATATATGTATATATTAATTGAATTGAAACATTGAGCACTCGTATTCAGCAAGCCACCTTTTCTTTGCTACCAGCACTTCCAACAACATAGCAACCTAATAGCTTTGCAAGCTGTCCAACAAGCTGACCAACTGCCCCAGAAGCTGCTGAAATGAAGACATGGTCTCCTTTCTTAGGAGAGCAAATCTCGTAAAAGCCAGTATAAGCAGTTATACCAGGCATACCTACACATAATGAATACCTTAAATTAGGATTTGGCACCAAGCAAGACATAACATAACATGTTAAAGAAACCTAGCTAAAATACTAGCAATATGTGACCTTAAACGATAATAATTACCATGAGATGGCTTTAATCTCCATATATAATTTCAGTTAAGCGAGTTATTACTGTCAGTTTAAAGAATTTGTTCCAGTTGCAACTTAGTTCTACAATCAGAATCACCATAAGAATCAATAGTAAATAAGTTTTATTTTGTCTGAACAACTAATCACTTCATTAAAATGTATATAGAGGTACTCAGGACTGGGAATTTTTGTATTCTTGATTTATTCTGAGACACAGAATTTGAAAGCCATCTAGGGTAGCCAACTTCAAATAATTAGTTTTACTAGATTATCTTATAAAGGTAGATCAAATGGGAAAAAAGTATGAATCAATAGTAGCATATAGCATCCATTTACTAATTATCAGATTCATCTTGTCCACAAAGTTAACAAGAACAATCATGAATATGATGTTTTAATGGAAAATGGAATCAAACATCAAGAAAATCCGTTCTGTTCTGTTGGATCACATATCACCATAACAGTAATAATTTAGGTGAACTTAAAACACAACGATTTACCTCATACACTTAATTAATTTCCTAGAATTGTGAATTTCATCTCTCAAGTATATCAAAAGGGGAAGAAAATCAGCTTACCAAGAATGCCGGTATAGTAGGACAGTGGCACATTAGTGTGTTGGATTTTAAACATATTCTGAAAATCCGTAATTAAACTATATTCTTCCCATCCTGTTATTCCCCAAACTAAGTCACCTTTCTTGAAATTTGGATGCTCAGAATCCAAAACTTTAGCCACGCCATATCCAACAAGGGGCTGCATGATTCAACGTCAAGGTCATTATTAAAGTACACAATTGAAACAAGATCAATCTGAACCCCTTCATTGATTAATAGTAGATCTAAATTTAAGTTTCCAGTTGACCAAAAGATATTCTATGATAAACAAATCTAGCATTTTATTTATTCAATTTAAATAATAATTTTAGAAATCTGACAATGACTATTCACTTGCAACCAATTACAACAAATTGGATCAAATGCAGGTTGACAATATTAGGACATGGATTTACATCATAACTTTATCTCTATGTATTATAAATTAAATGGTATTTTGTATGCATTTGATTGACACAAGGCTCTTGACACAATTTAGAAGAATTATACTCATGTCAAACCTAGAATAACACTTTTTTAATATTATGACACTTAATGCCATAACATGTTTTCCCCGTTAGAAACAAAGACCCATTTGGTTCAAATTATTCCAAACGTAACTCTCACAATTGATAACTATCTCATCCATAAAGTAAACAAAATTATTATTATTATTTTTTTTGCATTTTAAAATAATATATAGAATATAAGCTATAATACTTACACTAAATAACATTTTATTGACATGAAATTTGAGTCACCTGCAACGTTCATGATTCAAATTTATTCTCCCCAACTATCAAATTAAAAATTAAAAAAAAAAAATATATATATATATATATATATATATATATATACACACACATATATATATTGTACGCTACTACTACTGCCACCCAAACAAACAAGAGTTGACTTACCGTAACCGGGGGCTTTGAGTCGGTGTTAGTGGCACCGTAATTCTTCATATTGTTAAGGTAAAGCATGTAGGGATCGCAGGACAAGTAGAGGTTCTTCACCAATATCCCATTGGAACCTTCTGGGACTTTCAACTTTATGGTACCATTAGTACTCACGTACATGTCTGATTCTTTTGGAGAACCGGTCACATAGTTCTTTAAGATCACTTGCTTGTTGCTCACTTGCTCATTTTCACCACCACTTACCATTTTTTTTCTTACAAAGCTCTTACTAATCTCTCCGTGGTGCTGGTAAAGTACTATATGGTTCGGGTTTTTAGCAGGTCTATTGATAGAGATCAATCGTATATTTTCAGATGCGCTGATATTAATACTACTATCTTTGAGTATTAATGGTAATAGATAATAACTACTGTTAAATCAAATGTGGTTGGTTTCAGGAATGCTGCAGCATTTAACGGTATTTGGGGTTGTTTTATAGTGTGGGAAAATTGTAGTGATGTGATCAGCCTATGCGTCAGGATTTCGTGTTGGAAAACTAAGTGAGGTTAGCGAATACGTCACATAGATATAGTGCTGTTACTGCCTGCAGGCTTTTTCTGCATTATGTTCACATTTGCATAGACTTTGGTCAAAAAGAAAAAATCTTAGGATAATCTACAGTTTACAGTGGAGGAAAAGTGGCAGTGGGTTTACACTTTACACAAAGTTATGCAAAAATCAATATATATAAAAGCAGAGACTTTATGCGAGAAATACGGGAAAGCATGAGGTTCTGCCATGTGGCGCTTTCTTTGATAGCCATCCAAAATTTTTTTTTTTTTTGTTCAAGTTACACCTCATCTATTACTTATTACTTCTGTCATCACTCCTCTCTCTCAAGTCTCAATTGACTAAAATAACTTTTAAACTTTCAAGTATACCATTAATCAATATATATATAATAGCAGAGACCTCATGCGTAAAAGCATGAGATGCTGCCATGTGGCGCACTATTTGAAAAAAGAATTAAAATCCTCTTAAGCCACAATATAAGAACCAAAAAAAAAAAAAAAAAATTAGAGACTTTTTGTTTTTTTAGTTCAATGTTTCAAGACTTTTCCTATTAAAAAATAAAGATTCTTTGTATGACTCTTAGATTTTTTTGGTTCAATGTTTCAAGATAAATCTCTTGCACTTCTACTCCTTTATATATAATCCACAACCCTTCATGCATCTCATCTCAAATACATTCCGACCAAGAATGATGTCATTTATCTTCAATCTTTCAATGACACCTACCCAACTCCAACTTCATCGTTTTATCTAATCTTAACTAACATGAGTTGGCTATAACCAAGGAAGAGGGCTTGCTTTTTTTATTTTTTTATTGAGTGACATCGGATTACATATGGTTTTAATGTTGAGGTCAGATGTTTTGGGTTTTGTAAAAGTTATGGTTGCTTTACATTTTTGGGTATTTAGTGTGAGAAAACCATAAATGTATTTTTTTTAGAACTAAAGAGAAAAAAAAAAAAAAAACCTTATAATTGATTATTGATGAGATTAGTTGCTTTTTTTTATTTATAATGTTTTAGAACTAATAATTTATAAGTTCCTTAATAGTTTTTTTACTACTATTTAGTACAATATCGATATAAGCTATGATGATAAAAGTAAAAGTTAATGATGATTTTAGAGTGTTTTGTGCTCTATTAAATTTTTATTTTATTTTTTTAAATGTGGAGAGCTAAAGGCAATTAAATATTGATAAATGGAATTGTTTTAACTATTTTTTCTATATCTTATCACATTCTCTATATGCCGGTATTTACAGAAAATTTCATTTTGTTGAGATAATGAAATGAGTGTTTGAGATTTAAGAATCGGTATTTGGTTAAGAAAGTATTTGGGAGGTTGCCTGAAAATTTGTAATTTTAGGATATGAAAGTATTTACGATTTGAATTTAAATTTATAAATTTCAATTTCAAAATCATCTAACCAATTTTAAAAATATAGTCTACAAATAATATAATATGTTAAGTCTCCTACAAATGTCAAAAAACTTGATTGTTCCAACCTTAAAAGTTTAGATTAGTAGAGCAATTCTACTCAATATTCGGAAGCCAATTCTATGACAATTTTTTTTTTTATAAAATATGAATTAAGAAAATTGAGTTTCAAAGCATTCAGCAATATTTTGGTATAACATAAATATTATACAATAAAATGAGTATTATAAATAGGTCTTAAAAAATGTGAAAATTATTTCAAATGAATCTCCAAAGTGTCCGCGCATCGCGCGGGAAATTATCTAGTTGTTTAATAAAGAAAGAAAAAAAATACAATTAATTTAGCTCTTCTACGTCTAACCCTTCAGTTACCCGCCTCTTGCAATTATCTACGTTGTATAGCTCTTCTACATCTAACCCTTCAGTTGCCCACCTCTTTCAATTATCTAAGTTATATATTAATTAGTACACTTCCTTCTAGCCATGAGTCTCCTTTTACAATCACTTCTTTTCTTTTAATGTTTCTCTTTTTCTTTTTCTTTTTCTTCTTCTTTCTAAAATCTTTAACTACACGTTTTTGAGCAATCACATTTTTATAACTCAAATTCTTGATGTATTGTTGGACAGATTGTGCTTGAAATGAGTAAATCCTATGGCAAAATCGTGGTTTTGCATTCTGGAATCTGTAAAGTTCAAACATGGAGAGTAAGGGTTTGAAATTTTATTCTTTTTCTCCTTTTGAAAATTTATTCTAGAAAGTGATTGTGTTCTTGGCTAAGTAAGAGGAAACACAAATACTGTGCTTTAACTAATATAATCTAAATTAATTTTTGTTGTTGTTATCAATCCAATATTACAGTTTGCAACAGAAGGTTAGGTTTTAATTGTGTTGTTATCAATTCAATATTAGAGTTTGCAATTTTGACGTGTTGGGTGTTTTGTTGGAATTATTACAAACAAATAAAAAGAAGTGGTTTATGAAATCCTATGACAAGGGCAATGGCAAGGAATCTAATTGTATCCAATTGCTCTCTCTCCACACCTTTGCAAATACCACAAACATATCATCATAATTGGAATGTCCCTTTGAGGTTAATTTTATTTTTCTCGTTATTTTCTTTGGGATGTTATTTTTAATTTCAGTAATCAACTGGGTTTATTTTTATTTTTATTTTTCAAGGACAATAATCATCATATGCAAAGGTTAAAATCTAGAGCATCTTATCATAACTATTAGTATACGTCCATTTCTTACTTCCATTCACGTAACTGAAACTATATGGGGCTGAATAATGACTATTATTAAAATCTCATTTCAACTACTGCTAGGCGTTAGCCACCTATTGGTGCTACAGTGCTCAAAGGCCCTACAGGGAATTTTTGGTTTAACTATATATTATTGCTAGATATCAACACAGCACCAATTTCATCTTTCGTGTGCATTTTAATTTGGTCTTCTTTCTCTTTTGAATTTAACTTGCTCTTTGTCAATGTTCATTCTTTGTTGTTAATTAATGATATGCTTTTGATTCCATAAAACATTTGGATATTAATGTTTTCATTCTTAATCAATTTTGAGTGTTATTTGGATGTAGCTAAGCATCAATGTAGTAGACCTCATGTTAATTATGTGTTTCTTAATGTACTTTGGGCAAGAAGGTGAATTAAAAGGTCTAAGTTTACATGTGCAGGAGATGAACTTTATGCAATCTTCTATAGAAAGTGGACCATTCAGACAATGACACAATAACACATTAATGAATTTAAATTTCGTTCATGTTTTCTAGCAATTAGAAATTGAGGAATTTCATATTGAAAGCTTTAAAGGGGCAACCGAATATAAATGTTCTTGGAATTACCTTTTAACCATTGTTGTAATTGTGACTTTCAAATGACTGCATATTGTAAATTGTTACGTTGATATTAGTTTGAGATACTTACAAAAATAACAAAGAATGTTGTCAAATCTAAATTTCGCAGATTGGCACTAACTACACTCAATAGAATTTTTAATTTTAATATTGAGCTTAATAAGATTTGATTATGGTTAGGAACTAGGACTTGGTTTGAATTTAGTTCTACTATTAAAACTTTGTAAATTAAACATGACTAACAATAATTGTATTAATGAAAACAAGGGGTTAAAAGATTTTCTTTTTTTACAAAATATTTCAAAATGCATCGCGCATCGCGCGGGATATCGGCTAGTTATATAAATAGTTGAAATCCTATCATTGCTCGGTCAAAAAATAATTATAATTTTTACTATGTCAATCTCTTTGACTTTGGTCAAAGAATAGCCATAAATTAAGTATTTTTTTTTTTAAAGATAGTTTTAAGTTATGATGTCTATTATTTTTAATGATAACTTTTTATCATTAGATAAAGACAGCAATTAGTTTTTGTTGTAGACGCTAATTAAACTCTAAATCTATTATTCAACCATCAGAAACGTTACTAGTTAAGCTAACTGAAACCCACTAATTGAGTACCTACTAGTTTGTAAGAGTATAAGATTTTTCAAAAATACTGATAGCGTTTATTGGTGTTTATATGCTTAAATTTACATGGCTTGGTGGGAAGGTGTTGATCAAACTAAAATGGAACTCTAAAATGGAACTCTTTGACTCTTTCACCTTCATTTTAAATAAAAAGAAAAAGAAGAAATTTTTCCAAAAAGAAAAATTTTACGGATACAACATTTTTCACTTTTTTCTTGTTAACATGACCTCTTGAGATTGATACAAAATAAAAATGAGATTAAATTTATAAGGATGTAGTGTAAAACCTAAATTTTATCTCTTTAATCTCAACATTTCATATTATCATATTATATTTTAAAGAATAGTAACACCCACACACAAACAATTCTAAAACTTATTTGAAAATTCAACTTAACTATGAGTTTAGTGAGATATTATTATGTGATAAAATATATTAAATTTTAAGTAAAAGTTTGACACGACAATTTTTTATCGGAGAATATAAATCATGAGTTTTATACCCCATATTTACCAAAAGTTGATAGAGATTGACAACGTAATTAAAAATACCGCAAAAGAGTCTGCATGCAATATTGTCTGACGCATTCACACACATCACTTCAAATTTTTCCTTAACCTTGACGCAGTCGCTCTCACATAACAATATAACAATTTTTTTTTCCTACTATAAAACAACCCCAAATGTTGCTGCTTTAACCAACCACACATTAATTAGTTTCATTTAACAGTAGTCTTGTCTAGCTATCTCAAAGTTTTCTCTCTATATTTTAACACTTAAGAGATAGAAGTAGTAGGAGCTTAATTTCTTAGCAATGGCAAGTGGTGATGATGATGAGCAAGTAAGAAACAAGCAAGTGATCTTCAAGGACTATGTGTCTGGTTTCCCCAAAGAATCAGACATGTACGTAAGTACCAGTGGTACCACAAGATTGAAGGTCCCAGAAGGTTCCAATGGGATTGTGGTGAAGAACCTCTACCTGTCCTGTGATCCCTACACCCGGAACCGCATGACGAAGCCTGACACTGGCAATTATTATATCGACTACTTGAAGCCCGGTTTGGTGAGTCAAAGAGTCCCTCACTTTTTCCATACGAGTTTTATTTATAATTAAATCTATTTGTTTAAGTGGAAAACTTTGTGTAAAAATAGGTTTTTTGTATTGTTCAATATTTGATACCATCAGAAGTATGACTTAAAAAAAAAAAAAATTTCACTAATAATTTTGAAAAACATCTTTATCTTATGATAAGTTAAATAAGAGAAGTTAGAAGATCGTTTTCCAACTCATTTAAGAATACTACAAAAAAAAAAAGAAGACAAAATCACTTTTGTCAAAGGTCTTATAGCTGAATTGACACTTCTTCATGCACAAAATGCTAGAGGGTCTAGGGGGGGAAAGGGTTCGAGCTGCGGAGTTAGCAGCGTGTTGTAATTATCTGTAAAAAAAAAAAAAAAAAAGACAAAATCACTTTCACATGCACTTATTTGCACAATCATTAATACTACTTTTATTAATACCAATTATATATACCATTACTTTCACATAACTCCATCATTAACACCTCTATTATATAAACCAATCAACATGCCACCTTAACGATCACCCTCAGAGGAAGAATTCACTAATGAAATCAAATTATAAAATAAAAAAATTACCCAATCCTAAATTGTTACTTCCAATAGAACTTACTATAGTGAACCCGCACGAGCTTACAGCAGTATCTTGACTGTGTTGTTTGTTGCAGTAACTTGCATGTAATCACCAATCTTCAAATCTTCAGTTTGTTGGGGATGGAAGAGTTAAAAAAAAATTACATCTACTATGATTTATGAAGGGGTTGTGTACATTAATAATGACCTTAATGTTGAAATTATGCAGCCCATTAATGGACTTGGTGTGGCTAAAGTTTTGGATTCTGGGCACCCAAATTTCAAGAAAGGCGACTTAGTTTGGGGAAATATTGGATGGGAAGAATATAGTTTGATTACAGATTTTCAGCTCTTGTTTAAAATCCAACACACTAACGTGCCTCTGTCCTACTATACTGGCATTCTTGGTAAGCCGATTTTCTTTCCCTTTTGATATACATGAGAGATGAAATAAATTGTTTTATGAAACTATTCAAGTCTATGAGGCAAATCATTGTGTGTTAGGTTCACCTAAATCATTAATTACAGTTATGGTGATATGTAGAAGGGATTTTCTTCATGTTGGATTTCATCTTCTTTAAAGCAGCATAATCATGACTGCTCTTGTTAAGTTTGTTGATGCACATCTTTTTCCTGCTTGATCTACCTTCATGAGATAATCTTGTAAAACCCAATTATTTGAAGTAGCCTACCCCAACGGCTTTCAAAATTCTTGGTAAAATTATAAAACAAGAATACAAAATTTTCTAATCCTTAGTAATTCTCCATACATTATAATAAAGTGGTTAGTTTTATATCCAAAATAAAACTTAATTATTATTGATTCTTATGGTGAGTCTGATTGTAGAACTAAGTTGCAAGTGGGAAAAATTATTTTAATTGCCAGTATTAACTCACCGTTGAAGATCACATCTTGCTAGTATTTTAGCTAAGTTTTTAAATATGAAATGTTATGTCTTGCCTGCTGCCAAAAGCTCATTTAACATTTTCATTATGTGTAGGTATGCCTGGTTTAACTGCTTATGGTGGTTTTTATGAGGTATGATCTCCTAAAAAAGGAGATAATGTCTTCATTTCAGCAGCTTCTGGGGCAGTTGGTCAGCTTGTTGGGCAGTTTGCAAAGCTGTTAGGTTGCTATGTTGTTGGAAGTGCTGGAAGCAAAGAAAAGGTGACTTGAATATGAGGGCTCAATGCTTCAATTCAATTAATATGTTCTGTTTATATCATGATGTGCTTGATCTAATTGGTTGTGTACTTCAACTAATCTGCGTTCCATCCATGGCATTTCTACTGTTCATAGTCTCCTTAATTCCTAAATGTACAACTCTCTTCTCAAATGGGTAGGCATAATTGCATTTGTCTAAATACACTTGTAAGTGGACAAAATACTAGTGAATATTTACAATCTAACTCAAATTGTTTTCCCCAATAAATAGTAAGAATTTTTCATATAAAATTCACCGTGTCCTTAGGCTGCCAAAAGACAAAAAGAAGTAAAATATAAGGAACAAAAAAACTTGACATGTTTCACAGAAGTAGTCAGGACACTTTTGTTTAGTTAACTCAAACACTCATTCTTATTGTAGATATTCTGTTTTCTTTACCTAAGATTTGCACAGAACTATTTGAATGTAATTTTTTTTTATAGTAAGTATATATGACTGTTAATTAGAAAATTGTTTTGCTATTGATGATTTGTAAGCACGCAAACTGACACTATAACAAGTATAAATGTATATGTTTATCAATATTAACAAATCTGCCCGGAACATTGTGTCTAAATATCGTAAGTCACAATGCCAAAGATAAATATTCAGGTCAACATATGCCACCTTTGTCCATTTCCATAAATCAGAAAAGATATTGATCACTCTAGATGATTGCACACTTTGGCAATTTTCAATCTCATTTCAGAGTTGGTGTGCCTGACCAGAATGGGCAGCTGCACAAACTAATATTTTTTTGGTTCATTTTTTATTTTTTTTCCTTGATGCTTTTCTGCTACAAGGTTGATTTGCCGAAGAACAAATTCAAGTTCAATGAGGCTTTCAACTATAAAGAAGAGCTTGACTTGGATGCAACTTTGAAAAGGTTAGTGGGTTAGTGGTAATTTAAGTTCTAATCAAAATACAAACTTTTATTTCAGTCTTTAACAGGGACATTGGATTGATACTGGAGTAAACCTGGACATCCCTTCATATATAAAGCCTTCGAAATTTTTGTGTTACAAAACATGGTTTTTTTTTTTTTTTTTTTTTTTTTTTTTTTTTTTTTTATATATATAACTGACTGTCCAAACTCTCACATGTGGACCCAGACTCCATTTTAATAAATGGGGTTCAACACAGTTCATTTTCAGCTTTTAAAATGGAAGGTAGAATTTCATAGTCTATGACCACTTGTTCTAATACCATGATAAATGTTGAATTTAATCCCTTAATCTTTTTTCTTAAATATTTTTGATTAATTTCTCTATCTCATTCCATCTTTAGAAATACAGGGATCTCTAATAGGGTAAATAAGGAAATTGTGCTGGGTTTTGACCATTTGACAACTGCTTTCCAATTTTGTAGCTAAATTTTGTCCGACAGAAAGAGAGAGAGAGAGGGACTGAAAAAGAATCGATTGGGAAAAAAAAAAAAATAAGGAAGGAGTATGATATATTAAGTTTTAGTCTATTTACTCGGGAAAACAAGAGTATTTTTTACTTCTTTAGCACATGTGCTAGTCTCAATCTACTGTAAATGCTGTATTGTTTTTCCAGCTACTTTCCGGAGGGTATTGACATTTACTTTGAGAATGTTGGGGGAAAGATGCTTGATGCAGTGCTACCCAACATGAGAGCCCATGGTCGCATTGCTGCTTGTGGCCTGATCTCACAGTACAACCTTGACAAGCCTGAAGGTGTGCACAATTTAATGCACCTGATTTACAAACGGATTAGAATGGAAGGATTCGTGGTTTTTTGATTACTTTCACCTCTACCCAAAGTTTCTGGAGTTTGTTCTGCCTCAGATTGCTGAAGGGAAGATTGTGTTTTTGGAAGACATAGCTGAAGGCCTCAAGAGTGGCCCGTCAACACTTGTTGGGCTATTTTCTGGTCTCAATGTTGGCAAATTAGTTTCTCGGGAATGATTGACTTCATGACCAAAAGCTTTAGGTCCATTGGAAGCTTTCTACAGCAAATAAATCTTGTACTTCTATACCTATTAAAGAAGTGTTCAGGTATCAGTGTTCATCAGGAAGTGTGTTTCCTAAAAAGATGTTTTGCCTCTGAAGTCCCAGATTTCTTTCCCCAGATAGATGTTTGTCATTGTTTTTCCTAAATAAATTTTGTCATTGAGGTCACGAACTAGCAGATGTTATTTATCTTGCAAGCACAAATACATAGCCATGTGGATTGTTTTTTGATATAAAGGACCTAGTACTTTTATGAACTTTATACTCCTCATCTGTACACTATATAATGGACCTTGGATTTGATGAACTTCTTAAGAAACCTGTTGGATTATCTTACTAGTGGTTGATATGCATGTTGAAATTTAGATCCTAACATCTATTATCAAAGTGCTCTCTTAAGTAATCATACTTTTTCATCTTCATGTATGTATGAGATTTGTTATCTTGGCTGTTGGTGGCTTCCATGTGTTTAGAGTTGTGATCCAGCCAGTTGTAGGCAATGGTGGGTGTTTGAACTTGATTCATTAATATTTTGAAAGATTTTGGACAAGTATTTTATCACAAAATTTTAGAATTGAGAATTTCTAGTCGGGTTTAGTTATAGGTTGTTTAAGTTTTGTTTGACTTGTTTTTTTTCAAGATAGTAGGAGGAACACCTAATTATTGAGTAGATCTTGAGTAAAATAGTTATACATCCCTACAAATGTTAGCATGGCACACATATTACAGCCACAATTACTGATTTGCAAGTGTAGTCAACACTCTTCAGTGACAAAAGAAACACATGATTGAGATTGAATAGAAAAGAACCATAAAACACGAGAATTATTGCATGAACTTAGTACGTTGAAGTGAATTTATGCTTGTAACATCAATAAGATCTGTTATTTCTGAAATTCATGACATCTACTTATTAAACTCAATTCTTTATCACATCGTTTATTTGCAGTAAAAATCTCCAAGGGACCTAGAGCTTTTGGTCATGAAGTCAATCATTCGTGAGCAACTAAAACGACCTTTTTACCAACATTGGGGCCAGAAAATAGCCCAACAAGTGCTGCTAGGCCAAATATACAATCTTCTCTTCAGCAATGTGAGGTAGAACCAAATCCAGAAACTTTGGGAAGAGGTGATAGTAATCAAAAACCACAAATCCTTCTATATGAACCCACTTCATAACCAGGTGCATTAAATTGTGCACACCTTCTGGCTTGTCAAGGTAGTACTGTGAGATCATGCCACAAACAACAATGCGACCATGGGCCCTCATGTTGAGTAGTACTGCATCAAGCATCTTTCCCCCAACGTTGTCAAAGTAAATATCGATATGCTCAGGAAAGTGCCTGAAAAAGCAATACAACATTCACACAAGATTAAGACCAGCAAATATGATATAGAATTCCAAAAGACTTGGTTTCCCAAGTAAACAGAGTAAAACTTAGCTGCTACATTATTGTTTACCATCTGTTCTTTCTTTTTATTTTTATTTTTATTATTTTTATTATTATTAATGTAGGCATGAAATAGAAAAATTAATCCACAATTAAACCATGTTTTTTTTCCCTGTAAAGTTTCTATGGCATAAAATATATATGAAGGGATGTCCACTTTCTTGAGAACAAGAATGTCCAATGTTTACTTCAGTATCAAACCTGTGACCCTGTCAAAGACTGAAATAAATTCTATATTCTAATTGGAACATATATAACTAATAATGTGTTCAAAGCTGCATCCAAGACAGGCTCTTCTTTATAGTTGAAAGCCTTGTAGAAATTCAATTTGTTCTCCAGAAAATCGACCTTGTTGCAGGAAAAAAAGAAAAAAAGAAAAAAAGAAGACAAATGCTGCATAGTGAGGTTTCCCACTCTGGTCAAGCACACCAACTCCTAAATAAGATTTAAGATTGCCAGTGTGCAAGGGAGATCAATATCTATTGTGAATTGTAAAAATGGACAAGGGTGGCATATTTAGACTTGAACATTTTGTCTTTGGCATGTGACTCACAAATAATTAGACACATCATAGGACAAGTATGTTGATATTGATTGCTAAACATATATATATATATATATATATAAACTTGTTATAGAGTTTGTTTGTAAGCATATGAACCATAAATAGGAATAAAAAAAATTTAATTTAATAACCATATATATACCATAAAATATGCAAAAAAAACAAATGGTTCAGTGTAAATCTTTGGTAAAGCAACTGGATTCTATACACTTCAAGTGAGTGTTAGAAATGACTAAAAAAAAGTGTCCTGTCCACTGGCGAAACATGCAAAATTTTCTAGTTCCTTCTATTTTTTTTTTCCCCAAGTACATGGCAAATTGGGCAAAAATAATTGAGTTAGACTGCAATTGTTCACTAGTTTTTGTATGCTTATACATGTAGTAAGACAATTGCAATATATCAACAGTAAAACTGCTTTGGATCAAACGCTGATTAGTTTAAGGAATCAACCAATTGGATCAAGCACATCACGGTATAAACAGAACGGAATATATTTTTTGAATTGAAACATTGAGCACTCATATTCAGAAAGCCACCTTTTCTTTGCTTCCAGCCCTACCAACAACATAGCAACCTAACAGCTTTACAAACTGCCCAACAAGCTGACTAACTGCCCCAGAAGCTGCTGCTGAAATGAAGACATGATTGCGTTTCTTAGGAGAGCAAACCTCATATCACCAGCATGAGCAGTTAAACCAGGCATACCTACACATAATAAATGTCTTAAAATAAGCTTTTGGCGCAAAGCAAGACATAATATTAATAGCTAAATTACTAGCAATATGTGACCTTTAATGGTAATAATGACTAGGAGATGGCCTCAATCTCCAGATGTAATTTTAAGGTAGTTTGGCTCAGACAGGAAGTTAAAAGACTTTTTTCCCACTTGCAACTTATTTACAATCACTCAAAATAAGAATCAACAGTAAATAAGTTTTTATTTTCAATAAACAAATAACTACTTTATTAAAATGTATATAGAGGTACTATGAATTGGAAAATTTCGTATTCTTGTTTTATTATTGTGTGAGACGAAGAATTTTGAAAGCCATCTGGGGTAGGTTACTTGAAATAATTAGATTTTACAAGATTATCTCATTAAGGTAGATCAAGCAGGAAGAATGTGTGTATCAACAGTCACATATGTTATTAGTTTATTGATAATTGGAATCATCTTGAACACAAAATTAATCAGAACAATCATGATTATGATGTTATAATTGAAGATGAAATTCAACATCATGAAAATCTCTTCTGTTCCTTTGGATCACATATCACCATAACCATAATAATTTTTGGTGAACTTAACACACATTGATTTCCCCATATATTTGAGTAGTTTCCTAGAATTGTATATTTCAGCTCTCAACTCAAGTATATCAAAAGGGAAAGAAAATCGGCTTACCAAGAATGCGAGAATAGTAGGACGGAGGCACATCAGTGTGTTGGGTTTTAAAAAAGTGCTGAAAATGGGTAATCAAACTATATTCTTGCCATCCAGTACTTCCCCAAACTAAATCGTCTTTCTTGAAGTTTGGATGCCCAGAATCCAAAACTTTGGCCACACCAAGTCCATTAATTTACTGCAAAATTTCAACATTGAAGTCATTATTAAGGTACAAAACTCCTTCATAAATCATAGTAGATATGAATTTTCGCTTCTAGTTGGCCAAAAGATCTATGATAGTCATGGTAACTTGCAACTAATTTCTTCAAAAATTACCGCAAATTGGACAAAATGCAACTTGACCATTTTTGGACTCAAATTCACAACATATCTTTATATCTATATATAGTAAATTAAATGGTATTTTGAATGTATTTGATTGACTATTGACTTTACAATTCATAAGAATTAGATTCATGTCACTTCTAGTGTATATAAGATTTTTACCCTCGATACCTTATCATCTGTTTTCCTTTAGAAAAAGAGAGCCAAGTTTTAGTTATACCCGATATAACTCTATTGGTTAATGACCACATCATCTATAAATATAAATTCATTTTTTTTGGATGTGAAGAATCCAATATTTCAACTTGTCTCACCCAAGCATGTACCCAACTTAACTGATATGTCTACAACAACTGTATACATCAATCTGCTTGGTCTTGCACCCCCCATTCTGGAAACTTCTTTAGATGAACCACAAACAAAGCCCCCTAATTGTGAAACAATTAAGTTCAACCACAGTTTTCCTTGTCACTCTCCAACTATAGCAATTAACCATCCTCCTCTTGCCTTCTCTGTTTGGATAAAAAGACAGATAGGCATCTCTTTTTAGATATAGAGACATTCTCTTGATAAAGTTTCTTGTGGTAAAGTCTCTTGTCGTTAAATATGAGATTTGGGTTTGATCCTCGCCTCTACCAAAAATCAATTAGTATCTCGGTCTGATGATAAAAAGCAATGATTAGGAGCAAGTGTCATAGGTTGAAATTATCTCTAAACAAAAAGACATTCTCTTGCATTGACTATCACACCAATGCTTACACACATGAACCAAACAATTTTATTTATACATTAGTGCACTTACTACAGTAATAGGTTCAACCTCCAAAGAAGCTTTGCTTCTAAATTTCTATATTATTTTTTTGATAATATGAAGCTTTGCTTCTAAATTTCTATAGTGACCATAGAGCAGAGAGAAGATCATAAAAAGTCATCCAAATTTTATTTAGGTCTTGAATTAGCATAAAGTTGTAAAAAAGTTTCTCATATCTTACTAAACATTTAATGATTTACTCTAAATTTATTTAAACTTGTAGTTGACTTTTTGTTAATGATATACTATAATGGTTTAGTTAGCTCATAAAATTTCCATAGTTACTTCCGAATAATATTTAGAACAATTAGTAAACGAAACACAAGGCCACGGAATCTAGTGGTGAAGTAGGGAGATAATTACCAGGAGCAAATAAGAAGACGAGTTTAATCAACACCTTCCCACCAAGCCATGAAAACTAAAGCATATAACAAAAGCGTTTCCATTCTAGCAGAGAAAATCACAAAACAAGAAATAGTTCAGTTGTTGGGAAATGAGACAGACTTAGAGTCTGTTTAGGGCCAAATCAGCCAAATACCACGATTTTCCAAAATATTTTGCAAGAAAACACTGTTTCCGAACTAAATGGGAATCTACCACTTTTTTTCATACTCGACTTTACTGTTCACGAGTTCCCCCTTTTCTATTCCACCGTGGCGCTGCTGACATGGCACTCGGGCAATAAAAAAATAATGCTTGGTACTCGAGTCTGAGAGACTCGAGTACTGTACAAGCAATACCCGAGTCTCAGAGACTCGGGTATCAATCTGTATTGCCCCCAGAATCTTGAAATGTTGTCCCCTTGGTACTCGAGGCTAGCGAACTCGAGTATTGTACACAGTACTCGAGCTTCCTAGACTCGAGTATTGTGCATGCTATCTCCAGTTTTCTTCCAAATTAGCATAGCCTTCTGTTACATGACTGCTATTACACTCACTGCTATACAGTTCCAATTGGACATTCAAACCCAACTAAAATGTATTAAAACCTTATCAATTTTGATATTGAGATAGGTTTCATCATCAACAATAATTTAGTCACATATACAATGAGGAACTTCAAGGAAGATTGTATTGTTTGCTTCTACAAATGACATTTTGCATCAAAAAAACGATACTAGAATCTATTACATGGATGCAGTCTTCATGGAACATCTTCTCCTTGGCTCTGTCACTTAAGACATTATGTTGCCCTTAAAGGAGGAAATAAGTGTCTTCCAGGGTAGCATCTACCCCATCCCAACACCTTCAGATTTTTGTCGGCCATGTCCACGTCCACCTGCCCCACAAAGAAAATCCATTAGTCATCCTACAAAGATTGCTAATCCTCCCTCAACCTGTCATTAAATATATGTGCAGGTGCACAATGCATAGAAAAGAGGCGTAGTTAGTGGTGAACAATGGATCTACTCAATATGAAAACTCATTTCAGGAGAATTTAGAATAATCCTATAAACTGTCTTAAACTTTTTTTTTTTGGTACCCCGAGTGTAAAGCCTCAAGCTTATTTTAAAAGGAATTCTCTAACTCTCAACTCTCAACTCTCAAGGTTGTTTACTTTTTATAAAGCTAAAATCCAACTCCCTCTTCTAAACTATATATTTCCTAGCTTCAATTTTTAGGTGAGACTAATGACAGCTTATAAAGCTAATATCAACTCCCTCTTATAAACTACATTTTTCCTAGCTTCAGTTCAACACAACTCATTTTTTTTTTTTAAAGGGGGCTAAATAAAGAATTTTATTTAAGAAGACAAAGAACAAAACAACAAATAAAATAAAACAAAAAACTCACTTAGTGAGGTAGGGAGAGAAGCCAATTGCAACAAAATGACAACTTTTTATGGGCTGCAAACTTGGCCTAAGAATAGGCACTTTAGTTTGCCCTCTTGAGCCTTGACCTAACAGAAGAAACGACTATCAAAATTTTAACTAAAGAACTTGGCATCAGAGCAGAGATTTTGTATGATCCAAGGCACGTCATCATATTCACCCTTTAGAGCATTACAAAAAGAAAAAAAAAAAAAAAAAAAACTTTTGCATAACCCTCTATGACTATGACTTTTTGTATGCATCCTATAGGGAAAGTATAAATGCATAATTGAATGGCATATAGGTTATACTATAAATGCATATTTGAATGGCATATAGCATGCATTTTGGTCTAATGGCTAATATCATGCATTTTGTTTCAAGTTGCATTTAGAAGGATGCCACAGTTCAAATTTAGTGTACCTAGTCCGTGAGACCACCACTCGTCGGTACCTCGTTCCGCTTAGGGCATGTTCTTCTGTTATGCCCCTCTTGGTCACACAACCCGCATTGCACCTTCCGCCCCCCCTCCTTCCATGGTGTGGTTCTCGGCCGTCCCCCGCTCTCGTCCATCTCATTCCTAATTCGTGTTGAGACGGGGCGACCTTTCTCTCGGATCAATCGGGGGTTAGGGAGGACCTTTCGAGTTTCATTAGGATCCAGCCATGATAATCTATCTTTCAACGCAGGGAAAACGGGAGCATAGCTCCGAAACAATGCGTCCACACTATAGCATGGGTCAATGTATTGCTCTGCATCATGTCGATACCTAATACAGACTGCAATGACATGTGAACACGGTATCTTGTACAGTTTCCATTTCTGACATGTGCAAGTTCTTTGCAGCAGATTAACTCCATGCGTGTGATCCCCATGTCCAGTAGTCCCTGGATTATGCGGTGTATCTACTTGATATGCTTGTTGTTGCGCGCTCAATCTCATCACCCTGTGATGCTCCGCCTTCGCCTTATTTCTCATGAAGATATCCAAGGCATACTGACACCATTTTTGTCCTGAATTGAACTGCTCTATACTCTTGTTGCGACGATCATCGAAATAAGAATTCAATTTGAACCATGTATATTTCACCATTGCAGTAATGGGCAGGCTACGAGCACCCTTTAGAACACCATTGAAGCACTCGGACACGTTTGTAGTCATCGCCCCATAACGGTAACCCTTGTCAAAAGTTAAAGCCCATTTCTCTTTGGGCACATCCTTCAGATATTGGTACGCATCCCAGTTGACATTCTCAATTAAATCGATCGTAGCATTGAACTTTCGCTCTTGGGTAGCACTTGCTGCCCTCCATACTAGATTCTTTAAAGTGTCGTTTTTCCATCTAGTGTTGACGTTACTGCATAGATGACGAAGGCAGTAACGATGTTCTGTCATGGGAGGCTGTAAATAGTGTCGATTGGTGTCTCTAAAGATAGCTTGTATCCCAGGGTGTCTGTCAGATATGACACACAGGTCTCTGCGGTCAGTAACATACCTTCTTATACAAGTCAAGAACCAACCCCAAGTCTCTGTGCTCTCACTCTCGACAACGGCGAAGGCTAGTGGATAAATCTTATTATTAGCATCTGTCGCCATTGCAATTATCAAATTCCCTTTATATTTTCCATAGAGGTGAGTTGCATCAATGCTAATAACAGGCCTACAATGCTTGAACCCAAGAATACATGGACGAAACGCCCAAAATACGGATTTGAATGTACAGGTTCCCTGTTCGTAATTGTCGTCCACTACTAACTTATACTTTGTACCTGGACTTGCATCCTTAAGCCCTGCCAAAAAACGCGGCAACTCTGCATAAGACTCCTTAAAATCTCCGTATATAGCTGCAACGGCCTTTTGTTTGGCATCCCATACCTTGTATGTGAACCAAAATGATTACATTAGAAATAAATACAAGTAAAATAATTATAGTTGAATTTTCTTTCAAGACTTGTAAGCCTATAAGATGAAGATAATATTTCTTTCTCTTTATTCCTTTTTTTCTTTTCAATTTCAGTTTTCATAATGTAAGGTATATATGGGTTTTGGGAAAAAAATATCATGCTTATACTTCACAGAAGACTGATGTCTCTACATTGTATTGGAAAAAAAAACGCAAGTTAAAGAATACCTTGTAGTGAGATACTTCGTGTTTCAAGTCTGCTAAAGCAACGTGGCGTAAGTTCTTTATCTTATACGCAGGGTCTTCTCGTATATAGCGCTCAAGTACGTATGCTAGGAACGCCGAATCAATCATCCGACCATCATGAGCATTTTGAATTTTGTCGCACGTGTGGGGGCCCTTGCATTTTGCGATCTTCCATACATTGTCTCCCTTGCAACAAATCGCGCGGACTGACCATGGACAGGAATCATCCTCGCAACTCACCATAAGCCTCTCTGAGTCAGAATGCTCAGTTTTAAAGCTAAAATTCTCTCGCAGTGCGTACCAGGTCAATGCATGTCGCACCGCCAATTTAGTTGCGAATACCATCCCTTTCACTAGCTGCTCCCCTGGCGTCGAACTTGATACTTCCGCTTGCATAACCGGTGATGGATCACACATATTATCCCAAGTGTTTTGGGTGAACCATTCCGGCGTAGGATCGGGAGGGGGGCATGTGTCTCTATTCTCTTCTACAACCACATCTTCGATATGATCAACATCCTCATGGTCACCCATGGTATCCAGGAACTCCTCGAAGTCATCCCTAGTAACATCAATATGGGTCGCATCATCACTAAATCCTTGATCATCATCATTTTCGAATGTGCCCCCATGCAGCTCATCATGAGATAAATGCTCTCCGTCATGCACTTCCTGGCGCCCTTCCTCCTCCTCAGTTGAGTTCACATGGGGAAATGTTTGCCATGGTTCACTGCCATACCCATCTCCTGTGTTCTCTGTACACCCTTGATAAGACTGTAATGGTATTGAGTTGATGTGCTCATCTACAGTTCCATCCAATACTGTATGTTGTGAACTCTCTCCAGCCTCAACTATGGCGGGCTCAACAGTGACATAGAGTTCCGAAGCAACGACTCCTTTCACCACCATTTGTTCAACAACTTCCCACATCCTCTTCACTTCGGCACCACCCGATAACTGTAGTGAATTGTAGAAAACCTGGGTTCCTACCACCAGTTGAGGTGCTCGATACACAATGGAAATGTTATGCCTAGACTGGTTTAACCCCATCGCCTTCAATATTCTTCGTTGCAAGTTCATAAGGCCTATCCCACGCTTCACCTTAACATATTTTTGCTTTTGATTCGAGCCTTGGTATGACAACCCATGCAAGTCATGAAAATATGTCTCTCCATCGTAATACACATAGAAATGGTGAAAATCCATCACCGATCTGTTATTAACAATATTAAAAGCTGTCATACTCTATAAATAGTTGCATAAATTTGGCGTATGATAAAAACAATTTATATATGTGCACTTAAAAGGTCAACAAAATATCATATTACCAAGGTCAATGGATTTGGCGTATGATATATATTTACATATATATATATATATATATATATTTGATACACATATAGCAAAAATAAAAGGTCAACAAAATATCATATTATCTCTATCTATCAACCCATGAGTTTTATACAATTAAGCCATACGTGAACTATACTGCTCAATAATTGGGAATTGAACTAACATTTACTAGTCAAACACACTTGCTTATTCTGAAGGCGTTGTTGGATTGGAAATTGTCAAAGGATTTGCTTAATTTTATTGTTTTTACACCACTACACTTACATAATAAGTGTAATTTTTTGCCATTTTTTTGGTTTTTATTTGTCAATTTTTTAAACTTTTGTAGGAGGGGGCCAAGAATAAATATTAAGGGTCAAGTTCTAAAATTTGTGTATTTAGGTTTAAAGATTGGACAATAAGCTTGTGTAATGCACTGATATGTGAGACGTAGCAATTGGCTTGTGCTAACATTTACTTTCATTTATACGGAATTTTCTCAACAATGAGAGGCACGTGTTTATAAGTTCAAATATTAAATAACCTTCCTCAAAAATAATAATAATATTAGCATACATACTCCACTATACACAATCTATAAAATTTTGGTTAACACGGTGATCTTATATCCTCTATATTTGTGATCTTACTAAAATATAAGAACTAAATTAAAATTTGTAGTATAAATGCATGAAAGGATGTTATACGAGGTTCAAAGATTACGAACCAAATCTACATTTAAGGGGGCGAAAAAACTTTGTGGTACCACAATCTATCAGTTTATCATTATATATCATCCCATTAATTAAAAAACAAAAAAAAGGACAATTTATCATTATCATATTGGACATACATTACAGATATAATCTTTACGAAAACTCTACCTGCCCGAAAAGGTACACAGTCTAGAAATAATTGAAGAAAAATTGGGTGATATTCTCAACTAGAGTTAGAAATCTTTATTCAGTTTGCAAGTAGAAAATTCGGAAAATCTGTTTCATGCAAAATATAAAGAATATTGAACTATTTTAGGAATTTTTTTGATACTATATTTCAGAAAAAATATAGTAATCTGTCAAAAAATTCAATTATTTTTTTTTCTATAACTGTTTCTAAAATGTTTTTAAACTAATGTTTTTGAAGCATAGGTTAAGTTTATAATATAATAAAATTTAACAATATTATTCTTGTTTGTTAGGACAAAGCTAAACATTAACTACATATATTATTGTATATCTTTCTATATCAGTTTTTGTTTTTGTTTTATTATTATTATTAACAATATTATTACCTCCCTCATTGTTTTGTCAAAAACAAATTTATGGATGATAATAATGATAAGGAAAGCATCTGATTGGGCATATATATTATGGTAGTAGTGTCATAAAATTAGAAAGGCTGTTTTTGTTTTTTTCTGCTAAACCAGATAGTTACAAAAACTGATATAGCAAGCATACTGCAAATGTTAAATGAATAGCAAGCATAATCCAAAAACTAAGCATTTAAGTAGTACCTCTATGTACAATCACAGCAGGATTGACCCAAACAGATACACTGACACTGAGTTATACAAGCAGATGGCGACCCAACGTTCTGCCTTCAGGTTCTGACTCGCACATGTAGGAAGGAAATGTTTCTGAAAATAGCTTAAAGCTGAAGGGGGTGCATTTTGTTTAATGGTACTCGAGTTTTGTGCACTCGAGTACCATTCATTGTACATTTACTTCAACGGGTGGCGCCAGTAAGTAGGTATGCATTTAATTGTGGCGCCCGATACTCGAGCTTAAGGAACTCGAGTATTGTGTTAGAAGAACCCGAGTCCACTAAACTCGAGTATGGCTCGGGTAGGTAACAAAAAATTAGTGCAGTTTATACTCGAGTTTAGTAGACTCGAGTATTAAGTGCACTAATTTTTGTTACATTACCCGATTCCCTTACACTCGGGTTCCTCTGCAGTACTCGATTCCCTTACACTCGAGTACTGCAGTACTAATTTTTGTTTCACGCAATTCATGCAATTTACACGTCTTGATGAGTTTTGAACTCACAACTCACACTTCTTTGATGAGTTTTGTACCCACAACCTCTCTTCACCAAAAACTAAAGGACTCATTGGCAATTCAAGCTAGTTACACGTACTTGAGAGTTTTGTAACGATGAATGAAATATTGAAGAAGAAATGCCCATTCTATTTCATTTTATGCCTCAATATGCATTCCTCCCAAACGTTTTGTATCAAATTTTTCCCTTATTAGTTGAGAAGAATTACATTTTATATTCATTTCTTTACAAGGCCAGCCGACCGAGCTCTTCAACAGCTTGCAAGGCATTAACACATTCGGTGTAGATCTCAGACCCTGGTTCGCACTTCGCCATAATCTTCAATTGTGATTCAACCTGTCACAAGTATATAAGAGTACTGTTAGTAGATTGAACTTAAAATGCTTAGTGAGGTACATTTATAACAGAACAGTCTTTGTGAACTTACCAAAGTGTCCCAGTACGAGGTCACTTTTGTAATATGGCGAACAGTGCGGGGACGAAACCAAACCAGATACTCGTCATTGTAGCTCATCTCCCCATGAAAGGGCGGTGCATCGGCAATTATGGCGTGCGCAGCCCATCTAGCAATATGTACAGCATGTTCTTCCGCCCAGTTTTTATCCTGCTTGCCCTGGAGTGTTATCTTGTGAAGTTCAATTGAAGTATCAACGTCGCCCGGTACGCCTTGCGTCATCCCAAACTGTCGAAGAACACGTTCGGGGTGATGGCCTTCAACCACCCAAAAATGTATGAGCGGCACGATAGACCTCCATATGTGATGGCCTGAGGTACAATATGCAGGCAGGGAACCCAAATAATTTCTGTATGGCTCCCAGAAAATCTACAATGATCCAACAGATGCAAACAATCATATTAGCAATATAATTAGAAGAAATGTGTAACAAAAGTGAACAATACATGGCAACAACGTTGAACTTTGAAAAAAAAAAATGTCAAAGCGAATTGTAAGTACAACAAGTACATGTCAAAGCGGTTCCCACTTATAAGGCACGATACCTGATTTGGTCGTAGCGAAGCAAGCGACATACGATAGGCGCATAGGACGTGTGTTGCATGTTCAGTTGTTATTTTAGCCCCTTTCCATCTAGCAAACAACACAGACATAACCTTCATATTACTTACTTACAAAATTCTCATACGAATGAGATAATGCAAAGAATTGAAAACGATAACTATCTACGATTGTACATACCTAACAGCAAGTGGACCTGGGGGCAGTGCATGGTGTGGATGCCTCATCACAGGAGCTATGTGTGGAAACCTCATCCATGCCCACAACTGCACTAATAGCACGGCACCACCAATCTGCTTGGCTGTCTTCTCTGATGCGTTACAGAGGTGTCTATATAGCCAACTTAGTGCTGCACTACCCCAACTATAATTCTTTCCGTTGCTAATTGGATTGAAAAATTGCAGATACATAATTGAGTGCCGTTCACCAGACTTGTCCATAAACAATATACCAGCCAACATCTCCAGTATGTAAAACCGAGCATACTGCTGCACACGCACCTCAGTGGCGTCAGCCGGGAGAGGATTGGTAAACTGCTCCTCAAGCCATTTGGCTTTTACCCTCGGCCCTTCCATCACTGCGGTGTTCGGACCACGACCGACTACTCTGTCCGGCGGCCTATGCCCTAGCAATTCGGCGCAGAGGTCGCCCCAATTCATACGAGTAACACCCACAACCGGCAAGCCAACTACAGGTCCTCCCATTATAACCTCTATGTCTTGCAGCGTGATGGTCATCTCACCGTGGGGCAAGTGGAATGTGTGGGTCTCCGGCCGCCATCTCTCCACCAACGCCGTGATCAGTGCATGGTCAATGTCTATATTTGGGACCCGAAGTAGCCCATCTAACCCCGCATCTGTGATATAAGTGGCAATCCGTGGATCTACCCCACCTTCAAGCAGACCTTTCTCTCGATGACGACATTTCAGTACACCTGGCACTACCTGCAAACAGAACAGCTTAGTATTAATAATAGCATTCACTACGCATGTAATAATTACGCTTCACATCTTTCTACTACAGATATTGACTACAATTTTGGACAAGTGCATACCTCGCCCTCCAAAGGAGCATCCCAAAGCGAACTTGAACGATGCACATCCTGCCTCCTCAAGACATCCTGTATAGAGGGTCCCTGTTCATGTGGGTCCATATCTGGCATAAATTAAAGGTGATTAATAGCCCATATCTAATAGCCCATATCTAGATGCATGGAATTAAATTTCATAATAAGTAAACTTTGGCGGGGACAAAATCGAAATATATGAAGGACAGAAAGCTAGAAAAGAATGGGAAGAATCATAGAAAAAGTTTGTGACATGTGCAAGAAAGCAAATGAAAGCATAGCTTATGCTCTGGTGGAAAGTGCAAATGTGAATATGCATCAAAGGTGTGGAATATTGCTTTTCCAATAATTCAAATTCTTAACAGGGTGCAATGACATGGGAATTGGGAAATGGAGGATCAAAATTCTAGGACTGAGTCGCTACTCTCATCATGGCATGACAAATATGGAACCAAAGGAACACAAGACTTAATGAAGGTAATGTGAAGGATTACTTGTTAAGGGTTAGTGAGTAAGGGCAGAGTTGAGTGATGATTACTTGTTAAGGGTTAGTGAGTAAGGTCTCTTATTTGTGTAGTTCCCGAATTTTGGCTTAATGGTAAGTAATTGCAAGAAAATACATATTATTGTGGGTTTAAATTTATTGTTAAAATATATGATTCAACCTAATGGTTCATGAACCAAGCCATAGTCGACGAACTCAACAGCATAAACATCGGAAATTTTGATCTTAGTTGCAGCCTTAGGAGCAAGTTTTCTGCCCAAACAAATTGACTCATCCTGTTTATTTAAAAATAAAAAATAAAAATCAAGTGTTACACTATCTTATTAACCTTAGAAGTTGACAGTTAGAAAACATATCTTAAAATACTTATTTTGGTTTAATAGAGATTTTACACAACCATCCATTACAAGATGATGATGCCAATTAATAGAGATTGTAATAAATAAATGATCAAGCAATGCAAAAATTATATTGTACTTGACGCCATACTTCTTATCTACATTAAAACATGATAACCTAACTGATTGTACCAAAGCTTAACCTATTGAATTTAACTCAATCATGCAGCAAACCAACTTCCAAACCATTCATTTATTACAATTTTAGTATAAAAAAAATACTTCAATTCATTACAAATTCAACTTGCAATATGACCTCCCAAACCAAATATTAACCGATATATAGACCATCATTTTGAAATCTTATATGTATCATAACCTTGTTGTAGAAGGCGGCATTTTGTGGATTGTGCCTTCCACCAAAAGTGGCATGTCACGGTTTCGATTTTTGAGTTTGGGAATAAGCCCCTCCAAAAATAAAATTGGAGGTAAAGCTTCCTATTAATCACCTCTACCAGACCACGCAAAGATGAGACCTTTGTGTACTAAGTACAACCTTTTAACCTTGCCAAAGAAACTAGAAACCAAATTATTAACATTGACGCTCAAATTACTCCAATTCAATATTACAAGCCCCAATTGACATCAGGAAGGCCGGCTCCATTAAGCATTCAAACAACATTCATGGCCGGCTCCATTAAGCATTCAAACAACATTCATTCATTGAAAACCAAGCAATCCCCATTAAAAAAACAAGGGTTTTTTTCAAACCCAACAAAACAAATATTGAACACAACCATCATTACACCACAAATATTACACCACAAATATTGAACACAAGCAATACCCACAAATATTGAACACAAGCAATACCAACAAAACAAATATTGAACACAAGCAATACCCACAAATATTACACCACAAATAACCCTAACCCCCAAATAACCCTAACCCCCCAATGCTCAAACAAATATTGAGATAAGGAGACACACCTTGTGATTCCAAACTCAAGATGCAGAAAACGAGACCGAGACTGAGGCGAGACCGAGACCGAAATCGACACCGAGACTGAGGCGGAGACCGAGACAGAGAATGAGAGCGAGAGCGAGAGCGAGACTGCGACTGGACGCCAGAGCAAGACCGAGAGGGAGATTGAGAGCGTGTGGGAGACTTTAGAGTGAGATGCTAGCGAGATTGAGAGAGTGAGACGGAGATGGAGAAAGTGAGGATGCGAGTGAGTTTTTTTGTGTTTCAGTTGAAAGTGAAACTGAAACTGATTTTAAGTGGATATAATAGTGATACTCGAGTCTGGGGAGCTCGAGTACTGTTAACAGTACTCGAGTTCTCCACACTCGAGTACCTATTTCAAAAAATAGGCGGGGCATCACAAATTGATACCCGAGTCTCTGAGACTCGGGTATTGCTTGTACAGTACTCGAGTCTCTCAGACTCGAGTACCAAGCATTATTTTTTTATTGCCCGAGTGCCATGTCAGCAGCGCCACGGTGGAATAGAAAAGGGGGAACTCGTGAACAGTAAAGTCGAGTATGAAAAAAAGTGGTAGATTCCCATTTAGTTCGGAAACAGTGTTTTCTTGCAAAATATTTTGGAAAATCGTGGTATTTGGCTGATTTGGCCGTCTGTTTAGGATCCGTTTATTTTGTTAAAAGCTTGAAATTAAAAACTTCTTCCTGAAAGTACCGTAGATAAATGTAAAAATTAGTTGAAATAGTACGGTGAGATCCATAAATAGTACCAAAAAGTGCAGTGGAGCCCATAAATAATAGTAAAAATAAGTTAAATAGTAAAATAAGCCGGCTTTTTAATTTAGAGCCAAACGCACACTTACAAATTGTAATTGGAAATATATTACGCCTTTGGTTTGTGTCATATGGGACTTGACTTTTGGAAGTCGATTTCTATGTAAATTTTATACATCATTACTAGACTGAAGTAGATTGAATTAAATCGAGTGGATCGCAATAGACCAAAGTGAATTGAAATGCTAAGCTAGCGTTAATTTAAATTCAAAATTATTTAGCAAGGCCTGTCATGTGTGAGGTTGGAATAAAATCACTATTAGGTAATTTATTATTGATACCATTTTTATTATTTACCATATACAACCTTAAAGATGTCATGTGAATGGTTGTGAAAAAAAAAATGTGAAAAATATTGTGGCCTAATAAACGTATTTTTTTATTTTTTTATTTATAAAAAAATATTCTCCATTTTACTTTAAAATGAAGAAGGTGAAGGAGTTCTATTTTTAGTGAAATTTTAGTTTTATTCATTTTATATTTTATTTAGGGGTAATTACACTCACCTTCCTTGAGGTTTGGAAGAATGACATTCCACCCCAAACTTGAAGGGGAAAAAATTCACCTCCTTTAAGGTTTTTAATAGATAAACACTCTCCCACCCTTTTGTTTATATTAGTAATTAAATATTCTAAATTTTTATAAGAATTTCTATACAAAAGTTTAACCATGAATAGTAAAAAAATAACTAATAAATTTAGAATAAAGATTCAAAATTTATCAAGTATCAAAACACTTGCAATCGCAAATCTTTCCATAACCTATTGAAAAAAGAAAAAAGAAAAATTCTCATTTAATATTTTAAAATACACTTTATTTAAAAAAATTAAAATAATGAATTTTAATTATGATAATAAGATAATTTAAGAAACATGTCCTTAAGTAAAGGGCTGGTTAGTGTGCAATATTTTGAATATTAATTTAATAATTTCTTTTCAATTCAATGTCTAAATGGAAAGTGTTTTTTTCCTTTAAGTTTGAGGTGAAGTGTCATTTCTCCCAAATCTTAAGGAAGGGGAATGTAATTATTCTCCCAAATCTTAAGGAAGGGGAATGTAATTACTCTTTATATATATATATATATATATATATATAAAATTTTAATTAACCCATTGGAATACTATTAAGAAGGAACGATTAAAAAATAAAAAAATCTGAAAGTTGGAATCATAAATAAATGATATAACATTATGCATGCCTTTAAATGCATAAAAAACTAAAATCTCACTCTAAAATGGACCTCTTTTGCCTTCTTCATAAATTTAAATAAATAAATAAATAAGAAGGAAGAAGAAGAATTTCCAAAAAAATAAAAAATAAAGTTTAGGGACAATATTTTTCATGTTTTTCTTGTTAATATAACCTCTTGATAATTGATAAAGGTACATAATAAGAATAAACACTGTCAATATAAAGCTTTGAAAAATCTATATTCAATTTTTTTAAATTGAGTTTCTTTTTAGTAATTAAATTTTTTTCAAAGGTTGACCCATCTTAGTAGCCCATTTTGTTTATTGTTTTGAGTCTTTCCTTTGTTGTGTCTCGGGCTTAGGTCCATCTGTGTCTTGTCTTGGGCCTTAGGCCCATCATTGTTTTATCTAGGGGCATTAAGTCCACCTTTGTGTCGACTTGGGACTTAGGCCCATCCTCTCTTTTTCTGGGCATTAAGTCCACCAGCTTGGGCATTAGGCCCATCCTCATCTTGTCTAGGGGCATTAAGCCCACCTTTGTGTCGTCTTGGACCTTTGGCCCATCCTCATCTCATCTAGGGGCATTATGCCCACCTTTGTCTCATTTTGGGCCTTAGGCCTGTCCTTTGTTGTGTCTCGTGCTTTGACCATCGGTGTCTTGTCTAGGGGCTGTAGGCCCATCCTTAGTTTTGTCTAAGGTTTGAGCTTTCCTTGTTTTCGTTTTAGGGCCTTAAGCTCATGTCATGTCATCTAGGGTTGTTACCTTATCTTGTCTTTTGTTTAGGTCTTAGGTCCACTCTAGCTTGTTTAAGAGCATTAGGCCCATATCTTGTCAAGTTTGTCATCTTTTTAGTTTCTCCATTGTTGGGTCTTCAAGTTTCATTCTTTTTGGGTCTTACCTTCTTGGGTCTTGTTTGAAATTTATGTTCTCATTTTAGGGGCATGGTTAAGTGTGAATTGAATATATTTATTGTTTGTGATCTTCATGAAACGTCTCTCATAAGGATAAATCTCTTGTAGGCGGCCCATTAATACTCCTAAAAAGAATCTTGCACAACCCTCTTGGTCTCAAACCTCTGATAATCGAATCATAAGAACTAAGCTTACTTCTATTGACCAAATGGCATAAAGTGACCAAGATATTGTGAAGCAGGTAGAGGAAATTGTTGTAAGGATGATTGCTCATATCCTTGAGAGGTTATTTTGTCTTGAGAGTATTTAGACCAAACATGAACAATTAGGGCAAATAGTCCAAGATCTTATCTTTAACAGATATGATGAGGGGAAAAGGAAGCTAAGTTAACCAAAGGAATTTAGGACAAGCAACTCATGCAAAGGCAAGCCAAATGATGTTATTATTGTTCATGCTAGCAATGGACCAAGGGAGTTAACCCCACTAGGCATGCCTTTGTCGAAGGCATTCAAGGATTTATCAAGCAAAGAAATTGTGAAGTCATTGGATCTTGGAAGGTATGCTCCAAATTACAATGCAAGTGAGTATCACAAGTACCATTAGAGCTATGGTCATTCTATTGATAAGTGTACTCGTCTCTGTCATAACATTAAAGACTATTCAATTTGGTAAAATCCCTACAGCCATCAACATCCCAAACATCAAGACTAATTCTCTCCCCGATTACCACAGCACCTTGCATTCTTGAAATCCCTTTAGATGAACCATCAACAAAGCCTATAATTTTGAAACAATTAACCACAGTTTTCCTTATCTTGACTTCTCTGTCTAGATAAAAAGACACTCCAAAAAATATCTCTGTTTAAAAAAAAAAAAGACATCTTTTCTCTCACATCAACTGTCGTACCAATGTTTACACGCATAAAGCAAAGATTTTATTTATACACGAGTACACTGACAACAGTAATAGGTTCATAAAAGAGTTTTTTTTTTTTTTTTTTTTTTTTTTTTGAGAAGAAGATCATAAAAGAGTTAACCAAATTTTATGAAGTCCTTAATTAGCATAATAAGGTTATATAAAACATTTCTCATATCTTATACTAAAAATTTAATAATTTGCTTTTTAGTTTTGCTTAAACTTGTAGTGGACTTTTTGTTAATGATATACTATATATAATGATTATTTAGCTCATAAAATTTCTCATTCTCAAAAAAATAAAAATAAAAGCTCATAAAATTTCTATATTTACTTTTGAATAATATTTAGAACAACTAGTAAACGAAATGCAAGGCCACGGAATCCAGTGGTGAAGGAAGGAACTAATTACCAGGAGCAATAAGAAGAAGAGTTTGACCAACACCTTCCCACCAAGTCATGGAAATTTAAGCATACAAACCACCAATAAACGCTGTCAATAGGTTTGAAAAATGTATTGATCACCCATTGACCCCGTCCAGGTAAGTATAATCGTAGAAACTAGAAGGTACTCAATTTATGACTATTCTTTGGCCAAAGTTGATAGAGATTGACAATGTAAAAATACCGCAAAAGAGTCTGAATGCAATATTGTCTGACGCATTCGCACACATCACTAAAAAATAAAAAATTTTCCTTAGCCTTTAGTCCTTGACATCACTAATTTTTTCCTACTATAAAACAACCCCAAATGTTGTTGCGTTAAACCAACCACACATTGATTTGATTTCACAATAATCTTGTCTAGTTATCTCATAGTTTTCTCTCTATATTTAACTCTTAAGAGATAGTAGTAGGAGCTTAATTTGTTAGCAATGGCTAGTGGTGGTGATGATGAGCAAGTGAGAAACAAGCAAGTGATCCTAAAGGACTACGTGTCTGGTTTCCCTAAAGAATCAGACATGTATGTGAGTACCAATGGTACCATAAAATTGAAGGTCCCAGAAGGTTCAAATGGGGTTGTGGTGAAGAATCTCTACCTTTCATGTGATCCCTACATCCGGAACCTTATGAAGAAGCCCATTACAGAAAATCATTACATGGAATCCAACTTGAAGCCCGGTTTGGTGAGGATGCATCACTTCTTTTACATAATTAAATAATGGCATACCTTCTAATAACTTTAGCTAACCATCAATTACATAATTGCATATTCTATTCAATCTTACCACTCACCTAGGGGTGGCAATTTTTGACACAACCCGTGAACATGAAATGAACCTAACACGGATTTTTGAGGGTTATGATATAGCCTTAAAAGTTCGGGTCAAACCGCAACTGACACTATTAGACATAGTTATTTATTCATGTTGACACAAAATGATCTACTTAAACCAACCCGTTTCTCCGGTATAATAATTAAATATTGATATTATGAGTTATAGGTATCTTGATGTCATGAGTTATCTCTTTGTATAAAATTTTTTGTTTATTAAATTTAAAACAATATTAATTAGGTCAAAAATGTTGAAATGGGTCATGCTTGAAATGGGTTAAATGGGTTGTATTTGTGTCAACCTAACAAAACTCGTTTAATATTCAGTGGGTTGAGATGTTTCATGTTGCATTCATGTCAACCCAGCATGAGTTCTTTATTAAGCATGTCCAGTGGGTTGTGTTGTGCTAACCCGTTTCATAAACAAGTTGTGTTAGGGTTGAAGGGTCATGACACAATTATTAAGTGGGTTGTGTTTGTGTCGAACTATTTAGTTGAATACCCCTAACTCAACATGACAACAACACGAATTCCCAAGGCTTGATCAATCGAGTGGTGTCAAGCCAGGAGTCGAGCTGAAGCGAAGTTGGATTGGTAGAGTTCAGTAGAGCTAGTAGTTTTTTTGAGCAGTTCATGAGCAGACTTTGTAGTCTTTGTTTTGGTCTTCAAACTCAACTCTTAGACCCCACAGATTTACGAATGTACTCAACACAAAGTACCATGAAAAATGTTTGGATACGCTGCAAAAAACACTTGCACGGCAACACCTGAACTATATATTGAAATGGTTTGTCGGTAGAATTGTTTCCACAGGTGCCCCTTCTTTTAGTCTATCGACATTCCAGGAAATTCATATGCTCCATGGATGGAGCAAAAAGTGGAGTCTTGGTCAGAGCAACTCGCCCCAATCCATTACTAGACATAATTGGGAAAAGCTCGTCCAAAACTGAATCTAGAAGTGACATGAATCTAATTCTTATGAATTGTAAAGTCATTAGTCAGTCAAATACATTCCAAACACCATTTAATTTACTATATATAGGTAAAGATATGTTGTGAATTTATGTTCAAAAAATGGTGAAGCAGCATTTTGTCCAATTTACAGTAATTAGTTGCAAGTCACTCTCAATTTCTATAATCAATTTATTTAATTTGAACAAATATAATGATAGGTTTGTGTACATTAATAATGACCTCAATGTTGAAATTATGCAGCCCATTATTGGATTTGGCGTGGCTAAAGTTTTGGATTCTGGGCATCCAAGTTTCAAGAAAGGCGACTTAGTTTGGGGAAATACTGGATGGGAAGAATATAGTTTGATTACAAATTCTCAGTTCTTATTTAAAATCCAACGCACTAACGTGCCTCTCTCCTATTATACTGGCATTCTTGGTAAGCTGATTTCCTTTCCCTTTTGATATACTTGAGAGACGAAAATAAACGATTTTATGAAATTAATCAAGTATGTATATGAGGCAAATCATTGTGTGTTAAGTTCACCTAAATTATTATAGTTATGGTGATATGTAGAAGGGGTTTTCTTGATGTTGGATTTTGATCTTCATTAAAACAGCATAATCATGACTGCTCTTGTTGAGTTTGAGATCAAGATGATTCTGATTATCAGAAAATGGGTGCTATATGTGACTGGTGATACACACTTTTTTCTAGCTTGATCTCCCTTCATGAGATAATCTTGTAAAGTCCAATTATTTGAAGTAGGCTACCCGCAATGGCTTTCAAAATTCTTAGTACAATTAAAACAAGAATACAAAATTTTCTAATCCTTAGTACTTCTTTATACATTATAATCAATTGGTTAGTTTATATCCAAAAGAAAGCTTAATTACTATTGATTCTTGTAGTAAGTTGCAGGTAGGACATTATATACAAAATTTTCTAATCCTTAGAACCACTTTATACATTATAATCAAATGGGACAAATTCTTTTTAACTGCCAGTATTAACTCACCATTGAAGATCACATCTTCTTTGCCAAGTTTTTAATATGAAATGTTATGTCTTGCCTGCTGCCAAAAGCTCATTTAACATTTTCATCATGTGCAGGTATGCCTGGTTTAACTGCTTATGTTGGGTTTTATGAGATCTGCTCCCCTAAAAGAGGAGAGAATGTCTTCATTTCTGCAGCTTCTGGGGCAGTTGGTCAGCTTGTTGGGCAGTTTGCAAAGCTGTTGGGTTGCTATGTTGTTGGAAGTGCTGGAAGCAAAGAAAAGGTGACTTACTGAATATGAGTGCTTGATGCTTCAATTCAATTAATACGTTCTGTTTATAACATGAAGTGCCATATCTATTTGGTTGTGTCCTTCAACTAATCTGCATTCCATCCAAAGCATTTCTACTGTTCACAGACTTCTTAATTCCTAAATGGACAACACTCTTCTCTAATGGGTTGGCATAATTGGATTTGATTAATAAATATTTAAGTGTTCAAAATACTAGTGAACCATTGTAATCTAACTTAAATTGTTTTCCCCAATAAATAGTAAGAATTTTTCATACATAATTCACCATGTCCTTAGGCAGCCAAAAATTAAAAATAAAATATAAGGAAAAAAATCTTGACATGTTTCACAAAAGTAATCAGGACACTTTTGTTTAGTCAACTCTAAAACTCATTTTTCTTGTAGAAATTCCATTTTCTTTACCTAAGATTAGCACAGAACTATTAAATTGTAATTTTTTTTTATAGTAAGTATATATGGTTATTAATTGAAAATTTTTTTGCTATTGATGATTTGTAAGCATGCAAACAGACATTGTAACAAGTATAAATTTATATGTTTAACAATATTAACATACCTGTCCCGTACACTCTGTCTAAATATGGTAAGTCACCATGCCGAAGAAAAAGTGTTCAGGTCAAAAGAAGTCACCCTTGTCCATTTCCACATCCCATAAAAGATATTGATCACTCTTGCTGATTGCTCACTTGGCAATTTTAAATCTTATTTAGGAGTTGTCAAGCCTGACCAGAATGGGCAGCCTCACTAACCAGCAGTTTTTGGTTTTCTATTTTATCCTTTTCTGTTTCAAGGTTGATTTGCTGAAGAATAAATTCAAGTTTGACGAGGCTTTCAACTATAAAGAAGAGTCTGACTTGGATGCCACTTTAAAGAGGTTAGTAGTAATTTAGTTTTAATCAGAATTCAAAATATTATTTCAGTCTATAACAGGGCCACTAGTTTGATACTGGAGTAAACATTGGACATCCATTCATAATTTCAGCCTTTGAAATTTTTGTGTTACAAAACATGGTTATATTTTGATTACTGATTATCCTAACCCTCACATGTGAACCCATCTCCCCCTTAATAAATGGGGCCAACACATTTGATTTTATGCTTTTTAAATCTAATACCCTGATAAATTACCAATTGTTCCAACAGTTTAAGTTGTTAGGAAAGGTTGAATTTAACCACTTAATCATTTTTCTAACATATTGTTGATTAATTTGTCTCTGTCATTCCTTCTTTAGAAATATGGGGATTCTCTAGTAGGGTAACTAAAGAAATTGTGTTGGGTTTTGACCTTTTGACGATTGCTTTCCAAATCTTTTTCAAAGAAAAAGTGGGGAAAGAAAAGAAAGGATTGGGAAACAGAGTATTTTTTTTTACTTCTTTATCACACCTGCTAGTCTGAATCTACTGTGAATGCTGAAATGTTTTTCCAGGTACTTTCCAGAAGGAATTGACATTTACTTTGAGAATGTTGGGGGAAAGATGCTTGATGCAGTGCTGCTCAACATGAGAGCCCATGGTCGCATTGCTGGTTGCGGCATGATCTCACAGTACAACCTTGACAAGCCTGAAGGAGTGCACAATTTACTGCATCTGATATACAAACGAGTTCGAATGGAAGGATTTGTTGTTACTGATTACTTTCACCTCTACCCAAAGTTTCTGGAGTTTATTCTGCCTCACATTGCTGAAGGGAAGATTGTGTATGTGGAAGACATAGCTGAAGGTCTCGAGAGTGGCCCATCAGCACTTATTAGGCTGTTTTCTGGCCTCAATGTTGGTAAACAGGTAGTTTTAGTTGCTCGGGAATGATTCACTTCATGACAAAAAGCTACAGGTCCCTTGGATTCTACTGCAAATAAACCCTGTACTTATATACCTTTTAAGAAGTGTTCATCAGGAAGTGTGTTTCCTAAATAGATGTTTTGTTCTTGAGGTCAAGGATTTCTTTTCCTAAAATAGATGTTTGTTATTGTGTTTCTTAAATATATTCTTTGTCATTGAGGTCACAAACTAGCAGATGCTATTGATCTTGCAAGCACAAATACAGTCATGTGGATTGTGTTTTGATTTAAATGATCTAGGATTTTGATGAAATTTATACTTGTTATCTATACACTATATAAAGGGCCTAGGATTTGATATATCCTCTTCTCTATTTTTTTTTTTTAAATCATCACTGAATTGTAAAAAAAAAAAAAAAAAAAAAGCTGACTTGAAGCACAAAATATGATTTAAGACTAAAATTACCTTTCTAATGTGGTTCAAGCAATAGTCTAGGGTACATTAATCAAAAGTAATAGCTAAGTAGTAATGACATTCTTTGTAAAGTTTTATACTAATTGTACGGCCCAAGGCCAGTCCTTTATTGGGCCTCAGGGATAGAATCCATTCCCGTCAAGAAATCAATAAGCTCGGTGTCTTCACCTTAATCTGGGCTAGGCCGAACATGACCGATTGTCCGGGAGATTATGCTTTTTGACATATCCGGCAGAAACTACGTTGCTTACACCCCTATCATGTTTACACGAATTGACCGATTGGACGGGCCATCGATTCGATAGAGAGCGTGTCCGTGGAGGTTTGCTCACAAGAGAGCATAAGTTCAACATGACCGGCAACGCACTAAGAAAGTCGTTGCCGGGCATTCTACCAGCAATTTGCCGGGCATTCTACCAGCAACAATGAGCAAGTTCCAATGCCACTCTTGTAACTCTACTACCAAACCCCCACTTAGCAACGACGACATTAGATCCTCTTTTCCATTATCCCCCAGAGTAATCATAATCCTTCCACTCAACTGAGGCTATAAATAAGAGAGAGCTAAGAGGAAAAATGAGAAAAAAGGAAGATACGAGAGTAACAAAACTAAAGGAATGTGAATTAACCGAGAAGTAAGAGAATTATGGTTGGGCCTCAGTGCAATGAGCAACCCATTGTAAGAAGTACCAAACCCACTTCATAAATAGATTGTGAGTCCAAGTGAGGGTCCAGCCCATTAGCCTTTTATTTGGCCCGCACACTAATAGTTTTCGAATCTCACCTCTCCCTGCTCCACTATTTATCCTTAAAAAAATAAAAAAATAGCTTTGCAGATAGGACAGCAAATTAGGCATTTGTGTGAAGTGTGATAGTAAGAGATGAACAGGGACAGACCATTGCCACTTTGAGCAAAAAAATCCAAGGACTTCTCCAAACGGCGGAGGCAGAAGCCATGACAATGGAGTAGGCTGCCCGCTTTGCATGGGAAGTAGGGGTATGTGATATCCAACTAGAGGAGATGCCTGATAGATGATCATCGCCACTTGGAGAAGTCCTCTGATTTTCTTGCTCATGGAGGCAAGGGTATGTCCCCATTCATCTCTTATTTACAGACCAATCCAAAGATTAGTGATAAAGTAATGAGTTTCAATTGGCATAGCTTTAAGGGTACTAGTATCAGAGCTTTAATTTGCTAATTGAGTTGGCATGCGATTATGTATCACAATTGGATCCGAAGGAATGCAAGAGTGCATTCTGGCCAAATAAGATCATAGGAGTACATTATCCAAGATATTAAATGGGAGAATGGTTTTAGAATTCAGTTCAAAGAAGGATTGAAGAATTCAGTCCTTAACAGAGTTGTCTGCTGCAATTGGGGAATTCCTCCTTCAGTTCTGTTCACCGAATTAATGGTAAATTCTGGTGTATTTTAGCTCTATTGTCCTCTCTGGAGTATTGCGGCTCAATTGTTACAAGTCTGCATTGCTCTTATTCTGTATGCTGTGTTTGCAGTTTAAGTCTGCTAGTTTGTAACTTTGTGGTTGTTAATGAAAAGTAAATGTTAAAAACTTAAAATGGCTCTCAAAGCTGCCTGAGGTATCTTACTATCTATTTGGCATTGGTAGAGATGCCCCCCCCCCCCCCCCCCCCCTCTCCCTACTATATAAAGTACATACATTTGATTCCTATTTGTTCTAGTTTTTCTTCAATTTTCCTTTTCATAGACAGGCTCAAAAGATGGGAAAAAACTTATGGGTAGGCCCGAGGATAAAGTTTGGCAGCTGGTTTCCCACAATGCAGATGGCAAGCACTGGTCCTGTTGGTATTGTGAAGAATTTTAAACTAAGTGTTACAATTTTTTTTCCCTAATCAATAGTAGCAAACGCCAATTCTATTATAAATAAATATTATATAATTTTAAAAGGTATAGGAATAATTTTGTAGTAGAATTCATAATTTATAAAAAGTAAGATGGGTTAGCCAATTTAGAAAGTGAAATTTCATAACTATCAATAATTATCTCATCCATTAGGTATAAAAATCATCTCTCTAATTAGTGAACCTTACAACTATGTAAGATCTACACATTGTGAAAATAAATATAAATATGTCTGATGCATGAAATAATTAAATATTCTGTTATAGTGTTGCCTAACCTATTTTTCTCCCTTTCTCTTTGTTTTCTTCTTCTTTTTGTGCATTTGATCATCTAGGGTATATTTTGCAATTGATTAGGCTCTTTTGCTTATGTTTTGGATGAATTTTTACCATTCAAATTATACACATGTAGATTTTACTAGCATATATGAATTGTGTTCAAGGATCAGTCACTATTGTTAGCGATGCTAGAGACATAAATATTAGAAAAAATATATACAAACCTTTTTTTCACAACTTCCCAAGATGGCAAGCTACAATTGGTACATCATCAACTTCATTTAACTCCATTGACATCATTTTTATTGTATACATTGCTAATTAGAACATGTCATCTTAGTAGCTATGAGAAATTGTGAATTTTTTTAAGTCCTTGAACCTATTATTAGTTAATGTCATGTACTGATACTGGATTGTTTTTATGAACCTCTATTATTTGGTTTTGATGTATGTTAGTATTTTCTTACTTACAATTTTATGTATCAATGTAGGACTTGGGATTAACCGATTAAGGGAATGAATATGGGTGAAACCTTGAAAAAATATCCGATTTAATAGAAGGATTGCACAATAGAATGAAGCACAAGCTTTATGTAGATACTGTATTTGTATTTGACACTTGATGACTACTCTAAAAAAGTGTTAACTCTAATTTAAATTAATGTTTATTTTGGTAACTTTCTAGTACTTATATGATAGATTAGTGATAGGTTATGAATATCAAATCTTTTTGTCAATCTTATGCAAATGTCTTTTTTTTTTTCATATATATATTGAGCCCACAAATCATTCATGTTTTTTTCATAGTGCTAAAGAAGATTGTCGTTGCTAGAGGACAATATTTGGACAATGCAGCAATCCAGGGGATGCACAACCCTACTGCAGGACAAAACCATCCAGGTGAAGAGCCAGATTATGATTGGCTCAGTGATTATCTCGAGTCCAACAACATAGACATGTAAATAATGTGCGTCTGGCGTGCATAGGCGTTGGTTGATTGTTTTTTTTTTTTTTCAGTGCTTTTAAGTAAATAGTGTGGTGGTGGAATAACTAGGGATTGTAATTTTCTTGCCCATTTACTTGCTTCCTGGGCTTCTTGCACTGCAGCATGGGGGTTTTAGCCATCTCACCCATCCCTTCTTGGGTCCTCTTAGAGGACGTAGATGGTCTGGACCCCCTTGACCAGCCTTTTGTTGTATCTCCTTTTGTGTTCCAATGAAACTTATTCAGCCAAAAATAAGGGTGTGGTAGAATGACCATGCTTGATGGTTTCAAAATGTGCTTGCTGGTCACAGAATTTGGTATGTAGAAGTATATAAAAAGTATTTGTGCTCCGTGTTAATCTCAAATTTTCTCAGTAGATTTTGTTATATAAAAAGCAGTCCGATCGAACATTAGAACCATGATAATTACAAGGAGAGAATTCTTTGCTAGTTAATGATTCTTTACAAGGGGAGAGAATTTTGTTATGCCATGTGGACGTGTACAAGAAAATTATTCTTTACTAGTCAATGATTAAACAATAGTTTTGTTAAAGTCTTTTCAAGACCTACAAAGCCCACTGTATGAAAAACAAGATAGCTTGTTAACTGCTTACACTAATCAGCAAATTTACTGTTCTAAAACATCATCTTCCTTTCATACAACTTCCGAATCATGGAGTCTATTTCCCTGTCTAGACTAACCTCAAAGATCAAGTTCACAAATTCCATGAGTCCAAAGCCAACTATATCATCCTTAGTTCTATCCAATGATTGATTAATGGTCTTAATTATGTTTGCCATATTGCAAGAGTATACAACGGATTGGAGAGTGAAAAGAAATTTCATACCTTTTCCTTCATTAGGTTTTAAGTCTTTTCCTTTGGCCACAGGATCTCCATTAACCAGATCCTTGCAAATTCATCACTTACTTGCATCATGTATTACAACACAACTCTTGGTCAATGAGACAAGAAGTTTAATTAGCTCCTTGACAACCCAACCAGAACCAATATGTTTAGTAGTTGCCTAGTAGTCCCACCATGACAACACAGGAAAACTTCAGACATATATTTCTTTCTTCCCTTACACGAGAAACTAGTATGGACTACTATGGAATGTTTTGCCAAAAATAGAGAATGCATCTAGAAGAAATAAACAACCATATAGAACTGGAGCTAGAGATATATACTTGTGTGACATTTTTTCCTACAATAATTAATAGTTAGTAGAAGATGATGAGCATAAGTTACACTCAATACAGGACAGGTATAATTCGGCCCCTTTTAAAGTATGTTTCAAGAATTTGGAATAATTCAGAAATAATATACGGCATAACACAGTAAAATTTAATATATATATATATATATATATAGATGGAAATTTTTTTCATAATTTATTTTAGATAAATACAATGATCATTGTATTACAATCACATAGTGAAGTCTTAACAACTCAATTTGAAATAATCTACACTAGAAAAGAAAATTACTACAATAACCTTGATCATAAACAATTAAACACCATTTATAAAGTTTTAGTTAATTAAAACGTCTCAAATAATTGATCCTAAGTAATTAGTCATCAATAACCTTTTCAACTAATCCATTGAATGCATCATCCTCCCAAAATTGTTCATGATCAACATATTCAAGAAGCTCACTAAGTTTGTCAAGATAAATTGGCCCCAAGTCTAGAGATTCACCAGTGTTAAATTTCTCCATCATCATTGAGTTCAATCTTACATACACCATATTATCCAACATCTCAGATGTCAACATGTTTGTCTTCTTTGTTTGTGCTACCTCAAATGCATTCCAATTACGCTTACATGAGGATGAACTACAAGGTTGACTCAAAATTCGAATGGCATACCTTTGTAAGATAGGAAGGCAATCTCCACAGAAATCCCACCATATTCCTACAAATAAAATTACAATTTATATACTCATAAAATTTATCAAAAAATTACATAGTTTAATATTAAAACTATATCAAAGCTATTGAACTTACTAGGATGAGATGTTTTCAACGTTGTCTTTGCTGTAACTGTAAACAAGCTTGGTACTTTATTGCGATAAAGTTGCACTTGTTTCATGAAATCTTCCCTTTCTTCAATAGCCACCAAATTCTCCAAAATGAAACTTATACCATCTTTTATGTCATTGTTCTCTTTAAATTTCTCACTACACAAGTAAGATGGATTCAAAAATGTCGCAGCAGCATGAATTGGGTGGATTATATTTTCAGTACACCTACAATTAACTAACTCCCATATCTGCATATATTTGTCTTGATTGCTAGCACATTGTTGCTTAATTGCTTCTTTTGCCATTTCCATTGCTTCATATAAGTATCCTGCAGTTGACCAATCACTATCTACCAATCGAAGAACACGAACCAAAGGCTCCAAAACTAGTAGCGCCTCTTTCCCTTGACTCCAAAATTCTGTGCTTTGGATAATACTAGCAACCACTTCTTTACTGATGCCCTTTTCATTATGATTCAATTCTTTCCACTTGGAAGATGCAACAAGTAACTGCAATTCCTCTCAAACATTCAAAATAGATTAAAGCATCAAGAAGCTAGAAGACCTACCTGTACCAAGATGTTTCAATTCTTTATGGTTTATGTACTCTATCATGAGTGACAAAATGATACTATCCATATACATATATGAAACAATTGATTTTGCATCACTAATTATCTTCTGCACCCAATCAACTTCCTCACATATATCCTTCAAAAGCAGTTGAATGCCATAAGTAGCACATTGGATTTTGTACAACCGAGGGTACTTGCCAATAAGCATGTCTCCAGCAAACTCAAAATTTGTAGTATTATCAATGATTAATTGAACAACATTATCAGACCCAATTTCTTCAATTACTGAAGAAATGATGTCTTTAATATATGGTGTTGTTATTTTATCCTTTGAAACTTCAAATGACTTCAAAAATATTGCTCCACTAGGAGATTTTGCATTAATATTGATAAATGCTCTCTAATCCAAATCACTCCATATGCATGACATAAGAGTACAACCAGTTACTTACCAAGAATTCTTAATTCATCTAATATACTCTTCAACTTCGACCTTCAAATTTGGTATTAACTTCCTTTGCAGAGTCAAATTAGAGGGTAACTTATATTCAGGACCATAATCAGCAACACCTTGCACAAAGTGAATAAAGGATGTCGTTTGAACAACATCAAATGCTATGTTATTAACTATAAGAAGTTGGGCAAGCAATTTGCCCACTGCACTCTTATCTTTTTTACCACACATCTTTGAATTGGTAGCATGGCATAGGTCTCTCGATATTGAACACGAAGTGGTTTTACTCTCTTTAGCATTGCTTGAACTTGATGCACTCTTAAGTTTTTTATTATTCCCTCCAATTACTAGATAAGATTCTTTTTGAACATCTTCAGGCACATTGGCACAAATATCTATAGCATGACCTTTAACTCCTGCCAAGTGAAATTTAATCCTAGAAGCACCCCCAGCAAAATCACGTCTACAAAAGTTAGATTTGAAACGGCCATCTAGGTCTTCAACGTACCTCCAAAATCGATCTTTCTTTCAAACCATATTTCTTTTTCCTTAAAAAAAGAAAAGAAAAGAATATAATATTAGAATCAAATATAAATTAATCCGGACAACAATCAAAAATTACTTTATTCTATTTCTTTAAAATATTAAAATATTTAGTTTATATCTCATTCTATCAATCATACATAGATATAATATATAGGGTAAATATATTTACATACCTTGAGGTTTGGGCTAATGCCAACCAAGTCTAAAACTTTTCAAAACTGACCAATTTGGTCCCTAGAGCCAACTTAGTCCCTAAACATTGTTAGGCATGTTAGTCATTTTTTCTTAACTGTCTTAGTAGCTAAGTTGGTTTTAGGGACCAAATTGGTCAATTTTGAAAAGTCTTAGACCAAGTCGGCATTTAGCCCAAATCTCAAGATATGTTAATGGAATTTATCCTAATATAAAATAGTCAAATCAAATTGCATATATAAACTATTGTAATGAATAATAAAAGGTAAAAAGGTGAATAGTAATTCTAGCACAATAAACTAAGCCACAACTATCGTACATGGTAGATTGTGATTGACTATTTGTCATTTAGTTGCAAGTACATAACAATAGTAGGTGATCATATAAAATACAAAATATTAAAACAATTTATCAATAGTATATTCACGTAGTCATATAAATAGCAGGCCACACTTTACCAAAATGGGCCTCCGAATGTAATTACTAATTAGGTAGGAAGCATCTCCATCTCAATCTTAATCATATACATAGTGATAATTGAGGAGCTCGATTAGCTTCCTGCCTTTTGTTGTGTTAAGAAACTAATTGCTCAGGAAAAAAAAAATAGCATGAAAGACAATTCAAACAACACTTATAGCTTGCAAATGGAGATGAAGTCAATACTATAGACAGTGGCAAGATTAAGAGAAGAAAAAAGAGTCCTGCTAGATAGATGGAAATTCAGACTTTTCTCACCCACTCATAAATACACCTCACTTAGGTCCCACCATTACAAAAATTAAAGGCAATTATGTGCTTACAGACTTGTTCTCAAGAAACTACGGAGACAGAAAAATTACTCGACTTTTTAACACCCATTTACCTCACTTAGATCCCACCACAACACAAATGAAACGCAAATTTTGTACTTAAGAGACTAAAATCTTAAGAAAAGAGTCCTGCTTGAAGGACAAAAAAAACCCTCCTCTACTATTTCACACCAACTCATGTATTCACCACACTTAGGCTCTACAATAACACAAATGAAAAGAAATTACGCACTTGGAGACTTACTCTTAAGAAAAGAGTGTGGCTAAGCACATTGAAAGATCTCCCAACTTGTTTCACACGCATTTATGCTTTCACCTCACTTAGGCCCTACTATGGCACAAATTAAAGGCAATTTATATGCTTACGAGCTTACCCTTAAGAAAAGAGTAGGGACAAAAAAAATCGACTTTTTTGCACCCACTCATGTATTACCTCACTTGGGCCCACCATAACACAAATGAAAGGTCATTTTGTGCTTACAAACTTACCCTTAAGAACAGAGTCCTACTAGGGATATCACCTTTTTAACACCCACCCATCCATTCACCTCACCTAGGCCTCAATCATAACACAAATGAACGGCAAATCTGTTCTTACAGACTTACTCTTAAGAAAAGAGTCTTGCTAGAGAGACAGAAAACTTCCGCGACTTATTCATGTCCACTCGTGTATTCACCTTACTTAGGGCCACACCATAACACAAATGAAAAGCAATTATCTGCTTAGAGACTTACTCCTAAAAAATTTTCATGCTAATGGGAGAAACATTTCCAAACTTTTTCACACCCACTCATGTATTCACCTCACTTAACAACATCATAACACACCTCACTTAGCACCACCATAACACAAAATGAAACACAAATATGTGCGCTTACAGACTTGCACTTAAGAAAAGAATCCTGCTAGGTACACAGAAAAATTCCACGACTTTTTCACCCCCACTCATGCATTCGCTCACTGTAGCCCGACCATAACACACATGAAAAACAATTTTATGTTTTCACACTTACTTTTAAGAAAAGAATCCTACTAGGAACAAGAAAATACGCCAAAATTTTCACACCCGGCCCACTCATGTATTCACCTCACTTAGGCTCCACCATAACAAAAATGAAAGACAATTCACCAAAATTTCGACACCCACTCATGCATTCACCTCACTTAGGCTTTACCATAACACAAATGAAAGACAATTCTACGCTTACTAGCTTACTCTTAATAAAAGTCTTACTAGAGTCAGAAAAAATTCCCCTTCACCTAACTTAGGCCTCGCCATTACGTATATAAATGACAAGAAATCATGTGCTTAAATACTTACTCTTAAGAAAAGAGTCTTGCTCATCATATATTCACCTCACTTAGGCCCCTATCATAACACAATTGAAATGCAATTATGTGCTTGCAAGACTCAACCCAAGAAAGGAAACCCCAGTAGGGACAAAAAAAATTCCACAACTGATTTCCTTCGCACAGATGAAGGCAATTCTATGCTTATGAACATGCTCCATAGAAAAGAGACCTACTACAAACAAGAAACATTCACCGAATTGTTTACACCCACTCATGTATTCAGTTCACTTAGGCCCCATAATGACACAAGTGAAAAGGCAATTCTGTATAAACGGACTTACTCTTAAGATATGAGCCATGCAAGGGACAAAAATAATTCTCCAACTTTTTCACTTCCACTCATGTATTCACCTCACTTAGGCCCCATCAACCTTTTCACACCTACTCATGTATTCATCTCACTTAGTCCTACAATAACACAAACGAAAGGCATTTACAGCCAACGGTACTTCTTTTAAACAGTGGGGCACTTTAATTAGAAAGAGTACATTCCGCCTGTCGTTCTCTTCTTTTAATAAACCATTGGCTGATTGTATAAAAATTAGATAGATTAGAATAACGCTACGTACGCAAAAAAAAAATTAAAAATTAGAGTAATGCTACAACATTTTTCATACCAGTTAAGTTTGTAAGCTCACCTATGAGCTCACTTTTTTCACTATTTTTAACCTAACCGTGTCTGGTGTCAAATTTGTTGTCATTTTTTTTTTTTTTTTTTTTTGTCTATAGACTTTCTCAAATAGAATATCCAAGGCACGAAAGGAGATCTAAACCTAAATTCAAAAGAGGAACACTCATATTGAAACCAATAAGAGGTGAAAAAAAAAATATAAAAATCAAAATCAAAAAATCAAAACCGAAACATACCAGCTACCAGACAAGGAAACTTACAAGCAACGAGGATGTCAAGGGGCACTGTATATCTCTCTAGAAGTTCTGCTCGCTCTCTCTCTCTCTCTCTCTATATATCTCTCCATGCAATCAGAATTAATTAATTTATTAATACTTTGGCGGTGCCTTTTGTTTATTTATAATTTATTTTTAAAAGTAAATTGTAAAAGTGCTGAATTAATTTTTTTTTTTACTAGATACTCCAGGTAAGCGACGTTATTATCTCTTGGGCTACATCAAAATAAAGACTCCTATCAAAAAAATAAAAAATAAAGACGTCTCTTTTGATAGCGACACTCATTTTGGAATTCGCCTCAACAGAGGGTAACGTAAGTTTCATCAAAAAGATAAAAAAGAAAGGGTAACGTAAGCTGGTTAGGGGTAACGAAAAAAATTGCCCCGGCCCCCATGATTTCCACTTTTTATTTGTTACTAGTGTTGGCTGCACGAGGGACGTGCTGCTCTAGTAGTGAAAAAATTAATAAATTTTGTGTGTGAAACTGTGAATTTTAGTTTACCTAATTTGACTATATTAAAAAAAAAGTCTAAAAATATAACAAAATATCACAATATTTTCACAATAGATTCATTTTTAGGATCCGAATAGATATTTTTTTATTTTCACAATATCTTCATTTCTAAATGACAAGTTATTATTGATTTTAAACTGATAACATTGTTATTGTTATTCTCAAAACATTGTTTTCAGTTGTGGTTAGTCACAATCTCATATTTACTATTTTATTTCGACTTGTAAAAAATTGATACTTCAATATTTGTAAAAATATTATGAAATTTGTTATGTCAGTGTAACAATATATATGTCAACTTACATAAATATTTAAAAGAAAAAAAAAACACAAACCGATTACTGGGAAAAACAAAGTTTAGGCACTGCAGAAATTAATGTTAAAATGTTGTGGACTTAGCATTTTTTTATTTAATCTATAAGAAACTGAGATCTCAACAATTGTAAAAATATTGTGATAATAATAAGTGTTATAACATTTTCTCAAAATATTTATTTTCAGTTGTAGTTGGTTATAGTCTCATATTTTATTGTTTTATTTCGACTTGTAAGAAATTGACTCGTCAATAATTGTGAAATTTGTTGTGTCAGTATAACAATATATATGTTAGCTTACATAAACATTTCAAAGAAAAAAAAAACACAAACCGATTACTGGAAAAAAAAAATGTTTAGGCATTGTAGCTATAGTGCCAATTGAATAAATCAAAAGCACTGTAGCTCCAATGCTATTCATCAATAATAGCTTACCTATGATTTGTTATAAAATTAATGTTAAAATGTTGTGGAATTAGCATTTTTTTTATTTGATATATAAGAAACTATGATCTCAACAATTGTGAAAATATTGTGATAACAATAAGCGTTGTAACATTTTCTCAAAACATTTATTTTCATTTGTGGTTGGTCACAGTCTCATTTTTTTTTTTTTTTTGAGTTGTAAGAAATTGATTCCTCAATAATTGTGAAAATATTATGAAATTTGTTGTGTCAGTATAACAATATATATGCCAGCTTATATAAATATTTAATAGGAAAAAAAAACACAAACCGATTACTGGAAAAAAAAAAAACTTTAGACACCGTAGAAATTAATGTTAAAATTTTGTGGACTTAGCATTTTTTTTTATTTGATTTATAAGAAATTGAGATCTCAATAATTATGAAAATATTGTGATAACAATAAGTATTGTAACATTTTTTCAAAACATTTATTTTCAGTTGTGGTTGGCTACAGTCTCATATTTTATTATTTTATTTCGACTGGTAAGAAATTGATACGTCTATAATTGTGAAATTTGTTGTGTCAGTATAATAATATAAATGCCAGCTTACATCAATATTTAAAAGAAAAAAAAACACAACCGATTACTGAAAAAAAAAAAGTGACTCACAAACCATAATTGTGAAAATATTGTGAAATTTATTGTGTCAGTATAACAATATAAATGTTAGCTTATATCAATATTTAAAAGAAAAAAAAAACACAAACCGATTACTGGAAAAAAAAAAAAAAAGTGACTCACGAAAATGGCACTGTAGATGAACAGTGCCAAAACACTGGATTTACAGTGCGAAAGCACTATAACGGCATTGTCAAAACATTTATTTTCAGTTGTGGTTGGCTACATGCTCATATTTTATTATTTTATTTCGACTTGTAAGAAATTGATATGTCAATAATTGTAAAAATATTGTGAAATTTGTTGTGTCAGTATAACAATATAAATATCAGTTTACATCAATATTTGAAAGAAAAAAAAAATACAAACCGATTACTGGAAAGAAAAAAAAGGCTAAGTAAACCATAATTGTGAAAATATTGTGAAATTTATTGTATCAGTATAACCATATAAATGTCAGCTTATATCAATATTTAAAATAAAAAAAATAACACAAACCGATTAATGAAAAGAAAAAAAAAAACGACTCACCAAAACGGCACTGTAGATGAACAGTGCAAAAGCACTGAATGCATAGTGTCAAAGCATTGCAGCGGCATAGCCGCTTTTATATATAAAAAATTTGTTGTATTAGTATAACAATATAAATGTCAGCTTACATCAATATTTAAAAAAAAAAAAACACAAACCAATTACTGAAAAAAAAAAGTGACTAACTAAATCATAATTGTAAAAATATTGTGAAATTTATTCTGTCAGTAAAATAATATAAATGTCAGCTTACATCAATATTTAAAAGAAAAAAAAAAACATAAACCAATTACTGAAAAAAAAAAAAAAAAAAAAAAAAAAGTGACTCATGAAAGCAGCACTGTAGATGAACAGTGAATAACACTACATGAACAATACAAAAACATTGTTATATAAAAATTTGTTATGTCAGTATAACAATATAAATGCTGGTTTACATCAATATTAAAAAAAAAAAACACAAACCAATTACTGAAAAAAAAAATGTGACTAACGAAACCATAATTGTGAAAATATTGTGAAATTTATTTTGTCAGTATAACATCATTTAAAAGAAAAAAAAAATCACACACACACACACAAACCTAATACTAAAGAAAAAAAAAAGCGACTCACGAAACTATAATTGTGAAAATATTATGAAATTTATTATGTCAGTATAACATCATTTAAAAGAAAAAAAACACACACACAAACCAAATACTGAAAGAAAAAAAAAAAAAAAAAAAAAAAAAAGACTCACGAAACCAAGTTACTGTACCCGCTACATTGCAATAACACTGAGTGCACAGTGCCAAAACACTATAGCGGCATTGCCGCTTTTTATATAAAGATTATATACACAACCCATCTAGAATAAGACACCCGGGCCAGTTTGGTAGGCAACTTCAATTATAATTTTCAGTGTTTAAACTGAAAACTGTGTTTGCTAAGGGTCTATTTGGTTGAAAGAATAAAAAAGTGAGGGAATTGAAAAAAAAAATTTTTTTCCATTTTTGTTTGGTTGGAGATGAAAAAGTGAAGAAATGGAAAAAATAAATTTGTATAAATTTACTAGCATTCTCCTGTTAAAAAATGATGCTTAATTAAAAAAAAGTGACAAACAAGCCCAAAAAAAAAAAAAACAATTACCCAAATTTATTAAAAAATAAAAATCGTGTGAAGACAAAAAATCGCGTAAAGGAACACTCCACTCCCCAGAAGAAGGAAAAAAAAAAAAATGAGGCAAAGTTTCCCAGGAAAGCCAAAAAAAAAAAAAAAAAAAAAAAGGAATAAGAAGAAGGAGGGCAAACTGGCAAAGTGCCCCCCAAAAAAAATAGAGCCAACGTTGCCCACGAAGCCAAGTAGGGGCATTTTTGTCCATCTAATAAATCACACTTTTTGGTAGGCTTGACCACATTTTTTTCTCTCTCCTTTCCAACCAGACACCCTTCAAAAAGTTCTCTCATCATTTTCTCTGTTTTTTTTTTTTTTTTTTTCATCATCCCTAAAATCCACTCAACCAAACATGTCTTAAGAGTGTTTAATCAAGGGTGCTTGAGTCACAGTTTTCAATTTATGATATCTAAATATTGTATTTTGAGAACACCTTGTTTGTTAGTAGTGTTTAAGAATTGTTGTTCAAAATTATGTTAAAATTGTGGTTTAAAAAGTATCGTGAAAATACGTGTTTAAAATACTCATAATACAAAACGTGTGTTATAGTATCATATTTCTATAAACATTTTTTAAAAATAAAAAAATATAACTGTGTATTTGATATGCGTACGCATTTTTAAGTAAAAGTGAAACTTTTCTGACATGAACAGAAATAATTATTTATTTATTTGTCTCATCTCACTCTCTTTCCTCTTCGTCTCATCTCACTCTTTGCAAGTCTTGAACAATTCACTGGACTCATCTCACTCTTTGCAAGTCTTGAACAATTCACTATATCCAGGGGCAGAACTATGTACATGGGTGGGGGGCCCTCCCTTCCCCCCTAAATTTTGAAATTTTCCTTAATTATTTTAATATTTTTAAAACTTAGCTTGCAAAAATAAGAGTTTGCCCTCCAAATATTTAAATTAGTTCAATAATACTTTTAAAAAATAATTTGTATAATAGTTATAGAGACATAACTTTATTTTCCTCAATTTTATTTTTATTGCAAAATATGCTCTTATTTCTTTTAAATATTTGATAAATTTTGACACCAAATATGTTTAGATCTATCTTTTTCAACCCATTATGTGACGATTAACAAGTCAATGACTCAGTAAAAAATATTATGACTAAAACTACACATAAAATGTCTTTTTAGTTGTCACACATAATGAGTTAAAACAAGACAGCTTCAAATATGTTTGGAGCCTAACTTATTCCTCCAAGTTTTGGATCATTCATGTTTTTGAAAATTTCATTAATTTAATTGAAATATTTTTTACTTACTTTAGTGTACAATTTGATCATTTGTATTGAAAATGAAATTTTTTAAGAATTTCACTATGAAAATGGTAAAAAATAAACTATTTTTTATTAGTTGAGAAAAAAATTGTATTAATGAATTCCCTTTCAAAATCACAAACACAAACACAAATACAAAAATCACAAACACAAAAATTTCAAATTTATAATTTTCCCTTTCAAAATCACAAACACAAATCCTAATACAAGCACAAACACAAAAACCACAAAAAAAGAAAAAAAGATAAAAACATATCATTGAGAAATAGGAACGTCAATGAACCCAAAATAAAAAATGGTGGACAACGAATCCAAATCATTGAGAGTGAGTTACGGCGAGTAGGTGAGTCAATAATAAAGGGGGAGTTGGCATCGACAACGAGGTGAAGGCGTAGGGAGGAGGGAGAGTGGGAGCGATTGAGGGGGGCGGTGATGAGGCCGTGAGTATGGTTGTGTGGGTCAGTAAGAGTGATGGCTTGAGGAGTTGGGGGGTTTAAATTCCAGTCACTCTCACCCACACAGCCACACAGTCGTGAGTGAGGTTGTGGCCGTGGCCGTGTGGCTGTGTGGGTGAGAGTGACTAGAGATTAAGAGAGGGTGGTTGGCGGCTCAGATGAGATTAAGAGAATGAGATAGGATTAAGGTTTTCTAAATAAGTTTTTATACACACACACATATTAGGTCTTTTGGTAATTTTATTTTAATGGATTAGGTCCGAGTTCGGGTTTGGGTTAGGGGTGGGTATCATTAAAACCCGAACCCGCTTTGGGATTTATTTTAAAAACTCAAACCTGACCCTACTATTTCGCAGGTTGGATGGAACCAAACCCATTATGGTCGAGTCGGGTGCCTGTAGGTTGGGTAACAATTGCCATGCTTAGTTTTTAGTTTTTGAGTAACAATGCTTAAAGGCATTGTTGTAAATACATTATAATTCATGGGGCTCACTTATGTGAACAACACGCAGACAACTTTTTTTTTTTTTTTTGGTAAACTGGAATTTCATTAAAACAAACTAAGGATTACAAAGTCTAGGGTATATAACACCCCAAGCGAGCTACAAGCTGATACAAAATACAAGGAGGATTGGAATGTAAATAGAGAGAGCTAGCATTATAAATTCCTTCCTTTGCCAAAATGTCCGCACAATGATTTCCTACACGGTGAATATGGTCAATTCGAGCTTCCTCAAAACACTAGAGGAGGGACCTGTAGTCATTAATAATGTTTGAATAAGGGTGAGAAGAGTCAAAACAAGCATTATGGGGATTTATCACATTCACTACAGTGTGAGCATCAATTTCTATTAGGAGCTTCCTAATGTTTAAGTTCTTGGCTAGGACAAGACCATCCCTTAAATCCCATAGCTCTGCTGCCATTGAGTAGGTAAAACCAATGTTTCTAATGAAGCTGCCAATCCACATTCCATTATGGTCTCTTATCAAACCACCTGTCGAGGCCATACCCAAGTTTCTTCTAGTCGACCCATTCGTATTCAATTTAATGAATCTGAAGGGTGGGGGTTTCCAACCAACGTGAGTAACACTATTTTTCATATTGGATCACATGGGAGGGGGAGTGTGAATGATTTCTTGAGTAAGATCTTTTATTTTTTCCATGACTATGTGGGCCACGAAAGGTTGACCTTACATGACGTACTTGTTACGGGCTGACCAAATAGACCACACGACAAGAGGGAAGGTTATGGACTAAGGAGTGTTCAGCTAAGACGGGATATCCGGCGAGGAGGTGGACATGCACTTTAGCCATTCCGTGAGGCCAAAATTGAAGAAATTCGGTGGGAGTGCATTATTAAAGAGACCATGCCATATGGGGAGAATGTTTGGGCAATCCCTAAGAATATGGACGGTGGTTTTGAGGTATGAGAGACAAAGGGGACATGAGTCATTTTTAATAATGTGTATTTTAAGGAGTTGATTTTTTTATGGGGAGGCGGTCATGATAAGCAAGCCAGAGGAATGTCTTCACTCTTGGGAGGGTGTGAGATTTCCAAAGCCAATTCCAGGCAGTGGTGTTGTGGGTTATAGGTAGATTTGCAACAAGAAGATAGGCTATGTGAGGGTTAAACTGTCCATTTGGGAAGAGATTCCCGTGTGAAGGTCACTTAAGGTTGAGTGGAGAGGTCTAGCAGTGGCTCAAATATGTCACAAACCTGGTCAAGTAGGAAAAAGGATAAAACATTTAAGTCCCAGTTTCCGTTGGTATCCCAATAGTCCTTGACCTTCATGGTGGTGTTAAGAGAGTGGAGTGGGCCTTGGATGAGATTTCGGAGAGGACCATGGCCGATCCAGTTGTCGTACCAAAAGCGGGTTGTTTCACCATTTCTGATGATCCAACGAGTACCTTCATCATAGATGGATTTGGCTTTTAAGGCCGTTCCAAGTTAGAGATTTTCTTTTGGTGGCATTCAAGATATCAAGATATTTTTTCCTAAAGGTGTCAACCCAGATATTGCCAGCTTTTGTTCGGAACTCCCATAATTTTTTGGCCAAGAGGGCCCTATTTTGGCTAATGTTTTTTGTTACACCTAGACCTTTTAGGTGTTTTGGTTTTGCGACAACATCCTAGCTAATAGCATGCATCCTTTTCCATGTGGTCGAGTCACCCCAAAGGAAGTTTCAATTAATTTTATCTAACTCGGTGCATATTTTATGGGGAAGTATGGTGCACTGCCTTAGGTGAGTGGGCATGGCCGAGGTGACCGAGTTAAAAAGCGTGAGGTGATCTGCTATGGATAAGGATCTAGCTTCCAACCCGAGAGCTTCGCACGGATTTTGTCGACAACAGAATCGAAAGCTCGATTGTCTCTACCATTAGTGATGATAAGGACACCAAGGTATTTCCCGAATTCATTTGTACGTCTCATGCCCAGCTTGTTTTTAATGATAGTGATATTCTCGGCACTAGTGTAGGGCGAAAAGAAGAGTTTCGATTTGCTATGGTTTACTTTTTGGCTAGAGGAGATGAAAAAGGTTTTGAGAACTTCTAATGGTGATACGATTCTTCTTGGTTGTCATCGCGAAGAGAATCAGGTCATTGGCGAAGAAAATGGGCGAGAATGAAGGACCTTCTCTAGAAGTTTCACTCCAGTCCAATTTCCAAGAGCGATCTTTGAGTTTATGAGATTGGTAAGGTACTCCATGCAGAGGATGAAGATGTACAGTGAGAGGGGGTCACCTTGGCGTATACCTCTTGAAGGGAGGAAAAGGTCAAGTTTTTCGCCATTTATAAGAACCGAGAGGTTGGACGAGCTAATGCAGGACATAATAGGGTCAATCTAAGATTTTAGGAAGTTGAACCAAATGAGGACGCTATGGATGAAGCTCCATTCTAGTCTATCAAAAGCTTTCTCAAGGTCGATCTTGAGCACCATGAGGCCATGCTCGCTTCTGGAGGTTGAAACGGAGTGCACAATTTCCTGAGTTAGAATGACATTATCACTAGCTTTTCTTCTTGGGATGAAGCTGGCTTGAAAAGGATGAATGAGGTCGGGGAGGAAAGGTTTAAGTCTTTGGACAAGGAGCTTCGTAACCGTTTTGTACAAGGTGTTGCACAAGCCAATGAGGTGAAATTCGTGAATGGTTTTGGGCTTATTTGGTTTTGGGATAAGGAAAATGAGAGTTAAGTTGAGGTTCTTAGGGGTTTTTTTTGGAGTGAAAAATGTTTTTAATGTACGGGTGAAAACTATCAGGGCCCAGAGTTTTGTAAGGCTTGAAAGAGAATATTGCACATTTGATTTCTTGGTCAAAAATTTCATTGCTAAGGATGGTATGAACATCGCGCGTGAGAGAGCGAGTGTTGGTAGAGAAAGGGGTGGGGTGTTTAGAATTGGTCATGTCTGTAGTGTACAACGTGTTGAAATGGTTGGAGATTAAAGCTTTTATGTCTAAAGGCGAAAGCGTCCAGTTTTCAACCATATCTCTTAGGCACCAGATTTTGTTGTGGTGATGGCGGCAGATGGTTTGGAGGTGGAAGAAGTTAGTGTTTCAGTCGCCTAACAGAGTCCACTCTATTCGAGACTTTAGAGCCCAAAATTCCTTCTCAAGGGTAAGGATTTGATGGTACTCAGCTTTGAGCTTAGCCTCAAGGTTTCTGAAGAAGGAATTGTGGTTATTGCCATGGTTTTAAAAACCGAACTGGAGATCAAACCATTTTTTTCAAAATTTCCGATTCAACCCCGGTTTTTGGCCGGTTTTCCAGTTTTTGACCGGTTGTTGACCGGTTTTGGGGTTTTAAATTGGACTGGATTGGCTCCCAATTCCCGGTTGAACCGATCGGACCGGCCGGTCCAGTCCGGTTTTTAAAACTATGGTTATTGCATAGGGATTTTTGGACAGCATTGAGCCGAGCAAGGATTCACTTTTCAAAAAAGTATGACAATTCGCTCTCATTATATCCATAAGATGCTCTCCATATGAAACCTGTTGGATTATCTTACTAGTGGTAGGTATGCGTGTGGAAATTTAGCACTTAACGACTATAAACAGAGCGCTCTCGTAAGTAATCATACTTTTTCATCAGTCATGTATGTATGAGATTTGTTATCTTTGCTGTTGGTGGCTTCCTTATGTTTAGATTTGTAATCCAGCCAGTTGTAGGCAATGATTGGTTGTTCAAGCTTGATTCATTAACATTTTGAAAGATTTTGAACGAGTATTTTATTAAAAAAATCTTTAAGAGTTGAGAATTTCTAGCCGAGTTTAGTTGTAGGTTGTTTAAGTGTTTTTGAAAAAAAAAAATTCAGGATAGTTAGTAGGGGGAACACCTAATTGTTGAGTAGATCTTGAGTAGAATGGTTTAATAACCCTACATATATTAGCACGACACTCATATTACAGCCACAATTACTGATTTGCAATTGTAGCCAACACTCTTCAGTGAGAAAAGAAACACGTGATTGAGATTGAATAGAAAAGTACCTATAAAATGCTAAAGAATTGTTGCATGAGCTTAGTATGTTGAAGTGAGTTTGTGCTTGTAACATCAATAAGATCTACTATTTATGAAATTCATGACATCAATGACATTACATCTACTTAGTAAACTAAATTCCCCAAGACCTGAACACGTCCACATCAATAAGAACTGCTATTTATAAAATTCATGACATCAATGACATTACATCTACTTATTAAACTCAATTCCTTATGAACACCAAGCCCTGAACACATCCACATCAATAAGATCTGCTATTTATGAAATTCTTGACATTAATTACATTACATCTACTTATTGACTCAATTCCTTATGAACACCAAGACCTGAACACGTCCACCAAAGGTATAGATGCATAAGGTTTATTTGCAGTAGGAATCTCCCTAGGACCAAAATATTTTGGTCATGAAGTCAATCATTCTTTAGAAACTAAAACTACCTGTTTACCAACATTGTGGCCAGAAAATAGCCCGACAAATGCTGCTGGGCCAAGTTCAAGGCCTTCAACTATGTCTTCCACATATACAATCTTCCCTTCAGCAATGTGAGGTAGAACCAAGTCTAGAAACTTGGGGAAGAGGTGATAGTAATCAGAAACCACAAATCCTTTTATTTGAACCTGTTTTAAAAGCAGGTGCATTAAATTGTGCACACCTTCTGGCTTGTCGAGATTGTACTGTGAGATCATGCCACAAACAGCAATGCGGCCATGGGGCCTCATGTTGAGTAGCACCGCATCAAGCATCTTTCCCCCAACATTGTCAAAGTAAATACCAATACCTTCAGGAAAGTACCTGATAAAACAATACAGAATTCACACTAAATTAAGAGCAGCAAATTGATATAGAAGTCCAAAAGACTCTTGGTTTCCCAGGTAAACAGAGTAAAACTTAGCTGCTACCTTATTGTTTACCCATCTTTTCAGTTTCTAATGAAGGCATGAAATAGACAATTTAATCCACAACATAACCATGTATTTTTTTCCTGTAAAGTTTTTGAGGCATAAAATATATATGAAGGGATGTCCTCTTTCTTGAGAACAAGGACGTCCAATGTTTACTTAAATATCAAACGAGTGACCCTGCCAAAGACCGAAAAATTTTATATTCTAATTAGAACATATATTACTACTAACCTTTTCAAAGCTGCATCCAAGTCAGGCTCTTCTTTATAGTTGAAAGCCTCATCAAACTTCAATTTGTTCTTCAGCAAATCGACCTAGTTGAAGGGAGGGAAAAAAATAAATAAAATAAAAGAGAGAGAGAGAGAGAGAGAGAGAGAGAGAGAGAAGACAAATTCTGGTTAGTGAGGTTCCCACTCTGGTCAGGCACATCAACTCCTATACAAGATTTAAAATAGCCAAAGTGTGCAAGGTTGATCAATATCTATTGCGATTTGTGAAAATGGACAACGGTGCATATATAGACATGAACATTTTTTCTTTGGCAGGACAAGTATAGACGCATGGTAGGACAAGTATGTTGATATTGCTAAACATATATATTTAAACTTGTTATATATGAGTCTGTTTGTATGCATTTGAACCATTAATTGGAAAAAAAAATTTACAAATTAATAACCATATATACGCACCATAAAAAATTCATAACAATCAAATCGTTCTGTGCTAATCTTTGGTAAAGAAATAGAATTTATACACTTCAAGTGAGTGTTAGAAATGACATAAAAAAAGTGTCCTGTCTACTCTTATGAATCATGCAAAATTTTCTTGTTCCTTCTGTTTTTTTCCCTATGTACATGGTAAATTGGGTGAAGATATTTGAGTTATACTGCAATTGTTCACTAGTTTTTGCACGCTTACATATGTAGTAAGATGAATGCAATATTTCAACAATAGAAATGCTTTCGATCAAATGTAGACATGGTATAAACAGAATGAAATATATATGTGTGTGTGTGTGTGTGTATTAATTGAATTGAAACATCGAGCACTCGTATACAGCAAGCCACCTTTTCTTTGCTACCAGCACTTCCAACAACATAGCAACCTAATAGCTTTGCAAGCTGTCCAACAAGCTGACCAACTGCCCCAGAAGCTGCTGAAATGAAGACATGGTCTCCTTTCTTAGGAGAGCAAATCTCGTAAAAGCCAGTATAAGCAGTTATACCAGGCATACCTACACATAATGAATACCTTAAATTAGGATTTGGCACCAAGTAGGACATAACATAACATGTTAAAGAAACCTAGCTAAAACACTAGCAATATGTGACCTTAAATGATAATAATTACTAAGAGATGGCCTTAATCTCTATATATAATTTCAGTTAAGTGAGTTATTACTGTCAGTTTAAAGAATTTGTTCCAGTTGCAACTTAGTTCTACAATCAGAATCACCATAAGAATCAATAGTAAATAAGTTTTATTTTGTCTGAACAACTAATCACTTCATTAAAATGTATATAGAGGTACTCAGGACTGGGAATTTTTGTATTCTTGATTTATTCTGAGACACAGAATTTGAAAGCCATCTAGGGTAGCCAACTTCAAATAATTAGTTTTACTAGATTATCTTATAAAGGTAGATCAAATGGGAAAAAAAAGTATGAATCAATAGTAGCATATAGCATCCGTTTACTAATAATCAGATTCATCTTGACCACAAAGTTAACAAGAACAATCATGAATATGATGTTTTAATGGAAAATGGAATCCAACATCAAGAAAATCCGTTCTGTTCTGTTGGATCACATATCACCATAACAGTAATAACTTAGGTGAACTTAAAACACAACGATTTACCTCATACACTTAATTAATTTCCTAGAATTGTGAATTTTATCTCCCAAGTATATCAAAAGGGGAAGAAAATCAGCTTACCAAGAATGCCAGTATAGTAGGACAGTGGCACATTAGTGTGTTGGATTTTAAACATTTGCTGAAAATCCGTAATTAAACTATATTCTTCCCATCCTGTTATTCCCCAAACTAAGTCACCTTTCTTGAAATTTGGATGCTCAGAATCCAAAACTTTAGCCACGCCATATCCAACAAGGGGCTGCATGATTCAACGTCAAGGTCATTATTAATGTACACAATTGAAACAAGATCAATCTGAAACCCCTTCATTGATTAATAGTAGATCTAAATTTAAGTTTCTAGTTGACCAAAAGATCTATGATAAACAAATCTAGCATTTTATTCAATTTAAATAATAATTTTAGAAATCTGACAATGACTATTCACTTGCAACCAATTACAACAAATTGGATCAAATGCCGGTTGACAATATTAGGACACGGATTTACATCATAACTTTATCTCTATGTATTATAAATTAAATGGTATTTTGTATGCATTTGATTGACACAAGGCTCTTGACATAATTTAGAAGAATTATACCCATGTCAAACCTAGAATAACACTTTTTTAATATTATGACACTTAATGCCTTAACATGTTTTCCCCGTTAGAAACAAAGACCCATTTGGTTCAAATTATTCCAAAGGTAACTCTCGCATTAATTGATAACTATCTCATCCATAAAGTAAACAAAATTATTATTATTATTATTATTATTATTATTATTATTATTATTATTTTTGTATTTTAAAATAATATATAGAATATAAGCTATGATGCTTACACTAAATAACTTTTTATTGACATGAAATTTGAGTCACCTGCAATGTTCATGATTCAAATTTATTCTCCCCAACTATCAAATTAAAAAATTTTAAATATATATATATATATATAGGAAGAAAAGTTACATTTTCATAATTTGAACTGCTACTACTACTGCCACCCAAGCAAACAAGAGTTGACTTACTGTAACCGGGGGCTTTGAGTCGGTGTTAGTGGCACCGTAATTCTTCATATTGTTAAGGTGAAGCATGTAGGGATCGCAAGACAAGTAGAGGTTCTTCACCAATATCCCATTGGAACCTTCTGAGACTTTCAACTTTATGGTACCATTAGTACTCACGTACATGTCTGATTCTTTTGGAGAACCGGTCACATAGTTCTTTAAGATCACTTGCTTGTTGCTCACTTGCTCATTTTCACCACCACTTACCATTTTTTTTTCTTACAAAGCTCTTACTAATCAATCGTATATTTCCAGATGCGCTGATATTAATACTACTATCTATTACTATTAATAGTAATAGATAAAGACTACTGTGAAATCAAATGTGGTTGGTTTAAGGAACGTTGCAACATTTGACGGTATTTGGGGTTGTTTTATAGTGTGGGAAAATTGTAGTGATGTGATCAGCCTATGCGTCAGGATTTCGTGTTGGAAAACTGAGTGAGGTTAGCGAATACGTCACATAGAGATAGTACTGTTACTGAATGCAGGCTTTATCTGCGTTATGTTCACATTTGCATAGACTTTGGTCTTACAGAAAAAATGTTAGGATAATTTATAGTTTATAGCGGAGGAAAAGTGGCAGTCCGTATGGGTCTACACCTCTGTTACTTATAACTGATCATATAACGTTTTGGCAAAAATTATATAAGAGTACGTGTGTCTTTTAAGGCATACATTAAGCCATCCACTTTTAAAAACATTTTCTCAGAAATTGAAAAAGCTATCAATACTTTTTCAATTCTCGATAAAAATCTTTTCAAAAATGGTTAATTATTATGTGCCCTTAGCGCACACGTTAGCAAAATCCATTATATAAATAGTTGAAATTCTATCATTGTATGGTCAAAAAATAATTATAATTTTTACGATATCAATCTCTTTGAATTTGGTCAAAGAATAGCCATAAATTGAGTATTATATTTTTTTAAAGATAGTTTTAAGTTATGGCGTCTACTTCTAATGATAACTTTTTATCATTAGAAGTAGCCATAAATTGAGTTATGTGCTCTTAGCGCACACGTTAGCAAAATCCATTATATAAATAGTTGAAATTCTATCATTGTACGGTCAAAAAATAATTATAATTTTTACGATGTCAATCTCTTTGAATTTGGTCAAAGAATAGCCATAAATTGAGTATTATATTTTTTTAAAGATAGTTTTAAGTTATGGCGTCTACTTCTAATAATAACTTTTTATCATTAGACAAAGACATCAATCAGTTTTTGTTGTAGACGCTAATTAAACTCTAGATCTCTTATTCAACCATAAAAAACGTTACTAGTTAAGCTAACTGGAATCCACTAATTAAGTACCTACTAGTTTGTAAGAAAATTTTTCAACATTACTGACAGCGTTTATTGGTGTTTATATGCTTAAATTTACATGGCTTGATGGGAAGGTGTTGATCATACTTGTCTTCTTATTGCTCCCGATAATTTTAGCTCCTTCCTTCGTCACTGGATTCCGTGGCCTTTTATTTCTTTTACTCATTGTTCTAAACATTATTCAAAAGTTAATATAAAAAATTTTATGAACTAATTATTTTAGTATATCATTAACAAAAAGTCAACTACAAGTATAAACAAAAACTAAATCTCTTATTTAACCATAAAAAATGTTACTAATTAAGCTAACTGGAACCCACTAATTGAGTACCTACTAGTTTGTAAGAAAGAAACTCTTTAGTGGTTCATTTGCTTTGATTTTCAGTTGTGTCGCTGTCTACAACCTTGTGTTAAAATGTTTGCAGTTAAATATGCTAGTTTGTAACTATTGAGACATATTTGGCACAACATGGGCTTGTAAAATTTAAAACACTAACAGACAAAGCCCATAAGGTCCAACACCAATTAATGAAGAATTTTCAATCTAACTTTATTTTCTTAATATTCCTATCTGCTTCGTGGACCAGGTCCACATGTGAAAGGAAGAACCCAACAAAAGGGACAATTTAGGAGATGTGGATTGCTGGGCAAATGAGTCATTTCATACGAATTTTGGGCTCATTCAAGATCTTTTTGTTTTTTTTTTTTTTTTTGAAAGGTCTCTTTCATAGGCTTGGAAGTGTAGTCAACACCGTTCAGTCACTTCAGTGGTAATAGAAACACATGATTGAGATTGAATAGATAAGACCCATAAAATGCAAAAGAATTATTGCATGAACATAGTATGTTGAAGTGAATTTGTGCTTGTAACATCAATAAGATCTGCAGTTTCTGAAATTCTTGACACCAATGACATTACATCTACTTAGTAAACTCAATTCTTCATGAACGCCAAGACCTGATTCATGTGTAGATGCAAAGGTTTATTTACAGTAGGAATCTCCAAAGGACCTGAAGATTTTGGTCATGAAGTCAAATCATTCCTGAGCAACTAAAATAACCTGTCTGCCAACATTGAGGCCAGAAAATAGCCCAACAAGTGCTGCTGGGCTACTCTGAAGGCCTTCAGCAATGTCTTCCAAAAATACAATCTTCCCTTCAGTAATGTGAGGCAGAACCAAATATAGAAACTTCAGATAGAGGTGATAGTAATCAAAAACCACAAATCCTTTTATATGAACCCTTTTGTAAATCAGATGCATTAAATTGTGCACACCTTCTGGCTTGTCAAGGTTGTACTGTGAGATCATGCCACAAACCGCAATGCAACCATAGGCCCTCATGTTGAGTAGCACTGCATCAAGCATTTTTCCCCCAACATTCTCGAAGTAAACAGAAATGTGACCATGGGCCCCCATGTTGGGTGTGCTCTATTACAGGTACAATTTCTTTGATGTAAACAAATGGGCTCATATTCAATATTGGGATCCGAAAGAAACTTTACTCCATTTGTATGAAGTGTCATTCTAGATGTCAAATAAAAAAGTTAGATGTTAAGTCAATCTGAGAAACAAATTAGTACTTCCAACTCAAATGAATTTATGTAAAAAGATTCATGACAGTTGATAGTTATGAGTATACTCAACTCCAATAACATAACACTTTATTAAGGATATAGAACTATATTGTTACCAACAAAACCCAATAGAAGATACATTTGCAGTAAATAATCCACCTGGACCTAGAGTTTTTGGACCATGAGGTTGTATACAAAGTCATTCATTCATGAGCAACTACCACTACCTGTTTTCCAACATTACGGCCAGAGAAGAGCCCTACCATTGCTTCTGGGGCACTCTCAAGGCCTTCAGCTATTTCTTCCACATAAGTAATCTTTCCCTCTTTGATGTAAGGCAGAACAAATTCCAGAAACTTTGGATAGAGGTGGTAGTAATCAAAAACAAGGAATCCTTCTATCCGGATCTGTTTCCAAACTACACTCATTATATGGTGCAAAACTTCAGGCTGCTCAAGGTTGTACTGTGAGATCATTCCACATACAGCAACGCGGCCATGGGCTCTCATGTTGAGTAGCACGGCATCAAGCATCTTTCCCCCAACATTTTCAAAATAAATATCAATACCTTCTGGAAAGTATCTGCAAGAAAAACACAGCAACCCTCTAGATTTAAGTACCAGATATACAAATGAAAGAGCAGTCACTCTTGGTTTTTCAAGGACAGATTAAAACTTAAAAATAAGTATAGGGACAAAACATCTTTCAAAACTGTTGAAATGATCTGTGGTGATTGGTTCATGATAAAAGTGGTGTTAGTGGTGGTACCATGTAAAAGAGATGCTCTAATCACAACATGCTATATTTAGCAATTGAAAAGAAGTGTCGGTCTTGGACTTAGATAATAGTGAAATAGAAAAATTAATCCTCAATATAACCTTCTTTTTTTTTTTTTACTTTAAAGTTTCCAAGGCTTAAAATACATACACACACACTCATATATATATATGAAGGGATGTCCACATTCTTAAGAACAAGGATATCCAATGTTTACTTCAGTATCAAACCAGTGACTCTGTCAAAGAGGGAAATGAAATTTTATAATTCTAATTAGAACATATATTACTACCAACCTTTTCAAAGCTGCATCCAAGTCAGGCTCTTCTTTATAGTTGAAAGCATCGTCAAACGTTAATTTGTTCTTCAGCAAATCAACCTTGTTGCAGAAAGGGGAAAAAAAAACAAACAGAAATATGTTAGTGAGGCTGCCCACTCTGGTCAGGCACACCAACTCATAAAGAAGATTAAAAATTGCCAAAGTTTGCAAGGGTGATCAATATCTGTTATGATTTGTGAGAATGGACAAGGGTGGCATATTTTGCTCCGAACATTTTTTCTTTGGCATGTTAATGGCAAATATTTAGTTACCGGATAGGAAAAGTATGTTCATATCATTAACATATATATTTATACTTTATATAAAAAATGCATAACAACCAACTAGTTCTGTGCTAATCTTAGCCAAAGGGAGTTCTCGGCCTAATGCACCTTAGCCAAGTCAGAGAGATTACCTAGAAAGGTCTGAGAGAGTGCTCTGGAAAGTCTCCTTGGCCAAAGGGAACCCTTGGCCTAATGCACCTCAGCCAGGTTAAAGGGGGTACTTAGTAGAGTCTAAAAGAGTGCTCTGGAAAATCTCCTCCACCAAGGGGGTCCTCGATCCTAATGCACCTTGGCTAAGTTAGAAGGACTACTTAGGAAGGTTTGGGAGAGTGCTCTGGAAAATCTCCTCAGCCAAAGGAAGTCCTCGGTCTAATGCACCTCAGCCAAGTCAGGGGGACTACCTAGGAAGATCTGGGAGAATGCTCTAGAAAGTCTCCTCAGCCAAAGGGAGATAATCCCTCAAAGGGTTAGAACTCTAAGGGTCCGTTCGGTTGGAGGAGTGGAAAAGTGGGAGGATGGAAAATTGTGGGAGGATGGAAAAGTGAGAGGATGGAAAATATTTAGTTTTCCCTCTTGTGTGTTCGGTTGGAGGAGTGGAAAAGTGGGAAGATGGAAAACTCTTGTGTTCGGTTGGAGAGAAAACTGAAAGAATGAAAAATGTCATTTATATAAATTGACTATTATACCCTTGTTACATAATATGTAAAAAATAAATTTATTTGTATTCATTAAATAATATGAAATTTACCACATCATATATATAAATTTTTATTATTATTTTTATTATTATAATGTAAAAATTATAATAGTGTACATATAAATTATATAATATATAAATTTATATTATTATTTTTATTATAATATCAAAATATTAATATAAATTGAGTTGAATAAGGGCATACATTAGTATGCTTTTAATATTAAATTAAATGAATATGAAAAAAAAAAATATTACGTTAAATAATATTTTTAAAATTAATTGATTTTGTGCAAAAAAAAAAAAAAAAAAAAAAACCCGCTGGGAGGTCTTTTATGGGAGGTCTTTTTGTACAAAAACTTTTTGCCCAGCGGGCTTCTTTTTGTAAGTGGAAACCAGCTGTGCAATCTGAGAAAGAAAGGAGAAAGTCAATAAAGTGGTAGTTGAGTAATAAATGGGGGTAGTTGAGATGAGGGTATAGTAGTAAAATAACTCTAATGTCAGTTTTTCACTCCACTTTTCCTCCCAATTTGGGCAGAAAAAAATTCTTAACACAGGAGAGAAAATTTTCTCTTGGGTTTTCCATCCTCCTTATTTTCCTTCCCCAAACGAACAGTGGAAAACAACATTTTCCGCCTTATTTTTCACTCTCTATTTTCCATCCTCCCTATTTTCCTTCCAAACGAACGCACCCTAAGAGAATTAAAAAGAGAGAGAGAGAGAGAGAGATTTTCCAAATGGTCTCTCCCCTTTTTATAAGGACAAAGTTTAGTTACAAAATTGGTTATAACCTTAGGCTACAACTTTATTTAATAAAATAAACATTACTTCATATTTTGAAAATTTAACCGTTGAATTGCATGCTCTTTACACTCTTAATACATATGTCAAATTTTGCGTCAATGGAATATTATTTTCTATATACTCTATAAGTTTATATTTTATGCATAATTCTAAACTACAAAAACTTGCAATTTAAACAATTTATTGGTGACATAGCTATTGATCTTTAATTTTCTAAAAGTTTTGCAAGCATGAAAGATATATAAAGAAGATGTAGTCTATTGGTGGATTTGTCAAAATTTACCATCAACAAAAAAAATATTAAGTAAGATTGTAGTCTAAGGCTACAACCAATTTTGTAGCTAAATTGTCTGTTTTGTGCCCAATTTGGCTACTAAAAATATATTCTAATGTAAAAAATTCGATACATATACTACAAGTCTCGTTATAGCACAATTGGTATTTTTCATTGAGGTGTTATCATTTTATATTTGATGATTGTTACATTAATACAATTTATTCCTTTTGTTATTATATTATATAAATCTATATATTTCTAAAAGCTGAAGCGTAGCATTTATTGTTGCTACGCTCCAGTTAAGCCACATCAGCGTCTATGTCATTATTTTTTTTCCAATTTTCCTATAATTATTTTTAATATTTATTTTTTTAATATTTACACTTCTCTAACATTTCTCTCTCCTTTACCTTTTTATCTCTCCACTACTTCTCCAACCTTTCTCCCTTCCTTACATTTTCATCTCCCCACTACCTTCTAAATTAATATCATTCATCTTATTTTCCTTCATGTTCCTTTATTTTTGTCTTTTCTTATTCACACCCTCTTATTATAAATTTGTCACTATCTCTTACATTCTATACATAATTTTCCCTCACAACAAAAAGGTTGTTTCTCCCTCTCTCTCTCTCAAATTTTTGGTGGATTTTTTATTTTTCTTGCATATCTACTTTAAGTGATAATTTTTTATATTTTTTAAAACTCTACTTTGGGTTAATGCGATTTAGTTTTGTTTTTTAAATTGTTTTATTTTTTGTTCTCCTTTATTGTTAAATGTTATCCTATTGCGTTATAAAAAATTAAATATAGCATATAAAAATATAATATTATTTTATTAAATAGCATGATTTAGATAATTTGCTATTTATTGTAAATTGATATTTCTTCTATTACATAGCACGAATTTTTATAATGCTCAATTTAGATGTTAAACTATGATACTTTACTAATTTTTGTTTATTCTTTAATCCTTTATGGTGGACAAAGTACTCTTAATAGTTGTATTAGAAGTACATTGTAATGTCCTTTTTTTAGAGAAAAGTAAAGGTTAACCAAACAAAAATAATTGGATGGGTGACAAATTTTAGCTTTTGCAATTTTATTATTATTGTAGGAGCATTGGGTCATGAATCCCTTATCCATATACATGATTGGGCCTAAAGCCCGAGCCGAGGACCAAGATTTGTTCAAATGTAGTTAAACCATAACAAGAAAGCCAGTGTTGAGGGATAAAGAACTTGGTTGTGAGTGTAATAACGAAAGTGGAGCCGAGGATGAGTATCACCTCGAATGACTAGAGCCGAGGTCCATTTTGGTGGTCTGCCATCCAAAAAAATACTCCAGAGTTCTATTGGAACAGGTAGATGTTGTAAATACCTATAGCAAGGAGAGATACTAAAATATCAAAGGAGAAAGCTGCCACCACTGCATTGAATGCTCAATAACTAACCCCCTGGCCACATTAATGTAGAGGTGATATCTGAACAGTGATTTTCAGCCTTAGAACTACTACACAGAGACTTCTAGAAATGATGGATGGGACAAGTATCAACACCAACCACCAAATATGCACGTAGAAGGCTAAGAAAAGGAAGGAGAAATGAGTATAAAATGAAGGGAAGGTAATGAGAAGAGGGATCGAAAAATGAAGAAAGAAACACTATAGCCATTAAGAACCAAATGTGTAATCAAATTAGAACAATATATACCAAAACTGATCTCCTCAGTTATTGGCTGAGGACAACTTTCTGAAATTAAGCTTGTCTATTTTGTTCTTCTTATCATCTAAATCCATCCTATTGATTGTTTAACTCAAACTAGCCTAGTTTTCTTTACCTACTCTCTACAAATTTATTATTTTTGGGCTTTTTGGGCTGGTCCATCCACCGTTTGGGCTTAAGAACCAAATCTGTGGCCCTAAAATTATTATTATTATTATTATTATTATTATTATTATTATTATTATTATTATTATTATTATTATAACAATGCATATATAGAAATTTAATTCTTAGATTTTGCTAATAATTGTTTATTTGATAATATGTTTTGGGTAGATGAAATTACAAAAAAATTGTTTTCCTAATTGGTCCAATTAATCATTATTAATTTTTATTAATTTTCTTAGTTACATTTTTTGGTGTTTTAGATTGTAGGCAAAAAAATAAAAATAAAAAAAAGGTTTGAGAAAGTTTGTTTAAAACTAAAAGAATAATTTCCAAATTTTATATTCTTTTTAATGATTTACAAAATATTATAAATAACTTTTATTAAAAAAATGAAAATTTTCGTTAACTTACCTTTTGAATTTTTGAGAAAAATTGTATTGTTTTCATTTTGGTATGACAAAATTTATATTTATATGATTTATGATTGTTCCTATATTACATTTATAATTTTTCCTAAAATAAATAAAAATATGATTACGAAAAACATTACTCTTTATTAAGTTAGTTTAAATTGTAAAAAAAAAATTAATAAAATTACCATAAAATAATTATCACGTGCAACGCGCGGGGCCGCGACTAGATTATATTTATATATTACTAAAAGCTGAAGTGTAGCATTTATTGCTGCTGAGCTCCTGTTGTGCCACCTCATCACCACATCATTCGCCACATAATTATTATTTATTATTTATTCCTATTTTTTTACAAAAAATACATATATAAATAGATTATTAACTTTACATATTTATCTTTGTCGGTTTTAATATCTATATATATTTCTTTTTTATTTCCAATTTTCCTATAACTTTTTTTACATTCACTTATTTTTTAAATATTTACACTTTCTTCAACATTTCTTCTTCCCTTACATTTTCATCTTCCCATTACCCTCCACTTTAATATTGCTATTCATCTTTTCCTTCATCTTCCTTTGTTTGTCTCTTCTTATCATTTCTCTCTTATTATAAAATTGTCATTATTTTCCATTCTTTGCATAGTTCTCTCTCTCTCTCTCTCTCTCTCTCTCTCTCTCTCTTAATGTTTTGGTAGATTTTTATTTTTTATTGCATCTCCGCTTTAGGTTGATAAATTTTTGTGTGTTTAAGAACTCAAATGTAGGTTGATATAATTTAGCTTTGTATTTTAAGTTATTACTATTCTTATTTTGCTCTTTGATTGTTAAATTTTATCTGATTACATTATAAAAAATTAAAGATAGTAGATAAAAATAAAATAGTATTCTATTACATAGTATAATTTGGATAATTTAATGTTTATTGTTATATCTTTTAATTTTTCTTAATTTTTTCTTCTCTTCTATTTTACTTAATATTGAAATTCAACCACATCCTCCTTATCATTAAATTATTTATATTTTCTCTCTCTTTTTGTTTTAAAAAATAAAAAATGCAATATTTTACTTAAATTCAAATAAAAGAAAATTGTGCTCATCAAATTGTACTTATATTTTTTAACATTTACACTTTCTCCAACCTTTCTCATTCTCTTTACATTTTCATCGTCTCAAACATTCTACCTTGATATCACTCTTCCTCTTTCCTTTTATATTCCTTTATTTTGTTTCTTTTTATTATCATCCTCTTAGTATAAATTTGTCATTCACTCTTCCATTCTTTACATAATTTTCTCTCACAAAAAAGTGGTTATTTTCCACTCTTTCTTCCTCAATTTTTTGGTGGATTTTTATTTTTATTTTTATCATATTGCATTATAAATAATAAAAAATAGTATATAAGAATGTACAAAACAAAATTGTCCACATTAATTGGAGTAATGCTAGGAAGCACTCATTTTCACACTCACTGCATCAAAGGAAGAATGAAATACAAAACAAATCAAGTTAGAAACACTAAATTAAAAATAATAATAATAATAATAAATATTTAGTGTTATAGAATCATCATCAATTTTTAGAAAACGATAGGTTGCCAACGAAGAGAGAGAGAGAGAGAGAGAGAGAGAGAGAGAGATGCTATAGAAAAAAACCAATACAAAGTAATAAAGAGTAGATCAAGAAAAAAAAATCAAACGTCAATTAGTAATCGTTGATTGGAAAGCAAAGAAGTTTTAAGGAGAAGTAAAAAATAAAATAGAGATTACCGTGTGGAGGACATTGAAAACTTTACAGCATAGTAACATAAACCGTTAAATTCACTTAAAAAATTAAATCAACAATCAACAATTAAATACATTCATAATACTAAATTTAAATTTAAAGCTAATCAAACTCTAACTATGGAAACCATATTAATCATAACTAAAAAAGAGATGTTCTCTGATAGTAGTAGAAATTACATAAGAAATAAATTTAGAAAATTTAAAAATTCATTTTTTGACATTTCATTTAACCTTATTTATAATATATATATATATATATATATATAATTTTCATACACTATTACTTTCAAAAATCTAATAAACAATGATACCTCTCATTTATCATCTTTGTTATGCAAATCATCAGTTAGTAAATATATGATAATGGTAAAAAGTATTACAAATGAGATCACTAAAAAAATTATATAAAATTAATTAACTACTATCATTATGGAGTAGTAGTCTATAATTTTACGCATCTAAAAAAATGGAATATATAGAGTTTTCTTAAAGGTATGTGTAAAGATTCACTATATGTGTGTGTGTGTGTGTGTGTGTGTGTGTGTGTGTGTGTGCGCGTGTGCGAGCGCACGCCTGTGTGTATATAAAGGTAAAAAAAGATATATTTAAGGTTTTTATTAACTTAAAAACTAATGAAAAATCAATGGTTAATAACTAAAATTATAGTTGTAGGGGAATTAGCCTAATACTGGGTAATGGGCCGTGGGCCTATCCGAGGGGACCTTACGTCTGAGGACAACAGTTCGTGGGAAATGTGTCTGGCCTAACTCCTATTCGAAATACAAGTTACATAGATGGAAAAGACTGGTCCGAGGAGACTTGTCTGCTCGGATCACCAAAGAGATGACCCAAGTGAATGCTTCAACATTGATCCTAACATTTCTGGAGAATACCCTAACTTATGTAGGCCCAAAGGGACAGGTGGCAATGATCAGATAGTAGATAAAAGGCTGCTGCCACCGCATTTATAATCCTGCAGCTAATATCATGGCCGCATTAATGGAGAAAAGGCATCTGAACAGTGGCCCTGGTCCTTTACAGCTACCATGGAAAGGCTTTAGGGGGAGGTTGATGGGACAAGTATCAAGGAGGAATAGTCTAACTGGCACGTGAGAAGGACTGGTATTTAAATAGAGTTGAAGGCAGGGAAGAAATGATTCATTGAACAATCTGGAGAAAAAAGGAGAAGAGAGAAAGAGTAAGAGAAACATTGAGTCAACTACTAAGACAATCTTCTCGGACCAAGCCGAGTAGCATCCGAGACCGTTCCAACATTCCGTCTCTACCAATCTAATCATAGCTAGGGTTGGGCTATCAACCAGCTTTCTCTCAACTGAGTTTACTTAGCCTACTCTCTTACAAATTCATTGTAAGGATACTGTTTACTTTTTGGGATTGAGTCCATCTCTCTTGCCAGCCCAAATTGTAATTTGTGTCCCTACAATAGTATTAATAAAATATTTAATGAGACCATCCTAAAAAAAACTATCACATGCAACGCACAGGTATGCGACTAGTTTATAATAAAACCGTATAACACACAGGTCATTAACTAGTTATATACTAAGATGAATAATGGAACTTTACTTATATTTCCAGAAACTCTTTAGTGGTTCATTTGTTTTGATTTTCAGTTGTGTCACTGTCTACAACCTTGTGTTGCTATTGTTTTGAATGTTTGCAGTTAAATATGCTAGTTTGTAACTATTGAGACATATTTGGCACAACATGGGCTTGTAAAATTTAAAAAACTAATAGACAAAGCCCATAAGGTCCAACAACAATTAATAAAGATTTTTCAATCTAATTTTATTTTTTTAATATTCCTGTCTGCTACGTCGACCACGTCCACATGTGAAAGGAAGAACCCAACAAAAGGGACAATTTAGGAGATGTGGATTGGAGGGCAAATGAGTCATTTTCATACGAATTTTGGGCTCCTTCGAGATCTTTTTGTTTTTTTTGTTTTTTTTGTTTTTTTTGTTTTTTTTTTTTTTTTTTCTCTCTCTCTCTGAAAGGTGTTTTTCATAGGCTTGGAAGTGCAGTCAACATCGTTCAGTGGTAATAGAAACACATGATTGAGATTGAATAGATAAGACCCAAAATATGCAAAAGAATTATTGCATGAACTTAGTATGTTGAAGTGAATTTGTGCTTGTAACATCAATAAGATCTGCTGTTTCTGAAATTCTTGACACCAATGACATTGCATCTACTTAGTAAACTCAAATTCTTCATGAACACCGAGACCTGAATCATCCACAAAACGTGTAGATGCAAAGGTTTATTTACAGTAGGAATCTCCGAAGGACCAAAAGATTTTGGTCATGAAGTCAAATCATTCCTGAGCAACCAAAATTACCTGTTTGCCAACATTGAGGCCAGAAAATAGCCCAACAATGTTGGGCTTTGTGGAGACTAGTTTATATTTGATCCGGTTGACGACCCGACCCGACCCGACCTGACCCAACTCGAATAATATTGTGTGGTTTTTATAGGAGATTTTTTGAGGCTTAGTCTATAGAGCGGAAGCTTGGGCCAATAGGCCTAAGCCGGAGCGCTTTTTTTGGGTCCGTTTTGTAGCTTCTGTGCGCAGGATATAAAAAATCGCCTTTTTTGGTGATTAGGGTTTTTTTTTTTTTTTGTCTTGTTGTATTTTTGAGAGAGAAAAACACTGTAGCTGCACTCTGTATTTTTTCCCTGATAATAGTGAAATCCCTGCAACTCCATGGACATAGGCAAATTGCCGAACCACGTAAATATTGTCTTGTGCGTGTGATTGTTTTTCTTTGGCGTGTGTTTTCTCTATTTTTTGTTTCTCACATGTTGGGAATTTCGGGTTAAATTCCCTACAAACAAGTGCTGCTGGGCTACTCTGAAGGCCTTCAGCTATGTCTTCCAAAAATACAATCTTCCCTTCAACAATGTGAGGCAGAACCAAATACAGAAACTTCAGATAGAGGTGATAGTAATCAAAAACCACAAATCCTTTTATATGAACCCTTTTGTAAATCAGATGCATTAAATTGTGCACACCTTCTGGCTTGTCAAGGTTGTACTGTAAGATCATGCCACAAACCGCAATGCAACCATAGGCCCTCATGTTGAGTAGCACTGCATCAAGCATTGTTCCCCCAACATTCTCAAAGTAAACCGCAATGTGACCATGGGCCCTCATGTTGGGTCTGCTCTATTACAGGTAAAATTTCTTTGATGTAAACAAATGGGCTCATATTCAATATTGGGATCCGAAAGAAACTTTACTCCATTTGTATGAAGTGTCATTCTAGATGTCAAATAAAAAAGGTAGATGTTAAGTCAATCTGAGAAACAAATTAGTAATTCCAACTCAAATGAATTTATGTAAAAAGATTCATGACAGTTGATAGTTATGAGTATACTCAACTCCAACAACATGACACTTTATTAAGGATATAAAACTATATTGTTACCAACAAAACCCAATAGAAGATACATTTGCAGTAAATAATCCACCTGGGCCTAGAGTTTTTGGACCATGAGGTTGTATACAAAGTCATTCATTCATGAGCAACTACCACTACCTGTTTTCCAACATTACGGCCAGAGAAGAGCCCTACCATTGCTTCTGGGGCACTCTCAAGGCCTTCAGCTATGTCTTCCACATAAGTAATCTTTCCCTCTTTGATGTAAGGCAGAACAAACTCCAGAAACTTTGGATAGAGGTGGTAGTAATCAAAGACAAGGAATCCTTCTATCCGGATCTGTTTCCAAACCACACTCATTATATGGTGCAAAACTTCAGGCTGCTCAAGGTTGTACTGTGAGATCATTCCACATACAGCAATGCGGCCATGGACCCTCATGTTGAGTAGCACGGCATCAAGCATCTTTCCCCCAACATTCTCAAAATAAATATCAATACCTTCTGGAAAGTATCTGCAAGAAAAACACAGCAACCCTCTAGATTTAAGTACCAGATATACAAATGAAAGAGCAGTCACTCTTGGTTTTTCAAGGACATAGATTAAAACTTAAAAATAAGTATAGGAACAAAACATCTTTCAAAACTGTTGACATGATCTGTGATGATCGGTTCATGATAAATGTGGTGTTAGTGGTGGTACCATGTAAAAGAGATGCTCTAATCACAACATGCTATATTTAGCAATTGAAAAGAAGTGTCGGTCTTGGACTTAGATAATAGTGAAATAGAAAAATTAATCCTCAATATAACTTTTTTTTTTTTACTTTAAAGTTTCCAAGGCTTAAAATACATACATACATACATATATATATATATATATATATATATATGAAGGGATGTCCACATTCTTAAGAACAAGGATGTCCAATGTTTACTTCGGTATCAAACCAGTGACTCTGTCAAAGAGGGAAATGAAATTTTATAATTCTAATTAGAACATATATTACTACCAACCTTTTCAAAGCTGCATCCAAGTCAGGCTCTTCTTTATAGTTGAAAGCCTCATCAAACGTTAATTTGTTCTTCAGCAAATCAACCTTGTTGCAGAAAGGGGAAAAAAAAAACAAATAGAAATATTTTAGTGAGGCTGCCCACTCTGGTCAGGCACACCAACTCCTAAAGAAGATTAAAAATTGCCAAAGTATGCAAGGGTGATCAATATCTGTTATGATTTGTGAGAATGGACAAGGGTGGCATTTTTTGCTCCAAACATTTTTTCTTTGGCATGTTAATGGCAAATATTTAGTTACCGGATAGGAAAAGTATGTTCATATCATTAACATATATATTTATACTTTATATAAAAAATGCATAACAACCAACTAGTTCTGTGCTAATCTTAGCCTTAGGTAAAGAAAATAGAATTTATACCCTTCAAATGAGTGTTAGAAATGACCACAGTGTCCTGTCAACTATTGCGAAACATTTCAAATTTCTTGTTCCTTCTATTTTTTGGTCCTTATGGACATGGCAAATCATGCAAAAAGCAATCTTTCACTAGTTCTTTGTACACTAATATATGTAGCAAGACAAACTCAATTATGCTCTAGCCATTAGAGAAGAGAGTTGCTCATTTATGTATTAAGATAAAGTATATCAACGTTAGAGTGCTTTGGATCAAATGCAGATTGATTGAAGAAATCAACCAATTGGATTGAGTATATCATGTTATAAACAGAATGGAAAAAAATATTAATTGAATTGAAACATCGAGCGCTCATATTCAGCAAATCACCTTTTCTTTGCTTCCAGCACTTCCAACAACATAGCAACCAAACAACTTTGCAAACTGCCCAACAAGCTGACCAACTGCTCCTGAAGCTGCTGAAATGAAGACATGCTCTCCTTTCTTTAGATAGCAAACCTCATGAAAACCACAATAAGCTGTTAAACCAGGCATACCTGCACATAAGGAAAATGTTAATGAGGCTTTTGCAGCAAGCTAGATAAATTACCACGAGATGGCCTTAATCTACAGATATAATTTCACCTAATTGAGTTAATACTTGCAATTTAAATAATTTTTTTCGGTTGCAACTTAGTTCTACAATCAGACTCACCAATAAGAATCAATAGTATATAAGTTTTATGTTGGATAAACAACTGACCACTTTATTAAAATGTATAAAATGTGCTCAGGATTGGAAAATTTTGTATTCTTGATTTATGATTGTGAGAAAAAATTTTGAAAGCCATCTGGGGTAGGCTACTTTATATTATTAGATTTTACAAGAATATCACGTGCAGGTAGATCAACCGGGAAAGAAGTGTGTGTCAATAGTCACATGCAGCATCTGCTTACTAATAATCAGAATCATCTTGACCAAACTTAACAAGAACAATCAAGAAAATCCCATCTGTTCCTTTGGTTCACATATCACCATAACAGTAATAATTAGTTTCCTAGAACTGTACATTCATCTCTCAAGTATATATCAAAAGGGAAAGAAAATCGGCTTACCAAGAATGCCGGTATAGTAGGACAGTGGCACATTAGTGTGTTGGATTTTAAACATTTTCTGAAAATCCGTAATTAAACTATATTCTTCCCATCCTGTTATTCCCCAGACTAAGTCACCTTTCTTGAAATTTGGATTCCCAGAATCCAAAACTTTAGCCACGCCAAATCCAGTAAGTGCCTGTATGATTCAACATGAAGGTCATTATTAAAGTACACAACTGAAACAATATCAATATGAAATCCCTTCATTACAGATAGTAGACGTAATTAAATTTATGCTTCTAGTTGACCAAAAGAGCTATAATAATCAAATTTAAATAATAATTTTAGAAATCAACTGTGACTTGCAACTATTTGCAATAAATTGGATCAAATGTTGGCAATTATGGAACACAGATTTACATCATATCTTTATCTCTCTGTATTGTAAATTAAATGGTATTTTAAATGTATTTAATTGACAAATGATTTCACAATTCAAAAGTGTGTTAAGTATCGGTTGAGCTACAAGGTTGTTGGTAAATTCAGAAGAATTGGATTCTTGTGACAACTTAGTATAACACTTTATTAATATTATGACCCTCGATACCATATCATGTTTTCCTGTTAGAAACAAAGTTCAGTTAAGTTAGTTATTACAGATCTAACTTTAAAAAGAAAAGTTACATTTTCATAATTTGTACTACTACTACCACCCAAACAAACAAGATAAATCTAGCATTGACTTACTGAAACGGGGGGCTTCGAGGAGTTTTTGTCGGGCTTCTTCATTTGGATAAGAATGTAGGGATCGCAAGACATGTAGAGATTTTTCACCACAACCCCATTAGTACCTTCTGGGACATTCAACTTTATGGTACCATTGCTACTCACGTACATGTCTGATTCTTTAGGGGAACCAGTCACATAGTTCTTTAAGATCACTTGCTTGTTGCTCACTTGCTCATCATCACCATCACTAGCCATTTTTAATAAATGAAGCTCGTACTGGTAGTAGTATCAATGAGTGTTAAACACAGAAATACAAAAAAAACAAAAAACAAAAAACAAAAAAACCAAAATGATGAGGAGAACTAGATAAGAGTAATGTGCAATCAGACTTTGTGATTGGTTAGAGACTGTTGCTACATTTATTAGGGAAAAATAATAATGGTTTGATCAGCCAATGCCGGCAATGCGTCAGAATTGTTTATTTTATTGTGGTGGAAAAAAATTATATATGCTCAGTATATGCGAATGCGTCAGAGAGGTAGCGAGTCCAAATCTCCTTCCCACATTTTTTGCTCACTCTATATTCCACTAATAAAAACATGTCACGTGTTCACCTAATTAATTAAATATTATAATAATTAATTAATAACAGTAGTATTAATAAATCAATAATGCTAGTATGTAATTAATTAGATGAACACGTAGTATATTTTTATTGATGGAGTATAGAGTGGAACAGGAAAAGTGAGACAGAAGATTTGGACTCATAGATAGGACTCCCTCCATTCCACTTTTTTTGTCCTCTATTCTATTTTGAGATGTTTCAAAATATTGTCCTGTTTTTAAAAATAAAAATCATTAATTTATTAATGTTCCTATTATATCTCTATTAATTTACTAATTCAATTTTTTGAAAATTTTTTTAAGAATAATTTTGAAAACTTATACATTTTTAAAATATAGACAAGATAATAAATAATATTTCCTTACAAAATTTGACTTTTCAAAAAAAAATAAAAAAAGTGAAACACAGAAAGTATTATGTTTAGTCGTGAATCAACTTTGGTCAAAAGGTGGATGAGGTGAGGACTCCAAAGAAAATTTATAGTTTTTCATTCGGATAAAACAAGGTTTTCAGACCTGGACCGTTCATTGAACCATAAAAGGAAGAGGTTCAAAGTTTTTAAAGTCGAACCGAGGTTGAACTGAGATTGAACCGTAATGATGTCATAATTATTTTAATAATTATTTTAAATATAAATAAATATATTAAATTAGTATAAATATAAAAATTGACTATAATAGTTCAAAAAAATATAGAGATTTATCTTTTAAATGTTTTTTTTATAATATATATCATATCTTTCATAAAGAAAATAAGAAATATTAAATTCCAAGCAAACCTAAATAATTTTGGTTAAAGTTTAATATTATACTCTTTTTATAGGAACTTGTCTAAATTATCTTAAATCATTACCAAGCCCATTTGACAACCCAATAATTTGACATGCCAAGCCCATTTAACTAGAATCATTTATGAAATCTCTTAAAAAACAAAAAAACAAAAAACAAAAACAAAAACAAAAGCTAGAAGAGTAGCCGGCCAAACCATTAAAATATTTGATTAAATAAAGAACAAAACCCAATGACATTTTCAGAAGAGAGTGGTTGACAGCAAGTATTTTAGTGGTTGACAAGAGAGCAAGTTGTCCATCATGCAGAGAAGAGTCAGTAGACTAGAAGACTCTAGAGTGCAAAGGCAAACGCACAGAGAGAGAGAGAGAGAGAGAGAGAGAGAGAGAGAGAGAGAGAGAGAGAGAGAGAGAGAGAGAGAGAGAGAGAGAGAGAGAGAGAGAGAGAGAGAGAGAGAAAATGCAGAAAGAGCAATCAGAAGAAGTTCGAAGAGAAAAATGCAGAAGCAACAGTCGGCAAAAGCCATGATAGAGAGATCGAGCTAGTGAGAGTGAGAAAAAGAATAAAAAGAAATGGTGGTGTGATCTAAAGGTCTGAGGTTGCAGAATGAAGATTCAACAATGGCTAAGCCTGTAAGTACCCAAAAAAGAAGAAAAAAAAAAAGCTCTGAACTGAACCCACGAGAACCGTTCATGGTTTTCAAACCCGGGAGGTTCAACCGCGGTTTGCACGGTTCACTGACTTTGGTATATACCGGTTTTTGGAGTTAAAAAAACCGTTTTGATGGACGGTTCCGGTTAACCCGGTCGGACCGGACAGTCCGGTCCGGGTTTCAAAAACCTTGGTTATACATACAACCCAAGAGTCCGGTTGCTCACTGGCATAGTGGCATTACGTGCTTTCCAATTATAAGGAGAGCTAAGCATTACAATCCAATTATAAGGAGAGCTAAAAGCATTTACATCAGTTTCGTACGTAATAGAAAAATGTATAAATTAAATTTATATTATTTTGTTTAAAAATGATCCACGTAAATTTGTATATAATTGTATAAATTTATAAATTAGCTAAAATAACTATATAAATTTACAATGATACTATTTATTTTACATTTAGTTGTTTTTTTTTTATTTTAGGATGAAAAAAGAGAGTAGATAGTGATTGATTGGTTGTTGTGTGTAAAGAAAGAGAAATAATTTAAAAAAATCAAGAAAAACTTATATTTTAATGAAATGTAGTGTAAAATAAATAATTTAATGTGGAGTTTTTTAAAAAATGAGTATGTAAAATAGAAAAAATAAGTTTTTATGCTAAAATAGAGAGTTTTTTGCAAGAGCTTAATTGAATGCTAAGGGTTTAAAACTTTAAATTCTCTCTCTCCCATCCTTATAAATTCTGGAATTATTAAAAAATTTAAATAATAAAAAAAGGTTATACATGATGTCTGAAGTCAATTGACACTGCTTAGTATTTATAAGAGAAACATTGAGGTAGCTTCCACGCATTTAAAGTCGAAACCCAGCCAGTTATAGGGAATGGTTAATTGTTCAAACTTGATTCATTAACATTCAGAAAGATTTCAGACAAGTATTTTATTGAAAAATCTTGATTTAAGAAATTCTAGCCAAGTTTAGTTGTAAGTTGTTTAACTTTTGTTTGAAATTTTTTTCAAGATAGGAAGGGAGAACACCAAATTGTTGAGTAGATCTTGAGTACAATGGTTTTACAAGCGTGAAAATATTAGCATGATACTCATTAATTACAGCCACGATAAGTGATTTGGGGTAGTCAACACCCTTCAGTGATAATAGAAACACATGGTTGAGATTGAATAGATAGGAATCATAAGATGCAAAAGAATTATTGCATTGCATGAAGTTAGCATGTTGAAGTGAATTTGAGCTTTTAGCATCTTAAGATCTGCTATTTCTGAAATTGTTGACATCAATGACATTACATCTACTTAGTAAACTCAATTCTTCATGAACACCAAGACCTGAAACGTCCACCAATGGTGTAGACGCTTGAGGTTTATTTACAGTAGGAATCTCCAAGGGACCTAGAGCTTTGGGTCATGAAGCCAATCATTCTTGAGCAACTAAAACTACCTGTTTACCAACATTGAGGCCAGAAAATAGCCCAACAAGGGCTGCTGGACCACTCTCAAGGCCTTCAGCTATGTCTTCCAAATATACAATCTTCCCTTCAGCAATGTGAGGCAGAACCAAATCCAGAAACTTCGGGTAAAGGTGATAGTAATCAAAAACCACAAATGCTTTCATATGAACCCGTTTGTAAATCATGTGCGTTAAATTGTACACACCTTCCGGTTTCTCAAGGTTGTACTGTGAGATCATGCCACAAACAGCAATGCGACCATGGGTCCTCATGTTGAGTAGCACTGCATCAAGCATTTTTCCCCCAACATTCTCAAAGTAAATATCAATACCTTCAGGAAAGTACCTGAAAAAACAATACAACATTCACACTAGATTGAGACCAGCAATATGATATAGAAGTCCAAAAGACTCTTGTTTTTCCTAGTAAATAGAGTAAAACTTAATATATCATGCTCCTACCTTATTGTTTATCTATCATTTCCTTTTTTAATGAAGGCTTGAAAGACAAATTAATCCACAATATAACCATTTTTTCCAATAAAAAAATTTCCAAGGCATCAAATATATATGAAAGGATGTCCTCTTCCTTGAGAACAAGGATGTCCAATGTTTTCTTCAGTATCAAATCAGTGACCCTGTTAAAGACTGATGATATTTTATATTCTGATTAGAACAAATATTATCACTAACCTTTTCAAAGCTGCATCCAAGTCAGACTCTTCTTTATAGTTGAATGCCTCATCGAACTTGAGTTTGTTCTTCAGCAAATCAACCTTGTTGCAGAAAGGATAAAGGAAAAAAACAAAAGCAAACAGAAAAATGCTGGTTAGTGAGGCTGCCCACTGGTCAGGCAGACCAACTCATAAATAAGATTTGAAGTTGCCAAAGTGTGCAGGGGTGATCAATATCTGTTATGATTTGTGGAAATGGACAAGGGTGGCATATTTTGACCTGAAGTTCTATCTTTGGCATGTGACTCGAAAATATTTAGACACGGTATAGGACAAATAAGTTAATGTCAGTGAACATATATGCTTATACTTATGTGTCTGTTTGCATGCATATGAACCATCAATAGGAAAACAATTTTCAAATTAATAACCATAATACTTACTTTAAAAAATTCATAACAACCAAATAGTTCTGTACTAATCTTAGGTAAGGAAAAGAGAATATCTGCACTTCAAACGAGATTTAGAAATGACTACACAAAAGTGTCCACCAGTTTATACTTAACTCTTCAAATGTTTGTATTTGTTCCTTTTATCTTTTGGTCCCTAAGGACATGGCAAATTGGGAGGAAAATTTCGAGTTAGATTGCAATGGTTCATTAGTTTTTTGTACGTTTATATATGTATTAAGATGTATTAAGAGAGTTGCTCATTTAGGAATTAAGATGAAGTATCTCAACAGTAGAACTGATTCGGATCAAACCCAGATTAGTTGTACACAACCAATTGAATCAAGCACATCAAACTATATACAGAATGGAAAAATCAAATTAATCAATATTAATTGAATTGAAACGTTGAGCACTCATATTCAAGAAGTCACCTTTTCTTTGCTTCCAGCACTTCCAACAACATAACAGCCTAACAGCTTTGCAAACTGCCCAACAAGCTGACCAACTGCCCCAGAAGCTGCTGAAATAAAGACATACTCTCCTTTCTTAGGAGAGCAAACCTCATAAAAACCACTATACGCAGTTAAACCAGGCATACCTGCACATAAGGAAAATGTTTAATGAGCTTTTGGCAAAAAGCAAGACAATTGTTAACACAGCATACTAAAAAACCTAGCCAAATTACTTGCAATATGTGATCTGTAATGGTATTAATTACTACAGGATGACCTCAATCTCAAGATATAACATCAGCTAGGTGATCCAATAATGGTAGTTTAAAAAAAATTGTCCCACTTACAACTTAGTTGCTACAATCAGACTCATCATAAATAAGAGTAAATAGAAAATAAGTTCTATTTTGGATAGACTTACCAAGAATACCAGTATAGTAGGACAGTGGCACATCAGTGTTTTCGATTTTAAACAAACTCTCAACATCTGTAATCAAACTATATTCTTCCCATCCAGTTCTTCCCCAAACTAAGTCACCTTTCTTGAATTTTGGATTCCCAGAATCTACAACTTTTGCCACACCAAATCCAACAATGGGCTGCACAATTTCAACATCAAATTCATTATTGAAGTACACAATTGAAACAAGATCAATCTGATACCCCCTCATTAACCATAGTAGATATAACCTTAAGCTCTTAGTTGGCCAAAAGATCTATGATAATCAAATCTATCATTATATTTATGCAATTAAAATATTGATTTTAGATTTTTGTGTCTTTGGTATTACTCAACAAGATAAGATTATCAATATTCATAGGAATCATAGCTATAACTTTGGAAAAAAAAAAAAAAAGAGTGGGACTCTGCTTTGACTCACCGAACCGGGAACCATGGAAACGGTGCTGGAATTGATTGACTTCTTCATACGATTACGCATATAAGGATCACAGGACAGGTACAGATTCTTCACTAAAAGCCCATTTGAACCTTCTGGGACCTTCAACTTTATGGTACCATTGGTTTTAAGGTACATGTCTGATTCTTTAGGGAAACCAGACACATAATCCTTGAAGATCACTTGCTTGTTGCTCACTTCTTGCTCATCACCACCACCACTTGCCATTGATAACAAAGCTCCTACTGTATATTAGCAATACAGTCAAATTATGTGGGTTGGTTTTAATGCTCTTGGGTTGTCTTTTTAAAGCGTTTGCCAGAAAGTTGAGGTTGTTTTATAGTATGGAAAAATAATTTATGCAAGAAAAGCTAAGTATTATAGTGCGGCAAAGAGTATAGTTATAATACTATATAAAATGTCATAATTTTTGCCGACTATTTGTAATCGACTACATTTCACTTTCACATGCATTACCATTTTTTCTCTATTATGCTCGTAGACAGTTGTGCTACAAGTTGTAGCGTTTTAGGTGGTCTTCGAATTTTTTTAAAGAAATTTAGTGATGTGAGCGAGTGCGTCAGCCATTGATTTATTGTGCGTAAAAAAATAAGTGATGTTGCGTCAGATAGTAGCGTAGTGAATGCAGACTCATTTGCGGTATGTTTACATTCTTATCCACACTTTGGGCATGAAATAAATAAATAATCATCAATCACTACTACACTACTTTCTAGAGTTTTTTTTTTTTTTTTTTTTTTTAATTCTGTTTTTGGAGGTCCATTTTATAGTAAAAGTTTGTTAGTTTTTCATTAATTTAAAGTTTTTTTTTTTTTTTTGTAAAAGAAAATGGGGGTTAGATAGGTTACTCCAACCTCCGGGCAGGGCGCCAAGTGGCAGCGGGAAGGGCCTCTCCCATACCAACCCGTGTGGGGAGTTACCCCATCAAGGATGCCCACCAACAAACTCCTGCTAGTAGCGAAAAATTAATTTAAAGTTTTATACATGATGTTTACTTTCTAGAGTTTATTTTATTCTATTTTTTGAGGTCCATTTCTATAATCTACATAAAAAAGGAGAGCTTGAGTGGTATTGTTTTGCACATAGATGACAGTTTTGTGGAGTCATTCTGGTTTTGTTACTCAGGGTTCGTTTGGTTAGAAGAATGGAAAATTAATGAGAGGATTGGAAAATGGAAGGATAGAAAATATTTGGTTTTCCCTTATGTGTATTTGGTTGGAGAGGTGAAAAAGTCGGAAGGTAGAAAACTTTTTTGTTTGGTTGGAGAGAAAAATGGGCAGATAGAAAATGTAGTTTATATAAATTGACTATGATGTCCTTGTTATATAATAGTGAGAAAGTGAGAGGGGTAGGTGAGTATAATAAAATGGGAGTATTTGTGTAAAATGCATTTCTCATCAATTTTCCCTCCTCATTTTCCTCCAAATTTGGGAGGATAACAAAAGTGGGCTCAAGAGAGAAAACTTCCTCTCCTATTTTATGTCTCTCCTATTTTTTTTCCTCAACCAAACAGTGGAAAACAACATTTTTCAACCAAACAATAGAAAACAACATTTTTCACCCTAATTTCCTCTCCCTATTTTCCATCCTCACTATTTTAATATCACTAAGAATTTTTCACTATTTTATGGATAGAGAGAGAGAAACAGAGTTCGGTGATATTGCGGGAGGAGGGAGAGAGAACGTGAAGAGTGAGTGGATTATATTATAATATGGGTGCTATTAACGTGTGTTGTATATTACCCATTAATGTGATAAAATTTAAAATAAACTATTCATGTTTTTATAGGGATATAGAAAAAGTTGGATATGTATTAAATGTGTGTCAATTTAAATAGAGAAAGTCAAATCATTTTGCAACGCGACCAAAATACCCTTGAACCCAAAATTGAAAAAACTTGTTCTTTATCTCTAAGTACAATGCCATAATATTCTCAAAATGAAAATATAACACCCAAAAAAAAAAAAAAAAGACAAGAGAAGCATCAATTAACAATGGCATAATATAGTCATAGTGGGGGAAGAAGCAATGGCATGAGATTGTCAAAAATAACAAAATATTGGATTCAATCTTAATTCAAAAATACAAGTTCAAGAGCTTCTACCTAACATTTCAAACAAAATATTGGATTCAATCCCATTTCACTTGAAGTACACGTTTTCCTCTTTTTTTTTGCACCATTTGAGGAAGTACAAGTCTCTTTCTTTGGACACATAGAGATGTTCTGACCAACATGCTTGCAAAGCCCACAAGTCTTCTTTTACTTTCCTAATTCTCTTCCGCCTTTCATTCGTTTTTGCTTTGGACGGCCTCTTGTCTTTGATAGCGGATGACAATTAATGAAACAATCTCCATCAATCACACCATTAACATTGGCATCAACCACATTTTCCTTGCCTACTAAATTTTCATCATCCAACACTAGCAAATCTTTTTCACTTAATGAGGTTTCATAACATCAACGAGATGGTAAATACAATGATGGAATATATGGTAACAATCTTTGTGAAGGAATAGACTAAGAATGTGACGACAAAGCATACCCCAAAATTCAAAATGTTTGCAACTACAATTAGTCACCTCACCATCCCATAAGACCTTGTGCTTTTGACTAGTTTCATCTTTATAATTATGTAGCACAAATTCAATACGATTTTCTTGATGAACTGAACATTGTGTTGCTCTCTCAAACTCCTTTTGAAAATTTTTGAAAGCATAAGGTGTCAAAACATTGTATGCTTGGTCTTCTAATGGTGAAAATGTTCTTAAAGAAGAACCTCTAAATGTCTCTAACATTGTATCATGTGATTGTGTTTGCTCAATATCTTCAACGGCAAGATCAACCTAAGATTGTAAATAATAAATAAATTAAAAACTTTTATATGACAGATAAAGACTACAAATATTAACAAATAAAAAAAAATAAAACAAATTATACAACAAAAGAAATCAATGGTAAGTATTGACTTACTTGTTTAATGAGTTGCATCAAGTTTATGTGAGAACTAACAAACTGTTTAATAAAGGCATTTATGCTTCCGATCTTTCGATTGTTGTCATTCCACCAAAAAAATGTCCTCGAAGGTAACATGGTACCCAAAAGTGCTTGATTTGATATAAACGAATTACATGCTTGTTAGTAAGCATATCATACTTTTCCATAACTTGAGTCCATTGACCCTCAAATTCTTCACATAAGTCTAACTTGTATAACTTGTAGAACTCTATGCACCAATTTGAATATTGATTACGAAGAATAGATGTAAACCAACCACTAAACTTAGCGGTAATATGCCATATACAAAAGGCATGTTTTGTGAGTGATAATTCTTTTGATATTGCCTCCGTAATCCATGGATCTTGATCTATCAAAATTTTCTTAGGTTGTTTCTTCATTAAACATGCAAAATTCTGCTAATAAAAAAAAAAGGCTTAAATGCACTTTTAGTCCCTATATTTTGACTTTTTTCTATTTTGGTCCCTACATTTTAATTTTACTACTTTTAATCTCTAAATTAATTGGCGCGTGTTATATCAATCCTTGCCATTAGCCACGTTCGACAGCCAACTTACAGAAAAAGCTGACGTGGCTGACGACACTATTAAAATAAGAAAAAAAAAACCTAAAATACAATTTAATTAAAATTATTTCTTAAATAACAAAAAATCATTATCTTTATAATTCTTATTCTTTTTTTTTCTTTAATGTGTCAGTCATCAGATTTTTTTAAAAACCCTAACCAACTTTATCTATCTCTAATTCTCTCTTCTCCCTCTCCCTTTCTATCTTCGGCCTCCATGGACGAAATCTCCCTTTGATCTCAAAATTCTCTCCACTGTAGCTCCATGGCCGGAGCTCACAGGGTCGGCCTTCTTCTCCACCACGCACCGCCGATCTGACCTAAGCTTAAAACCTTACACCCAATCTCAACCAACGGCGAGCAAATCAAGGGTTGATCTTCGAGGTTTTGATTATGGAGACCATGGGGTCTTGATGCGAAGAAAATAATAGGAAAAAATTGGAGTCTTGCTGGTGGGTGTTGTGAAAAATGGATCGGTGGTTGGTGGTTGTGGTGTTGCGAACTCCAAGCGGTGGTGGTTGTGGATTGGTTTGGTTTCATTGGTTGTGGTGGGTTTGTTGTTGGTGTAGGTCGATTGGTTTGTTTGTTTTGGTCTTCCTTTGGTCGGTTGGGTCCGTTGATGATTTGGCTTGGGTTGCTAATAGTGGGTTTCTCTAAGATTGGTGGCTGTGGCATTGTGAACCCCAGGCAGTGGTGGTTGTTGATTGGTTTGGATTCGTTGGTTGTGATGGGTCTGATGATTTTTTTGGGTTGGTTTTTTAATGTGGGTTTGATGATTTTTTCATGTTGGAGGTTTCGATAGAGGATAGGGATTTTGTATGAATTCTTGCATGTTTATTTGATAAGAAAATAAAAGAAAAGAAAAGAAAATCTTAGATTATTTTAATTTTCTAGGGCAACTCGAAGAACATGAAGAGCATGTTACCCATTGTTCTTCCGAAAATAATGAAATTTTTTTTTATTTAGTTAAAATTAATAAATTAATTTTTTTAATTTAGATGCTGATGTGGCATTTTTTGATGCCAAAATATTTTTTTTTTAATTTTAATAGTGTCGTCAACCACGTCAGCTTTTTCTGTTAGTTGGCTGACGGCAAAGATTGATATGACACGCGCTAATTGGTTTAGAGACTAAAAGTGGTAAAATTAAAATGTAGGGACCAAAATGGAAAAAAGTTAAAATGTAGAGATTAAAAGTGTATTTACACCAAAAAAAAAATATTAGAATATGTAAACATTTCAAATGATATGTATTAATATTAGCTAATAATCATGGGATTTAGACTTTTTAGCACAAAAATTAGCCCAATAAATTGCAACTTTCGTGAACAAAGGGAAACAATACAATAGTATAAACAAGAAAAATTGCATCTTGACTGAAGTGAACTCCACCCCTTGCAGTAATTAAAAACACAACTACCCCCATTAGCTCTTTTTTTATTATAATAAAAATAAGTAAACTTTTATTGAAACAACAAACAGTATTTATCCCCATTTACTCACAAATTTCTAATTAGTTTTGCTTCTTTCACATACAAACAGAAAGAAGAATCTCAATTCTCACTCATCTAATAGTTTATTCAAAACCCGATATTCCATTTTCAATTCCATGCAAAACAAGCAGAAAATAACACCAAGAATTCCAACACAAACAAACCAAAATTTCACCCAAGAAACAAAACGCTAATTAAATAAAATGGAAAAATAGTTGAACAAATTTATAAGATAAATAGAGTACCGTCATTAGTCATCAAAAAGCACTAGTTGTTTCATTTCGAAGAAGTGCACAACCAAAGAGAATTGACTTTCCATGATTATTGACACCAACAAAAATACCAAAAGGCATATCATAAGCATTTACCTTGTAAGTAGTATAAAAAACAACCACATCTCCATATTTTTGGTACCAATCAAAACTATGAGGGTGCGACCAAAAAATATGCTCTAACATTTTCTCTTCGTCGATTGTAAATGCATATTGAAACTTAGAATTCCTTTCTTTAGCAACTTTACAAAATTGTAAAAGATCCACAACATCATTCACAACATGCATCTTTCTCATTTTCACATAAAGATTACGAATATCCCGTTAAAAAAAATGGAAGATGTCCATGTTTCACATTTTTCTTAAGTTCCATGACACGTATTATTTCTCTAACTGAAAGTCCAACTTGTTTGAATAAGAGAATGCAATTTTTATCATCTTCAGTGATAGTTCAATTGGCCAGAAGAAATCGTACACTCGAAGGGGACAACAATTCATGATTGTGATCTACAACAAAAATAATGACATGCCATTCTTTCGGAAAAATGTCTATTGACTTTCGCAATACAATAATTAGATGAGCTTTGCATCCACATTTTAAAGACTTCTTATTTCGTTGCTCCTTAGATGGATCCACCATCGAAGGAAGATGTCCATGTTTCACATTTTTCTTAAGTTCCATGACACGTATTATTTCTCTAACTGAACATCCAGCTTCTTTGAATAAGAGAATGCAATTTTTATCATCTTCAGTGATAGCTCGATTGGCCGGAAGAAATCGTACACTCGAAGGGGACAACAATTCATAACTGTGATCTACAACAAAAATAGTGACATGCCATTCTTTCGGAAAAATGTCTATTGGCTTTCACAATACAATAGTTAGACGAGTTTTGCATCCACATTTTAAAGACTTCCTATTTCGTTGCTCCTTAGATGGATCCACCATTTTTAGTGATTGCCTACCTTCTCAATGACAAAAGAAATTACGTCTTCCTATTTCTCCGTTTTTTTTTTCTCCAAACGACCTTTTCGAATTATAAAACCATTTCAATTTGCATAATTTTTTAAAAAAATGAAAGCTTCTTCTTCACTAAGAAAACATTGACCAAGAAAAGGCTCAAATTCATTTTCTATTGAATTTATATCCTCATATTCTTCAATAACCCCCGTCTCATCTATTGGACATTCATTCCAATCAATTATTTCCCCTCCACATGTGTTATTATTTTTTCCATCATTCGAAAACTCATTTAACTCAACACAATTCCTTGAAACACTTCCATGAATCTCACTTGCAATTAAATCATCATCAATTTGTGCTATATTAAAACAAGAATTAAAAAAAAATCAATATCGTATTATACGTTAAATGAAATATGGATTACAAATAAAATAAAAAATAATAGTACCTTCTTGAGTAGTTCATTTAAGTCAAAGTAATTCATTGGAACAAGTTGATGAGTCTCACTTGCAACTAAATTGTCATCCATTTGTGCTACATTAAAATAAGATTAAAACAATCAATATTCAATATCATATTTTAGGATAATTGAAAAAAAAATGATACAAATAAAATAAAATAATATTTCATTCTTGAAGTAATTCATTTAAGTTCAAACAATTCCTTTTAACAACTTGATGAGTCTCACTTATAACTAAATTCTCATCCATTGGTGCTATATTAAAACAAGATTAAAACAATCCACATCATATTTTAGGATAAATGAAAAAAAAAACATGATACAAATAAAATAAGATTAACCTCATATTAAAATATATTTAAAAATAAATATGAATTTAATAAAATAAAATTATTGTACCTTGCAAATAATTGCTTAATCCTTCATTGGACACTTGAACTTTTCCTCATCTCTTTTTTATTTTTATTTATTTATTTATTTATTTTAAAGTGGGTTTGATAATGATAAAGTGAAAGAAAGTGAGTTTGATATTAGTAAAGTGAAAGAAGATGAAGAGTAAAATATTGATAAGTTGAAATTGGGTGGGAAATAAAAAGTGAAATGGAGAGAAATGTGTTAAAGGTGTGTTAAAGGGGCATTTTTGTCCTATAATTATTGGAGAAACCAAAGTATATGTCTAACATCAACCATAATTGAAAAGTAAAATTTTGTCAATTTCCTATACAGGTGGGACCTGGAGGCTGGTTCATTAACAGGTGCCAACGGGCACCTGTTAACAAAGTCCATATATATATATATATATATATATATATTGGTTGAATGAATATTGGTTTCATTTTCAAGTTGAAAGGAGTAATGTGATCATATGAGGACATTAATAGCTCCCTCATCATCTTGAGTCTCTTATTCACTCGCAAGTAACAGCTCAACCATTAAGTCAACTAGAACATAATGCTCTAACAATATTTTACAAGAGATAATTTCATTTATTTTATAGATATCAATTTTCAAGAACTAAATTTTCCAAAAGAAAACGAAATTTTAATTACTGCATATCCTATAAAGATTAGAGGGTAATTTCTTACAGCTTGTAGACACAAAAATTGAATCTATTGTGGTCCATATAGATATCTTTAGGAACTTTTCTAGAATCCACAATGTAACTAAATAAAGAATTAAAAAAAAAATCTTTATCCATGTATTGGAAAATCATTGATTAATTCCACTCTCATCATATATAGTATAGTCCAACATGAAACCACAAAGAAATAATTAAGTTCTACTTGAATCAAAGAAATTGACCGAATTGGACTAAATGGAGACCAAATAAACTGAAGTGGACCGAAGTGGATCTAAGTAAACCGAAGTGGACCAAATTGGACTGAACTAGACCGAAATTTATCAAAGTGGACCGAATAGACCAATGTGACCTAATTGGAACGAAATGGATTGAAGTGGACTAAACTGGACCGAAGTTGACCGAATGGACTGAATTAAATTAAACTGGAGCGAAATAGACCGAATTAAATTAGGCTGGACTGAATGGATCAAAATAGACCAAATGGACTGAACTAGACTGAAATTAATCAATGGACTATACTGGATTGAAAGGACTAAATTGGACTAAGTGGACCTAGGTGGACGAAATTGGACCAAACTAGATTTAAGTGGACTGAACTGGACCGAAGTTGACCAAATGGACCGAATTGGATTAAACTGGACCAAAATAGACCGAATTAAATTATACTGGACCGAATTGGACAAAACTGGACCAAAGTTGACCAAATGGACCGAAAAAAGACCGAAGTGAACTGAAATGTTATTGTGATATAGCTTAATAGGAATATAGCAACAATAAATATTATGTTTTAGCTTTTAAATATTATATTTATTGTTTTAGCTTTTAAATATTAGTGTATATATATATATATATATATATGGATTAGGCAATGGCCTATGGCCCTTAAATGGGAAAAAAAATCCTATTAGCCAATAAAATATATTATATCTATCTTACTCTAGCTAAAAAAATAATAACAATTACTTCTATTTTCAAATTATTTGGAAATATCACTGAAAATATCTTACTGGATAGTGCATCTATGATTCAAAACCATCTTCTAGTATTGTGCTATTAATGTCCATGTTAACTTTGTCTTTTTGGTAGGTTTCATTGGTGGAATGGGTTTCTGGCTTAGGAGTTTTGGTAGCTATTGCCTATTCATGTTTTGGTCTTTGTATACTGTATAGATTGTATTTCTTATTCCAATACCAATAAAATATCTGATTCATAAAAATTAAATAAATAAATAAAAATCAATGTATTGCTTAAATTGGACATTGAGAAGTATGTAATTTTAGTAGAACTTCCACCTATCTGCAACAAATTTGTAGCCTTGGTCTACACTCTTGATTTCTTGCAGCAAGATATTTTACCATACTGTAGCTCTTATCTGCACATTTCGACTTTCTAAGAGGTTCATCAGTTTTGTGTTATCAAGTTAACATATACTGATGATGTCAAAAATCAACTCAGTAAGCTATTGGGCCTTCACGCGCTCCGAATGAACCTGCACAAATGAAAAGAACCTCAAAGGGGAAGTACCGGTGTGGTACCGGCCAACGACCCTCCGACGGTTAAGTTAGTATTGCTCACAACTCTAGAGTGCCAGAGTTGGGGGGAAATATGCGTACCTCAATTCGTAAGGGCTTGGGGTATTTATAATGGCGTAGGGCCTTAGCCAAGGCGTGCTTGGAAAGATACCCCTTTGCCGAAATTGCCCTCGATCAGCGTGGAGCGCAAGATTCTTCTTGGGCAGTAAGCGTGTTGGGCAAGACATCCCTTTGGGGTCAATCGTGCTGTGCAAGATATTTGTCCAAGTAGGAGCGTATGCGACAAGACATCTCCTCTTGGTGAAGCGTACATGCCAAGACACATCTTAGTGCCTTCAGCTTCTCTCCGTCGTGTACTCATCCTGTCAGCCTGCGTGAATCCCGTCTCGTCTAGGTGACGCGCCCATCAACCCTGTCCGTCAGCCTGCACATCCCCGTCAGCTTGGCGCAGGGCAACGGCGCAGGGCGACAGCATCATCAGACGTTTTGTCCGTATCAGATGCCCCCTACTCCTCAACTCCGTCAGATTCGGCTACGGGTTTGGGGAGTATACCTTCGCATGGCAGACAAGGCATTAATGGCTAGTCCCCTCGAGTAGTCGTGGTGTCGAAACACGTGTCCTGGACCAACTGGCTTGATCGTTCATGGTGGTTGCCCTTGAACGCGTGAGTACCATGCAACTTTTTATTCGGAGAGCACGGAACACAGTTTACGTAACCGTTCCTTCCCACAGACGGCGCCAACTGATGATGTCAAAAATCAACTCAGTAAGCTACAGGGCCTTCACGCGCTCCGAATGAACCTGCACAAATGAAAAGAACCTCAAAAGGGAAGTACCGATGTGATACCGGCCAACGACCCTCCGACGGTTAAGTTAGTATTGCTCACAACTCTAGAGTGCCAGAGTCGGGGGGAAATATGCGTACCTCAATTCATAAGGGCTTGGGGTATTTATAGTGGCGTAGGACCTTAGCCAAGGCGTGCTTGGGAAGATACCCCTTTGCAAAAATTGCCCTCGATCAATGTGGAGCGCAAGATTCTTCTTGGACAGTAAGCGTGTTGGGCAAGACATCCCTTTGGGGTCAATCGTGCTGCGCAAAATATCTGTCCAAGTAGGAGCGTATGCGACAAGACATCTTCTCTTGGTGAAGCGTACATGCCAAGACACATCTTGGTGCCTTCAGCTTCTCTCCGTCGTGTACTCATCCCGTCAGCCTGCGTGAATCCCGTCTCGTCGAGGTGACGCTCCCATCAACCCTGTCTATCAGCCTGCACATCCCCGTCAGCTTGGCGCAGGGCGACGACATCATTAGACGTTTTGTCCGTATCATATACTAACTCAAAGAGAAAGACAAAGAAGACCACTATTCTAAGTTCTTGGATGCTTGAATATGTAAGAGCAATGATTCTCCAAGATATGCGTGCCATTGTATTGGATAAATTCAAAGGGGTTAAAAAAAAAAAAACTTTTAAAGATAGTACTCCATCAACTACTTGCTATGCCATGCAATCTAGTATATGCAATACACTACATAAAGATTGATCTATAATGCTTGCAAAAACGAAGGTAATCTATTTTCTCTATTAAATCAAGAGTCATTTCTTGAGCTTTAGGGGCATCGTATATATATATTTATGATGAGTTGTTATCTTCTTAATAAGTCAATTGTTTGGTTAGCCCGTAGAGTATGGTAACATAATAGGGATGTTAAAAACTTGGGCAAAGCAAAATTCTTATTTCTCTAAATCTAATTATTCCCATGACTTTGTACCTAATCTGCGTTAGTCCTTCCCATGTACCATGTTCATCGTGAATAAAAATGACCAGCCCAAATTAACAACTTTACTTGGGTACCTCCAAACTCATTGAAACACGCCACCTGCGTGTTCTGCAAGCTCTCTCTCATACTCATCTTCGACACGTGATTGATTCTGTCTCTTTTGCATTTTCAAGGTTGAGATTTCTCTGCATTCATAGTTTGATATGCAGTACAGATAAAAGAGACCCGTTTTTCAGAGGCAATAAGTGCATGAAAGCATATTTTCATTATTTTGGGTATGTTTTCATTTCATTGAACAAAGCATCTCCTCAAAACCTTTCACATTTTTGGCAAAGCATCCCTGCTTCTCTTCTCTGTTGTACTATTAAACCAGGCCAGGCTCCCACAACCACTCGCTTTCATCCTCATCCTCATTCCCACTCTATATAAAATGGGTTGTGTTAACGGGCACCGTGCGGTGCCCGTTAAACACAAAATTTTTTTCCTTTTTTCAGATAAATTTTTGTCTTCTTTTACCATTCATACCATTTTTCAGATTTGCAGGCACTATTTTTGGCCTTTTTTTTTTGTTCTTTCTGCCCTTAACCAGCACCAGGCGGTGCTGGTTAACATTCTCCATATAAAATTAGGACTTTGTTAACAAGTGCTTTTGTATACCATAATAACTAGTACCATGCCATGATTACCTTAGACGTCTAGTGTGCTCCAACAGTAGCCTCGGGTAAAGTCTAGTGTTTTCAAATAGATAATGGAGATTTGTGTCAGTTTCACCCTTTGTCTTTTTTACTTTTACTGCGAGTCAAAGCTTCATACCTTCATTTCACTATTCAAGTCTTGCACTGTACATGGTTCCCTGCTGCCTCGGATATCTCTCTCTTTGTCCCCCTCTCTCTGTACTTGTAAAGTTAGTTCCTTCCACTTGTTGCAATAGGGTCTTTTTTTTTTTTTTTTTTTTGAGGTAGTTGTTGCTTCTGCTACGTAAAAATTGCTTTAGTTCTTATGTGGGTCCAATCTTCTTTCAGTATCAAGCGCAACTTTGTGTTTAAAAGTGTTGTCTTTGGTTTATTTACTGTTAAATCTTACTCTCTGTCTTCTTTTCTTTGATTTTTTGACTTCAGAACCGTTGTTCAGTGGAAATGGGAGATGCATGCAAAGATTGGAGCAAATGGGCTGAAGACATTTATTGGATCCATTTCCAAACCTTTCACTTCCATCAGTTTCTCCTCAGTGGTATTGATCGCCAGCTTGTAAGTTTAAGGACTCTCTTTTTCCTTTTAGGATCTATTGAATTTCATATTTATGAAAAGTTTGAAAACACTAAAAGGTGGTAGCTTTGCATGGTCGTTAAAAAAGTTTGAAAACACAATAATCTCTTTATTTTTATTTTTTTGCATTCTCACTTTTCAGCATACTCACCTCATATTATCTATTTTACACTGTATTTTATTAAAATATCAAAATTTTTTATTTTTTTAATTATTTATCTTTCTTCATATATACGCCGCAATGCATTCTTTTCTTTCATCCTCAAACTAAATGCAATATGAACAAAATTAGTATAAATTTACAAACTATGTATTTTTACACAACTTTACATGGCCACATAAGTGATTTTGAGGTCTGCTAAAATGTGATACTTTCTTTTTATTAGAGTACAAAATGTCCTTTCTTTTTATATGGAAGAAGCGGAAGCTTTGGGGTTCCTCTGCTTCTTCTTACATGTTCTTGTGGAGTAAGAGAAAACTATATTGGTAGCACTTTGTTTAGATGTGTTGTGTAAATTTATATTTTTGAGAAGCAAAAAAGAGGAGGGGGTGCTTGAAATCCAAGGATTTCAGTCCAAGAAAACTAATAGTGGAATATGTTGCACCTTTTTTTTAATAAAAAAAAATCATGAAATTTACATTACAGTTTCATAAGAAAAGAAAAAACTTATGACTTATAGTTTTCATCCCCCTTTTAAATGTACTTTGGTAACTCCTGGCAACTGAAGTTGATCCCATTCGAAGTTAGAACTATATCAGTATTTTCTGTCATAAAACCATTCTATTTGCTTAGGAAATGGACAAAGGCCAATTCATGGTGAAGATTTTCTTTTCACAAAATCTTAAGGTGCGTGTGACAGTATATCATTTAAAATCAGTTATCATTCGAATACAAAGCTTCAGTCCCACTTTTTATGTATCACTTTATACTCCACAAATCACAACTTATTATAGTCTTTTTACTTTCTTTATAAACAAACCAAAGTTTAAAATGGCACAAAAAAAAAAAAAATTGGTGGAGCATAACAATAAGTGGGACAAAGGATTTTGGCAAATCTTTCAGAAAATGGATCAGCCGGATGATACTTTAAATGATGGCCAGTGGCATTATAGGATTTGTGAAAGAAAAAAAAAAAGTTATTTTATGAATTGGTCACTCCTAATTCAAAGCTACGAGGGTGTGTTCCCATTGATGGTGAACAAGTTGTCAAGGAGTATTGATTTACATCTAAATGAATAGTGAGTGACGATGCAATTCTTTGCTTTGATAGATGAATTTTGTTGAGGTTAAATCTTGCTGTGAATGTTTGTCATTTTGGTCAATTATAAGTTTTAGCTTCTTGTTCTTGCAACACTTTACCCCTCTCTTGCATCTTTGTCCTCAATTGTCTAGTTTGCTCATGTTCGTGTTGACATTGCAGGTCATCCCCAAAACATTTTTTGACAATTTGAAAAAGAAGCTGCCTCAAAGTGCAACTCTTAAAGGTCCTAGTGGTTTAACATGGGATGTAGAATTGACGACTAATGATGGTGCAACGTTCTTTAACCATGGTTGGCAAAAATTTGTGAAGGATCATTCTTTGGAAGAGACTGATTTGTTGATCTTTAGTTACAATGGTTGGTCACAGTTTGACGTTTTAATCTTTGATGGGAAGAACTTGTGTGAGAAGGGGGCTTCATATTTTGTCAGAAAATGTGGGCAAACTGAACATGACAACAAATGCTTGACTAATAAAAGATTAAGGGAAGGTTCTATGGATGATGTTCACACCCCAGTGGATGTTGATGCTGGATGCACCTCACCAGTGAACTCTATGGGTGATGACAGTGTCACAGTGCCTTCTGAACAATGTATCAACTCCTTGGTTGCTAAAAAAAGGACCCGGCAGAGTGCAGAATCCTCTGTCATGCTCAAAATGTATGATATTCTAGATCACATCAAGGTATCAAATCTTATATGAATCACAAGCTTGTGGCTTGGTGCTCTTGATTGATTTTGGTCTACCCTTTTTTGGTGGTGGAATCAATACAGTCAGAGGAGTAATTTCTTGAACAACCCAAAAAATGCTAACATCCAGGACAAAAAAGCTGTCTTGGATTGACTTCCTGTCTTGGATTTAAATGAACCTTCTTTTAATTATAAGGGATGATTCAAATGGATGTACTTGTTGGTGATTGAATTCCTGTCTTGGATTTAAATGAACCTTCTTTTAATTATTTTCCCTCCTTATAATTGTGCTTGTTTTATTACTTGATCAGTGGATCCCTACCGAATGGGTGATGAATCATCCCTTAATGGAAAACTAAGAAATCTATCTACATTTTAACGAGGGTACATGGCGAGCCAAATAGGTTGGGGTAACGGAGGGATTACTAGTAGTGGATGGAAACATTTTGTTCTAGACAACAACCTAGAGGAATTTGATGTCTGCCTGTTCAAGCTTGCTGGTCGAATGGACAGCTTTTTTTGTCCTGGTTGTTAATTATTTTCTGGGAAAATAATTAAAAGAAGGTTCATTTAAATCCAAGACAGGAATTCAATCACCAACAAGTACATCCATTTGAATCATCCCTTATAATTAAAAGAAGGTTCATTTAAATCTAAGACAGGAATTCAATCCAAGACAGCTTTTTTGTCCTGGATGTTAGCATTTTTTGGGTTGTTCAAGAAATTACTCCTCTGACTGTATTGATTCCACCACCAAAAAAGGGTAGACCAAAATCAATCAAGAGCACCAAGCCACAAGCTTGTGATTCATATAAGATTTGATACCTTGATGTGATCTAGAATATCATACATTTTGAGCATGACAGAGGCTTCTGCACTCTGTCGAGTCCTTTTTTTAGTAACCAGGGAGTTGATACATTGTTCAGAAGGCACTGTGACACTGTCATCACCCATAGAGTTCACTGGTGAGGTGCATCTAGCATCAACATCCAATGGGGTGTGAACGTCATCCATAGAACCTTCCCTTAATCTTTTCTTAGTCAAGCATTTGTTGTCATGTTCAGTTTGCCCACATATTCTAACAAAATATGAAGCCCCCTTCTCACACAAGTTCTTCCCATCAAAGATTAAAACGTCAAACTGTGACCAACCATTGTAACTAAAGATCAACAAATCAGTCTCTTCCAAAGAATGATCCTTCACAAATTTTTGCCAACCATGGTTAAAGAACGTTGCACCATCATTAGTCGTCAATTCTACATCCCATGTTAAACCACTAGGACCTTTAAGAGTTGCACTTTGAGGCAGCTCCTTTTTCAAATTGTCAAAAAATGTTTTGGGGATGACCTGCAATGTCAACACGAACATGAGCAAACTAGACAATTGAGGACAAAGATGCAAGAGAGGGGTAAAGTGTTGCAAGAACAAGAAGCTAAAACTTATAATTGACCAAAATGACAAACATTCACAGCAAGATTTAACCTCAACAAAATTCATCTATCAAAGCAAAGAATTGCATCGTCACTCACTATTCACTTAGATGTAAATCAATACTCCTTGACAACTTGTTCACCATCAATGGGAACACACCCCCGTAGTTTTGAATTAGGATTCTCTCTTTATGAAATAGACTAATAGAGAGTGACCAATTCATAAAATAACTTTTTTTTTTCTTTCACAAATCCTATAATGCCACTGACCATCATTTAAATTATCATCCGGCTGATCCATTTTCTGAAAGATTTGCAAAAATCCTTTGTCCCACTTATTGTTATGCTCCACCAATCACAGAATGCCATGTATCTGATTTTCTTTTTTTTTTTTTTTTTTTTGTCATTTTAAACTTTGGATTGTTTATAAAGAAAGTAAAAAGACTATGATAAGTTGTGATTCGTGGAGTATAAAGTGATACATAAAAAGTGGGACTGAAAATTTGTATTGCCACACGCACCTTAAGATTTTGTGAAAAGAAAATCTTCACCATGAATTGGCCTTTGTCCATTTCCTAAGCAAATAGAGTGGTTCTATGACAGAAAATACTGATATGGTCCTAACTTCGGATGGGATCAACTTCAGTTGCCAGGAGTTACCAAAGTACATTTAAAAAGGGGGATGAAAACTATAAGTCATAAGTTTTTTCTTTTCTTATGAAACTATAATGTAAATTTCATGATTTTTTTTTTATTAAAAAAAAGGTGCAACATATTCCACTATTAGTTTTCTTGGTCTGAAATTCTTGGATTTCAAGCACCCCCTCCCCTTTTTTGCTTCTCAAAAATATAAATTTACACAACACATCTAAACAAAGTGCTACCAATATAGTTTTCTCTTACTCCACAAGAACATGTAAGAAGAAGCAGAGGAACCCCAAAGCTTCCGCTTCTTCCATGTAAAAAGAAAGGACATTTTGCACTCTAATAAAAAAAAGTATCACATTTTAGTAGACCCCAAAATCACTTATGTGGCCATGCAAAGTTGTGTAAAAATACATGATTTGTAAATTTATACTAATCCTATTCATTTTGCATTTAGGATACGTTTGGTACACAGAATAGGGATTACGACAGGAATTGTAATCTTTATTACTAGTAATAAGTGTTGTAATGTAATAACTGAACATATTCATTAGTTTAGTTGTAAGTTATAACATTAGAATAAAACTTAATATTTATTTTAGGAAATATCTTACTCATATAATTATATTTTCTTAAAAATTGTTATTTTTAAATTTAAGAGAGATATGTGTTGTTTTTTATGATTTTTTATTTTTATAATTGTTAGATGTATATGGAAAGTTTGTTTATTTGGAAACATATTAAGTTTTGAAATTATTGCACTCACTAAGGAATAGGTAATACAACATTTTAAAGAGGAATAGTTACTCCTCATTTTGAAGAATAGTTAATTATAAGGAATGACTATTCCTTGTAATAAAAACATAACCAAACTAAAGAATAACTAAATCCTAATAATAACTAGTACATTACAACGTCTATTACAGTTTACCAAACATGTCCTTAGTTTGAGGATGAAGAAAAAGAATGCATTGCGACGTATATATGAAGAAAGATAAATAATTAAAAAAATAAAAAATTTTGATATTTTAATAAAATGTAGTGTAAAATAGATAATATGAGGTGGGTATGCTGAAAAGTGAGAATGCAAAAAATAAAAATAAAGAGATTATTGTGTGCTAAAATAAACAGGAATTTTTTAGCTTTTAACTTATATTCTAAAAGGCATGTTCAAGAACTTTTTTAACAACCATGCAAAGCTACCACCTTTTAGTGTTTTCAAACTTTTCATAAACATGAAATTCAATAGATCCTAAATGGAAAAAGATAGTCCTTAAACTTACAAGCTGGCGATCAAAACCACTGAGGAGAAGCTGATAGAAAGTGAAAGGTTTGGAAATGGGTCCAATAAATGTCTTCAGCCCATTTGCTCCAATCTTTGCATGCATCTCCCATTTCCACTGAACAACGGTTCTGAAGTCAGAAAATCAAAGAAAAGAAGACAGAGAGTAAGATTTAACAGTAAATAAACCAAAGACAACACTTTTAAACACAAAGTTGCGCTTGATATTGAAAGAAGATTAGACCCACTTAAGAACTAAAGCAATTTTTACTTAACAGAAGCAACAACTACCTCAAAAAAAAAAAAAAAAGGACCAATACATGGATAAAGATTATTTCTTTGTGGTTTCATGTTGGACTACACTATGATATATGATGAGAGTGGAATTAATCAATGAATTTCCAATACATGGATAAAGATTTTTTTTTTTTTAGTTCTTTATTTAGTTACATCGTGGATTCTAGAAAAGTTCCTAAAGATATCCATATGGACCACAATAGATTCAATTTTTGTATAAGCTGTCAGAAATTACCCTCTAATCTTCACAGGATATGCAGTAATTAAAATTCGTTTTCTTTTGGAAAATTTAGTTCCTGAAAATTGATATCTATAAAATAAATGAAATTATCTCTTTTAAAATATTGTTAGAGCATTATGTGCTAGTTGACTTAATGGTTAAGCTGTTACTTGCGAGTGATTAAGAGACTCAAGATGCTGAGGGAGCTATTATTGTCCTCATATGAGCACATTACTCCTTTCAACTTGAAAATGAAACCAATATTCATTCAACCAATATATATATATATGGACTTTGTTAACAAGTGCCCGTCGGCACCTATTAATGAACCAGCCTCCAAGTTTCACTTACATAAGAAATTGGCAAAGTTTTACTTTTTAGCTATGGTTGACGTTAGACTTGTACTTTAGTTTCTCCAATAATTATAGGACAAAAATGTCCATTTAACACACCTTTAACACATTTTCCTCCATTTTACTTTTTATTTTCCACCCAATTTCACTTTATCAATATTTTACTCTTCACCTTCTTTCACTTTACCAATATCAAACTCACTTTCTTTCACTTTACCATCATCAAACCCACTTCAAAAAAAGAAAAAAAAAAAAAGAAGAAAAAAAAGAGAGAAAGAGATGAAGAAAAGTTCAAGTGTTCAATGAAGGATTAAGCAATTATTTGCAAGGTACAATAATTTAATTTTATTAAATTCATATTTATTTTTAAATATATTTGAGTATGAGGTTAATCTTATTTTATTTGTATTATGTTTATTTTTTTCATTTATCCTAAAATACGATGTGGATTGTTTTAATCTTGTTTTAATATAGCACCAATGGATGAGAATTTAGTTATAAGTGAGACTCATCAAGTTGTTAAATGGAATTGTTTTAATTTAAATGAATTACTTCAAAAATGAACTATTATTTTATTTTATTTTATTTGTATCATTTTTTTCATTTATCCTAAAATATGATATTGAATAATGATTGTTTTAATCTTGTTTTATTGTAGCACAAATGGATGAGAATTTAGTTATGAGTGAGACTCATCAACTTGTTCCAATGAATTACTTTGACTTAAATGAACTACATCAAGAAGGTACAATTATTTTTTATTTTATTTGTAATCCATATTTCATTTAACGTATAATATGATATTGATTTTTGTTTTAATTCTTGTTTTAATATAACACAAATTGATGATGATTTAATTGCAAGTGAGATTCATGGAAGTGTTTCAAGGAATTGTGTTGAGTTAAATGAGTTTCCGAATGATGGAAAAAATAATAACACATGTGGAGGGGAAATAATTGATTGGAATGAAAGTCCAATAGATGAGACGGGGGTTATTGAAGAATATGAGGATATAAATTCAATAGAAAATGAATTTGAGCCCTTTGTTGGTCATTGTTTTCTTAGTGAAGAAGAAGCTTCATTATCTAAAAAAATTAATCGAAATAGTTTTACAATTCGAAAAGGTTGTTCGAAGAAAAAAAAATGGAGAAATAAGAAGACGTAGTTTCTTTTGTCATCGGGAAGGTAGGCAACCACTAAAAATGGTGGATCCATCTAAGGAGCAACGAAATAGGAAGTCTTTAAAATGTGGATGCAAAGCTCGTGTAACTATTGTATTGCAAAAGTCAATAGACATTTTTCAGAAGGAATGGCATGTCACTATTTTTGTTGTCGATCACAATCATGAATTGTTGTCCCCTTCAAGTGTACGTTTTTTTCTGGCCAATCGAGCTATCACTGAAGATGATAAAAATTGCATTCTCTTATTCAAAGAAGCTAGACTTTCAATTAGAGAAATAATACGTGTAATGGAACTTAAGAAAAATGTGAAACATGGACATCTTCCATTTTTTCAACGGGATATTCTTAATCTTTATGTGAAAATGAGAAAGATGCATGCTATGAATGATGCTGTGGATCTCTTACAATTTTGTAAAGTTGCTAAAGAAAGGAATTCAAAGATTCAATATGCATTCACAACCGATGAAGAGAAAAGGTTAGAGCATATTTTTGGTCGCACCCTCATAGTTTTGATTAATACAAAAAATATGGAGATGTGGTTGTTTTTTATAATACTTACAAAGTAAATGCTTATGATATGCCTTTCGGTATTTTTGTTGGTGTCAATAATCATGAAAAGTCGATTCTCTTTGGTTGTGCATTTCTTTGAAATGAAACAACTAGTGTTTTTCAATGGCTAATGAAGGTACTCTATTTATCTTATAAATTTGTACAACTATTTTTCCATTTTATTTAATTAATGTTTTGTTACTTGGGTGAAAATGGTTTGTTTGTGTTGGAATTCTTGGTGTTATGTTGGAATTCTTGGTGTTATTTTCTGCTTGTTTTGCGTGGAATTGAAAATGGAATTTTGGGTTTTGTATAAACTATTAGATGAGTGAGAACTAAGATTCTTCTTTCTGTTTGTATGTGAAAGAAGCAAAACCAATTAGAAATTTGTGACTAAATTGGGATAAATACTATTTGTTGTTTCAATAAAAGTTTACTTATTTATATTATAATAAAAAAAGAGCTAATGGGGTAGATGTGTTTTTAATTGCTACGTGGGGTGGAGTTCACTTCAGTCGGGATGCAGTTTTTCTTTTTTATATTATTGTATCGTTTCCCCTTGTTCACAAAAGTTGCAATTTATTGGGCTAATTTTTGTGCTGAGAAGTCTAAATCCCATGATTAGTAGCTAATATTAATACATATCATTTGAAATGTTTACATATTCTAATAATTTTTTTTATTAGCAGAATTTTGCATGTTTAATGAAGAAACAACCCAAGGCAATTTTGACAGATCAAGATCCATGGATTACAGAGGCAATATCAAAAGAATTACCACTCACAAAATATGCCTTTTGTATATGGCATATTACCACTAAGTTTAGTGTTGGTTTACATCTATTCTTCGTAATCAATATTCAAATTGGTGCATAGAGTTTTACAAGTTATACAAGTTAGACTCATGTGAAGAATTTGAGGGTCAATGGACTCAAGTTATGAAAAAGTATGACATGCTTACTAACAAGCATGTAATTGGTTTGTCTCAAATTAAGCACTTTTGGGTACCATGTTACCTTTGAGGACATTTTTTTGGTGGAATGACAATAACCGAAAGATTGGAAAGTATAAATGCCTTTATTAAACGGTTTGTTAGTTCTCACATAAACTTGATGCAACTCATTAAACAAGTAAGTCGATACTTGCCATTGATTTCTTTTGTTGTGTATATATATATATATATATATATATTTGGTTAATATTTGTAGTCTTTATATGTCATAAAAAGGTTTTTAATTTATTTTATTATTTACAATCTTAGGTTGATCTTGCCATTGAATATATTGAGCAAATACAATCACATGATACAATGTTAGAGACATTTAGAGGTTCTTTTTTAAGAACATTGTCACCATTAGAAGACCAAGCACACAATGTTTTGACACCTTATGCTTTCAAAAAATTTTGAAAGGAGTTTGAGAGAGCAACACAATATTCAGTTCATCAAGAAAACCGTATTGAATTTGTGCTACATAATTATAAAGATGAAACTAGTCAAAAACACAAGGTCTTATGGGATGGTGAGGTGACTAATTGTAGTTGCAAACATTTTGAATTTTGGGGTATACTTTGTCATCACATTCTTAGTCTATTCCTTCACAAAGATTGTTACCATATTCCACCATTGTATTTACCATCTTGTTTGTGTTGTGAAGCCTCATTAAGTGAAAAAGATTTGCTAGTCTTGGATGATGAAAAGTTATTAGGCAAGGAAAATGTGGTTGATGCCAATGTTAATGGTGTGATTAATGGAGATTGTTTCATTAATTGTCATTTGCTATCAAAGACAAAAGGCTGTCCAAAGCAAAAATGAATGAAAGGCGGAAGAGAATTAGGAAAGCAGAAGAAGACTTGTGGGCTTTGCAAGCATGTTGGTTAGAACATCTCTACGTGTCTGGAGAAAGAGACTCGTACTTCCTCAAATGGTGCAAAAAAAAAAAAAAACATGTACTTCAAGTGAAATGGGATTGAATCCAATATTTTGTTTGAAATGTTAAGTAGAAGCTCTTGAACTTGTATTTTTGAATTGGGATTGAATTCAATATTTTTTTATTTTTGACAATCTTTTGCCATTGCTTCTTCCCCCACTATGACTATATTATGCCATTGTTAATTGATGCTTCTCTTGTCTTTTTTTCTTTTTTTCGTTTTTTGGGTGTTATATTTTCATTTTGAGAATATTATGGCATTGTACTTAAATGTTTTGGTTAGCTAAGTACTCTTATTGATTTTGACCAGTTGTGATCATGACATTTTAAATTATACTAATTATGGTTATATATTCTTGAAAAATGAGCAGCAAAATTAAAAAAAAAAATTGTAAGACTACAATTGCAAATTATCCTTAAATTTTATATCAAACCAACCAACTAAATTTACTTCTCAAAGATGAAAACCAACTAAATTTAATCTCTTTTTGAATTCACTACACCTAAAAATAAGGATTAGATGGATCAGATAAAGAATTTGGATTGTAATCAAATTAAAATTTTTATTAACTTAGAAATTATAGTAGATAGATTAGATGGAGAATTTGGATTGTAATCAAATTAAGATTTGTATCAACTTAGAAATTATAGGAGAAGAATTTGGATTGTAATCAAATTATGAATTGTATGATATATATATATATATATATGTGTGTGTGTGTGTGTCTAATATTAATATAATATTAGTCTAATGGAATTTTATAACAAACTTTTTTTTATATATATAATACACAGACGTCAAGTATATTTGATTGTGGATTTTTTTTAAAAATAACTATAAAAGCCAAACAATTTTGTTAGTTAGCAATGTTTCTAAACTATTTAGGAAACTAGCAACTCGAGTTTAATAGACTCGATTTCCTGTAGTAAATCGAGTTTAATAAACTCGATTTCTGTGTGCTAGCACAACTGAAGTGGACATAAAGAACCACGTGGAAATCAAATCTTTAGTACTCGATTTTCCTGTTGACCATCTTCTTCCTTCGTTCTTTTTCTCTCTTTTTTTTTCCCTTTTTTTTTTTTTTTGTTTTCTTCTCCATCTGCCGCCCCACTCCCTATTTCCAAGCCCCCAGACAATTCTTCCTTCTTCCTTCTTCCTTCTTCATCTAAACTCATTTCTCAAAATCCCAAACTCAAATCACGATCTCAATCGGAGCAAAAATCCAAACCCCTCATCTAAATCCATTTCATCCCAAACCCATTTCTCAAAATGCCAAAGGGTTTTCAGTTCTTCCTTCTTCACGATCTCAATAGCAAAAACTGTTGGTGTTTGTGGTTTGTGTTTTCTAGGTTGGTCCTTAGTCGCCACGATGAGCCGATAATTGGTTCCAGACACCACTTAGGTCTCGCCTTTCACCACGCTCAAGAACTTCAACTGAGACTTGGACTCCTTGTTGTATTCCTCCACCGCGAACTCTCCGATCTCCATCACATGCGGCTTTGTTACGTTCTCTATCGGCTGCCACCCACCAACGAGAACCCCACCACCACCGCCAAATCCCAAACCCATTTCTCAAAATCCCAAAGTGTTTTCAGTTCTTCCTTCTTCACGATTTCAATAGCCAAAACTGTTGGTGTTTGTGGTTCGTGTTTTCTGGGTTGGGCAAAAACTGTTGATGTGGAAGGAACTCGAGTTTCACGTGGATTTTCTTCATCCACCTCAGCCACGCACCTCATGGAAATCGAGTTTTTAAGACTTGATTTGCTACAGTGGAATCGAGTCTAACAAACTCGAATTGTTACTTTCCTAAATAGTTTGGAAAGTTTCCTAACTAACAAAATTGTTTGAATTTTATAGTTATTTAAAAAAAAAAAACCCTTTGATTGTAATGGAACTTGTAACATCTGAGCATATAAGCACTAAGCAGTACTAGTGGTGGCAAAATTTGAGATGACTTGCAAACTTGACACTATTAATCCATTTATAAACAGGTCATAGGTTGAGGTTAAAAGGGTTGGGGTCATGTTCGGGTTGACACGGCTAACTGGTTTAATAAACGGGTCGTGTTCGTGTTTAACATGTGAACCTATTTGACCCATTTAGCTTATAAAGTTATTATTTATTTTGATATTATTGCTTCATTAATGGTTTATTTTTATATATTTATTACTATATTTATAGTTATAATTGTATTTTAATTTTAGATATATGAGAATTGATAAAAATTATATATGTTAGGTATGACCTATTAATCAAATAGATTATTAAATGGGTCATTTGTATTAACCTTTACATGGCTTGTTAATTAAACGAATTGAATGTGTAGGATCGGGTTGACCTGCTTAATAAATAGGTTGTGTTCGGATTGAGGATTCCTGACATGTTTACTAAACAGGTCAGATTCGGGTCAACCTATATAGTCAAATACTCATGGCTCAACACGACATGAACTCAACCCGCGAACACAAATTGCTACCCCTCTGCAATACCCCATATCACTGCATTATGATTTTTCTAAGGTTAATATGATTTTATTTCAATTTGAATACATAATCCTTAAAGGAAACTGCACGGAGACATATTAAGCACAGCAAGTGTAATTCAACTATAATTAAATTAAGAGTTGTATCATGTGAAGCAACTTTTATTTAGTTCTTTAAGATTTTTATCCATTTAGAAATTATATGAGAAGAAAAATTATATATATTTTTTCTTAAAATCTAAAAAATTTAAAAATTTATAATTTGGTGAAGTCACTTAGCGTAACCACCGCGTCTAAGCCAAAATTTTATTATATATAATATGATATAAGAGATTGTAGTTTCTTTCATAATTTTTTTTTTAATTTTTTATATCAGGTCTTCTATACTTAAAAAGAAAAAAAGAAAAAAAAAAAGGTCTTTTATATCAGGTCTTTTATACTTCATTCTAAAAAACAAAAAGGTCTTTTATACTTAATTATATTTTGTTATTAAATAAAATGTTTTTTTTTTATACCCTTACCCAACACCCCCTGACCCCCCCACGTATGACCCTTTGTTTTCTTTTCTTTTTTTAATTTTATTTTTTCCTCTTTTTTTCTCATCCACTCATTTCTTCACAAATATTCACTTTCTTCATCATCTCTATCTGCTTTCCGCCACACTTTCATCTTATTTCTTCTTCTACACTTCTCTATTTTACTCCACGCACACACATCTTCAAAGAACCCACTCTCTCAAATTTCTCATCCTTCCTCTTACCTGCCAATTGAAAAGCATTAAGAGTTCATTTTTTCTCAATTTCACCCAAGACCAACTCCTCTCTCACTCTGTAGCCCCAAAACCAAATTGGAATTGAAGTTAGATGGATGCAACGGTGCTACTCCTCGTCATCTCAACCCAATGGTGTTAGAAGATTCAAATCTGATGCAAGAGTGAGATCAGTGATGGTCAGATGGAGGTCCTTGTCCATACCCAGATGCTGCTATGATTTTCTCTATATGCCATTTCTGTGTATTTTGTGGTTATAGAGTGGGGATAAATTTGGGAGTTCATAATAGGCTGAGGGTAATTTAGAGATAAAGAACATGTTTTTTCAATTTTGGGTTCAACCGTTCAAGGGTATTTTGGTCAAGTTGCAAAATGATCCCACGGAAGATGGTTATATTTTGTCTGAACTAACCAAACACCACTGTGAAAATAAGTGTTTTTTTCTATACTTAAATTCAGAATTTGAATATAAAAAAAATATAAAAAAAATGAAAAGTAAATACACCATTTTTTAAAATCAAATAGGCTTTTAATTTTGTTTTTATTCATTTCAGTTTTCTAAATTACAGATTTATTCAAATAAGGTCTTTTCATCAACATTTGTTAAATTTTTTTGAAAAAAAAAATTTGAAAAATATTTTTCAATTGTTAATTGAATTTTTTTTAATTAAAATTTTTGAAGAAAAATTAAAAAAAAATGAAAAAATAACCATAACATTTTACAAAAGTTAATGAAAAAGGCTTAATTGAATAAACTTGATGGTTAGAAAACTGAAATGAAAGAAAGTAAAATTAAAAGACTGAAATGAATTTTGATAAAACATAAACAATAAGTTTTGCATTTTAACCTAAAATTTTTTCTTACCGATTCCTGAAAAGAAAAAAAAAAAAAATGCAAGCTGAGCCCATCATGTACCTTATGTGCCACAAAAATGTAACGTTGGACTTCTTTTTCATTTTTTAAAGTGAGTTTTGACCGACTCCACCCCCCCCGCGGACAGAAAATGAAAGATTCAAACTAGTGCAATTCTTGCAGCCACTCCTTATCAAATAATATGACTCACATTTCATAACAAAAGAAAAAAAAAATTGTAGCATAAAGATTAAGATATAACTTATATCCCATTGCACACCTCTAGATGAGTATGCTGTATTACATGAACAATCATTGTAACTTCATGGTATAGGTATAGACATGGGGGCACATATTTTAGAATTGAGATCTTAAGGAAACTATACTCAATTTGCATGAGTCTAGATGTCAAATAAAAAGGGAGATGTTAAGTGAAGGTGATATAACAAATTAGTACTTCCAACTCAAATGAATTTGAGTAAAAAGATTCAAGACAGGTGCTAGTTACGAATTAACTTTACTTCAACAACAAAACACTTTATTAAGGATATAAAACTTTGTTGTTACCAACAAAACCCAATACCCAAAAGAAAATACATTTGCAGTATATAATCCTCCAGGACCTAAGAGTTTTTGGACCCTGAAGTTGTCTACAAAGTCATTCATTCACGAGCAACTACCACTACCTGTTTTCCAACATTGCGGCCGGTGAAGAGCCCTATCAGTGCTGCTGGGGCACTCTCGAGGCCTTCAGCTATGTCTTCCACATAAGTAATCTTCCCCTCTTTGATGTGAGGCAGAACAAACTCCAGAAACTTTGGATAGAGGTGGTAGTATTCAAAAACAAGGAATCCTTCCATACGGATCTGTTTCCAAACCACACTCATTAAATTGAAAACACCTTCAGGCTGCTCAAGGTTGTACTGTGAGATCATTCCACATTCAGCAATGCGGCCGTGGACCCTCATGTTGAGTAGCACGGCATCAAGCATCTTTCCCCCAACATTGTCAAAATAAATATCAATACCTTCTGGAAAGTATCTGCAAGAAAAACACACCAACTCTCTAGATTCAAGCACCAGAAATACAAATGAAAGATCAGTCACTCTTGGTTTTTCAAGCACATAGAATAGAACTTAAAAAATACGTATAGAGACAAAACATCTTTCACAACTGTTGACATGATCTGTTTTATTCAGTGCATGATAAAAGTGGCGTTAGTGGTGGTATTATGTAAAAGAGATGTTGCTCTAATCACAACATTCTATGTTTAGCAATAGAGAAGAAGTGGCGTCAATCTCGGACTTAGATAATAGTGATGTTGTTCTAATTGCAACAAGTCATATCAGCAATTGTGAAAATTGTTGTGTCCTTAACAATACACTCCTCTAGCTATGTTTGCATTTTTTTTTCTCTATTAATTTTTTTCCTTTTTTTCTATTAATTTAAGCATGCACTAAGTGCGTTTTTTGAACACACAATCTCACTCTCATTCTCATTATTATGCAACAAGGAAGAGCCAATTGAACTATAGTTCATTGTTCTTTTCTTTTTCTTTTCTGTTTTTTTATCTTTTCTATAATATAAAATAAGCACAATGTTTATTAATTCATGTACCAAAGTGTAATTCAACCCGGCTTACAGATTTGACTAATCCCCTGTTTCCAGCAAATGGGCTGCCTTGTATGACATGAAAATTCAAACTAATAACGGAAACAAACCATGATAGTTAAATATAACGAATCTGCAGTAATTACTACTAACCTTTTTAAAGCTGCAGCTAAGTCAGGCTCTTCTTTGTAGTTGAAAGCCTCATCGAAACCAAACTTGTTCTTCAGCAAATCGACCTTATATTGCAGAAAGGATAGAGGGAAGCAACAAAAGCAAACAGAAAATAATGCTGGTTAATGAGGTTGCACACTGGTCAAGTAATCCAACCCCTAAATAAGATCTAAAATTTCTTAAGTATGACAATCAGCAGTCATAGGATCAATAATCTACCGTGACCAGTGGAAACAGATACAAACTTACAAAGTCAATTTTGACACAAACCTTGGGTTCCAAACAGGGCCACTCCCATGTACTTAAAACATAACTGACACTCGAATTAATTATATCAAAAATGTGTTCAGAAATGTGGCGGAATATGTTTGCAAGCATAAGAACCATTAAAAGAAATTTTTTTGACAATGATGTCTATGAAGAACCTTTTTAAAAATAATTAATTAATAACAAGAATGCATGACACCAAAGGTCAGGCCTTCATGTGAGGACAAGTGCCTTCCATCTGAATCAACATATTGTGGATTCAGGTCAGTGAATCAGCCTCTCCAAAAAAATAGCTTTCTGCCCTAGGTACGACCTTTGGTTTTTTTAAGAAAGCATGATACCAACATAGGTATGCCTATGTATTATCGGTATGTGTTGGAAATATATTGGCACCAATGTTGTGTCCACTTTTGTGATACAAAAATCATTTTCTCTCGTGGTTAAGAGAATGAGTGCTCTTTATCAAGGAGTTCCAGATGCAGAATATCACCCATAGAACTACTTTTGACTATTTACAGATGAGTTGGATGAGACAATTAACCATACTATAAAGAAAGATGCAGCTACTATGCTAAGTTATTGACACACTGTACCCTCATGATAAGATGACTCACCTTTTCTTTGCTTCCAGCACTTCCAACGACATGGCAGCCAGATAGCTTGGCAAATTGTCCTACAAGTTGACCTACTGCCCCAGAAGCTGCTGAAACGAAGACATGCTCTCCTTTCTTAGGAGAGCAAATCTCATAAAAACCAATATAAGCAGTTGTACCGGGCATGCCTACATATAATGAAAATGTTCGATGAGCTTTGAGCACCAAGGAAAACATAGCACAATAAAATGACAAGCAAAATTACTTTCTCAGTTGCTATATCCAATCTATAATGTTTTTCCTTAATATGAGATGGACACAATCTTCAAAAAAGAGGGATAAAAAAAATCTTCAGCCTGGTAAGTCATTGATGCCGGGCTCACCGAAAGATTCATCAAAGTTAATAAGTTCTCTTTAGGACAGACAACTAACACTTCATCAAATTTTAAAAAGAAAGAACCACATAGGATTGGATAAATTCATATTCTACTTAACACGAGAGAAGAAAGACAGAGAAGTCAACTTAACTAAGAACTGTGACAGCCACTGGGGGCAGGCTATTTCAAAATACTGAGGTGCATGAGATTATTTTACATAGATCAATCATACAAAAGACAATTAGCTCATATCAATAGTTTTCTATAGCAATTATTTACTGATTTTGAGATCATTGTCACTACAAAATTGACATCCATATATATATATATATATATAAACTGGCAATATATTTAATTAGTACTTAGATTCTACTATACTACGCTTATACAAGTTTTCTTGAATTAGGGCCACTACATGTATTAATGGAAACATTAATACAGAAAATACCAGCTATTCATGTAGGCAAGTACCACCATACATGGTGCAGGGGTTCAGAACAGCTCTTTTTTTAATAAATTTTTTTAAACCTCACTCTAGATAATACTTTTTCTAACCATGCATTTTCAAAAAGCTGAAAAATAAGCCGTACCAACAGGAACATTTAACACTGAAGAATATATGGCATCACTCAAGTAAATAAAAAAGAGGATGATAATTTTCAACCATTTCTCCGGTTTTGGCACAGCCAAACATCTATATAAAAAAAATTTTGAAGTGGGAACCCAAAAGCATAATTAAAATAAATAAATAACAAGGGGTGGGTGTGAGCTTACCCAAAAGTCCAGTATAGTAGGAGAGAGGCACATCAGTGTGATGAATTTTAAACAGACCCTGTGTTGTTGTAATGAGACTATATTCTTCCCATCCAGTCATTCCCCAAATCAAGTCGCCCTTCTTGAAGTCTGGATGCCCAGAATCCAAAACTTTAGCTACTCCATAACCATCAATGGGCTGCATAGTTTCAACATCAAGGTCATCAATTTAAGAACCCCCTTGACACAACATCAATCAGGTAAAAACCCAATCAATCATAGCGTTGTTTAAAATTAAGCTTCACATCTTTTTTTTTATTGGTAATTTATAAATACAGCCAAAGAGACTTGAACCAATACCTCATCCTCTATCCCAATATAAGCTTCTAGTTGACCAAAAGATCTCTAACTTTTATAATCAACAAATTATTGACAATTTAACTTCAATCCTAATGTGGGTTCTAATTAGGTCAATTGGTAAATCTCTTCATCAAATAAAAAACTTGGGTTTAAACCCTGCCTATACCAAACCAATTGGTGTCTTAGCCTTTTCATAAGAAGCAAATTTTAAAATTTGACAACTAATGATTACAAATCCTTTTTTTATTGGGTTCCCATGATCAAATGCAGGTAAACAATTTGAGAACATAAAAATTCAAAACATATGACTATTTTAATATTTATATGTGCTTGACCTACAAATCATGGGATGCAGACACTTCAGCACAGAAAATAGCCCAATAAATTGCAACTTTCATGGACAAGGATATAATAAAATAGTAGTATGTACAAAAAAAATTGCATCTCGACTGAAGTGAATTCCACCTCATGAAACAATTAAAAACGCTATTACCACTTTAACTCACAAATTTCAAATTTGGTTTTCTTTTTTCACATACAAACAGGAAGAAGAATCTCAATTCTCTCCCCCACGTAATCATTATCTCTAAAACCCAAAATTCCATTCCCAGTTTCACACAAAACAAGCAGAAAATTACACCAAGAATTCCAACACAAACACACCATTTTCACCCAAAACAAACAGAGAATATACTAAAAATTCCGTTCCAAGCATCAAATCATGCATATAGCTCCAAAAAGGAACAAAACTAAAAACTGCAACTTGAATGAAATCCACCCCATGTAGCAATTAAAAAGCAATTACCCAATTAACTCACAAATTTCAAAGAACAAAAAAAGTTCCATCTTTCTTTGGAAGAAGAATCTCAACCATATGCATCAGCTCCAAAACCCAAAATTCCATTTCCAATTTCACCCAAAACACAAATATAGAATAATTCTAACAATACCATTGTAATCATGCATATAACTTCAAAAAAGAACAATAACTTGCAACTTGGACGAACTCCAACCCAAGCAACATAGAAAAAAAAAATTACCCCATTAACTCACAAATTTCAAAGACCCAACCAAAAAAAAAAATCATTTTTTTGTGTGTGATTCTCATCTAAAGCATTATATCAAAAACCCTAAAATTTCATTTCCAATTTATCAATTTCATTAGATACTGAATCATACAACTCCCCAAAAAAAACATCATTAAAAACGTGAAAAGAGGGTGGGACCCACTGACCGCACCAGGCTTGAATGAATCGACGTAGGCCTGACTCCCAGGAGTGGGCTGTTTCATACGAGGACGCATGTAAGGATCGCAAGACAAGTACAGATTTTTAACCAGAATAGCGTTGGAGCCTTCAGGAACCTTCAATTTTATGATACCAGAAGTGCTCATGTGCATGTCTGATTCTTTAGGAAAACCTGACACATACTCCTTAAAGAGCACTTGCTTATTGGTCACTTCCTCAACACCACCACCACCACTCGCCATTGCCAAAACAAACCTTGAGGTTTTTTTTTTTTTTTTTTTTTTTTGGTTCTCTCTAGTAGTGTCTGTGTGTGGATACAGTCAGATCAGTGACTTTCTGAGCGAGTTATAAGTTACAATACTGAAGTATTTATAACAGTAACTGAGTGTGGAAAATGTGATAAACGTTTACGGCGTCACAGCAATGGAGCTAAAATAGGAATATAGATATTTAGCTCCACTGCTACAAATGCTCTAAGGTCTTGTCTGAATTTTTTTTTTTTTTTTTTTTTGTCATCACTTATCACTCTTCACTCAGTTTTTGTCACTTATCACTCACTTAAAATACCTCAATTTTTCCTAACACATCTTTTTTGCACTCATCACTTAGTTATGCCTTTACTTTTTGTTTCAAAAAAACAACTAAAAGTTAACAAGTGCAGCTGAACATGCGGCTAAGATTGGTTTAAAAAAACAAAACAAAAAAATACAAAACAAAAAGTCAAGATATGCGGCTGCCCCTTAAAAAGTTGCAATGTTTTTTACAAAAATGTCATTAAAAACAGAGTTATGGAAACTGAAAATAGCTCAAATGTGTTTTTAATTTTCATAACTCATCACTCAAAAATCAGATAATTAAGTGATGGAAATAATAACTAAGTTATGGTGCCAAATGGACTTCTCATTATTAGGTCCCACTATTTTTGAGTTATGAGCTATGGAAACAACAAATTCAAACAGCCACTGAACGTGCGCCACACAGTTGGATTATTTGACGTGGGGGAGTACAGTACGATGGGTTCGCTGAATGATTCTCCAAAACAAAAACAAAAACAAAAACAAAAGTGGTTAGAAAAGATACAATTTTGCAACTTTTAATCCATTTGTTTTGATTAAAATATTTTTTGGGTAAAATATAGCCAAACTTGTAAATATTTTTTGTTAACTATAAAATTCTTTATAAAAAATTGTAAAATGTTTTACTTTTGAAATTTTGGTAAAAAAAAAATTTTCAAAATCATATTGTGAATTCTCATCCCCCATTTGGTCACAGGGTAACATCAAACTAGGGACTAATGCCAACAGTCTAGTGGCTAGTGAATCCTCTCAGGCAATCAGTGTTGGCGTTCAGTGGTAGGAAACGTCTTACCAACAATTGCGGCCGTAAGTTCGATAGTCAAAGACGATGCATCGAGACTAGTATCAGCGGTTTGATGGCCAAAGATGCAACACCGCAAGTAACCGAAGACGTCATTTTGTCAACTGGTATTGGCAATTCAGCCACCAAAGATATCACTCGGTAGTCTAGTCACCAGAGCTACCACTCTAACTGCCAATTCCAATGGTCCAGTCACTGGACCTTCGGCACTAGTGGCTTCATTGTCGAGTTATTGGTTTTGGTGGTTTACTACAAAAAATTTATATATTATACCAAATACTTGAAAATATTTTACTCAAAACAAACATAGCATTTGTGGAAAAATGCTTGTTTCCGGACTAATTTGGAGTTATCTTGCTCTAAGTCAAGAAATATCTGTTAAAGAAACTATATGTTTTTTGAGTTTTGACTCCAAACTAATTATGTAATCATTAAACGGACTATTCGAATATAGTTTTTGTCACATGACTCTTTTAATGAGTCATATAATTTGTTTAGAAAATACACATGGTGACATTGAGATTAGAAAGTATTACAAATCATCTATACATATCATACTTGACAACCCATCTATCTATCTATCTATTTATAATATAACATACTATAAAATTTGGATCTCACAATTGGTTGATGCACATAACATATAATTTGTTTAGAAAATACACATAGTGACATAGAGATTAGAAAGTATTACAAATCACTATACATATCATATTTGACAACCCATCTATCTATCTATCTGTTTATAATAAAATATATTATAAAATTTGGATCTCACAATTGGTTGATGCACACAACATTAACAAGTAATGCAGTCTTTTATCTAGTTAGAATGATGTGGACAAATAGTGCCACATGATAAGTAGCAATTTGTCTACAACATAACGTTGACAAATGTCCATTTTTCCAAACGTACTATTGTAGGGTTGGTTTGACCTTGGGTCCAAGATACGGTTTGATTCAAGCCCAATTAGCTCAACACAATAAATTTATAGAGAGTGGGTTGAAAAGTTAGGCCTTAATGAATGGGGTATCAATTAAAACGGAGTTTCTCAATTACTTAAGCAAAGCCGTAGTAGGATTACATAAGAAAATTTATCCTCAGCCCAAATCTGAGAAGTTCTGTTTAGGAGTAATTCCAATAATGATTGAAAGAATAGTTTGGATTGCAGCAGTGCTTCTCTCTCTTTTTTTTCTCTAATCCCCTCTCTATGGAGGGTCTTGCCTATTATATATCCTCTACCGGACCATCTTAATCCTACGCTTGTTGGTCATCTATGCCATTACTTGAGTACCTATTCCATCAAACACCCTTCCTGGCCCTTTATAAGTAGCGTTTAATGATGCTGCCCTCACGTTGACCTACATCAGCTGCCACGGCATTTTAAAAAATATATATATAATTTGTCCTACAGTTTTTAAATGGTTTTTATAATTTTCAGCCCTATAAATGCAGTCCACTACTTATTTATTTACTTCCACTATCACCTTATAATAAATCCAGCCCACTACTTATTTATTTACTTCTACTATCACCCAATAATAAATCTGTATAATTAATCCAGGCCACTTCTTATTTTTTTAGTTCTACTATTAAGACCAACTCAAAACCTTTTCAGTTCAGTTTTAGGGTTTTGTGTCAGCCTTTTCAGCTTAAAAGAAGGGGAAAGAAAAAAAAAACAAAAAAAAACAAAACAAAACAAATAAACAAACAAACGTTGAAACCTTTCAAACTTTAGGGTTTTTTTTTTTCTTTCCAATTTTCTTATAATTGTTTTTAACATTTATTTTTTTAATATTTACACTTCTCCAACTTTTCTCTCTCCCTTACCATATCATCTCTCCACTACCCTGATACCCTCTACATTAATATCATTCTTCCTCTTTCCCTTCATACTTCTTCAATCTTTCTCCCTCTCTTATATTTTCATCTCCCCTCTACCCTCTACATTAATATCATTATTCCTCTTTCCCTTCATATTTCTTTATTTTTGTCTCTTCATATTCACACCTACCTTCTTACTATAAATTTGTCACTATCTCTTCTATTCTATGCATAGTTTTCCCTATAAAAAAAAAAAAAAAAAAAAAAAAAAGGTTCTCTCTCTCTCTCTCTCTCTCTCTCTCTCTCTCTCTCTCTCTCTCTCTCTCTCTCTCTCTCTCTCTAAATTTTTTGGTGGATTTTTTATTTTTCTTGCATCTCTACTTTAGGTTGATAATTTTTTATATTATTTAAAACTCTATTTTGGGTTAATGCTATTTAAGTTAATGCTATTCTTTAACATTTATTTTTTTAATACTTACACTTCTCCAACATTTTTCTCTCCCTTACCATTTCATCTTCTCACTACTTCTTCAATCTTTCTCCCTTCCTTACATTTTCATCTCCTCACCACCCTCTACATTAATATCATTCTTCCTCTTTCCCTTTATCTTTCTTTATTTTTGTCTCTTCATATTCACACCTTCTTACTATAAATTTGTCACTATCTCTTCTATTCTATGCATAGTTTTCCCTCACAAAAAAAAAAAAAAAAAAGGTTCTCTCTCTCTCTCTTTCTCTAAATTTTTTGGTGGATTTTTTTTATTTTTCTTGCATCTCTACTTTAGGTTGATAATTTTTTATATTCTTTAAAACTTTATTTTGAGTTAATGCTATTTAGTTTTGTTTTTAAATTGTTGTTGTTGTTGTTTTTTTTTTTTTTTTATTCTCTTTGATTGTTAAATGTTATCCTATTGTGTTCTAAAGAATTAAATATAGCATATAAAAATATAATATTATTCTATTACATAGCATGATTTGGATAATTTGGTATTTATTTTGTTACATATCATATTTTTTATAGTGCTCAATTTAGATGTTAAACTATGAGACTTTACTAATTTTTATTTATTTTCTAATCCTTTGTAGTGGACAAAATACTCTTAATAGTTATATTAGAAGTACTCTGTAATGTCATTCATTTAAAGAAAAGCAAAAGTTAGCCAAATGAAAATAATCGGATAAGTGAAAAATTTTAACTTTTGCAATTTTATTTTAATTATTATTATTTTATAACAATACATATATATAGAAATTTAATTCTTAGATTTTGTTAATAATTGTTTATTTGATAATATGTTTTGGGAGGCCGAAATTATAATTTCTACAAAAAATATAACCTTAATAGATTATCAAAAAAAAAAATTTATTCTATTATTAGTTCAATTAATTATTATTAAGTTTTATTAATTTTTTTTAGTTTACGATTTTTTGGTATTTTGAATTGTTCATCTATTACATTTATAATTATTCATATAATAAATAAAAATATAATTACTTAATACATTACTCATTATTAGATTAATTTAAATAATAAAAAAAATAAAATCACCATAAAAATAATTATCATACATAACATACGAGTTCGCGGCTAATACTATATAAATGTCGCAATTTTTACGACTATCTGTTATTGGCAGCATTTCACTCTCGCATGCAGGACCATTTTTCTCTAGTCTAGACGTAGACAGTTGTGCTACCAGTTGTAGCGTTTTCGGTGGTCTTAAAATTTTTTTAAAGAAATTTAGTGATGTGAGCGAATGCGTCAGCGATTGATTTATTGTGCGTAAAAAAATAAGTGATGTTGCGTCAGATAGTAGCGTAGTGAATGCAGACTCATTTGCGGTATGTTTACATTCTTATCCACACTTTGGGCATGAAATAAATAAATAATCATCAATCACTACTACACTACTTTCTAGAGTTTTTTTTTTTTTTTTTTTTTTAATTCTGTTTTTGGAGGTCCATTTTATAGTAAACTAGCAACATTCTTTTGGACCAAAATTGGGTATCCAAAGTTTTGGACTTTGGGATTTCAAGATTGGGCCCTACAAGACTGTCAATGAGCCACGTCACTACTGATGTGAAGGGAACGTTTGGGTATATGGACCCCGAGTATTGTTTGAGGTGTTGTGTGCTAGACCAGCAGAGGATTTGGGCTTGGATTATGAGCAACAAGGTTGGGCCTATTGGGCCAGTTTGTGTTTTGAAGAAGGTGAACTTGATCAGATCATTGATCCTCATCTGATTGATCAAATGTCACCCAGAGTCTTTGAAGATATATGCAAATATCGCATATAAATGTGTGTGTGAAGATAGAGATCAAAGACCCAAAATGGTTGAAGTGTTGAGGGTTCTTGAGTTTGCAAAGGAGGTGCAAGAAATCGCTGATGATGGAGGCCACGGGGTCATGATTAATGAGGAAGTTCCGCTATGTGTGGGAGAAAATCAGGTGGTGTCAAGACCAGGGAAGAAAGGTGAGATGGGGCAATCGTGTCCAACATTTTGGAACAAAAGTACATCAAATAAAGAGCTTCTTAGATTTTTAAGTGAGAAGGTGGGGCTGAAGTGGGTCAAATCACCAAAGCTAGGGGTGTCAATTCGGGTTAGCGTGTCGGGTTCGTGTCGTGTCAAGGTAAGGGTATTCGACTAAATGGCTCAACCCTAACCCGACCTATTTAATAATCGTGTCAGGATCCTTTAACCCTAACCCGACCTGTTAATAAGGCGGGTTGATCTGACCCAACCCATTTGACACGATTAATAAACGAGTCATGTTGGGTTGACACGAATGTAACACAACCCATTTCAACCTACATAATATTAAATATAACATCCATCTAGAAATAATTTTTTTTTTACATCCCAAAAAGCAGTGCATACACTTCATGTCGTCAACCCACATTCAAAATAATATAGTTCAACAAAAATATAACATTCATCTAGAAATAAGTTCTTTACACTCCAAAAAAAGTGTAACACTTTAACCCAAATTCAAAATAACATAGTTTAACAAAAATAAAATAACATAGTTTAACAAAAATAAAATAACATAGTTCAACAAAAATATAATATCCTTGAAACTCGCCAAATGCTAAATATCAATATTAAAAGAATTTGAGCAAACAGTATTCTAATCCTGACTATGACCACAATTATCATCTATAGATTCTTTATTGATATCCAAATTTATAACATCTTCCACAAGCTCATCCAATTTCATTTGTGCAAGTTCTATGCCAAAAAAATAAAAATAAATAAGTATTAGTAGTGTTACAAAATATGATTATGTCTCAACAGTTTTATAAGAACTAAATAATAATAATGTAAGAGTAATAATAACTAATGAAACAAATAAGAATCTATGGATGTTATGTTATGTGAGTTAAACGGGTTGTGTTAAGTGGGTTATTTCGGATTTGACACAAATAAATTGGCGTGTCAAACGTGTCTATTGCGGGTTACGCAGGTTGACCCGCTTATGGCCTGTTTCTTATCATGTCGCTTTCGGGTCGACCCATTTATGACCCAAACCCATTAAAGCCCAACCCTAACCCGAAAAAACCCGTGTTGCGTTCGTGTCGTGTTCGCGGGTTAGGTCGAACATTGACACACCTAGCTAGGTTGTTTTTTTGCAGCCTCTGAGTACAATGCCTTGCCACGTATTGAAGTGCAATTGCCGGATCTAAGTAGGTGCGGACCATATACCACACCTGAGAAGTATGTAATTGAAATCTCAAAGTTGAAGAACCATAATGCTACGAGTGCTTTCTATTTGATGAGATTGCTACAAGTGCTTTCACTTTCTTTTCTTTTTATTTTTTGCCAAATAGTGGTCCAATTAAAAAAGAAAAGTAACTATAGGATCAATAATGCAAGCACTTTTATCAAAAATAATAATAATAATAATGCAAGCACTCTTTCCATCAAAAATAAAAAAAATAAATAATGCAAACACTCGTTGCTTTTTGGTTGACAAGGACAGTTTGAAGAAGTGGATATGTTCTTGTACCTAATGCTCAAAGAAAGAACTTTTTATTTTATTTTTTATTTTTTTTATGAAAGAAAGAACCATGTTGAACGAACCACAAACCACAACTAATATCTTAAGGCCAATTTTTACTCTCCCCCCCCCCCCCCCCCCACACACACACACACACAAAAAAAAAAAAACAAAACAAAACAAAACTAAGGTGAGCACATTAAAATTATATTTATGTAGTATTAAAACCCTAATTAAAATTATATGTTTGGGTACACATTTGTAAGCCTCTTTTTTTTCTTTTTCTTTTTTAAGAAAAGAAAAATGTGTAAGCCTATTAACCTAGGGTGAGCACACTAAAAAGTCTTATGGGCCAAAGCAAATAAATTTAAGTTGTTTCTTGGTTATATGGTCCAAGAACCAACTATCGCCTCTTATCAGGCAAAGTCTTAACCGTGATTTTAGGCTTTAAGTTAAAGTATGACGATGTAAAATTGTTTGACAAATTGTAACGCCCCAAAATCATAAGCAATAAAAGCCTATTCAATCTGAATGATCTAATAAAATATTAAATAAAAGGAACCAGCAACCTTAATTCTCATCATAAATGTCAGAGCTCTAATCCACCAAAAACAAAATATCCTCAAAATAATTCTCCAATACAATGTTTAATGCAATAAAAAATAATAATAATAAAATCCTTAGTTCCATAAAATAGTTCGAAACTGCTGTCTCCCAATAATCTCTACTCCAATAATTCCTCTAATGTATCTCTGTAAAAAGGAAATAAAGGGGAGTGAGATAACTCAATAAGTGAAATTTACTAACATTGGGGTGTGTGGACAAACCTTTCAAATAAATAATTCTTACAATAATTTCATAACTTGCAACTCATCAATATTTTATCATCAAATATCTTTATATTGTGAGCTATCATAATATATATATATATATATATATATATATCAATAACATCATATACACGATTTCCTAGACTTTTTTTGTGGTCAACGTTTACGCCCCGTTGACAGGGTTGTGATGTCCCCTTTTTGGGACTGAAACCTCATTTTTGTCCCCTTTCTTAAGGATGGCTCCTTTGGAACCTAAAGGTGCACTCCTTTGCTAAGGAGCTTCCTTTTTGGATCTTCAATAGTATACTCCCTTGCTAAGGAGCTATCAAATGTGCATTGTCTCCTTTTCTGGGACCGTCCCTTGCTAATAACTAGCTGCAGTATAATTGTCCCTTGCTAAAGACTAAATACCATACTGTGCTTCTAAACACGACTTGCCATAGGTTTTCAAAACATATTCAATATGCTCCCAAAATAATCCATTCTCAATTCTAAAAATATATAGTTATATTCACATATACAAGTTTAAATAAATTTAGGTTATCCCACAAGTTTTTCATAAAACAAATAGTCAATGTACACATCAAACATTTACAAAATATCAATTTATATATAGAATATCAACATATTTCTTTGATATAAAATAATTTAATAATCAACACTGTTTTGGAAAAACCCCCAAAATTAATAAACACCACTTACCTCTTAGTTGCAAATATAAAGGAAATCAACCTCTCTTGAATCACAACAATTTAGTAGAATTAGAACCTAGCAACACCAAAAATAGGTTCATCAATACACGGTTTCCCACTTAAAAATCTATTTTTACGCTTAAACGGTATAATCCTAGACAATATTGATATATCCAAAATCCTCCATTTATTCACTCAACTATCCTAATTCACTTTCAGCTTTAATCTAATTATTCTGTTCCACGTGTTTTTCACTATCCATTAATAGGCATGATTGTACTGCAACTTTGCAAAACTCTAGTATTTCACTATAGGTCTGGCCATCATATATCCTACTATTCCTTAGAAGCCACATGATATATATATATATATATATATATATATATATATATAAACCTATCTATCAACCTAATATTTATATTTATTAATCAAAAGTAGAGTCACTCGTTACAGTTCTACCAAATCTAAAGTAGAAGCCACATAATATATATAAACCTATCTATCAACCTAATATCTATATCTATAAATCAAAAGTAGAGCACTCATTATAGTTCTTCCAATACAAAAGTAGAAGCCACATATGGCTATACATGCTAATTTTACGTAATCAAAATCAAAGCCTATGGAGTACCATACGGCTATATATAAGCAAATCATATTATATGGTTGTCATCATCATGGTTGGCTATATATAAACAATTTCTATTAATATATTGTTATCATCATGGTCGGCTATCCATTCAAAATAGTGATAGGTTTGGATTTTATGAACCCGATGGCAATTGTTTTACTTGGTACCAAAAGAACAGATGCAGCGTGGGGACAAAATTAGCCGTAGAATAATTCCAACTCTCTAAATCTTTCAACTTTCTAAAATTTCAGCAAGACAAACCATACCTGAAATTCTGTTGCACAGCCGTAGAGAAGAGAAGAAACAGCTCACGCATGTGTTGCGGCTGAACACAAAAAAGGAACTTCTTATGTACATATAGGTGTAACTTAAAAGGTAAAAGGCTAGGGTTTTCAAGGCCCATATTTTACCTATGCCACCTCAATTGGGCTTCAAATTATTTTTAATATCTTAGGCCCAAATCTATTAAAACCATTTAATTGTGGGCCTCCTTTTTAATTTACGTTTAAGAGTTAAATAAGTAATAAAAATTATGGGGTGTTACACAAATACCGGGGCTTGATTCGAAAATTAGTTATCTTATTGCCATTCTTTATTAAAAACCTAATAAAAATGATAAGCCAGGAATTACTTAGCTTTGGCTTACAAGAAAATAACATATTTAATTATAAAATCCCTTCTAAATTCAAATTCTACCATGTAAGGGACGTACTTTCCAACCTCATAGCTCACTCTATATGCCTCCGTATCAATTGTTGTATCCAAATGCTATTTTAACACACAAAATCTTACTTTTCCTACTTTAATATAACACAGGCAGGTTATTGGCCCACGCTATGAACGATTTTTTTTTACTCAACTTATTATAATTTATAAATATTATAAGTAGACATGTTATGAAAAAAAAACACTATTTATTTGAGAGAAAAGATATTATTATTATTACTAGTGTTGGTTGCACGTGCAAGACACGTGCTGCCCCAGTAGTGAGAAAATTAATATAAATTTTGTGTGTAAAACTGTGAATTTTGGCTCACCCAATTTGACTATATTAAAAAAGAAGTCTAAGAATACAACAAAATATCACAATATTTTCACAATATCTTCATTTTTAGGCTCCGAATAGATATTTTTTTTTATTTTATTTAAGAGAAATGCTACATTCATAACATTTTTAAAACAAATTCTAAATGACAAGTTGTTATTGGTTTTAAACTGATAACATTGTTATTGTTATTCTCAAAACATTTATTTTCAGTTGTGGTTAGTCACAATCACATATTTCACTATTTTATTTCGACTTGTAAGAAATTGATACTTCAATATTTGTAAAACTATTATAAAATTTGTTGTATCAATATAACAATATATATGCCAGCTTACATAAATATTTAAAAGAAAAAAAAAAAAACACAAACCAATTACTAGGAAAAAAAAAGTTTAGGCACTGTAGAAATTAATGTTAAAATGTTGTGGATTTAGCATTTTTTTATTTGATTTATAAGAAACTGAGATCTCAACAATTGTGAAAATATTGTGATAATAATTAGTGTTATAACATTTTCTCAAAACTTTTATTTTCAGTTGTGGTTGGTCACAGTCTCATATTTTATTGTTTTATTTCGACTTGTAAGAAATTGACACGTCAATAATTGTGAAAATATTGTGAAATTTGTTGTGTCAGTATAACAATATATATATCAACTTACATAAAAATTTCAAAGAAAAAAAAAACACAAACTGATTACTGGAAAAAAAAAAAAAAAAACTTTAAGCACTGTAGCTACAGTGCCAGTTGAATAAACCAAAGGCACTGTAGTTCCAGTGTTATCCATCAATAATAGCTTACCTATAATTTGTTATGAAATTAATGTTAAAATGTTGTGGACTTAGCATTTTTTTTATTTGATATATAAGAAACTGAGATCTCAACAATTGTGAAAATATTGTGATAACAATAAGTGTTGTAACATTTTCTCAAAACATTTATTTTCAATTGTGGTTAGTAACAGTCTCATATTTTATTTTTTCATTTCGACTTGTAAGAAATTGATACCTCAATAATTGTGAAAACATTGTGAAATTTGTTGTGTTAGTATAACAATATATATGTCAGCTTATATAAATATTTAAAAGGAAAAAAAAAACACAAATCGATTACTGGACAAAAAAAAAAAAACTTTAGGTACTGTAGAAATTAATATTAAAATGTTGTGGATTTAGTATTTTTTTTTATTTGATCTATAAGAAACTGAAATCTCAACAATTATGAAAATATTGTGATAATAATAAGTGTTGTAACATTTTTTCAAAACATTTATTTTCAATTGTGGTTGGCTATAGTCTCATATTTTATTATTTTATTTCGACTTGTAAGAAATTGACATGTCAATAATTGTGAAAATATTGTGAAATTTGTTGTGTCAATATAATAATATAAATGTCAGCTTACATCAATATTTAAAAGAAAAAAAAAAACACAAATCAATTACTGAAAAAAAAAGTGGCTAACTAAACCATAATTGTGAAAATATTGTGAAATTTATTGTGTTAATTTAACAATATAAATGTCAACTTATATCAATATTTAAAAGAAAAAAAAAACACAAAAAAAAAGTAACTCACGAAAATGGCATTATAGATGAACAGTGCCAAAACACTAGATGTACAGTGCGAAAGCACTATAGCGGCATTGTCAAAACATTTATTTTCAGTTGTGGTTGGCTACAGTCTCATATTTTATTATTTTATTTCGACTTGTAAGAAATTCACACGTCAATAATTGTGAAAATATTGTGAAATTTATTGTGTCAGTATAACAATATAAATATCAACTTATATTAATATTTAAAATATAAAAAAACACAAACTGATTACTGAAAAAAAAAAGACTAAGTAAACCATAATTGTGAAATTTATTGTGTCAGTATAACCGTATAAATGTCAGCTTACATCAATATTTAAAAGAAAAAAAAAAACACAAACCGATTACTGAGAGGAAAAAAAAAACGTCACTGTAGATGAACAGTGCAAAAGCTTTGAATGCATAGTGCCAAAACACTTTATATCAATATTTAAAAAAAAAAAAAACACAAACCGATTACTAGAAAAAAAAAAGTGACTAACTAAACCATAATTATGAAAATATTGTGAAATTTGTTATATCAGTAAAACAATATAAATATCAGTTTACATCAATATTTAAAAGAAAAAAAAAAACATAAACCGATTATTGAAAAGAAAAAAAAAAAGAAAAGAAAAAAAAAAGGGTGAGTCACAAAAACGGCACTATAGATAAACAGTGAATAGCACTGCATGAACAGTGCAAAAACACTATTATATAGAAATTTGTTGTGTCAGTATAACAATATAAATGCCAGCTTACATCAATATTAAAAAAAAAAAAAAACAAACAAACAAACCGATTACTGGAAAAAAAATGTGACTAACGAAATCATAATTGTGAAAAATATTGTGAAATTTGTTGTGTCATGATAACAATATAAATATCAGCTTACAACAACATTTTAAAAAAAAAACCGAATACTGAAAAGAAAAAGAAAAAGAAAAAGAAAAAAAAAACCCTCACGAAACCAAAGCACTGCTGCCGCTAAAGTGCTGCAGAGTGACTAACACTGGGTGCACAGTGCCGAAGCACTGTAGCGGCATTGCCGCTTTTTATATATTAAGAAGTTTGTTAGTTTTTCATTAATTTAAAGTTATACATGATGTTTACTTTCTAGAGTTTATTTTATTCTATTTTTTTATGTCCATTTTTATAATCTATATAAAAAAGGAGAATTTGAGTGGTATTGTTTTGCAATGGTTTTGTCGAGTTATTCTGGTTTTGTTACTCAAAGTTTAATGGAATCAGCTTATTTTGTTAAAATTAAATTTTTTTTACTGAAAGTATTGTAGATAAAAGTAAAAATTAGAAAAAATAGTATAGTAAGACCTATGAATGGTACAAAAAAAATATAATAAGACCTATAAATAATAATAAAAATAAACTAAATAATATAATAAAATTAATTGACAAAATTAATCATGCCAAACAGATAATCAGACAATACCACTAAGGATTTTTTACCATTTTATGGATAGATAGAGAGAGAAAGAGAGTTCGGTGATTCTGCGAGAGGAGGGAGAGAGAACGTGAAGAGTGAGTGGATTAGAGCACTCACAGCAATGGTTCTATATTGATATATTAGTATTTTTTAGCTCTTCAAACACCAAAAAGCATGCTCTAGCAATGGAGCTAAATCTATTTTATTTAGCTCTATTGCTACAGTGCACATCTATAAATAGATGTGCACTGTTCATGAGAGCTAAAATATATATATATATATTTTTTATTAAATTTCTCTCTCCTCTTTCATTAAAAAAAAAATATATATATATATATATCTCTCTCTCTCTCTCTCTCTCTCTCTCTCTCTCCGGCTTCTCTTCTTTCTTCCTTTTTCCTTCTCATTTTTTTTCTCTCCCTCATTTACTCTCTGCTTCGCCGATCTGATCTGGATCTTCATCGTTGATCTTCATCATCATCGCCCACGTCGCCATCCCACGCCGCTGACCCATCTCGCCCAGTCCTCCATCTCACCGCTCACCCAACGCCAACAAGCCTAGTCCTCCATCTCACCGCTGATCCAAACTCCATTGCAGACCTAAGCTTCATCGTCAATCCAAGCTCCATTGTAGACTTGAGTTTGTGTTTGTGTTTGTGCTAGGTTTATGCCGTGGGTGTGGTCTGATTGGATTGTGGCCTGTGGATCAGTGGGTTTCATAGATGTGGGTCGGTGGATTGTGGCCTGTGGGTCGGTGTTGGTGGGTTATTGATCCGTGGGTTGTTGTGGTGTGTTGGTGTGATTGCCATGGTGTGATTGTTGCCGTGGTGTGGTAGTTTGCTTGCTTTGTATTGGAGAAGAGAGAGACAAAGAGGAAGAGAGAGAAAAAGATGGAGTTGATGATGTCGTATATGATGAATATTTTATTGGGATGATTATATTATTTTATTGTGTTGAAAGCTAAAATAGATCCACTGCTGTAGGATGCTTTGTAAAATATGTAGGTAAAATAAATAAAGTAACTTTTAGTAGTGCTAAATAGCTAAATATATAGATATACTGCTATAGATGCTCTTATATTGTAGTATAATAAAAAAAGGGTGATTGGACGTGATTTGACAAGTGAATAGTTTAACTAATAGGACTGTAATTACTTTCTCAAAAAAAAAAAAAAAAAGAGAAGAAGAAGAAGAAGAAGGATTTATTACCCCTAAGTATATGTATAGTACAAAGCATTTTGAGGTTTTTTTGTTCTTTTTGTCTCATACTTACTCTAGTGATTCTCAAATCCCAATGATCCCACGGAAGATGGTTTTATTTTGTCTGATGTTGCCAAACATTACCAAATGTGAAAATAAGTAGTTTTTTTTTTTTTTTTATATTCCAATTCAGGATTTGAATATAAAATTAAAAAAATTAAAAAAATTAAAAATAAATACACCACTTTTTAAAAACAAATAGACCCCTAATTTTGTTTTTATTCATTTCAGTTCCCTTAAGTTTCAGATTTATTCAGATAAGGTATTTTCATCAACATTTGTTAAATTTTTTTTGAAAAATAATTTTTAATCATTAATTGAATATTTTTTAATTAAAAATTTTCAAGAAAAAATTTTAAAAATAACCATAACATTTAACAAAAGTTAATGAAAAGACTTAATTGAATAAACTTGAAAGTTAGGTTTTGGATTTTAACCTAAAATTTTTCTTACCGATTCCTGAAAAGAAAAAAAAAAAAAAACAAAATAATACAAATGCAAGCTGGGCCATCATGTACCTCATGGGCCACAAAAATGTAACATTGGACGTCTTTTTCATTTTTTTAAGTGAGTTTTGACCACCCCCCCCACCCCCCCAACGGGACAGAAAATGAAAGATTCAAACTAATGCAACTCTTGCAGCTACTCCTTATCAAATAATATGACTCACACATTTCATAACAAAAGAAAAAGAAAAAAATTGTAGCATAAAGATTAAGATATAACTTATATCCCATTGCACACCTCTAGATGAGTATGCTGTATTACATGTACAATTATTTTAACTTCATGGTATAGGCATACACATGGAGGCTCATATTTTAGAATTGAGATCTTAAGAAAACTTTACTCTATTTGCATAAGTCTAGATGTCAAATAAAAAGGGAGATGTTAAGTGAAGGTGATATAACAAATTAGTACTTCCAACTCAAATGAATTTGAGTAAAAAGACTCAAGACAGGTGCTAGTTAAGAATTTACTCACTTCAACAACAAAACACTCTATGAAGGATATAAAACTTTATTGTTACCAACAAAACCCAATACCCAAAAGAAAATACACTTGGTCCCTGAAGTTGTCTACAAAGTCATTCATTCACGAGCAACTACCACTACCTGTTTTCCAACATTGCGGCCAGTGAAGAGCCCTATAAGTGCTGCTGGGGCACTCTCGAGGCCTTCAGCTATGTCTTCCACATAAGTAATCTTCCCCTCTTTGATGTGAGGCAAAACAAACTCCAGAAACTTTGGATAGAGGTGGTAGTATTCAAAAACAAGGAATCCTTCCATCCGGATCTGTTTCCAAACCACACTCATTAAATTGTACACACCTTCAGGCTGCTCAAGGTTGTACTGTGAGATCATTCCACATTCAGCAATGCGGCCATGGACCCTCATGTTGAGTAGCACGGCATCAAGCATCTTTCCCCCAACATTGTCAAAATAAATATCAATACCTTCTGGAAAGTATCTGCAAAAAAACACAGCAACTCTCTAGATTTAGGCACCAGAAATACAAATGATAGATCAGTCACTCTTGGTTTTTCAAGCACATAGAGTAGAACTTAAAAAATAAGTATAGAGACAAAACATCTTTCACAACTGTTGACATGATCTGTTTTATTCAGTGCATGATAAAAGTGCCGTTAGTCGTGGTATTATGTAAAAGAGATGTCGCTCTAATCACAACATTCTATGTTTAGCTATAGAGAAGAAGTGGCGTCATCTCGGACTTAGATAATAGTGATGTTGTTCTAATTGCAACAAGTCATATCAGCAATTGCGAAAATTGTTGTGTCCTTAACAATACACTCCTCTACTTATGTTTGCATTTTTTTTTCTCTATTAATTTTTTCCTTTTTTTCTATTAATTTAAGCATGCACTAAGTGCCTTTTTTGAACACACAACCTCACTCTCAATCTCATTATTATGGGACAAGGAGGTTCCAATTGAAATATAGTTCATTGTTCATTTCTTTTTCTTTTCTTTTTTTCCTTTTCTATAATATAAAATAAGCACAATGTTTATTAATTCATGTACCAAAGTGTAATTGAACCCAGCTTACAGATTTGAGTAATCCCCTGTTTCCAGTAAAAAGGCTGCCTTGTATGACATGAAAATTCAAACTAATCACGGAAACAAACCATGATAGTTAAATATAATGATTACTGCAGTAATTACTACTAACCTTTTTAAAGCTGCAGCTAAGTCAGGCTCTTCTTTGTAGTTGAAAGCCTCATCGAAACCAAACTTGTTCTTCAGCAAATCGACCTTATATTGCAGAAAGGACAGAGGGAAGCAACAAAAGCAAACAGAAAATAATGCTGGTTAATGAGGTTGCACTGGTCAAGTAATCAAACCCCTAAATAAGATCTAAAATTTCTTAAGTATGACAATCAGCAGTCATAGGATCAATAATCTACCGTGACCAGTGGAAACAGATACAAACTTACAAAGTCAATTTTGACACAAACCTTGGGTTCCAAACAGGGCCACTCCCATGTACTTAAAACATAACTGACACTCGAATTAATTATATCAAAAATGTGGCGGAATATGTTTGCAAGCATAAGAACCATTAAGAGAAATTTTTTTGACAATGATGTCTATGAAGAACCTTTTTAAAAATAATTGATTAATAACAAGAATGCATGCCACCAAAGGTCAGGCCTTCATGTGAGGACAAGTGCCTTCCATCTGAATCAACATATTGTGGATTCAGGTCAGTGAATCAGCCTCTCCAAAAAAAAAAGCTGTCTGCCCTAGGTACGACCTTTGGTTTTTTTAAGAAAGCATGACACCAACATAGGTATGCCTATGTATTATCGGTATGTGTTGGAAATATATTGGCACCAATGTTGTGTCCACTTGTGTGATACAAAAATCATTTTCTCTCGTGGTTAAGAGAATGAGTGCTCTTTATCAAGGAGTTCCAGATGCAGAATATCACCCATAGAATTACTTTTGACCATTTACAGATGAGTTGAATGAGACAATTAACCATACTATAAAGAAAGATGCAGCTACTATGCTAAGTTATTGACACACTGTACCCTCATGATAAGATGACTCACCTTTTCTTTGCTTCCAGCACTTCCAACGACATGGCAGCCAGATAGCTTGGCAAATTGTCCTACAAGTTGACCTACTGCCCCAGAAGCTGCTGAAATGAAGACATGCTCTCCTTTCTTAGGAGAGCAAATCTCATAAAAACCAATATAAGCAGTTGTACCGGGCATACCTACATATAATGAAAATGTTCGATGAGCTTCGAGCACCAAGGAAAACATAGCACAATAAAATGACAAGCAAAATTACTTTCTCAGTTGCTATATCCAGTCTATAATGTTTTTCCTTAATATGAGATGGACACAATCTTCAAAAAAATGGATAAAAAAATTCTTCAGCCTGGTAAGTCATTGATGCCGGGCTCACCGAAAGATTCATCAAAGTTAATAAGTTCTCTTTAGGACAGACAACTAACACTTCATCAAATTTTGAAAAGAAAGAACCACATAGGATTGGATAAATTCATATTCTACTTAACACGAGAGAAGAAAGACAGAGAAGTCAACTTAACTACGAACTGCGACAGCCCTGGGGGCAGGCTATTTCAAAATACTGAGGTGCATGAGATTATTTTGCATAGATCAATCATACAAAAGACAATTAGCTCATATCAACAGTTTTCTATAGCAATTATTTACTGATTTTGAGATCATTGTCACTACAAAATTGACATCCATATATATATATATATATATTTAAGTACTGGCAATATATTTAATTAGTACTTAGATTCCACTATACTACGCTTATACAAGTTTTCTTGAATTAGGGCCACTACATGTATTAATGGAAACATTAATTCAGAAAATCCCAGCTATTCATGTAGGCAAGTACCACCATACATGGTGCAGGGGTTCAGAACTGCACTTTTTTTAATAAAATTTTTTAAACCTCACTCTAGATGCTACTTTTTCTAACCATGCATTTTCAAAAAGCTGAAAAATAAGCCGTACCAACAGGAACATTTAACACTGAACAATATGTGGCATCACTCAAGTAAATAAAAAAGAGAATGATAATTTTCAACTATTTCTCCGGTTATGGAACAGCCAAACATCTATATAAAACAAATTTTGAAGTGGAAACCCAAAAGCATAATAAAAATAAATAAATAACAAGGGGTGGGGGTGAGCTTACCCAAAAGTCCAGTATAGTAGGATAGAGGAACATCAGTGTGATGAATTTTAAACAGACCCTGTGTTGTTGTAATGAGACTATATTCTTCCCATCCAGTCATTCCCCAAATCAAGTCGCCTTTCTTGAAGTCTGGATGCCCAGAATCCAAAACTTTAGCTACTCCATATCCAACAATGGGCTGCATAGTTTCAACATCAAGGTCATCAATTTAAGAACCCCCTTGACACAACACCAATCAGGGAAAAAAACCAATTAATCATAGTGTTGTTTAAAATTAAGCTTCACATCTTTTTTTTATTGGTAAGTTATAAATACAGCCAAAGAGACTTGAACCAATACCTCATCCTCTATCCCAATATAAGCTTCTAGTTTACCAAAAGATCTCTAACTTTTATAATCAACAAATTATTGACAATTTAACTTCAATCCTGATGTGGGTTCTAATTAGGTCAATTGGTAAATCTCATCATCAAATAAAAAACTTGGGTTTAAACCCTGCCTATACCAAACCAATTGGTGTCTTAGCCTTTTCATAAGGAGTTAATTTTAAAATTTGACAACCACTTGTAACTAATGATTACAAATCCTTTTTTTATTGGGTTCCCATGGTCAAGGTATAACTAATAATCAAATACAGGTAAACAATTTGAGAACATAGAAATTTAGAACATATGACTATTTTAATATTTATGTGTGCTTGACCTACAAATCATGGGATGCAGACACTTCAGCACAAAAAATAGCCCAATAAATTGCAACTTTCATGAACAAGGATATAATTAAATAATAGTATGTACAAGAAAAATTGCATCTCGACTGAAGTGAATTCCACCCCATGAAACAATTAAAAACAATATTATCCCTCTAACTCACAAATTTCAAATTGGGTTTTCTTTTTTCAACTACAAACAGGAAGAAGAATCTCAATTCTCTCACCCGCCTAATAATTATCTCTGAAACTCAAAATTCCATTCCCAGTTTCACACAAAACAAGCAGAAAATTACACCAAGAATTCCTACGCAAACACACCATTTTCACCCAAAACAAACAAAGAATATACTAAAAATTCCGTTCCAAGCATCAAATCATGCATATAGCTTCAAAAAGGAACAAAACTAAAAACTGCAACTTGAATGAAATCCACCCCATGCAACAATTAAAAAGCAATTACCCAATTAACTCACAAATTTCAAAGAACAAAAAAAGTTCCATCTTTCTTTGGAAGAAGAATCTCAACCATAAGCATCATCTCCAAAACCCAAAATTCCATTTCCAATTTCACCCAAAACACAAATAGAGAATAATTCTAACAATACCATTGTAATCATGCATATAACTTCAAAAAAGAACAATAACTTGCAACTTGGATGAACTCCAACCCAAGCAACAAAGAAAAAAAAAAAAAATTACCCCATTAACTCACAAATTTCAAAGACCCAACCAAAAAAATCATTTTTTTGTGTGTGATTCTCGTCTAAAGCATTATATCAAAAACCCAAAAATTCCATTTCCAATTTACCAATTTCATTAGATACTGAATCATACAACTCCCCAAAAAAAAAATCATTAAAAACGTGAAAAGAGGGTGGGACCCACTGACCGAACCAGGCTTGAATGAATCGACGTAGGCCTGACTCCCAGGAGTGGGCTGTTTCATACGAGGACGCATGTAAGGATCGCAAGACAAGTACAGATTTTTAACCAGAATAGCGTTGGAGCCTTCAGGAACCTTCAATTTTATGGTACCAGAAGTGCTCACGTGCATGTCTGATTCTTTGGGAAAACCTGACACATACTCCTTAAAGAGCACTTGCTTATTGGTCACTTCCTCAACACCACCACCACCCGCCATTGCCAAAACAACCTTGAGGTTTTTTTTTTTTTTTGGGTTCTCTCTAGAAGTCTCTCTGTGTGTGGATACAGTCAGAGCAGTGACTTTCTGAGCGATTTATGAGTTACAATACTGAAGTATTTATAATAGTAACTTTAATGGAAAATGTGATAAACGTTAAACGTGCGCCACACAGTTGGATTATTTGACGTGGGGGAGTACAGTACGAGGGGTTCAATGAATCTCAGGCCTTGTTTGGTTAGAAAAAAAAGGGTTACTCATCACTCAATTTTCACCACTCATCGTCCATTACTCATCACTCTAAAATATCACACCCAAATAACATCATTACTCAGTTACCATTACTTAATATTTTCACACTATTTATGGGTCTCAAATGTGTCATTGGTACAGTTTAGTTTTTTTTTTTCTCAGTACCCAGATCACCCAAACCAGTGAAAAAAAAAAAAAAAAGAGGAAGAAGACGAACTAGATCAGAAGAAAAGGAAAAAAAAAGAAAAGAAGGAAGAACGAAGAAGACCATATCAGAAGAAAGGAAAAAAAGAAAAAGAAAAAAAAAAGGAAGAAGACTGGATGAGAAGAAAAGGGGAAAAAAAAAAAAAAAAGAGGAAGAAGACGAACTGGATCAGAAGAAAAGGAAAAAAAAAAAAAAAGAAGAAGGAAGAACGGAGAAGACAAAATCAGAAGAAAGGAAAAAAAGAAAAAAAGAAAAACAAGGAAGAAGACGAACTTGATGAGAAGAAAAGGAAAAAAAAAAAAAAATGGTTGACTGGTCAAAAGTTGCGACTGAATGGGTTTCATGTAGGTTTAATTACAAAAATGCCATTGAGTTATGAGTTATGAAAACTGAAAACAGATAAAATGTGTTTTCAGTTTTCATAACTCATTACTCAAAAATCAGAGAACTGAGTGATGAAAACCATAACTCAAAATTCATTCAAACAAAACATCTTGCAATTGAGTGATGAAAACTGAGTATTGAGTGATGAAAACACCTAAACCAAACATCACCTGATTCTCCCAAACAAAAACACAAACAAAAACAAAAACAAAAACAAAAACAAAAACAAAAAAGGGTGGTTAGAAAAGGTACGTACAATTTTGCAACTTTATTCTATTGGTTTTGAATTAAAATATTTTTCAAAAATTATTATTTTCAGTACTTGTTTGTAGTTAAAATATTGTCAAATCACCGCAAACTTTTGGTGTGATGATCACTTAATAAGTATAAATTTTTGTGGAGTGTAGAGGGCAGGGGCCGGAGTTTAAGTCTCTAAAAGAAAGTTTCACACACATATACACTTAAATTATTTTAAAATAAAATTTTATCTTGTATAAAATATATATATATATATATATATATATTGTCAAACTTATAATATATTTTCTGTTAACCGTAAAACCTTTTATAAAAGGCTGTAAAATGTTTTACTTTTAAAATTTTGGTAAAAAAAATATTTTTCAAAAACATATTGAGCATTCTCATCCTCCATCTGGTCAAATGGTTAACCAGTTCGGTGGTTGAAGACATCAAACTAGGGACTAGCGCCAGCGGCTAGCAAATCCTCTCAAGCAATCAATGTTGGCAGTTCAGTCGTAGGAAACATCTTACCAAGTATTGCGGCCATTAATTCGATAGTCAAAGATGACGCATCTAGACTAGTGTCAGTAGTTCGATGGCTGAAGATGCTACACCGCAACTAATGCTAGAGATCCTGTAACCTAAGACGTCATTTTGTCAAAAAAATGTTGGCAATTGGGCCACCAAAGATATCACTCCAACAATGATAGTCGGTAGTCTAGTCACCAGAGCTACCACTCTAACTGCTAGTTCAAATGGTCCAGTCACCGAACCTTCGACACAAGCAGCTTCGTTGTCAAGTTATTGGTTTTGGTGGTTTACTATAAAAATTTTAAAATTTTATATGTTATACCAAATACTTGAAAATATTTAACTCAAAACAAACATAGTATTTGTGGAAAAATGTTTGTTTCTCGACTAATTTGGAGTAATCTTGAGTTAAAGAAAATGTATGTTTTTTGAGTTTTGACTCTAAACTAATTATGTAACCATTAAACAGATTATTCAAATATAATTTTAGTCACATGACTTTTTTAATCTCTAAACTAATTATGTAACCATTAAACAGACTATTCAAATATAGTTTTAGTCATATGACCTTTTTAATGAGTCATATAATTTGTTTAGAAAATACACATAGTGACATAGAGATTATAAAGTATTACAAATCACCTATACAATCATACTTGACAACCCATCTATCTATCTATCTATTTATAATATAATATATTATAAAAGTTGAATCTCACAATTGGTTGATGCACACAACATGATGCAGTCTTTTATCTATTTAGAATAATATGGACAAATAGTGCCACGTGAAAAGTAGCAATTTGTCTACAACATAACGTTGACAAATGTCCATTTTTCTAAACATACTATGATGACCCGTCATCTCTTCTTAAAATTAAAAGGATTATAAAGAGATTTTATTAAAAAAGACTATTCATTTACTACTAAATTCTTTCAATTTTTGTTTCTCAAAAAAAAAAAAAAAAATCTTTTCAATTTTTCTTCTTCTAAAAAGAAAAAAAAGACCTTTTCATTTTTTTTCTAGCTCCATTTGTTTCAATGGAAAATCTTGTGTGAAGATAGTTTTCCATGTTTTTCAATGTTTTGTAGTATCTAAAAAATGAGTTAAAAGAAAATTATTTTTAGTCAATAGAAAAAGTATGACTTATTTTTAGAGAGTGTTTCCTACAATTTTTTTTTGGAAAACAACTCTATCTTACGGCAAACTAAAAAAAAGAACTTCGAAGATTGTTTTTTTAACTCATTTAAGGCTGCTAACAAATATAGAAAAATGTGATAGTCTTATAGAAAATACTTTTTGGCAAATAACCAATTTTCTAGAAAACAATATCGCTTAGGGGTGTTCGCGGTGCGGTGCGGTGCGGTTTTGGGCCATTTTTAGCACCGCACTTTGCGGTGCGGTTTAGCTAAAATCATAACTGCATCGCACCTTTTTTTTGCGGTCACATGTGCGGTGCGGTGCGGTGTGGTGCGGTTTAGAGTTTGGCCAAAACCATAACCGCACCGCAACTCAATTTTGTGGTCACATATGCGATACTATGTATAAGATGCGGTTTGAAATCAGTTTCCTACTCAGCCTAAAGCTAATTTTTCCCTTTTTTTGGGCCAAGTTTTAAATTATTGAGCTAGTTTTTCTTTATTTTGGGTTGGCTTTTCTAGTCAACACTTGCTTGGGTTATTAAACTTTTTTTTTTGAAAACTAGGGTTATTAAACTATTAATAATATATTTAATATTAAAAATAAATAAATTAATTAATTAATATAAAAAGAGGGTGCGGTGCGGTGCGGTTTGTGCGGTTTTTTTATTATAAAACCGCAAACCGCACTGCACCATACGGTGTGGTGCGGTGCGGTGCACTATTACTTGCGGTGCGGTGCGGTTATGCTATTTTGCGAGCGGTTTTCGTGCGGTTTTTGCGGTTTGTGCGGTTTATGCGGTTTGGTGAACACCCCTAATATCGCTGAAACAAATAGAGCATTAAAAAAAAATTTATTATTCCACCTATAGATATATATATATATATATATATATTTGCTATTTACTATTCATATTTGAGCATTTGCTAACAAATATAGAAAAATGTGATAGTCTTATAGAAAATACTTTTTGGCAAATAACCAATTTTCTAGAAAACAATATTGCTGAAACAAATAGAGCGTAAAAAAAATTCATTATTCCACCTATATATATATATATTTGTTATTTACTATTCATATTTGAGCATTTGATAATGAACCATATAATCATATAAAAATAATAATAATAACAATATACTGGCATAGCCTATAAAGTTTGCATAAAATTTTTAAAAATAAAAGTTTTATAATTAAAAAAAAAAAAGACAACATTATTTATACTGATGTAATAATAGAATATTGAACCTTCTTAAAATAGGCCTAATTGAAATAAGAATATTGATCCTTCTTAAAATAGGCCAAATTAATGAGTACTTATATTTACTATTCCTTTTGAAAAGGTTGTCACTATAATGAAATTTAACATGTCAGCAATTATTTTAGTGAAATTTTTGTGACTATTCACATCTAGATCACATAATTTACAATTATATAAACTAGTGTGTAATCCCGTGCATATGCACGGATACATTTAAAAACAATCACAATTACATATATATAATTTAGAATCTAATTAGATCTAAACTCTTTTATTTTTGCATTCAATAATTTACTTGCTACAAAAATTAAAAAAATTGATGGAACACATGCTCAAAATTGAACTCTAATTAAAATTCAAATTCGAATCTAATTGAATTTAGACTTTTTAATTTTTGCATCTAATAATTCACTTGACATACAGATTTAAAAATTAGATGAAACATATAGCGCAAAATTAGACTCCAATTTAGAATTTAATTGGGATTTCTCTTAACTTTGGCTATATATATATATATATATATGACTTATAAACTTGAATTGTTTTTAGTTATACAAAAAAAGGCTCATAAATATAAAATCATTCAAAAATTATATTTTTTATAGTTTACTTATATTAGACTTCTCGTTTTTTACACTAAATTAACTTATTTGATACAAAGATTAAAAAACTTAGATTAGATGAGACACATGGCACAAAATTAAACTCTAATTGAAATCTAATTTTTACATTGAATTAATTCACTTGGCACAAAAATTTAAAAACTTAAATTAGATAGGACACATGGCGTAAAATTAGACTCTAATTTAATTCCAATTTGAAATCTAATTGGATTTTCTCTCTGCGTTACCTATTATTATATATATAGATTAGGCATATGTCAAATTTATTGCTTAAATATTTCCATTTAAATGGGCTTCACTAGAAGACTCCAAAAAAATGCAAATTTTCACTTTTGTTTTACCTTCTAGGCTTCTACTACCTTTTGAAATTACCTATAAAAGGTTAGTCATTTTTTTCTTTCATTTATTTCAAATTACCTATAGTATTAATTTTGTTTTGTTTTGTTTTTTGTTTTTTTTGTTTTTTTTTTTTTGAGAAGCATAGTTTTAGATATTTAGTTCAAAGTAAATAAACCTCTTACAATGTGTGGGTTCCAGTTAGCTCAACTAGTAAAATCTATGATGGTTGTATAAGAGATCTGGGGTTCAACCCCCGCCTACACCAAAAAACTGATTGGTGTCTTAGTCTGATGATAAAGAGCTATCATCAGGAGCGGACGACATAGGTTGAAACTATTTCAAAAAAAAAAAAAAAAAAAAAAAAAACCTCTTACAATGTTAAGTTATTTTAAATTGGAAAGAAAAATTTTCAAATCTCAACCATTATTGAAAAATCCATTATATTTCAAGTGTTAAAAGTTCCAAACGTAACACTTTCTTGTTGACCCAAACATTAAAATCCATTATATTTCAAGTGTTAAAAAGTTTACTAATTAAGCACATTTAGTTCAATTACACTAATTTTGAATAATTTTCAAATATAATTCTCAACCAAATGGCCCCCCTCACGGCTCCTGGCCCTAATGGTATGTCCCCTATTTTCTATAAATCTTTTTGGCACATTGTGGGGGAAGATGTGACTGTTGTGGTTCTTCGAGCTTTAAACTCAGGTATTGTCTTAGAATCCATAAATACTACTTTCATCACTCTTATACCAAAAATTAAAAATTAAAAACCTCAAGAAAGTTTCTAATTTTAGGCCCATTAGCTTGTGTAATGCCATTTATAAACTTATTGCAAAAGTGGTGGCTAATCGGTTGAAAAAGTTTTTAGCTGACTCCGTGCTAGATTCTCAGAGTGCCTTTCTTTTGGGCCGGTTGATATCTGATAACACACTTGTGGCTTTTGAGACCCTTCATTATTTGAAGAGAAAAACACAAGGCAAAATGGGATTTATGGCTCTTAAGCTGGATGTGAGTAAAGCATATGACCGGGTGGAGTGGGGTTTCTTAGAGGCAATAATGCAACACTTGGGGCTTGGGGAGAAGATGAGGAGAATTATTATGTTATGCTTGAAATCTGTGTCTTATTCTATCCTTCTAAATGGGCAGCCAATTGGAAGCATCAATCCCTCTAGGGGACTCTGCCAAGGTGATCCTCTATCACCATACCTGTTTCTCTTGTGTGTCATGGGGTTACAAGGTCTATTGCAAATGGCAGAGGTGGAGGGTAGCATAAAGGGCTATTAGTAGATATGGTCCTCGAGTATCACACTTATTCTTTGCTGATGATAGTGTCCTCTTTTGTCGTGCTACTGAGGATGAATGTCAAAGGGTTCTGGATATTTTGGCTGTTTATGAAAGGGGAACAGGTCAAAAAATCAATAGAGAGAAGACTAACATCTTTTTTAGTTCAAATACCCTTCATCAAACCTAAACTCGTATCCAACAACTATTGGGAGTCCCGGCGATCAGACAATATGAAAAATACTTAAGTTTTCCTGCACTAGTGGGGAGGGAGAAGAAAAGGAACTTCATTTATCTTAAGGAAAGGGTGTGGAAGAAATTGCAGGGGTAGTAGAAAAAGCTACTATCTATAACGGGTAGGGAGGTTTTTATTAAAGCTGTTATTCAAGCTATCCCAACCTATACTATGAGTTGTTTCAAGCTCCTTAAAGGGTTAATCAAAGAACTAGAAGTCCTTATTAGGAAATTTTGGTGGGGTTACAATGATGGCACAAGGAAGGTGCATTGGGTTAGTTGGGAGAGGATGTGTAAAGCTAAAGAAGTGGGTGGTATGGGCTTCAAAGAAATTTAGAAGTTTAATGAAGCCTTTCTTGCTAAACAAGTATGGCGAATGTTGCATAACCCGAAATCCCTTCGTTTTAGAGTCTTTAAAGCCCGATTCTTCCCTAATTGCTCTATTCCTGATGCTAAGGACTCCAACTCCGTGTTCTATGCATGGAAGAGCATCCTTGGTGCTCGAGATGTTATAAAAAAGGGTATGATTTGGCGCATTGGGAATGGTCAATCAGTTCGGATCAAGGAAGACAAGTGGTTGCCGGTGAAACCAAGTCGAGTAATCCTTTCCCCACTCCCTTCAGTGATGGCAAAAACAAGGGTGAGCTCTCTCATCAATCCTGACTTGGGTATGTGGAAATACGAGGAGGTAAACCGCATTTTTCTACCCCATGAAGCTTCTTTGATATTAGGCATTCCACTAAGCCACAGAAAACCCCCTGATCGTGTGTCTTGGTCGTGCACTCCAACCGGGGAATTTAGCACTAGCAATGCCTACAAGCTTCTGGCAGCCTCGGCTTCAATAGACCGGGCAAGTTCATCCAATCAGACCAACCAGAAAAGCTTTAGGAAACGACTTCGGAAGATGCAGGTGCCCAACAAGATAAAAACACTTTGTCTGGAGGGCTTGTAATAATGCTTTGCCCACCAAATGCAACCTGAAGCAAAGACATATTACAGAATCGAATGTGTGTGAGCTGTGTAAAGATGCTCCGGAAGCAGCCACATAGCCCGTGTGGCTGCCCTTCCAATGGTTCCAGTCCATGATATCTCCCCCTCCCCTGAATTTTTGTGATTTACTTAACAAATTTATGCAGGTCAGCGACGAGCTCAGAACGGAGATGTTCGCAACAATTACTTGGTGCTTATGGAATAGACGAAATGCCCTCCATTTTGGACGCGAAGCTCACCCCATATCGAAGATCAGCGCTGTTGCAAGTGCTTTGCTCCAGGATTTCATTTCTAGTCAGATTCCAGAAGCTCCTCTCCCTCGACCTTCTGTCCGACATCAATGGCGTCCTCCAGAACCAGGATATGTTAAAGTAAACTTCGATGCTGCACTCTTCAACCACATGAACTCAGCTGGAATCGGTGTCATCGCGCGTGACTGGCAAGGCGCGCCCCTTGGTGCTCTATCTATGTCTGCTCCGCTATCATCATCAGTTGCTGATATGGAAGCTCTCGCTTGCCTCAAAGCGGTCCAATTTGCTGCTGAGCTTGATCTTCATCGTGTAATTTTTGAAGGTGACTCGGCCACAGTTATTTCTGCAGTTTCTAGGGGTACTTCAATACTATCTTCCTTTGGAAATATTGTACATGATGTTCGGTACTTACTGCCGAGTTTTTCTTTAGTTATTTTTAATCATGTTAACCGCTATGGTAATATAGTAGCGGATGCTCTTGCTAAAAAGGCTTCTTCCATTGTTGGCTGCCAAATTTGGAGGGAAGCCTTGCCTTTAGACATTGCTGGGTTGGTAGACTTTGATGTTCATTAAGTTCTGTTTTGTTGCTTCAATAAAGTCCCAGGCTTGAGGTCTGGTTTCTCAAAAAAAAAGGCATATACAAAACTTTTTTTAACTTTTGAGTTCCAAAACAATCTAACAATTTGTAGTTTGGCCACTGAATAAATGTTTTAAAAAAATCAAGTAAATCAATTGTTACAGAATTATTTTCCAAAATATACACTGATATTTCTTCATTCCAAATAACAATACACACGTCTTAATTAATGTCATGTGACTTGAAAAATTGTTTCCTTTGTTTCTAACTATAACCTGAATCGCTAGTTAATTTGATGTAGTTTTTTTGGTGTGATTACTTAACCATCACCAACACCACCCTCCTCATCTTTCTCCTTCCTAAGAACACACCAAATAATAGGATTTCTAAAATAAATAAAAATATTATCCATCAGTTTTATCAAATAGATTGTACACATGTAATAAAATGCATGGCTATTGATATTCTATTAAGTTACAGTAGACTTGCTAGCATCTTAGGCAAACATGTACAAAATTGTAGCAAATGTGTACAGATTTATATTGGTAGTTCAATTTAAAATAGTAATTACCCTTTATGTATATTCTTGTTATAATGTCGGTTTGCATCCATACAAACCGACAATAGCAAAACAATGTTCAAACTAATAACCATATATAGCAAAAACCAAATAGTTGTGTGTTAGAAATGACTTAAGAAAAGTGTCCTGTCCACTCTTGTGAAACTTGCCAACTTTTCTACTCCTGACATTGGCGAAATTTATAGGAAAGATTCCTAGCATATTGAGGAAAAAAATTTTAGAAAATTGCCATGCTGCACTAGTTTTTTTTATACACTTACAAAAAAGATTTTTACTAGTTTTGCAAACTGTTGAACAAGCTGATCAACTGCCCCAGAAGCTGCTTAAATGAAGACATGCTCTCCTTTCTTAGGAGAGCATACCTCAGAAAAAAACGCCATAAGCAGTTAAACCAGACCTATGTACATAGTGAAAACGTTGAATAAGCTCTTTTTGATTAGTGATTCCAAAACTCCATGGTATACACACATGGGGCTCATATTGGAATTGGGATCCGAAGGAAACTTTACTCCATTTGCATAAAGTGTGTCCAAATATCATGGGGATATGTCAAGTTGAGATAATAAATTAATATTTCCAACTCAAATGAGCTTGTGTAAAAAGTTTCAAGACAGGTGCTAATTATGAATTTCTTCGACTCCAACAACATCACACTTCATTAAGGAAATAAAATTGTTGTTACCAAAAACACCCAATAGAAGTTACATTTGCAGTAAATAATCCTCCTAGACTTAGAGGTTTTGGACTATGAAGTTGTATACAAGGTCATTCATTCACGAGCAACTACCACTACCTGCTTTCCAACATTACGGCCGGTGAAGAGCCCTATCAGTGCTGCTGGGGCACTCTCCAGACCTTCAGCTACATCTTCCACATAAATTATCTTCCCTTCTTTGATGTGAGGCAGAACCAACTCCAGGAACTTTGGATAGAGGTGGTAGTATTCAAAAACCATGAATCCTTCTATCCGGACCCGTTTCCCAACCACAGCCATTAAATTGTGCACACCTTCAGGGTGGTCAAGGTTGTACTGCGAAATCATCCCACATACAGCAATGCGGCCATGGACCCTCATGTTGAGTAGCACTGCATCAAGCATCTTTCCCCCAACATTCTCAAAATAAATATCAATGCCTTCTGGAAAGTACCTGAAAAAAAAACACCTCAGCCCTCTAGATTTGAGCACCATGAATGCCAACGAAAGATCAGTCACCCTTGGTTCCCCAAGCACATAGATTAAAACTTAAACAATAAGGAAAAAAACTTTTTTCACAAATGCTGATATGATTTATTGTGATTGGTGTATGATAAAAGTGGTTTCAATGGTGAACCAATCACCCATGTAAGAATTGAGAGAAAAGTTGGGTAAGAATTGGACTTAGATTAAAGTGATGTTACCCAAATCGCAAGAAGTCATGTCAACCGTTGTCAAAAATATTGTTTCCTTACAATTACACTCCTCTCATTATGTTTGCAGCATTTTTTTTTTCTCTTTTATTTTTTCCTTTTTTTGTTAGTAAGTTGCTCACACACTTAGAGGGTTTAGAACTCACAACCTCACTATCAATCTCATTATTAAGGGAGAATGAAATGCCAATTGAGTAATAGCTCATTGTCATATTTTTTTACTTTCTATAAAGTAGAATCAGCACAAAGTTGTTAATTCGTGTACCAACAATAAGCGTAATCAAACCCATCTTACAGATTTGAAAAATACCCTGTTGTAAATGGGCTGCCTTGTATGACAATGAAAGTCATACTAATCCCTTAGGTAAACCATGTTTCTTGAATTTAAATATCATATATTAAGGAATTTCTTCAATATTGAGATAATGGTTATTAACAGCTTTCTTCAGTAGAAACTAGAAACCATAGATTCTTAGTCAAGTCTCATGTGATAGTTACATATATTGATTAATGCATAAATTACTACTAACCTCTTTAAAGCTGCATGTAAGTCAGGCTCTTCTTTGTAGTTAAAGGCCTCGTTGAAACCAAACTTGTTCTTCAGCAAATCAACCTTATATTGCAGAAATGATAGAGGAAAGCAACAAAAGCAGACAGAAAAAAAGTGCTGGTTAATTAGGTTGCACACAGGTCAAGTAATCCAACCCCTAAATAAGAGTAAAAAATTGTCTGAGTATGACAATCAACCATGACCAGTGGTCCAGTGGAAACATATACAAAGTCAATTTTGACAAAAGTCAAAAACCTTGAACCAAACAGAGCCACTCCCATAAACTTAAACATAAGTGACAGTCACATTAATTAAATATGTGTTTGGAAATGTGACGGAATATGTTTGTATGCATAAGACACATAAGGAGAATTGTTTTTGATAATGATGACTATTAAAAACCTTCTAGAATAAAAAATAAAAAAATTCAATAACAAGAATGCATGACACCAGAGGTTGGGCTTTGGTGTGATGGCAGACGCCTTCCATCCAAAGCCACAGACAGTGGGGTCAGGTCCATAAATCAGTCTCTCCAAAACAAGGAAGTTTGGTTACCTAGTAAGGTTGCACACGAATCACCTCTCCCAAACTCCACACAACACCAGCACAGCTCTATGCTTATGGAATCTTGGAATTAGTGTTGGAAATGAGTAGGCACCATTGTTGTGTCTACTAGTGTGAGAAATAGAAAAATCATATGCTCTAGCCATTAAGAGAGTGAGCGCTCTTTATCTAGGAGTTCCAGATACAGAATATCACCCATAGAACAACTTTTGACTGATTACGGATGAGTTGACTGAGAAAATTAACTAAAGTGTAAAGACAAATGCAGGAACTATTCTAAGTAATTGACATATTGAACCCTCGTGATAAGCAGACTCACCTTTTCTTTGCTTCCAGCACTTCCAACGACATAGCAGCCCAATAGCTTGGCAAACTGTCCTACAAGTTGACCAACTGCCCCAGAAGCTGCTGAAATGAAGACATGCTCTCCTTTCTTAGGAGAGCAAACCTCATAAAAACCAGCATAAGCAGTCATACCGGGCATACCTACATATAGTAAATATGTTAGATGAGCATTGAGTACAAAGGAAAACATAGTACAATAAAATGACTAGCAAAATTACTCGCTCAATTTCTATATGTGCCCTAATAATGGTTTTAATTACTATGTGATAGCTACAATCTCCCCCACTCACCCCCCCCCCCCCCCCCAAAAAAAAAAAAAAAACCTCCAGCCTGGTAAGTCAATGATGCCAGACTCACCAAATGCTTCAATGGTAAAAAAAGTTCTCTTTGGACACACAACTAACACTACTAATTTTTGAAAAGAAAGAGGCGCATATGGCTGGATAAATTCATATTCTACTTCACTAGAGAGAGAAGTCAACTTAACTAAGAACTGTGTCAGCCACTGGAGCAGGCTCTTTCAATATATAGAGATGAATGAGACTAAAAAATTAACATCCATGATCATGATTACAACATTACTAAATTTGCATCCTAGATCACGAATACAACATTACAAAATTAGCAATTATTTAATGCTTTTGAGATCATAGTGACTATAAAATTAACATCCATGATCATGATTCCAACATTACTATTTGAAACTTTTATGCTACTCATATGCTATTTCCCATGGGTTACAGCCCCTTCATATTTCAATGGAATTGCAAAATTGTGCTCAATTTCATATGTGGCAATTCTGCCAAGATCTCTTCTTTAGTTGGGGGATGGAATTCAAATTCAGAAAATCACAGCTATTCCTGTAGGTCAAATATCACCATACATGGCACAGAGGTTTGAAAATGCCCTTTAAAATACACTTCTTTAAACCTCACTTTAGTACAATTTTTTCTAAAAGCACATTCTCAAAAAGCTGAAAAATAAACCATACCAAATGAGAACATATAACACTGAAAAATTGCTTAATAATCTTAATGGGTTTCCTTCGTCTTGCATATGGCATCACTCAAGTACATAAAAAGAGGATGATAAATTTCAACTATTTTGTCTGTTTTGAAGCAGCCAAAGCATAATAAAATTAAATAAATAAGAAGGGGTTGGGGTGAGCTTACCAAGAAGTCCAGTATAGTAGGAGAGAGGCACATCGGTGTGATGAATTTTAAACAGTCTCTCTGTTGTGGTAATGAGACTATATTCTTCCCATCCCGTCAGCCCCCAAACCAAGTCACCTTTCTTGAAGTTTGGATGCCCAGAATCCAAAACTTTCGAAACTCCATATCCAGCAATGGGCTGCATAGTTTCAACATCAAGGTCATCAATTCAAGCACCCCCTCGACACAACATTAATCAGGGGAAAAAACCAATTAATCATGGTGTTGTTTAAAATTAAGCTTCTAGTCTTTTATTTTTATTGGTAAGTTATAAACACAGCCAAAGAGCCTTGAATCTCAATTTTTTATAATCAACTATTTTTATAGAAAATTAAACTTCAACCCTAATGTTGGTTCTAGTCAACTCAATTCATACATATCTTGTTATCCAATATGGAACTTAAGCTCAAATCCCGCCTACACCAAACCAATTGGTGTCTTGGCCTTCTCATATAGAACAAATTTTAGAATTTGACAACCACTTGTAACTAATAATTACTATTTTTTTAATATAAACAATTTAAGAACATAAAAATTCAAAACATATGAGTATTTTAATATAATATATGAATTTGACCAACAAATCATGGGATAGAGACATTTCAGTACAAGATTAGCCCAATAAATTGCAACTTTCATGAACAAGGGGAAACAATAAAATAATATAAAGAAGAAAAATTGCATCTGGAATGAAGTGAACTCCACCCCATGCAGAAATTACCCCCTTCTCTTTTTTTTTATATACAAATAAGTTAACTTTTATTGAAACAACAAACAGAATTTACCACATTTACTCACAAATTTCAAATTGGTTTTGCTTTTTTCAGATACCAATTCTCACTCACCTAATCGTTATATCGCCAAAACCCAAAATTCGAGGTTCAATTCCACGCAAAACAAGCAGAAGAAAACAACAAGAATTCCAAGACGAACACACCATTTTCACCCAAGAACAAACAGAGAATAATACTAACAATTCCTTTGCAACCATCGAATCGTGCACATAACTCCAAAAAGGAACAAAAAATTATGCAACACTAAAAAATACAAATACCCATTAACTCACAATTTTCAAAGAACCAAAAAAAAAAAAAAAAAAAAGGATTTTTATTTAAAAAAGAAAAATCTCAATTCTCAACCCTCTAAGCATTATCTTCGAAACCCAAAATTCCATTTCCGATTTCATTACAAACACTCAATGAATCATGTAACTCCCCCGAAAAGAGAAAAAGAGGTGGGACCCACTGACCGAACCAGGTTTGAAGGGTTCGACGTAACTCTCATTCCCAGGAATGGGCTGTCTCATACGAGGACGCATGTAGGGATCGCAAGACAAGTACAGATTTTTCACAAGAATGGCATTGGAGCCTTCTGGAACCTTCAGCTTTATGGTACCAGAAGCGTTCAAGTACATGTCTGATTCTTTAGGAAAACCAGACACATAGTCCTTTAAGATCACTTGCTTGTTGCTCACTTCCTCAACACCACCACCACTCGCCATTGCCACAAACCTTAGTCCCTCTGATCTCTCTCTCTCTCTCTCTATACTGTTAAGAGCAATGATCGTGTGAGAGTTATGACTTTCTTCTCTTCCGTTTCATTCTGGTACGATTATTTTGGTCCGTATTTAAACGTGAAAACCCAAATTATATTTTTTTTGTCCTAAATTTTTTTTTATTATTATTTTTTCTCCTGGAGTTTGAACTCTAGCTTTGTACTCTATACCCTCGCAAATACTTATAAATACTTATATTTGTAACATGATCACCGTACCAAAAAATGTATGATAATATTTTTTTTTTTTTAGTGTGCTCATTTATGACTTTTTTTTTTTAATGGGACGCATATGACATTTTAATAGTATTATTTTTCATTAATAATATGTTTCTCTTGTTTACTTCACAGTTTATTCATGCATGACATGATTTTTTTTTTTTTTTACATTTACTCGATTATATCATATGACATATTTCTTTTTGAAGACTTGAACCTCAGCCCTTGCCCCCCACACTCTACAAGTATTTATACTTGTGTTGTGACCATCGCACTAAAAATGTCCGGTGATATGTAATGATAACATTAAAAATATATATTATATTACTTTTAGTAGTAATTCCAAAATAATATGTCAAAATAAGTGGATATTAAGATATTTGGTTCTATAAACGAATTGAATCGAGTCCAAAATAGTATATTTAAAATTTTGATTTTACTTATAATGGCGCGGTTTGCATGCATACAAACTATCAATAGCAAAACAATTTGAATTAATAACCATATATTAAAATTTTAAAAGAAAAAAAATTAATGCATAACAACCAAATAGTTGTGTTAGAATTGACTTAAACAAAAGTCTCCAATCCACTCTTGTGCAACATGCCAACTTTTCTTGTCTTTTTATAGGAAAGCTACCTAATTTATTGACTAAAAATAATTAATTAGATTGCAATGCTTCACTAGTTTTAGAGAAGTATTAAATTCACAACAAATCAAAAGAGATAATTGTTATTAATTCTAATTTAAATTCACAACTTAAATGACATTTTTATCCAATCATAACAACTAATAACAACCTGTCACCTAAAATTTGTTGTGAAAGTTTGTTAGATATGCGATAAACATATGGATAATAATTGTTATATTAGGATTTAGTTAATAGTTAGTTAGTTACCATTTCAAGCATTTTAATCACATTTTACACATGTTGGAATCATTAATACACATGTGGAATAATAGAACCAATAGAATAAAGTCATGATGAGATTAAAGTTAGTCTTCTACAAATACATGATTGTAATTCAACATTGGATCATTGAATAATAAACTAATTGCTTAGTGCATTAGAACTAGTCTCTTTCTTTCTCTATGGAGGGTGATTACATCGAATTAAGTCAATTCTCCTATAATTCATACCCGTCTCCATTAAGACCACTGGGTTCCTAACAAGTGATATTAGAGCTGCCAATCTTAAAACGAGCAATTGTGACTAAAGAAAACTTTTGAAAGAAATACAGTAAATGATGAACAATGTTTCAGAAAATGTCAAGGCTATTTCAGAAAAGCTCAAGGTCTTAGCTGAATCTAAAAAGGCCATGATAAAAGACCTTTCAAGATTGCAAGAGGATCTTTTGAGAACATAACGGAAGAGGAGTTACAATCTCTTAATTCGATGAAACTCAAGGAACAAACCAAGTTCCAAGAATCTATTGTTTTTGTTGCAAGTCGAGACACTGATTTTCTATCAAAGTGAATGATGATATACATGTAAATGTTGTCCTTGAAGTTCAGTCCAAAGAAAGGGCATGTTAAGGTCACCAGCGGTTAATATTGGTGATGAGCGAAGGTTGGTGGCTGGTCAGATTTGAGAGAGGAGTAGATTTGTGATTAGGTGGGCAGATGAGGATTGATTGCATGTGGCACTACCTATTTTTTAATTTGTAAAATGCTGATGTGGCATACTGACATTAGAGGGGGTAATAAACAATGGTTTTACACCATATTCTTGTCAAATTCGGACTCGTTTAGTTTATAATTCTAATTATGCATACTTAAAAACTACACTAAATTTTGTGTTAAAAAAAACTACACTAAATTTTCCTGATAAAATATACGAAATTTGAATAAATTAATGTACTGCTAAAATGGGAAGAAATTAATGTATTGCTAAAATTTTATTATGATTATGACACAAACTTTAATTTTAATGACATTATCATTATCATATAATTAGGAAATGTTTATAATGCTAGTGTTTTGAAATTGTACATATATAGATATAGTAAGAAATTAGCACCGCACACCATCGGTGCAGAGGTCACTCCACAAGTATAAATGTTTGTGGAGTGTAGGAGGCAAGGGCCGGAGTTCAAGTCTCCAAGAGAGAGCTTCATACACATATACACTTAGATTAGGATAGAGTAGAAATTCTATTTTGTATAAAAAAAAAAATTAACATTCTATCAAAAATATATATATATATATATATATTGTTTGATGGTAAACACGACAAAAATGCTTACAAATTTAATTATATATACATATTTTTTAATTGTGACTTAGGTTTTTTTTTTTTTTTTCATTCTTTTGGTCAATTTTCAAAATCTACACTCTAAGTTTCACTACTTTTCATTTCAGTCCTCTAATTTTCTATTTTCTCATTTCAATTCTCTAAGTTTCAAAACTCCTCAATTCAATCCTCCATTAACTTGTTATCTAGTATTGCCGTTAAATCCCCCAAACCACGCCATTTAGCACTTAATTTAATATTTAATATTTGTTTTATTATTTATTTCTTAATTTATAAAAAAACGTTAATTAAAATAAAAAAGCCCAGAAATTAAAATAAAAACAAATGCCTATACAGCATCATACTCGTCCCCTTCCCCTTGTAAAATCCAAAAAAGAACCCACCGCAAAATCCTTATCCTAGCTTGAAATCTAAGAGATTGAGAGGGAGAAGGAGTTTTGGATAGAGAGGTAGAAGGAGATTGAGAGCAAGAGAGCCGAGAGGGAGAGACCAATCGAGAGAGAGAAACAGTGGGATTGGACATCTATTTTATATATGGAAAATTATTAGTTTACATTGTGGTTGTATTAATAACAATACAAAATTTACATTATAGACTAAACAAATAAGTACAAAGTTGCGCACTTTTAGGCAAACATGTACTAGTAAACTTTTTGCAAATGTGTACAGATTGATATTGGTAGTTCAATTAAAATACTAATTATCCTTTATGTATATAGTTGTTATAATGTCGGTTTGCTTGCATATAAACCAACAATAGCAAAACATTGTTCAGATTAATAACCATGTATAGAAAAAACCAAATAGTTGTGTGTTAGAAATGAGTTAACATAAGTGTCCAGTCCACCTTTGTGAAACATGCCAACTTTCAACTTCTGACATGCACGAAATTTACAGGAACGATTCCTAGCATATTGAGGTAAAAAAATAGAAGGATAGCCATGCTGCACTTGTTGTTTGTACACTGTTGAAAAGTTTACTTGTTATGCAAACTGTTAACTAGTTAACTAGTAAGAAAAGATTTTTACTAGTTATGCAAACTGTTGAACAAGCTGACTAACTGCCCCAGAAGCTGCTTAAATGAAGACATGCGCTCCTTTCTTAGGAGAGCATACCTCATAAAAAAAAATAAATAAATAAATAAAAAAATAAAAAAACGACATAAAAAGTTAAACCAGACCTATGTACATAATGAAAACGTTATATAAGCTATTTTTTATTAGTGATTACAAAACTTCATGGTATACACTGATAACAACATGGGGTTCATATTGGAATTGGGATCCGAAGGAAACTTTACTCCATTTGCATAAAGTGTTACTCCAGATATCAAGGAGATATGTCAAGGTGAGAATAAATATAGTATTTCCAACTAAATGAGTTTGTGTAAAAAGACTATGAATTTCATTGACTCCAACAACATAACACTTCTTAAGGAAATAAAATTGTTGTTACCAACAAAACCCAATACAAGTAACATTTGCAGTAAATAATCCTCCTAGACCTATAGTTTTTGGACTATGAAGTTGCATACAAGGTCATTCATTCACGAGCAACTACCACTACCTGCTTTCCAACATTGCGGCCGGTGAAAAGCCCTATCAGCGCTGCTGGGGCACTCTCCAGACCTTCAGCTACATCTTCCACATACGTAATCTTCCCTTCTTTGATGTAAGGCAGAACCAACTCCAGGAACTTTGGATAGAGGTGGTAGTATTCATAAACCATGAATCCTTCTATACGGACCCGTTTCCAAACCACAGTCATTAAATTGTGCACACCTTCAGGGTGCTCAAGGTTGTACTGTGAAATCATCCCACATACAGCAATGCGGCCATGGGCCCTCATGTTGAGTATCACTGCATCAAGCATCTTTCCCCCAACATTCTCAAAATAAATATCAATGCCTTCCGGAAAGTACCTGCAAGAAAAACACCTCAACCCTCTAGATTTGAGCACCATGAATGCCAATTAAAGATCAGTCGCTCTTGGTTCCGCAAGTGCATAAATTAAAACTTAAACAAGAAGGAAAAAATACATTTTTCGCAAATGCTGATATGATTTATTGTGATTGGTGTATGATAAAAGTGATTTTAACGGTGAACCCATCACCCATGTAAAAGTGATGTTGCTCCAATCACAATAGGCCATATTAGCAATTGAGAGAAAAGTTGGGTAAAGATTGGACTTAGATTAAAGTGATGTTACTTAAATCGCGCATGTCAACCGTTGTCAAAAATGTTGTTTCCTTACAATTACACTCCTCTCATTATAATTGAAGCATTTTTTTTTTCCCTTTTTATTTTTTCCTTTTTTTATTAGTAAGTTGCACAAACACTTAGTGGGTTTAGAACTCACAACCTCACTATCAATCTCATTATTAAGGGAGAACGAAGTGCCAATTGAGTAATAGCTCATTGTCATTTATTTATTTAATTTTTTTTTTTTTTTCAACTTTCTTTAAAGCAGAATAAGCACAAAGTTGTTATTCGTGTACCAACAATAAGTGTAATCAAACCCATCTTACATATTTGAAAAGTACCCTGTTGTAAATGGGCTGCCTTGTATGACAATGAAAGTCAAACTAATCCCTCAGGTAAACCATGTTTCTTGAATTTGAATATCATATATAAGGGAATGTCTTCAGTATTGAGATAATGGTCAATAACAGCTTACTTCAGTAGAAACTAGAAACCATAGATTCTTAGTCAAGTCTCATGTGATAGTTACATATATTCATTACAGCATAAATTACTACTAACCTTTTTAAAGCTGCATGGAAGTCAGGCTCTTCTTTGTAGTTGAAGGCCTCGTTGAAACCAAACTTGTTCTTCAGCAAATCAACCTTATATTGCAGAAATAATAGAGGAAAGCAACAAAAGGAGACAGAAAAAAAATGCTGGTTAATCAGGTTGCACACAGGTCATGTAAACCAACCCCTAAATAAGAGTCAAAAATTGTCTGAGTATGACAATCGACCATGACCAGTGGTCCAGTGGAAACAAATACAAAGTCACTTTTGACAAAAGTCAAAAACCTTGAACCAAACAGAGCCACTCCCATAAACTCAAACATAAGTGACATTCGCATTAATTAAATATGTGTTCAGACATGTGACGGAATATGTTTGTATGCATAAGACACATAAAAAGAATTATTTTTGATAATGATGACTATTAAAAACCTTTTATAAAAATAAAAAATTCAATTACAAGAATGCATGACACCAGAGGTCGGGCTATAGTGTGATTGTAGACGCCTTCCATCCAAAGCAACAGATAGCGGGTTCAGGTCCATAAATCAGTCTCTCCAAAACAAGGAAGTTTGGTTACCTAGTAAGGTTGCACATGAATCACCTCTCCCAAACTCCACACAACACCATCGCAGCTCTATGCTTTTGTAATCTTGGAATGAGTGTTGGAAATGAGTAGGCACCATTGTTGTGTCTCCTAGTGTGAGAAATAGAAAAATTATATGCTCTAGCCATTGAGAGAATGAGTGCTCTTTATCTAGGAGTTTTAGATGCAGGATATCACCCATAGAACAACTTTTGACTGATTACAGATGAGTTGAATGAGACAATTAACTAAAGTGTAAAGACAAAAGTAGGTACTATTCTAAGTAATTGACACATTGAACCCTCATGATAAGTAGACTCACCTTTTCTTTGCTTCCAGCACTTCCAACGACATAGCAGCCCAATAGCTTGGCAAACTGTCCTACAAGTTGACCAACTGCCCCAGAAGCTGCTGAAATGAAGACATGCTCTCCTTTCTTAGGAGAGCAAACCTCATAAAAACCAGCATAAGCAGTCATACCGGGCATACCTACATATAGTAAATATGTTAGATGAGCATTGAGTACAAAGGAAAACATAGTACAATAAAATGACTAGCAAAATTACTTGCTCAATTTCTATATGTGCCCTAATAATGGTTTTAATTACTATGTGATAGCTACAATCTCCCCCACTCACCCCCCCCCCCCTCCCCAAAAAAAAAAAAACCTCCAGCCTGGTAAGTCAATGATGCCAGACTCACCAAATGCTTCAATTGTAAAAAAGTTCTCTTTGGACACACAACTAACACTACTAAATTTTGAAAAGAAAGAGGCGCATATGGCTGGATAAATTCATATTCTACTTCACTAGAGAGAGAAGTCAACTTAACTAAGAACTGTGTCAGCCACTGGAGCAGGCTCTTTCAATATATAGAGATGAATGAGACTAAAAAATTAACATCCATGATCATGATTACAACATTACTAAATTTGCATCCTAGATCACGAATACAACATTACAAAATTAGCAATTATTTAATGCTTTTGAGATCATAGTGGCTATAAAATTAACATCCATGATCATGATTCCAACATTACTATTTGAAACTTTTATGCTACTCATATGCTATTTCCCATGGGTTACAGCCCCTTCATATTTCAATGGAATTGCAAAATTGTGCTCAATTTCATATGTGGCAATTCTGCCAAGATCTCTTCTTTAGTTGGGGGTTGGAATTCAAATTCAGAAAATCACAGCTATTCCTGTAGGTCAAATAGCTGGAATTCAAACTTCCAGCTATTCCTGTAGGCACGCTGCTTGACAATGATTTTATGGTGTTTTCCAGTCCTCCTGTGGACTTAATTAGCATTTTGGAGGCTGATGCCATTGGGTTGTATGTCAATAGGCTCTGTTTTGAGCCTCTGTTTGCTGTTTAGTTGTTTAATGAATTTCCCTTTTTACCAAAAAAAAAAAATATCACCATACATGGCGCAGAGGTTTGAAACTGCCCTTTAAAATACACTTCTTTAAACCTCACTTTAGTACAATTTTTTCTAAAAGCACATTCTCAAAAAGCTGAAAAATAAACCATAACAAATGAGAACATATAACACTGAAAAATTGCTTAATAATCTTAATGGGTTTCCTTAGTCTTGCATATGGCATCACTCAAGTACATAAAAAGAGGATGATAAATTTCAACTATTTTGTCTGTTTTGATGCAGCCAAAGCATAATAAAATTAAATAAATAAGAAGGGGTTGGGGTGAGCTTACCAAGAAGTCCAGTATAGTAGGAGAGAGGCACATCGGTGTGATGAATTTTAAACAGTCTCTCTGTCGTGGTAATGAGACTATATTCTTCCCATCCAGTCAGCCCCCAAACCAAGTCACCTTTCTTGAAGTTTGGATGCGCAGAATCCAAAACTTTTGAAACTCCATATCCAGCAATGGGCTGCATAGTTTCAACATCAAGGTCATCAATTCAAGCACCCCCTCGACACAACATTAATCAGAGGAAAAAACCAATTAATCATGGTGTTCTTTAAAATTAAGCTTCTAGTCTTTTATTTTTATTGGTAAGTTATAAACACAGCCAAAGAGCCTTGAATCTCAATTTTTTATAATCAACTATTTTTATAGAAAATTAAACTTCAACCCTAATGTTGGTTCTAGTCAACTCAATTCATACATATCTTGTTATCCAATATGGAACTTCAGCTCAAATCCCGCCTACACCAAACCAATTGGTGTCTTGGCTTTCTCATATAGAACAAATTTCAGAATTTGACAACCACTTGTAACTAATAATTACTATTTTTTTAATATAAACAATTTAAGAACATAAAAATTCAAAACATATGAGTATTTTAATATAATATATGAATTCGACCAACAAATCATGGGATAGAGACATTTCAGTACAAGATTAGCCCAATAAATTGCAACTTTCATGAACAAGGGGAAACAATAAAATAATATAAAGAAGAAAAATTGCATCTGGAATGAAGTGAACTCCACCCCATGCAGAAATTACCCCCTTCTCATTTTTTATACACAAATAAGTAAACTTTTATTGAAACAACAAACAGAATTTACCACATTTACTCACAAATTTCAAATTGGTTTTGCTTTTTTCAGATACCAATTCTCACTCACCTGATCGTTATATCGCCAAAACCCAAAATTCCAGGTTCAATTCCACGCAAAACAAGCAGAAGAAAACAACAAGAATTCCGAGACAAACACACCATTTTCACCCAAGAACAAACAGAGAATAATACTAACAATTCCTTTGCATCCATCGAATCGTGCACATAACTCCAAAAAGGAACAAAAAATTATGCAACACTAAAAAATACAAATACCCATTAACTCACAATTTTCAGAGAACCCAAAAAAAAAAAAAAAAGATTTTTATTTAAAAAAGAAAAATCTCAATTCTCAACCCTCTAAGCATTATCTCCGAAACCCAAAATTCCATTTCCGATTTCATTACGAGCACTCAATGAATCATGTAACTCCCCCGAAAAGAGAAAAAAGAGGTGGGACCCACTGACCGAACCAGGTTTGAAGGGTTCGACGTAACTCTCATTCCCAGGAATGGGCTGTCTCATACGAGGACGCATGTAGGGATCGCAAGACAAGTACAGATTTTTCACAAGAATGGCATTGGAACCTTCTGGAACCTTCAGCTTTATGGTACCAGAAGTGTTCAAGTACATGTCTGATTCTTTAGGAAAACCAGACACATAGTCCTTCAGGATCACTTGCTTGTTGCTCACTTCCTCGACACCACCACCACTCGCCATTGCCACAAACCTTAGTCCCTCTGATCTCTCTCTCTCTCTCTCTCTATACTGTTAAGAGCAATGATCGTGTGAGAGTTACGACTTTATTCTCTTCCGTTTCATTCTGGTACGATTATTTTGGTCCGTATTTAAATGTGAAAACTCAAATTATATTTTTTTTTATATAAGATATACTTTTTTTACAGAGAATTCAACTCTAACTTTTTCTTCTACAGCGTCACGTGTTTGCGAGGGTACACTTGTAAAGTGAATATCATACTAAAAGCCTCACGTGTGCGCGAAGGCGTACTTATAAAATGACTATCATACTAAAGACGCGCAATAATATTATTATTTTTTTAAAATTTGCTTATATATGCTTTTTTTTTTTTAAATGGAACGTATATGACATTTTAATAGTATTATTTTTCATTAATAATATGTTTCTCTTGTTTACTTCACAGTTTTGTTTTTTCTCTTGTTTACTTCACAGTTTATTCATGCATGACATGATTTTTTTTTTTTTTTTTTTTTTTTACATTTACTCGTATATGTCATATGACATATTATATTATGTAATGATGACAGTAAAAATATATATTATTTTACTTTTAGTAGTAATTCCAAAATAATATGTCAAAATAAGTCGATATTAAGATATTTGGTTCTATTGTTTCAAAAAAAAAAAAAAAAAGATATTTGGTTCAATAAACCAATTGAATCGAGTCCAAAATAGTATATTTAAAATTTTGATTTTACTTATAATGGCGCGGTTTGCATGCATAAAAACTATCAATAGCAGTTCCTCAAAAAAAAAAAAAAAAAAAAACTATCAATAGCAAAACAATTTGAATTAATAACCATATATTAAAATTTTAAAAGAAAAAAAAAATTAATGCATAACAACCAAATAGTTGTGTTAGAATTGACTTAAACAAAAGTCTCCAATCCACTCTTGTGGAACATGCCAACTTTTCTTGTCTTTTTATAGGAAAGCTACCTAGTTTATTGACTAAAAATAATTAATTAGATTGCAATGCTTCACTAGTTTTACAGAAGTATTACACTCACAACAAATCAGAGAAGATAAATTGTTATTAATTTTAATTTAAATTTACAACTTAAATGACATTTTTATCCACTCATAACAACCAATAACAACCTGTCACTTAAAATTTGTTGTGAAAGTTTGTTAGGTATGCGATAAACATATGGATAATAATTGTTGTATTAGAATTTAGTTAGTTAGTTAGTTACCATTTCAAGCATGTTAATCACATTTTACACATGTTGGAATTATTAATACACATGTGGAATAATAGAACCAATAGAATAAGGTCATGATGAGATTAGAGTTAGTCTTCTACAAATACATGATTGTAATTCAACATTGGATCATTGAATAATAAACCAATTGCTTAGTGCATTAGAGCTAGTCTCTTTTTTTTCTTTATGAAGGGTGACTACATCGAATTAAGTCAATTCTCCTATAATTCATACTTGTCCCCATTAAGACCATCGGGTTCCTAACAAGTGATATTAGAGCTGTCAATCTTGAAACGAGCGATTGTGACTAAAGAAAACTTTTGAAAGAAATACAACAAATGGTGAACAATGTTTCAGAAAATGTCAAGGCTATTTCAGAAAAGCTCAAGGTCTTAGCTAAATCTAAAAAGGCTATGATAAAAGACCTTTCAAGATTGCAAGAGGATCTTGAGAACATGACGGAAGAGGAGTTACAATCTCTTAATTCGATGGAACTCGAAGAACAAATCAAGTTCTAAGAATCTATTGCTGTTGTTGCAAGTCGGGACATTGATTTCCTGTCAAAGTGAATGATGATATACATGTAAATGTTGCCCTTGAAGTTCAGTCCAAAGAAGGGACATGTTAGGGTCACCAGCGGCTAATATTGGTGATGAGCGAAGGTTAGTGCGGCTGGTCAAATTTGAGAAAGGAGTAGATTTGTCATAGATGAGGATTGATTGTATGTGGCATTACCTATTTTTTAATTTGTAAAATGCTGATGTGGCATACTAACATTAGAGGGGGTAATAAACAAGGGTTTTACACCATATTCTTGTCAAATTCAGACTCGTTTAGTTTATAATTCTAATTATGCATACTTAAAAACTACACTAAATTTTGTGTTAAAAAAAACTACACTAAATTTTCCTGATAAAAAATAGGAAATTTGATTAAATTAATTGATTTAAATGGGAAGAAATTAATGTATTGCTAAAATTTTATTATGATTATGACACAAACTTTAATTTTACTAACAGTTTCATTATCATATAATTAGGAAATGTTTATAATGCTAGTGTTTTGAAATTGTACATATATAGATATAATAAGAAATTACTACCGCACATCTTTGGTGCGGTGGTCACTCTGCAAGTATAAATGCTTATGGGGTGTGGGAGATAAGGGCCTTGGTTCAAGTTTCCAGGAGGGAGCTTTACATATACACTTAGATTAGGCTAGAGTATAAATTCTATCTTATATAAAAAAAAATTAACATTCTCAACAAAAAAAAATTATTGTTTGATGGTAAACACGACAAAAATGCTTACCAAATTTAATTATGTATTTTTTTAATTGTGACTTTGGTTTTCTTTTTCTTTTTCTTTTTTCATTCTTTTGGTCAAATTTCAAAATCTACGCTTTAAGTTTCACTACTTTTCATTTCAGTACTCTAATTTTCTATTTTTTCATTTCAGTTCTCTAAGTTTCAAAACTCCTCAATTCAATCCTCCATTTACTTGTTATCTAGTATTGCCATTAAATCCCCCAAACCACGCCGTTTAGTACTTAATTTAATATTTAATATTTGTTTTATTATTTATTTCTTAATTTATAAAAAACGTTAATTAAAATAAAAACAAATGCCTATACAGCATCATACTCGTCCCCTTCCCTTGTAAAATCCAAAAAAGAACCCACCGCAAAATCCTTATCCTAGCTTGAAATCTGAGAGATTGAGAGGGAGAAGGAGATTCGGATAGAGAGGTACGTAGAAGGAGATTGAGAGCAAGAGAGCTGAGAGGGAGAGACCAATCGAGAGAGAGAAACAGTGAGATTGGACATCTATTTTATATGTGGAAAATTATTAGTTTACATTGTGGTTGTACTAAAAACAATATAAAATTTAAATTATAGACTAAACAAATGAGTACAAAGTTGTACACTTTTAGGCAAACATGTACAAAATTGTAAACTTTTTGCAAATGTGTACAGATTGATATTGGTAGTTCAATTAAACTAGTAATTATCCTTTATGTATATGGTTGTTATAATGTCGGTTTGCATGCATATAAACCAACAATAGCAAAACAATGTTCAGATTAATAACCATGTATAGAAAAAACCAAATAGTTGTGTGTTAGAAATGACTTAACGTAAGTGTCCAGTCCACTTTTGTGAAACATGCCAACTTTTCAACTTCTGACATGGGCGAAATTTATAGGAAAGATTCCTAGCATACTGAGGAAAAAAAAAATTAGAAAGATAGCTGTAAGAACAATGGGCCAGTAGGAGCAACAGGCCAATAGGAGTGATGGGCCTGGAACTTTTTATCCATTTACACAGTGTATCTAAAGCCCAAGCCGAGGACTATGGCTAGTCTGAAGACGGTTCAACTTAACTTAGAGGATCCGCACTGAAGGTTGAAGAGGTTGAATGTGAACTTAGCAACCCCGGAAGTTTCGCCGAGGATGAATACCACCTCGGATAATTAAAGCCAGGATAAGACTTGGAGTTCTGCTGTTTAGGAAAACACCCCAGAAGATTCCACTGGACTGAGCGACTGTTGTGGAAGCTTATATCAAGAAAAGATCCCAAAATATCAAGAAAGAAGGTTGTCACCCCCACATTGAATGCTCTGCAACTAACCCTCTGGCCGCATTTATGTGAAACTGATATCTGAATAGTGATTCCCAGCCTCCCATCAACAGCACAAGGACTTTTGGAAAAAAGGGGATGGGACAAGTATCTACACGAATCACTAAATCTACACGTGGAAGGCTCAGAGAAGGGGTAGAAGGTGTATAAAAGGAAGGAGGGACCTAAAAAATGGAGGATCGAAGAAGAGATAAAGAAAAACACTGTAGACACAAAAAACTAGACTTGTATCTTAACTCAGAGTAACATTCGTATAAAACTGACCTCCTCGGACATATGCGAGGATAACTTCCTGAAGTTAGACTCCTTATTTCTTCCTTCTTGTGATCCAAGCCTATCTTACTAATTGTTCACTCTAAGCTAGCCCAGCTTTCTTTACTCACTCTCTACAAGTTTATTGTTTTTGGGCCTTTTGGGCTGATCCATTACATAGTGGTGTAGAGGTTCAAATCTATGTCCTTACAATAGCCATGCTGCATTAGTTGTTTGTACTGTTGAAAAGTTTACTAGTTATGCAAACTGTTAACTAGTTAACTAGTAAGAAAAGATTTTTACTAGCTATGCAAACTGTTGAACAAGCTGACCAACTGCCCCAGCATACCTCATAAAAAAAAAACGCCATAAGAAGTTAAACCAGACCTATGTACATAATGAAAAAGTTAAATAAGCTATTTTTTATTAGTGATTATAAAACTTCATGGTATACACTGATACACACATGGGGTTCATATTGGAATTGGGATCCGAAGGAAACGTTACTCCATTTGCAAGTGTTACTCCAGATATCAAGGAGATATGTCAAGGTGAGAATAAATATAGTATTTCCAACTAAATGAGTTTGTGTAAAAAGATTATGAATTTCATTGACTCCAACAACATAACACTTCTTAAGGAAATAAAATTGTTGTTACCAACAAAACCCAATAGAAGTAACATTTGCAGTAAATAATCCTCCTAGACCTATAGTTTTTGGACTATGAAGTTGCATACAAGGTCATTCATTCACGAGCAACTACCACTACCTGCTTTCCAACATTGCGGCCGGTGAAGAGCCCTACCAGCGCTGCTGGGGCACTCTCCAGACCTTCAGCTACATCTTCCACATATGTAATCTTCCCTTCTTTGATGTAAGGCAGAACCAACTCCAGGAACTTTGGATAGAGGTGGTAGTATTCATAAACCATGAATCCTTCTATCCGGACCTGTTTCCAAACCAGAGTCATTAAATTGTGCACAACTTCAGGGTGCTCAAGGTTGTACTGTGAAATCATCCCACATACAACAATGCGGCCATCGGCCCTCATGTTGAGTATCACTGCATCAAGCATCTTTCCCCCAACATTCTCAAAATAAATATCAATGCCTTCCGGAAAGTACCTGCAAGAAAAACACCTCAATCCTCTAGATTTGAGCACCATGAATGCCAATTAAAGATCAGTCACTCTTGGTTCCCCAAGCACATATATTAAAACTTAAAACAATAAGGAAAAAAAACATTTTTCGCAAATGCTGATATGATTTATTGTGATTGGTGTATGATAAAAGTGATTTTAACAGTGAACCCATCACCCATGTAAAAGTGATGTTGTTCCAATCACAGTAGGCCATATTAGCAATTGAGAGAAAAGTTGGGTAAACATTGGACTTAGATTAAAGTGATGTGACTCAAATCGCAACAAGTCATGTCAACCGTTGTCAAAAATGTTGTTTCCTTACAATTACACTCCTCTCATTATAATTGAAGCATTTTTTTTTTCTCTTTTTATTTTTTCCTTTTTTTATTAGTAAGTTGCACACACACTTAGTGGGTTTAGAACTCACAACCTCACTATCAATCTCATTATTAAGGGAGAACGAAATGCCAATTGAGTAATAGCTCATTGTCATTTTTTTTTTTTAACTTTCTTTAAAGTAGAATAAGCACAAAGTTGTTATTCGTGTACCAACAATAAGTGTAATCAAACCCATCTTACAGATTTGAAAAGTACCCTGTTGTAAATGGGCTGCCTTGTCTGACAATGAAAGTCAAACTAATCCCTCAGGTAAACCATGTTTCTTGAATTTGAATATCATATATAAGGGAATGTCTTTAGTATTGAGATAATTGTCAATAACAGCTTACTTCAGTAGAAACTAGAAACCATAGATTCTTAGTCAAGTCTCATGTGATAGTTACATATATTCATTACAGCATAAATTACTACTAACCTTTTTAAAGCTGCATGTAAGTCAGGCTCTTCTTTGTTGTTGAAGGCCTCGTTGAAACCAAACTTGTTCTTCAGCAAATCAACCTTATATTGCAGAAATGATAGAGGAAAGCAACAAAAGGAGACAGAAAAAAAATGCTGGTTAATGAGGTTGCACACAGGTCAAGTAAACCAACCCCTAAATAAGAGTAAAAAATTGTCTGTGTATGACAATCAACCATGACCAGTGGTCCAGTGGAAACAAATACAATGTCACTTTTGAAAAAAGTCAAAAACCTTGAACCAAACAGAGCCACTCCCATAAACTTAAACATAAGTGACATTCGCATTAATTAAATATGTGTTCAGACATGTGACGGAATATGTTTGTATGCATAAGACACAAAAAGAATTATTTTTGATAATGATGACTATTAAAAACCTTTTATTAAAATAAAAAATTCAATAACAAGAATGCATGACACCAGAGGTCAGGCTATAGTGTGATGGTAGATGCCTTCCATCCAAAGCAACAGATAGTGGGTACAGGTCCATAAATCAGTCTCTCCAAAACAAGGAAGTTTGGTTACCTAGTAAGGTTGCACATGAATCACCTCTCCCAAACTCCACACAACACCATCACAGCTCTATGCTTTTGTAATCTTGGAATGAGTGTTGGAAATGAGTAGGCACCATTGTTGTGTCTCCTAGTGTGAGAAATAGAAAAATTATATGCTCTAGCCATTGAGAGAATGAGTGTTCTTTATCTAGGAGTTCCAGATGCAGGGTATCACCCATAGAACAACTTTTGACTGATTACAGATGAGTTGAATGAGACAATTAACTAAAGCGTAAAGACAAAAGTAGGTACTATTCTAAGTAATTGACACATTGAACCCTCATGATAAGTAGACTCACCTTTTCTTTGCTTCCAGCACTTCCAACGACATAGCAGCCCAATAGCTTGGCGAACTGTCCTACAAGTTGACCAACTGCCCCAGAAGCTGCTGAAATGAGGACATGTTCTCCTTTCTTAGGAAAGCAAATCTCATAAAAACCAGCATAAGCAGTCATACCGGGCATACCTACATATAATAAATATGTTAGATGAGCATTGATTACAAAGGAAAACATAGCACAATAAAATGACTAGCAAAATTACTTGCTCAATTGCTATATGTGCCCAATAATGGTTTTAATTACTATGTGATAGCCACAATCTCCCCCTCTCCCCCCCCCCCCCCCCCCCCCCCCCCCCCCGAAAAAGAAAACCCTCCAGCCTGGTAAGTCAATGATGCCAGAATCACCAAATGCTTCAATGGTAAATAAGTTCTCTTTTGGACACACAACTAACACTATCAAATTTTAAAAAGAAAGAGGCCTGAATAAATTCATATTCTACTTCACTAGAGAGAGAGAAGTCAACTTAACAAAGAGCTGCGACAGCTACTGGAGCAGGCTCTTTCAATATATTGAGGTGCGTGAGACTACAAAATTAACATCCATGATCATGATTACAACATTAATAAATTAGCATCCTAGATCATGATTACAACATTACAAAATTAGCAATTATTTAATGATTTGAGATCATAGTGACTACAAAATTAACGTCCATGATCATGATTACAACATTACTATTTGAAAATTTTATGCTACTCATATACTATTTCCCATGGGTTACAGCCCCTACATATTTCAATGGAATTCAAATTCAGAAAATCACAGCTATTCCTGTAGGTCAAATATCACCATACATGGCGCGGAGGTTTGAAACTGCACTTTAAAATATACTTTTTAAAACCTCACTTTAGATACGATTGTTTTTTTAACAGCACATTTTGAAAAAGCTGAAAAGTAAACCATACCAAATGAGAACATATAACACTGAAAATTTGCTTAATAATCTTAATGGGTTTCCTTAGTCTTGTATATGACATCACTCAAGTACATAAAAAGAGGATGATAATTTTCATCTATTTTGTCTGTTTTTATTGCAGCCAAACATCCATTTAAAACAAATTTGAAGTGGGAGCCCAAAAGCATAGTAAGAAAATAAATAAATAAGAAGGGGTAGGGGTGAGCCTACCAAGAAGTCCAGTATAGTAGGAGAGAGGAACATCAGTATGATGAATTTTAAACAGAGTCTGTGTTGCTGTAATGAGACTATATTCTTCCCATCCAGTCATTCCCCAAATCAAGTCACCTTTCTTGAAGTCTGGATGCCCAGAATCCAAAACTTTAGCTACTCCATATCCAAAACTTAAGCTCAAATCCCGCCCACACCAAACCAATTGGTGTCTTGGCCTTTTCATAGAGAGCAAATTTTAGAATTTGACAACCAATTGCAACTAATGATTACAAATCAATATTTTTTTTTTAATATAAACAATTTAAGAACATAGAAATTCATAACATATGAGTATTTTAATATTATATATATGAATTTGACCAACAAATCATGGGATTCAGACTTTTCAGCACAAAATTAGCCCAATAAATTGCAACTTTCATGAACGAGGGGAAACAATAAAATAATATAAACAAGAAAAATTGCATCTCGACTGAAGTGAACTCCATCCCATGCAGCAATTAAAAACACAATTACCCCCATTAGCTCTTTTTTTATTATAATACAAATAAGTAAACTTTTATTGAAACAACAAACAGTATATACCCCCATTTACTCACAAATTTCTAATTGGTTTTGCTTTTTTCAAATACAAACAGAAGGAAGAATCTCAATTCTCACTCATCGAATAGTTTTTACAAAACCCAAAATTCCATTTTCAATTCCACGCAAAACAAGTAGAAAATAACACCAAGAATTCCAACACAGACAAACCATTTTCACCCAAGAACAAACAGAGAGAGAATAATACTAACAATTCCTTTGCAACCATCGATTCAAGCATATAACTCCAAAAAGTAGCAAAAAAATTATGCAATACTAAAAAATACAAATACCCATTAACTCATAAATTTCAGAGAATAAAAATATATATATATATATATATATATACATATATATATATATATATTGTGGGACAACTTACCGAACCAGGTTTGAAGGGTTCGATGTAAGTCTCATTCCCAGGAATGGGCTGTTTCATACGACCACGCATGCAGGGATCGCAAGACAAGTACAGATTCTTCACAAGAACAGCATTGGAACCTTCTGGAACCTTCAGCTTTATGGTACCAGAAGCGTTCAAGTACATGTCTGATTCTTTAGGAAAACCAGACACATAGTCCTTCAAGATCACTTGCTTGTTGCTCACTTCCTCAACACCACCACCACTCGCCATTGCCACAAACCTTAGCTTCTCTCTCTCTCTCTCTCTGTGGAACTGTTTAGAGCAATGAACGTGTAAGTTAGTATGTACAGTAACAAAGTTTAGAACAAAACGTTTTTTGACTCAAAAGTCATTTTTATTCTCTTCAGTTTCATTCTGGTACGATGATTATGGCCCATATGCAAATGTCAAATTTTTTTTTTTGTCCTAAATTGTTTTTGTTTTTTTTTTTTTGTTTTTGTTTTTTTTTTTATGGTCCCCTTGAGCACTTGTAGCAGTTGAGTTAAATAGCTATATAGCTATTTTAATTCTACCAAAATACAAAAATCAATCATACTGCAGTGGAGCTAAAAACAATTTTTTTACCTTCATTGCTACAATGCACAGCTATTTATGGTTGTGCACTATAGCTGAAAGTTAAAAATAAAAAATAAAAAAATTATTCCCAATTCCATATTAAAATAATTATAGTATACGCTTGGTTCATTTTTTTTACATTCTTTTATTCTCATCTCTCTCAGTGTCACTTCATCATCTAAAGCTCTTATCTCTCAAAACTCTCTCAAGCTCACTCTCTCAAACTCTCACCTCTCTGTTTCACCGCCACCGACCAGACTCATCCTCAACGTCGTTGCCACCGAAGCTCGACGTCACTGACCCACCAGCCGTCCCAAGCCGTCAATCAGCCTCAGACCCACTTCTCTTTCGCCGATCCACTTCAGGTCAGTTGTTTCTGTCTTCTTCATGTGGATGCTTGGGATTTTTTATTTGGGTATAACATCAAAGAATGGGTATAATATCAAAGAATGTGGGATTTTTGATTTGGGTATAACATCAAAGAATGTGGTCAATGATTTCTTTTTCTTGTACTTTCAGTTTATTATTTTAGATGCAATAATTTTTTTGTTGTTTTTGCTCAATGAAAAGTTATGTCATTACTTTTAAGGGAAACGTTAATCAATACTCTAAGGTATTGATATAGGAACTATTTTTAAAAACATTTTATCGGGAGAATGATAAAATAATAAATTTTATTCATAAATTTTTATATTTTTCATAGAAAGTGTGTTAAAATTTTTCTGTTATGGTTTATTAATAATTGCCTTAAAAGCATCCGTTAATATGACCTTACTTTTAATTAATAATATGTTCACTTTGCAGTTTACTCATGCATGACATGATTTCTTTTTTCTTCATTAAGATTTTTTTAATTTATTTTTCAACATATTATATCATGTAATAATGATATTAAAAACTATATATATATATATATATATTATAATTTTAGCAGTAATTTCAAAACAATATGCCAGAATAAGTTAATATCAAAATATTTGGTTTACATATACAAATCGAATCAGGTCCAAAATAGTATATTTAAAAAATTGATTTTTACTGACAATGGCGTTTTGCATGCATACAAACTATCAATAGCAAACAATGTCAAATTAATAACAATATATAATAAAATAAATCTAACAAAAATTAATGCATAACAACTAGTTGTGTGTTAAAAATGACCTAAACAAAAGTCTCCAATCCACATCAACTCTTGTGGAACATGCCAACTTTTCTTGTTATTTTGTTCTTTTTATTTTTGGCCTCGATATGGGCGAATTTTTTTAGGAAAGATTCCTAGTTTATTGACTATAAAAAATTAATTATATTGCAATGCTTCACTAGTTTTATATGTAGACATGCAGGAAAGATTCCTAGTATTTTTGTTAACTTCCCAACAAGCTGACCAAATGAACAGACCAGGCATACCTGCACTATACAAAGTGAAAGAGAAATCATACTTAAAAAAACATATTCAAAATACTTAAATGGTAAGTTATTATTGATTGTTATGAATAGGCAAAACAACAATTTAAGCTGTAAATTTCAATTAAAATCAATAACAAATTAGCACCTATAATTTATTGTGAAAATATTATAGACATAATAATTCTCTAATAAAAAAAGGGTAAATAAATGTTTGGATAAGTGAATGGCATATTTTAAAAAGTGAATATAAATCTTCCAGTCATATATTTTATGATTTACTTTTTCTTAGAAAATTGTGTTTTATTTTCTATTTTATCAATTACAACTTATGTATTTATTTGACTTTTCTTTAAAAAAACCAATTTTTAATATAAAAAAAAATATAAATTTGGCATGTTATAATTGTTAGTAAAGTATAAAGTAAAATATAAAAAATGAAATACAAAAATTGAGGTAGAGGATTTGTATTTGTATTGATATTAGGCCTCCGTTTGGGAAGCGCATTTTTCAATGGAAGCGTTTTTTCTTGTGGGTCTCGTGCACTGTTCACGGGACCCACAAGTACTGACGAGGGTAAAATCTATTAGGGTGATAGACCTGAGTTTGATTGACTGATATTAATGTTTGTGGTGGACGAATCCATAGAGAACGAGAACTTAGTGGACAGGTACACGTGTCATCAATGGAAGTAACTTGCGTTACACGCATTGCGAGGATATGTAGAATCTCAATGGGAATAGAATCTAGATATAAAAGGGATTCCGCAATGTTCGCCCAATCAATGACAAGTTTTATATGGAAAAGACTTATTACTCAAGGAAAGAAGATCGGTTCTACACTACTATAAAAACCCCAAGGGCTCTCACAGAAAAGGTACGCATACTATTCCCCAACTCTAGCACTCTAGGGTTGTGAGCATCTACTAACTTAACCTTCGGAGGGTCCTTGGCCGGTACCACACCGGTACCCTTTCAAGGTTTTTCTTGTTTTGTATGTTGCAGGTTGCATCGAGCGCGAGGAGAAAACTTTGCAGCTTACTGACAATATTTTGAGCATCATCAGTTGGCGCCGTCTGTGAGAACTCATTACTTTGTGCTTTCTGGACAAAAAGTTGCATGGTACTCACACGCTAGATGGCGACAATGACGAACGATCAAGGGGAGACACACACGACAGCTCTTGAAAGGCAAGTTCAAACCCTCGTAGTGGCGGTAGAACGCCTCATGAAGCGTAACAACGACCTAGAAGAGCAATTGCGCCAAAAAGACGCAACACTCAATACTCAAGAGGAAGAGCAGGAGGCCAGTAGCGCCGAAAGAACCAACCACGGGCCAGAGGGAAGCAACGTCCATAGCAGGCCAGAACGGCAGGATACGAATCTACCCTCGACTGCAGAATAGGTCCCTTCTAGTGTAGTGGCGGAGATGCAGATGATGAAGGAGCGTATGGATTTTATGATGAACACTTTTAAAGGATGGGTATCCAGCAACCTAGACGACCTGGTTCATCGAACCGATTCACCATTCACGGTGTCCGTCAATTTGTACCATCTCTTCCAGAAGTTTCGCATGCCTCAGATTGAAAGCTATGACAAATCCAAGAACCCGTTAGATCATCTGGAGACCTTCAAGACGCTGATGCATCTGCAAGGAGTCGCAGACGAAATTATGTGTAGGGCCTTCCTTACGACATTGAGAGGCTCTGCAAGGGTCTGGTTTAGCAGATTGACGCCAGGCTCTATTAATACATTTAAGGAGCTAAGTGCACAATTCGCTTCACACTTTATTGGAGGACATAGGAACAAGAAGTCCACCGCATGCCTAATGAACATTAGACAATGGGAGGACGAAACGCTAAGATCATACATTACCCGTTTTAACAAGGAAGCATTTTCAATAGATGAAGCGGACGACAAAATACTGGTAGCCGCATTTACGAATAGACTACGGAAGGGTAAATTCCTATTTTTCCTGCATAAGAATGACCCAAAAACCATGTCCGATGTACTATACAGAGCAACCAAGTACATGAACGCGGAAGATGCATTCTCGGCCCGAGAAAAAAGCCCCCCAGAAAGAGAGAAAGGCAGGACAACTTATATCAAGACAGGGGACAGAAGACCGCAAGAACAGGAGAAAAAAGGGAAGAAAGGCACTCTAAACCTCCAGCGGGGAAGTTTACACACTTCACTCCACTTACAGCCTTGATAGGCCAAGTCCTAATGCAGATTAAAGACGAGGGGGCCCTCACTTTTCCAGGAAAGCTGAAGGGAGATCCCAATAAGAGGCCTCGAGACAAATACTGCCGCTTTCACAAAGACCACGGCCATGACACGACGAACTGTTATAACTTGAAGCAACAGATAGAAACACTCATAAGGCAAGGAAAACTACAGAGGTTCGTTAGCAGGGAGAAAACGGACCCGCCGTAAGAACAGATTTCACGATGAGAAAACGAGCATTCGAGGCCGCCCATAGGCACAGTGACATCTGGCTCGTCAAAGAAGGCTCGAAAGACGTACCTTAGGACGGTTCAGAACGTCCAGGAAACAAGCTTCACTCCCAGGAAAGAACAGGACGAAACACCTATCATTGGGTTTTTAGAGAACAACGCTCGACGTCTTCACCACCCACATAACGACGCACTTGTCGTTAGCATACAGGTGGGAGATTACAACACACACCGGGTTCTGATCGACAACGGAAGCTCCGCTGATATTCTTTACTACCTAGCTTTCCAGCAGATGATGATTGGTAAAGAGCAGTTGATTCCAACAAATGCTCCCCTTGTTGGGTTCGGGGGAGCCAAGGTATATCCCCTCGGCGCGATTACTTTGCCCGTCACAATTGGTGATTACCCCCGACAGACTACAAAAGATGTCACTTTTATCGTGGTCAATTGCTTGTCTGCGTACAATGCCATAATTGGACGTCCCACTCTTAATTCATGGAAGGCCGTAACTTCGATCTACCATTTAATGCTCAAATTCCCCACTGAGTACGGAATAGGAGAACTATGTGGGGACCAGGTCGCCGCGCGAGAATGTTATGTAACGATGATGGAAATGGATGACCAGATGCAGACCATGAGCATTGAAGAACAGCAGACGGTGGCCGAACTTGTTGAGAAGCTTAGGGAAATACACTTGGACGACTCAATTCCAGAGCGAACAACCCGAATTGGCACCCTCACTAGCCCAACGATCCTGCAAGCACTAGAAGTGTTTCTTAAGGCAAACTGGGACGTTTTTGCATGGAGTCATGAAGACATGCCAGGGATGGATCCCTCCGTCATGGTCCATAGATTGAATGTGTCTCCCACCTTTCCATCGGTTCGTCAGAAAAAGCGTGTTTTCGCGCGAGAAAGAGACCAAGCTATAGCAGAAGAAGTCCACAAGTTGCAGGAAGCGAACTTCATCAAAGAGGTCTACTACCCCGATTGGCTGTCAAACGTCGTGATGGTTAGAAAGGCCAACGGGAAATGGAGGATGTGTGTAGACTTCACGGACTTAAATAAAGCCTGTCCAAAAGACAGTTACCCTCTCCGAAGAATCGATACTCTAGTTGATTCGACTACGCAACATCAGTTGTTGAGTTTCATGGATGCCTTCTCCGGGTACAACCAGATTAAGATGGACGAGGCAGATCAGGAAAAGACCTCGTTCATAACAAGCCAAGGCCTCTTTTATTACAGAGTGATGCCGTTTGGCCTCAAGAATTCCAGAGCGACTTACTAGAGACTCATGAATAAAATGTTCGCGAAACAGATTGGAAGGAACGTCCAGGTGTATGTAGACGATATGCTGGTCAAAAGCCGAAAGGAAGGAGATCACTTGGACGACCTCAAAGAAACTTTCGACACCCTTCGATCGTACAACATGAAGCTTAATCCAAGCAAATGCGCGTTTGGGGTGACAGCTGGAAAGTTCTTAGGATTCATGGTGTCACAAAAGGGATTGAAGTCAACCCAGATAAGATCTGCGCGGTATTAGAGATGACGCCCCCTAAGAATGTGAAAGAAATATAGAGCCTCAACGGTAAGGTCGCTGCGTTGAATAGATTCGTATCAAGAGTGACGGATAAATGCCTACCATTTTTCCGAACGTTGAAGAAATCCTTTGAGTGGATGGAAGAATGCCAGTAGGCATTCGAAGAACTTAAAACCTATCTTTCTGCCCATCCGCTGCTGAGCCCAACCAAAGAAGGAGAAGAGTTGTTCTTATACTTAGCCATATCACCAGCAGCGGTTAGCGCGACCTTGATCCGGAAGGAAGATAAAATTCAAAATCCTGTGTACTTTACTAGCCGCGCATTTCGTGGAGCAGAAGAAAGATATCCGCCGATCGAAAAGCTCGCCTTTGCCTTGATCACGGCTGCTCGAAGACTCAAACCCTACCTCTAGGCTCACACGATAATCGTCCTAACAGACAAACCATTAAGATGAGCCTTGAGCAACCCTAAAGCCGCCGGAAGAATGGCGCTATGGGAAATTGAGTTAAGCAAGTTTGATATACAGTACCGCCCGCGTACGGCCATGAAGGGACAAGTAGTCGCCGATTTCATTGCAGAGTTTACAAGTCTAGAGGACTAGGGGGCGGAAGAGCATCCTCCATGGAATGTTTATACTGACGGCTCGTCTAATAAGCAAGCAGGTGGAGCAGGCATCGTACTTCGATCTTCGGAAGGCGACGAAGTGGAATGCATGGTTCGCCTAAACTTTCCTACGACGAATAATGAAGCGGAGTATGAAGCTTTGATTGCAAGATTGGATCTCGTAAAAGCAGCTGGTGCCACCAATGCTGTTGTCCACTGTGATTCACAGATAGTCACCAATCAGGTGATTGACGAGTACAACTGCAAGAGCACAAGGATGAGGATGTACCTGGACCAGGCGAAAAGGAAGATGAACGACTTACAAGCACAGATTATGCAATTCCAAGGAAGGAGAACGAGCAGGCCAATCGGCTAGCGAAGGCCGCATCAGCTAAACATATGACCATCCATGATAAGGTACTCTCCTTTGTTCAACTTTCACCTGTAATTGATAACATAGACGTGTAGGAGATAAGTTCTGGAAGTAATTGGACCACTCCAATAGTCGCCTACCTGAAGGAAGGCATGCTACCTGACGCCAAAGAAACTGCGAGGAAGCTAAAGGCCCAAGTTGCGCGTTTCATACTGATCAACGGTGTCTTATACAAGAGAGGGTTTTCACGCCCATACTTAAGATGCTTGAGTCCCGAGGAAGTGGATTACGTAATGAGAGAAGTACATGAAGGGGTCTGCAGGAACCATTCAGGGTCACGGTTGTTAGTTCACAAGCTCATCCGAGCAGGATACTACTGGCCTACCATGCAAAAGAACGCCCAGGTATACGTCAGAGCTTGTGACAAATGTCAGAGATTTGGCAATTCCATAAGACAACCGACGGAGGAACTAACTCCAATGACGGCCCCATGGCCGTTCGCACAATGGGGTTTAGATATAATGGGCCACTTTCCTACCGTAGCCAAGCAGTTGAAGTTCCTAGTCTTCCGCATCGACTACTTCACCAAATGGGTAGAAGCAGAAGCGCTGGCTACAATCACGGAAACAAATGTGCGCAACTTTGTATGGAGGAATATCATTTGCAGGTTACCAAGAGTTCTGGTCTCGGACAACGGGAAACAATTTGACAATAACTCTTTCAGAAGTTTTTGCTCAGAACTTGGGATCAAAAATCATTATTCACCCTCTGCACACCCTCAAGCCAATGGCCAAGTTGAAGTTACGAACCGATCCTTGCTGAAGATCATCAAAACTCGGCTCAAGGGGGCAAAGGGTATATGGCCAGAAGAACTTCCTAGTGTGTTATGGGCGTACAGGATGACGGCAATAACTCTTATAGGCAAAACACCATTCCGTTTGGCATATGGAAGCGAAGCAGTCATCCCCGCAGAAATCGGACTCACCAGTTATAGGATAAACAGCTACGACGAAGGAAGAAACGACGAGGCTATTCGTCTCCAGCTCAACTTAATAGACGAAGTCAGAGCAACGGCTGAACAAAGGCTTGTTAGATACCAGGATCTCATGGCCAAGCACTACAATTCCAAGATCAAGCCTAGAGACTTCAAGGTCGGGGACCTTGTCTTAAGAAAGGTGATGGGCAAGTAGAAGAGAAAACAGAGAAGGATGCTCCATAATTTATTTTTGTTTCCTAGTTTTCTTAGTTTTTAATTCAACTGTCGTTTAAGGATTATTTGATTTTTGCTACAATACTTTTTAAGCCCAAGAGGCAAAGTTTCTACTTATGCATGAGGAATTTATTCAAATATATGTTTTACTACATTGACAACGACGCCTTTGCAATGAACGGAACTAGGAGTGACATTCACAAACTACAAAGTCCTTAAGAGGACGGCTACATCCCAAGAGGATGTAAAAATCTAAAGTCCTTAAGAGGACGGATACATCCCAAGATGATGTAAAAATCTAAAGTCCTTAAGAGGACAGATGAATCCCAGGAGGATTTAAAAATCAAAGTCCTTAAAAGGACAAATACATCCTAAAAGGACGTATAAATAGAAGTCCTTAATAGGACGGATACATCTCATTAGGGTATAAAAATCAAAGTCCTTAAGAGGACGAATACATCCCACAGGGTTATAAACATTAAAAAGGCCCCAAGAAAAACAGATGCTGCAATTAAAATTCAAAAATATTATCAAGTACCTACAAGGACGAATTTTAAGAATGCATAACAGAAAGAACGGGCTGAAATTCCATCTAAAAATACATATAAGGACGAGTTTAGAATAAAGCAATCAAAGTACATAAATGAAAATGCCTTCAAAGGCAAATTGTTCATGACGGTACAAGAATTAAACTTTCTACAAAAATAAAGACTAAAGCTACTGGATGGGGGAATCAATAATTTTCGCTTCAGCATTAATATCTTTTGCCTGAACCTGGACGGTTGTCCCAGCTTCATCATCACGATTCCCGTCACCCTTAGCATCTCGATCTTCAGCAAATAAATGTTCAGTGCTGTCGGAGGCAACCGGGAGGATGGATGTTTAAGCCTGAGCTTCGTCGATGCTTACATGGGAAAGGTCCAGCTCTGGGTAAGAAGCCTTCACCTGACGGATAGCGTCGTCAAATTCGTCAGTGAAGGTGCCGCCCAACTCCGTCAAGTATATCTCGGAGTCGCAATACTCCTTAACAGCATCCTCTTTGGCCTGACGGAGTTGGTCCTTGACGGATATAATCTCCTTCTCTTTATGCCAAGGAATTTTTGCAGCACCTCCGTCCGCTTCTCCAATTCACCCCTTTCTTGCTCTGACATGGCTAGCTTCTTTTCTATAACTACCTTCTAGGCTTGGAATTGAGCTAGCTCGTCCTCCCTCTCTGCTGCTTTAGCCCGTACACGGCCCAAAGCCGTCTCATTATGAACACAACGGTTCATGAGCCCTTTCATCATGACCACAGCCTGAAATAGGAAAAAGTTAAGTAAAACATGAAGGTAAAAAAAAAAAATTAAAAAAAAAAACGACAGATAATGTATTTACCTAGGCGAGGTTGAAGAGACCCGTCTCACCCATCGCCTCCGTCGCATGATCCCCCAGGTCTTTATAGTCATCCGACGTTAAGATTGAAGACAGCTTCTCCAAGGCGTACTTGGAATCCTCGCGAAGGAGGACGGGTGGCTTGTTTACAGGAGGGACTTGGCCACCCGTCATCAGGCCTTTCCCTTTGTCATGTTTAACGGGGGCTGTCTTCTTTGCCTCTGCCTCAAGACCCACGACGATTTCAATCGTGACCTTTGCCTTTTTGGCATGACGGTCTGTTTCTTGGCCCGGTTTTCTTTTGATGACGAGCAGCTTGGGGGCGTCGGTTCCACCCGTCTGGCCACCCTTTTTCTTAGCAGCTGCCTGTTGTTTAATAATTGCTCTCCTCTTAGCATCATCTATTTCTGCAAAGGAGGACGGTATATAAGTTAATGAGTTAAAAAAGTAACAAATTGTAAAATTCAAGTGAACGGACTTACGTGCTCGAACTTGTTTCTCGTATCGGATGGCTTCTTCAGACGGTTCGGGTCTGTCACAATGCCAATGAATGGTCTCGAGACTCACCAATTTAGCCCAAGACCTTTCCTCCAATTTAGTTTTTTGGAAAATCTTCTCCAGAAAACTCCACTGCTCGAGTGTAACTTGTGGACAGTCTTGAGCTACAAAAAGTAAACGGTCAGAAATCAACAGCGCATCAAATTTAAATCTAAGAAAAAGAACGGGTGCATACCAAACGGGGGAAGTACACCCCACGTTGTGTCAACCAGCATGAACTCAGTTTCACCAGGAGGACACATCCACTCACTACCGTCTATAAAGAAATACCTAGACTTCCAAACCCTATTGGAGTCAGGAGTGTCACTCACAAGTCGTAGGAACGGACTCCTCGCGACAAAACTATACATTCCTCTTGACTTTGTTATCTCAACAGGACGGTTGCAGTGGAAGAACTCTTCCACTGTTAGTCTTCTTCTCCCTTTGGACATAACTCCGTAGAGGACTTCGACGCCTAGGAAAACTCTCCATGCGTTTGGGGAAACTTGGTTGACGGACAAACCTAAGTATTGGAGGAGTTGATGGTGAAGTTGACTCAAGGGGAACCTCAACCCAGCCTTGAGAATTTGCTCATAAATCTCGACACCCTTGACACAGTCATAATAACACTTCTCTAATTTATAGGGTAGACGGAGGGTATGTTGACCGGTATCTGGTACTTATTCCTTAGTATTTTGAAGTGAAATTCCTTAATTGAGGACGTAAAGTCATTTACCGTCCATAGTGAAAGCATTATGAACTTCCTCATCCCATCAGAGTCTATGACGGATTGGATTTGTGGTTCGTTTTCCCCTAGGCCGTCATTAAGGTTACTTTCTGTCCTATCACTATTTGAGGAAGAAGAGGTGGTAGATGAACTCTCTTCACTTGAAGTGTCAGGATCTCTTGGACCCGACGGGTGAACTTCATCGTATCCCGCTCCGTCGCGGACAAACGACTGGTTATTGGACGCACTAGACATTTGTCACCTACACGTGACGAAAAACCCTAAGTTTAACTAATCTAAAGGTATTTAACGGTGATAAAAATGAATGAATCAATAGTAAATACTTACCGGTTGCGTTTTCTGTTGGAAAATACAATCGACGGGTGTACGAACGCGACGGATGAACAGGATTGACGGATCAAGCGTTTGTCTAGGTGAACGGGTGCGCTCTGATAATTTGATTTCAGTGAAAAGTGAAAAATAAGGGAGAAAAAGGGAGGCTTATATATGAGGAGTAGCGTGGAAGGCGAAGGGACGCCTCGTTCTTAACACACAATCATTAAATTGACGACACGTGTCCTATATGATTAATTACTTAACATTAATTACCGTATGACAGCATATCGAATCAGGTCTCTCTCATTGAAAAATAAAACCGTCACCCCATTAGTCAGTCTCCTGTGAGGTCACGAACTCATGGGCTGAAGGGGTAGCTGACGAGGGTAAAATCTATTAGGGTGATAGACTTGAGTTTGATTGACTAATATTGATGTTTGTGGTGGACGGATCCATAGAGAACGGGAACTTAGTGGACGAGTACACGTGTCATCAATGGAAGTAACTTGCGTTACACGCATTGCTAAGATATGTAGAATCTCAATGAGAATAGAATCTGGATATAAAAGGGATTCCGCAATGTTCGCCCAATCAATGACAAGTTTTATATGGAAAAGACTTCTTACTCAAGGAAAGAAGGTCGGTTCTACACTACTATAAAAACCCCAAGGGCTCCCACAAAAAAGGTACGCATACTATTCCCTAACTTTGACATTCTAGAGTTGTGAGCATCTACTAACTTAACCTTCGGAGGGTCCTTGGCCGGTACCACACCGGTACCCTTTCAAGGTTTTTCTTGTTTTGTATTTTGCAGGTTGCATCGAACGCGAGGAGAAAACTTTGCAGCTTACTGATAATATTTTGAGCATCATCAAGTACCATACTTAGCAACTTTTTCTTTAAAACTGGGTCTCTTGGCACTATTTACACATTTAAAAATTAATTTGCTATAGTGTTTTCAGTTTTTAATTTTCAGTAATACGAGTTGTCCAAACAGACCCTAAGTGAGCCAATACTAGCAGTTTAAAGAATAGGCCGCACTTACAACTTATTTCTACAATAAGACTCGCCATTAGAATCAATGGTAAATAAGTTTTATCTTCGATAAACAACTTGCCGCTTCAGTCTTAAGAAAATAAAATAAAATAAAGAACTAACCACTTTTTTTTAATTTTTTAATTTTAGAGTGAAGAACTAACCACTTGATAAAATGTATGAAGCGATACTCGGGATAATAAAACTTTGTATACTTGTTTTATAACTATGTAAGACCAAGAATTTTGAAAGCCATCTGGGGTAGGCTAATTCAAATAATTAAATTTTACATGATTATCTCATGATGAAGAGGCAGACTAAGCTAAAAAAAAAAGGGTGTATATTAACAGAGTCACATAGATAATTGTGTTTGAGCAAAAACCGATTTTTCTTAAGCTTGGTCTCTCTTTTAATGTTAACGGTAGATAATTCGAAGCGAATGGTTTGAAGTAAAGTCTTGATTCGAAGTGGAATTTGACTTCGTAGATTAGGGGAGCGAGGGATTTAGAAATGCCTCAATTAGAGGATTTTTTTTTTCTTTTTGGTTTGTCGAACACTCGAAATGCAAGTAACAATGAAAAATGAAAAACATAAAGATTGCAATTACTAAGTGCTAAGATCTATTTATAAGTTATTTCTAATGTCGTTGATTCGAAGTAAACTAATTCAAAGCTAGTCAATTCGGAGACAACTAAAACGGTTCAAAACTTTAACTTGATAATAAAGAATAATTATCACTAAAATGGGTCAAAACTTTCACTTGATAATAAGGAATAATTATCATGAATTAAATATAATAAGTTCAAATATATTACATCTTTATAAAAAAATAAATCAATTGATGGATTCAGTTCAATCCATACCACAAAATATGATAAATATAACCCTTAGGTAATTTTAACCAACCATGACACTTCCAATTTCATTGAAAGTTAAAAACCCTTCTAAATTAAGGTTTTAAATTTTTCAGAAAACGTTTACCAAAAAAAAAAAAAAATCACAAAATTTAGATTAAAAATTTTTAAGTGTTGTTCTTAAGATTTTTCAATCAAATTTTACCATGTGGTGCATTGATCAATACAACCACAAGGTTAAATTTATTGAATTCTCAAAAAAAAAAAAAAGTTAAATTTATTAAGAGAGCTTAAGCAACTGCATCTAAGTAATTGCATTTAAATTTTACTTTTAGAAGTTTACAAAATTAGTAGTAAAGTAAAGGTACTACTTTTATGTGACCACCCAACCCACAGCCTCTTCTTTTGTAGTCCTCTTTCTACCTTCTTGCATCCATTTTGTCTATTTTAGTTCTTTTCTTGTCACATGAAATGTACATTTGATATTATATATTGCAAAATGCAAATACTTGGTGATCTGGGATACATATATGTCTGCAACAAAAATGTATTTATAGCTTAATACAAAAGCAACGTGTGGCAAGAATTCAAATGTACAGTATCAATGCATTGAAGAAACAATGGATCATGTGAGAGGACTTGACAGGATTTTAAATAGATCTTGTAACAATACCATCCTTTTACAAACTTTTGTTTTACAAAAATTTCTACAATGTCTTATTTCCAACTTTCTTTGATTTTTTTTTTTTTTTTGGAAGGAATATAATACTTCTATGACACAAAAACTTTAGAAAAAATTTAATAAAATAATTTGGAGCCCAACCCATGCATCCATTTAACATGCTCTCTACAATCTAAAGCTTTATTATAAATTATATAATAAGATGTCTTTATCTTCAAAAAATTTTAAGGTATAAAAGAAATCTATTGCATTTCCTTCAAAGTCAAAGATGGTGGTGATGAGTCTTAAAAAAGCCATGGTGGTCTGTCACTAAAATGGTTATATGGGTTTTGATTGGAAGAAAGTTTGGTGGTGAAAAAATGGAGGTGAATTTGGTTATGGTTGTCGGCAAACGTGAATTGTGATTGTCTATAAGGACGTGAAAGATGGTGATGGTGGGGGACAAACAAAAACCCAAATTATTACTTTTCTACAAAGCAAGTCTATTTCCTGGCATGCATTTTAGTCTTTCTAACAGTTTCTGACATGACAAACACCAACATAGATTATTACCAACTATTATGCTAAAAAGACATGACCACTCCACTCTAACAAGAACCGTATTATATATGACAATGCACATTAATTAATATTTATACTTTGTGATTTATTATGAACTGTGTTTTACTGTTTGGTTGTGTGATGAACTAGCTGTGTTCCCCCTTCATCAGAAATGAGGGGGGAAAATATCTCTAATAGAAGTTCTTACTTCTTTTTTTTTTTACCAGAAAAGTTCTTACTTCTTAGGATAACTCTAATATTGAATTACTAAAATGTTGATGTTATGATAAAATCTAAACCAAAAATTAAAAAGTCAGTTTATTTTACTATTTAACTTATTTTTACTATTATTCATGGGCTCCCCTGCATTTTTTAGTACTATTCATGGGTTTCATTGTACTATTACAGTTAACTTTTACCTTTTTCTACTGTACTTTTAGTAAAAAGTTTTCAGTTTCAACAAAATAAGCGAATCCCAAACAGACCTTGAGTCTCTAAATTTTAAAGCATTAGTGATTTTAGTTTATGAAGTTTAAAGTGAATGTTTTTAATCGCTTAGAATAATGGCAAAGGGTGAGTGATTTTAGTCTATAAAGTTTAAAGTGATTGCTTTTAGTCAAATTTAAAACTAAAATGTTATCACTCTGCAACACATGTTAGGTACTAAATATGATCATTTTCAATTTGGTAGTTACTAGAGTTTGTTTGGGATCTGCTTATTTTGCTGAAATTGAAAATATTTTATTGAAAGTATTGTAGATAAAAGTAAAAGTTAGCTAAAATAGCACAGTAGGACTAATGAATAGTACCAAAAAGTGCAGTGAGACCCATAAATAGTAACAAAAATAAGCTGAATAAAAAAATAAGTTAGCAAAATTAATCATGCCAAATAGACACTAAAAATATCACTTGCTGGAAATATCACTTTATCTTTGTTAAGAACTTTACTTACTGAAAATATCACTTTATCTTTGTTAAGGACTCAAACCGATCACTCTAAATTGTTAAGAACTAAATGTAACTTTTAATTTGAAGGACTAAAATTGCTAATGGGCTAAAATTTATATATTAGCAGTATATTTTGCACTAAAATCGAATTATATGAATGGATATGATTATAAAAATTCTATGGAGTTTTTAAGATCTTAATCCTCTTCTTTTTTTCCTTCTAATTTTTGGTGCTAGGGGAAAGCTCATTAAACAACAAAAACACAGATCATGAAACATAATTAGCTCAGTTACTGGCAGTCAACTATTATATATATAAACCCCCGTCCCACTTTTTTTTGTCCTATTTGAAAAAACAAACTTTTTAAGAGAATAATATTTATTATCTTGCTTACCTTTTAAAAATGTATAAGTTTTTAAAATTACTCTTAAAAAAATTTATCAAAAAATTGAATTAGTAAATTAATACGAGTATAATACGAATATTAGTAAATTAATGACTTTTATTTTAAAAAACAAGACAATATTTTGAGACATTTTAAAATGAAAGAGAAAGACAAAAAAAAAAAAAAAAAAAAAAAGGGGACGGAGAGATCACCATGTTCAATGAATGCAAGTACGAGGTTGGAGTTTCTCAGCACAATACGGGTAAAGCCAAAAGTCATGGCACATGAAAAAGAAGAAAAAGAAATTTACCATAGAAACCAGTTAATTGAGACCAGAATTTATAAATAAGACACATTGTAATTTTTTAACTTTACAAATTTGTATTTGAAACATAGATAACAAGAAGATGGTTCGTAGTGAACATATATTGCACAACAACATACCAGGTAGAAATAAATGGACCTCAAAATCTACACGTTACAGCAATAACGAAGGGCACCGACAAATAACTCCACACATTATAATTGTGGCCTGAGTATAATATCATCATTGCCAACTCTTATTAATACTTCCCTCTTGGAGAGGATCAATCCAACAATAAAATAGGCTACCTAGTGATCATCATGTGGAGCTCAAGAAGTTGCGGTGTTGGCAGTGGTGACAGGGTTAAATGCAACCTGCTCTGCACAAGAGAGCACTTCACTGGGCCCTGCCTGCTCTCGGCCAACACCGAGAAGGTCAAGGTAATGTAGGTAATGGGAAATGATGGTGTTCATAGGATCGATATCACCTTTGCCACAAGTACGTTCCCCATAAAGGATGTTCATTGTGGCACCAAAACCAGGAACACGCTTAGATAGAGTGTCATTCTTGGTAGGCTTCCAGTTGCCAACAAAAGCATCATGGGCTGAAGGCTGTGACTTCTTGATTGGGGTCATCCACCTCCAAATTGCGGCCTGGAAAGCGATGGTAGCGTTCTGCTCAATGTATTCTGGATGGTTCAACAGGTCTGCTTTAATACCATCGCCAGCTGCACCATAGTTGTAGTTCCTACAGATAACAACACAGATAAAAAAAAACCACCAAAAAAAAGAATCTAAGAATCAAGTATGCAAGAAGTTTAATAATACAAACAGGGGCAAATAAACAAGTTAAGAACTACTAGAGATATGGCGCATCATCTTTGATTTATAAAATGATTCTAAGTGTATGGGTCAGTTATCTAGTGAAGATGCTTATTATAATAACCATCTTAGAACTTATGTACAAGTAGTATATCATCATCATCATCATCAAATTATATTTCATATTTGGCATTTCTTTTTCTTTTTTTTTTGATAGGTAACAAAATTTTTATTGATATCAAAAGTGCAATGTGTTTACGATTGTAAACTCACAGCAATGAAAAGACTACAAACAAATCAAATGGAAAAACTAACAGAAATAATGAAATCAGACCAGTAGATTGGTTGAAGATAGATAGATTTGGTAACAAAACAAAGGTAACACCATGAAATTGAGAAAAAGAAAAGAAACAGTTGGTTCTGCAATATATACAGACCAGTAGATAGGCAAGGCACCACGGCCATAGTATTCAGCTCCAGGAGCACAAGGGTAGGTGTATTTGTAGAAGTCATCACAGTATGACTGGCTGGGACTCATTTCTCTGTTGAAGCAAAGCCCCCAAGCTAACGGTCCTCCAGTTGCCACTCCATAACCACCTGGTTAGAATCCAATTATAATCACCATTTACCATCAACAATTATGTGAACAAACAAAAAGTTTTCAGTAACTAAATAGTAAATACCATTTCCTCCAATCACTGCAAACACACACACAAGCAGGTTATCGCCATTTCATCCAATCCACCCAAAAGACACACTCAATCTTATCAAACACACTGGTAAAAGAACCCCCCCAAAACCCACTCTCTAAAATTTCTATTTATTAAGTAAATTCAAAAGTTCATCAAATTAAGAAAGATACAAACACACACACACACACACACACACACACACACACTATCTCAAAATATCAAATTAAACACCCAGATAATCGAATACCCTCACAACAAGAAGCCTTATCCTCCAAAATCTCAAGGTCACCTATGAATTCTCACAAACTAGCAGTGGTCAACAACATATATTCTTTTCCACCATTCTATTATATCTAAAACCATACTCTTTGTTACCTCCTTAATTGACATGTCCTTTTCCACTACTTCAACTAATTGTATTTGAGGTCTTTCTCTACCTTTTTTTCCCTCAACTTGAATCAACTCACACGGTTAATCTTTCTTGCTTGCACATGAATCACACTCCTTTATACATGACCAAGAATTAATCAAATTCCCTCAAAACCCACTCTGAATTCCAATCTATTAACTAAATACAATTACCACCAATTAACTAAAAAACAGAAACAGAAACACAGTGATAGACAATCAAATCAAACACCCAGCTAAAAGATACACACAATCTCATTCAACTAACATAACAAACACACACACCCAAGTATAAAAATCCACTCAAAACTCACCCTCAAATAAAATTTCTGTTTATCAAGTAAACAAAATCTCTATCCAACTAACAAACTTAAGAAACACACACGCACGTAATCAAATGCCCTTAAAACCCACTCTAAAATTCCAATCTAGTCAACTAAACACATTTTCCTACAACTAATAAAAAAAAACACACACACCCACAAATAGAAACAACCAAATCAAACACCCAACAAACAAAACACAACAAATCTCAAAACCCCATCACACATTTTCCATAAAAAAAATACCACATACAAGAAGTCTGACTCCCAACATGGCCAAGAAAAGCAGCGACCTCCTTCATCTTCTCAGTCTTGTTACCGGTGGTCCCAAACCCAAGTGGCTCGTACTGCGCAGCAGCAAGAATGAACGACTGGAAGTCCCAGAACCCAACGGCATGAGCCACAGGCGAGTTCCTCTTGGAAAACCATTCCTCAAATTGATACACTTGGAAGTAATCAGTGATTGTCTCATTACAGCAAAACTGTGACCACTGATTACACTCCCAACCTTTGGTACACACCTTCTTGCCACGGACCGTCTTCACCTTAGTCACCGTGTCCGGGTCAGACTCCACCGCCACTGCCAGCACCACCAGTGCCAAAATTACCAAAATGCCCTTCGCTTTCATTTTCATTTCTTTGGTGGTGTTTTGGTCAAGGAAGCAAGTTTGAGCTTCTGGGTTTTTCTGGGATGCGTTTTTTTTTGTTATGCTTTGGTTGTGATGCGAAGGAAGAAGTAAGAGGAAGAGTAGAGGGTTGGATCGAAGGTCTTTTTCTTTTGAGAAAGAGTGGGGTCAGAGAGTGGTTAAGTGGGGTGCAAGTTTGAGGAATGGACGGTGGATTGGGAGGGAATGTGTTCGGGGTTTAAGTGGGAACAGGCTGGATTTGTGGGGATGGAATAGAGGCTCTTTCACTGCTGAGATCTCTCACCGACACTCAACAAATGAAGCCAATTCAATTTTGCATGGTCTTTTGGAGTTTTTTTTTTTACTCTGTTCTAAGCCTTTGGGCTGGCTGGGTAAATTAGGCCCAGCAATCCCTACCAGCCTAATGTGCCACTATTTTTTTTATTAAAAAATAATAATAATAATTAAATTATTGCTCTTTATCATTAAATTCAAATACTAATTTTTTTTAATAGTCGGTATTTAAAACCTCATATTTTGTATTCAATAGCAAAAGACTTTATTCAAAATCACAATACATCTCTTAAAAGCTATTAAAAAAAAAAAATTTAGTGTTTATTGATTAAAAAAAAAATCACAATACATCCATATAGACATACTACTACAATGGTGATATTCTTAAATTTTTGGCAAATAGCTCAAAATTTATAACAAAAAATATTTTTATATTCCATAAATGGTGTGGCTGATTGCTTTTGGTGTTTATGGTTTTTTTTTTAATTATTTTAAATGAAGTCGTAAAAAAATAGAAATTTTATGTATGATGTATTGTAAAGTTAGGGGTTTAAAATAGATAAAATAAATTTTTGAATGCTTTTGGCCTTTGTATAAGTTGGGCACATAGTTATATGAATAAAAGTTTTATGTTAGCAAGAGTACCTGTAAACGTGATGGTGGATGATTGCAACTTATTATTTTTGTAAAGTTGTGAAAAACAAAATGTGTTCGTTGCATGACTCTTCAATAATCAATAATATTTTTATTGGTTTATTAGGAAAAAAATTTTATGCCACGTTGGATTCTCAATCCAAATATCATTTTTTATATTTTGGTCTTTTGGGTAGATTTAAAATGTTTCCACCTTATTTAATTGATGGAAGGCCACACCATCCCACCGACAAACAAAACTACAAAAACCAATTCTATACAATATAGTATAGAAAAAATTTAAATAAAAAAAAAATCTATAGTCTATGGAGTCTTGACTCTCTTCTTCACCTTTGGGCTAACTCAAATTAGGCCTAGCAAACCTTCTCAAAATAAATAAATAAATAAATAAAGGCCTAGCAATATTTTTTTTTTTTTTAGAGAGGCCTAGCAATACCTACTAGGCGCATTCTTTTTTTTTTTTTCTTTTTCTTTTTTTACTAGGCGCATTCTTATTAAAATAGAAATACTTCTAATTATTTGGAAGATCTAACATGTTTTTTGACGATGAACCAAAAATTGGACTATCTCTAGTTCGTTTATAGTGTTGTCCAAGACCATAGAAAGTTAACCTAATATAAGAAGGTCGTCCACCATCAGGGGATCATCTATGGGTATAAAGGTCGTCCATCATGGAAGTGCCTGGATGATCTCCCAACACTTAGAAAATTTTCAGAATGGATTTATATTCATAAACTTATAATTTGGACCACGTTCTACTATTTTGAAGTACGAGAAAAATCCTTGTTTTCCGCTACAACTTTCCACTAAGTTCTTAACTTCTAATGGCAGTTGTAGAAGATAAGATTGAACCTTCTAACTTCTATAGCAGTTGTGGAAGTTAAGTCTGAACCTTCTAACTTCCATACACATTCAAAAAGTTACTAAACAAGTAACCACTCCAAAGCTCACTATATAAGGACTCATTCACATCAAATGAAAGTAAGTTTCCACTACTCTTAAAGTTGGAATTCTTGAGTTTTAGAAGGAAAACTAACTTAAGCATTGGAGGGTTCTTAGCCAGTTTACCCCGGTCACCTTTGATCTTTTTTTTCTTTTTTTTTTCAGGCCTTCCAAGCAACCACTAGCTCATTAAAGCTCGGAGTATTCAGCCCACTGATTTTCTGTACATCATCATTTTTATTTATATTTTGCTTTTCATCGTTAAAATCGTGTCTTCAAAACACCATTTTACAATATTTTATTATGACTTAATGAAACCTACAAAGGTAGTTTGTCTGAATTGAAATCATGTTTTCAAACACACAATTAGAACAAAATATCAAAATCATATTTTTGAAACACAATTTTAATTTTTCAATTCATGTTTAGGAAACATGATCACAATAAAAATACACGTAACATAGTGCCAAGAGTAGCAGTTGTTGCATATCTATACTACTATTTAAGGGGTTGCACCTGTTTGGACCGGATTTTTTTTGTTCCAAAATACCCCTCCACCCCTAGATTTATGTAGAGACAAAACTAAAGGATAGTTTGGTAAAAATACATGTCTAACTTGCACTAAAACATTGCTTACAAAATAGGAACCCTCTTCCACTAACCCACTACTTCAAAATAACTATACGATTATTTAAAAAAACAAAATAAATAACCCCAAGTTGCTGTTTTTTTTTTTTATCCTTAAAAAAAAAAAAACTAACCTCTGAGCATGTGCGTGAATAAATAACCCCAAGTTGCTATTGTTTTTTTTTTTTTTTTGTGATTAAAAAATATAATAATCCCAAAATATAATAAATGTTCTAAATTAATCTTTACTAAAAAAATAGAAGAGCCTCTGAGCACGCGCGTGAGCGTGTGCTCAGAGGCTAGTAATACATAATGCGGTTGCTAATGTTTCAATATCCCACATATTGATATATAGCCTAAATTTGCATATGTTCAAATCCTAGTTTGTGCAAAAGTTAGGAGAAATTTCCTTTATATTAGCTCGGTCAAGGATCTCCCTAGGCCAAGATCAAAGTTTACATGTTCATCAGCTCAGTCAAGAATCTCTCTAGGTCTCATCATGTATTTCGACATATAGAAAACACAAATAATATACAAATTACATAGTTTTTATTCGATCAAATTATTTCATTCTTTCTTTTTCTTGTTATCTCAGTATGGTATTAGAGTCACATTCTTGTAGCCTTCAATAGGTTTTGTCCATCACTGTTCAATAGCATCATCCACAAACGAGTTTGCTCAACATCGCAGATCTTCTCGTCTTGAAATTGATTCCAAGAATCAGTTACATCTTCAAAAACCAGCCAAAAGAACTAAACTGAAGTTGATTCCAAGCTCACATGTGCTTGCTCAACAATCAACATCACATATTTTTGGCCATTGCTCATTATTAAAAAAAAGAAAAAAAAAAAAAGAAAAAGACAAATTAATATCAACAATTACTTATTTCTCTTGATCCCTTTAAATAATCAAACCAAACTAGACCAGGCCAAATAAGTCATTTTTTTTTCCCAAAAATCCATTATCACATTCAGTTGCTTCAAAAACCCACTACCACTTTCAGAAATCATAGCCTAAGGCTGGAAATCATTGCCTAAAGGCTGCATTCCACTACACAACACCTGGAAATTTACCTCACAAGTCACAAGCTTACTTATTCTTACAAGTCACAACTTATCTTTTTGGCTTTGATGAGGGCAAAGGAATTATGAGGAGAAGAAAGCAAAAAATTGAAGTTGCTGAAGTAAAAAACTTAATGCCCCCACTTCGGGGAGGATAGAAAATAAGGGAGAGAAAATTGATTTTTTTAGTGTTTGGTTGGAGAGAAGGAGAGGATGATGAATTAGTGGAACTCAAGTCTTCCTCCCTTGGCCCTTATGGCTTGTTTGGAAGTTTAGAGAGGGAGGAGAGTAGAGGGGAGTAGAGGGAAGGAGAGTAGTGGGGAGGAGAGTAGAGGAAAATGATTCCTCTCTACATTGTTTGAATGTTTTTAAAATTAGGGACAGGGAAGGGGGTAATTAGCCCTTTAGAAAGGGTAATTTTGTTAATTTAGAAAGGGTAAATTAGAAAATTCATTTGGCCAATAATTTATCTATTTTACTCTCCCTCTAAATCTCTCCAATTTGGAGGAATTAAAAATGAGGGGTTAGAGGGAGTTGAAACCCCTCCAAACCCCTCCAAATCCCTCCCCCTCCTTTCTTAAAAAACTTCCAAACAAGGTAATTGAATTACTCTCCCTCTCTCTACTCTACTCCCCCTCATTTTTTTAACTCCCAAACATGCTATTAGGCGCGGACCTGCTGGTTTTTTTTTTTTTTTTGGGCGCGATACGGTTGTGGCTACTCTCTTTTGTTTAGCTCTTCTTCTTTTCTTTTTTTCTTTTTTTTTGGGTTTAACGAGACTTGAATTATTTTTTATTTTTAACTTTTTTTTTCTAGGCATGATTTTTCTGAATAAATTTGGGTGATTGCTTTTTTTTTTTTTTTTGGTTCTTTGCCACTTTGTTAATTTTAATTAGGCATCATTTTTTAACAAAGACATAGAGTAAATTTATACAAACTCATTTTTTTATCCTCCACTTTTTCACCTCCAACCAAACACAAAATGAGGGAAACTAAATTTTTTTTATTCTCCCACTTTTTTATCACTTCAACCAAATGGACCATAAAATTAGGCTTAGAAATCATAATTGGGCCAAGTGTCAACCTTTTTTCTATGCCAAGTAGATATACTTTTTTTGTGCCAAGTGACTATCATTTATTAAAAACTTTGACAAACTTCCCAATTCCTCAATATTTTTGGGTGATTTCAAATTAAACCCTTAAATTTTTAAAAAGTTTAATTGGAATATTAATTTTTAAATTGTTTCCTTTCATGCCCTCAACAAGTTGCTCTTAACTTTAATGATAAGTAGATAGTGGGAAAGGACCATAGGTAGGGAACATCATAAATGATGTCATTATTAGTAATAACTTGAACCCCAAAGTTAATCTTAACTAAGATAACAGAAATTCACATAAGTTATGACTAAAACCGATTTGAATATAGAAAATCATTTTATGTGAAAATATTAGACCTCTAGTACATTAGAAGAGAATTATTAAATCATATAATAATTAGTTATTTAATTAATGTCATAAAAAAGTAATTTCATGAATGTTATCTAATTTCATGTCCAAATCATATCATATTCTATATAATAAAGTAGTGTCCAAGATATTATAGTTGTGTCAAGTGAATACTCTCTTTTTTCTATTATTAATTTTCCATTTTTTCTCTATAATCATGTGGCGCACTACAAATACGTTAAAATAATTAATTTAATTACTATAATTGAAGACTCTATTTCTTCTTCTTTTTTTGATTAAACAAAGGATTTATTTTTTAATTAAGGAGCATTATTACAAGTATTGTCCTTTGGGCACTCGCAAGGAGTGCCTATTTGCAAGATATACACACATATTTTACATAAACAAAATTTGGACATTCATTATATTCTCTAACACTGCATGGTGCTCCAGTCCCCTCTTTGCTAGTTCATCTACCACGCCATTTGCTTCACGAAAGACATGACGTGGAAGGACTGTCCTTTCTTGGTTGAGCAGCATCCTACAATTCAAAATCAAAACAGAACCTTCCGGTGCTAGAACATCATATGTTGTTAGCCAATTGGGAAGAATTTGAGAATCAATTTCTAGATTTATATGTTTATAGCTTAATTCCTAGGCCATTTTTAGACCATATCTAACAGGCCATATTTCTGCAATATTATTTGAGGCAATGCCAATGTGAATTGAGAAATCTTTTATCCATCTTCCCTTATTATCTCTTAATATACCGTCACCTCCTGCTTTACCAGAATTATATTTAGAACTACTATCTGTATTTAAAGTAATAAAAGGGGGTTGTGGAGGATGCCAATACATTATTTTAGTGACTTTGCACCTTTTGTTTTTCTATGATATGCAAGATGGTAAAATTTAGTAGATAAATGTAAAGCTTTATGCATAAGCTGGTTAAGTGTTTCAGAAGGAGGATTGAATATCCTATTATTTCTAGAAAGCCAAAGTTGCCAAATTCCATAAGCAAATAAAATATTCCAAGGCATCATTTGAAAAGAGCTAGGAGATATATTAGTCAAATTTTCATGTAACCACTCTACTAGTGATTTATGGGGAAAAAAGATATTTCTCGTTTTCTCAAAAAAGCAATTCAGAATTTCTTTGCCCAAAGGAAGTCTTGAATGACGTAAAGTACTTTCAAGATTTAGACATTGAAGACACCAGGAAGAATACCAAGAAGACTCTATTTCTAACCTTTCAAAAAGTTTAAAATTTTACTACCATGAGCTCATAAAAATATAAAATAACAACATGCGATAATGTAACTCAATGTGAATATCATAAGTTGTATGACACAAGATTTTATAATGTTTAAAATTTTACTGCCATGAGTTCATAAAAATATAAAAATAACAACATGCCACAATGTAACTCAATGTGAATATCATAAGTGGTATGACACGAGTATTTATAATGGATCACATTATAAGTTGTATGATGATGATGTGCTGAAATCATCAATGAGCTGTAGTTTTCAAAGCGCTCCAATGGATAGCTATGGAATAGGAACAAATGGACTAAACAGAAGGCACCGGTGTGGTACCGGCCAAAACCCCCCCAAAGGTCAAGTTAGTGAATGAGAAATCTCTAAGAACTCTATAGTGAGAGAGCTAGGGATTTCCTACATACCTGAAAAAAGTGGAGGTCTAGTACTTATATAGCAATTGGTGGTGAATTAAGATCCCTTGAGAGTGGGGATTTTTTCCTTATGGGGAAGGTCTGGTATTTGGGTTTCCGAGATTGTAAAGTGTCTATCCATAGGACGGAGATATGATTCCTCAGCAGATTCACCTTGCGTGGTATGCAAGATGTTTCTTTATATAGATTTTTGTGAGGACCAAGTAAAACCACGTTGGACACGGCGGCTTTCTATTCACCCGTCAGTCTTCCATTTGCCTGTCGAATACTTTTACCTATTGGGTTTCGGTGCGGCCTCGTCGCTTCTCATGTCGGCGTCCTAGACCATCCGTCTACTCCTGGGGACTGACAAGCCCGTAGGCGTCGTCAATGCAGTTTGTAAGACGTGCATAAGCTTTTACTAGCCTCTGAGCACGCGCTCACGCGCGTGCTCAGAGGCTCTTCTATTTTTTGGGTAAGAGTTAATTTAAAACATTTATTATAATTTTGGATTACTACATTTTTCAATCACAACAAAAATCTAGGGGTGTGATGAGTGTTCTACATTTTGGATGAAATAATTTATTCATCACACCCCTAGATTTTTGTTGTGATTGAAAAATGTAGTAATCCAAAATTATAATAAATGTTTTAAATTAACTCTTACCCAAAAAATAGAAGAGCCTCAGAGCACGCGTGTAAGCGCGTGCTCAGAGGCTAGTCTCATTAAAAACCTTTAATTAAAATAAATTAAGGACTTTTAATCATAAAACAATTTAGGACTAAGAGTTCTATTCAACCAACATCTTTGATCTCATAAGGTCTTTTAGTTAGATAGCGATTAATAAATGTCCTTAACTTTTAAAGACTATAAAATTAATCACATAGCTTTGTTTTTTTTTTTTTTTTTTTTTTATCAAAGTTTTAACACTTAGTCAAAAATAAGTGAAAATTCAAAGTTCAGTGCCTTCGATCAGTCGAACCTATTACTCGATCGATCGAATTCGCAAAACTGAATTTTTCTAGAATTTTCAGGTAACCGTATTTGACATCTTCATTGTTCTTCCATCAAAAACACCTTTTGATGTTATCAACGAAGATTTACAGATCAAACATTAAGGTTTTCAAGATTATTGTCAAGAACCCTAATAATGCTAGAAACCTTGAAAACATAATCCTAATCTCATTAGGAATAAATTTCATAACCCTAGCATTAACATGAACTGTTTGACTAAAAATATATGAAGAATCCTTGATCAAACACATATATTTATATGTATGTAAACCCATATATATATATATATATATAATATACGGATTAATGCATGTAAATCCATATATTTATATCATGAATGTAAACCCATATATTTATATATATAAAGTAAGATACGGATTGTACATACAAAGCAAAAATTACATGCTTACAATTATGAAACCATGCAAGCCTTATATAAAATCCCATATCATGCAATGAAGGATCCAAGTGGTGCAAGCCTTAATATATTAGCCTTTATATATGCGGATTGTCAATTCACTCAATATATATACAGAACAATTGTCAATTCACTCAATATATATACAGAACAATTGTCAATTCACGCGAGATTGTCAATTCATGCAATATATGCCAAGCAGTGCAACCATTCGCACATGGCAGTTAACACATGTTAACCTGTTGGAGAGCGAACCTGTTGGAGGAGCAAAACGAACCTGAAAGACAAAAAAGAAAAAAAAAAAAAAATCGGAAACGAACTTGTTGGATTGTGACCCTGAGGGAAATAGAACCTGATTTTGTTGTTTGTACTGAAATCTGAAGCAAAGAGGTGGGTGAAAGGGGTTTGAAAACACAGAATTGAGAGAATTGGAGAACCGAAGAAAAAGCAATTTGAGTTTGAAAATTAACGTAACTGTACTGGGAGTCAGGTCCTATTTTATAGATAGTGTTTTACGTGGAAGTTAAAGAAGTATTTTTACCAAGTTTTATCCCTACTTAAACATAGGCTGTAGGGGTATTTTGGAACAAAAAAAATCCGGTCCAAACAGGTGCAGCTCCTTAAATAATAGTATAGATAAAAAACACCCCTATCATATGACATAAACATAATTTCTTTAATATGATTTTTTATAAATACATCAAAATTATGAACAATTTTACTTCAAGCAATATTATAGAAATCGGACCGATATATCAAACAATCAAAAAAGGAATTGGATATCAATTCTATAGCCCGATTGAGATTAACCAATGGCTGAACCACTTAACGTCATAAATAAATTAATTTATACTTTTATATAAATAATTAAAATAAATATAAAATAAATTTGTTAATCATAAAATAGATAGAAATTTTTTTTTTAATTTAAAAGTAAAATGGTATAAATTTATGAAATTCCACCCACATAGAACGTTTTTAGGAGGCTACGTGCCACCCATGCATGACTTTTTGTCCATGAGCTACACCTGTCGCCACGAGGCCCACGACGGGGCAATTCTAGCCTCAACTCAACACCAAATCTCCGATCAGTCTCGGGTGCAACTGGAATCCCTCAAACAAGAATTCCTGGCATTTCCGATGGACCAAGCTTCAAGCTCTTTCTTCTACCAGTGACTGAGTAAGTTGAGCAAAATATATATAACTAATTATAATGGTTGTTGATTGGTTTTTTCTTTGTTGTTATGTTCTTTGTAAAAGCTTTGGTGTTGTTTACTACAATTGTTTATTTACATATTATATTAGAAAAATACTATCTTTCATAATATACAAGAATATGTTATTAATAAATACAATGAAACGAAAATGGGCAATAAGATATGGTCAAAAAAATTGACAGAAATCAGATTACAATGAGTAATGGGTATAGTACTCCTATTTTCTTAGATTTTATTTTTTTGAATAAACAGTAATACTTATTAAAATACATGAAAATAGTAATAAGAGTGTTTTAAATTAGTTGTATGTTTATAATCCTTCGTACAAGGTAAAAAGTAAAACAACAAGAATTATATATACATACAAAACTCATTAATCCTCAGTGGCTACAGAGTATGCGTACAATCTAGACGAAAAATCAGATTACAATGAAACCAACCAGAATTGAATAAAATTATTAATGGGTATATTTAGTTTTCCAAATCAAAACCGAATCCTATTCAAGAGTTGTATAAATCTTGGTCACAAAGGATTTGTGAGCTAGAATGCACAAATACGGGTATGATACATAGGACGATAACTTGAAAAATTAGGATAAGGGGAATACATATATTAATAACTTATTATTTTTATTATTATTTTTAATTTTAAATAAATTAATGTTAGGCATTTATTTTTTATATGTTGTTAATGATATATCATTTTAAAAGCAATAATGAATAATAAAGTGAATATTTTTTAAAGATAGTTTCATCCTATATGGCAAGAGATTTTACTAACTAGAACCCACAATAATAAAGTGAATCTATAGTCATTATATGATGTTTAAAATAAAAACTAAGATATAAAAGTGTAAATAAAAGATAATTAGATAATTAATTAGTGTTCAACATTGAAACTAATATGTAAGAAAAAAAAAATCCTTATAAGTTTGGACTATCTCTCACTGTCAGGAGGTTGGATTACAATCTTATCCAAGCTATATGCCTGTATCACGGGCATATCTTCGACATATCTACACTTTTTTCTTCAAAAAAAAAAAAAAAAAAAATACGAATATCACACACATGCAAAGGAATCTAGTTTGATATGTATCAAATGCGGATACTTTGAAAAAAAAAATTAAGTATCTGTGTAATGATTTTTCCATTAGAAATGTTTTCCTTTAATTTTATACTTTGTGACCATTTTTTGTGTCATCAATTTTTTTTTTTAATTGCTTTGGTAATATCAGAGTTCCATTGGGGATGGCCCCCAAAAATTAAAAAAAAAAATTGTATACTGATAAAAAAATATTTTTATAGAAAATATAAAAACATCAAACATGCGTAATTTTAAAAGAAAATCTTATTCATTTTACATGAAAATTAAATTTATATATATAAATTAATTAATTTTTAAATTTTTTTAAGAAAACAGAGTCACATTTTTTTAACAAATGATAGAGTCTCAATTCATTTGTGATTAGTGTTATATATATATATATATATATATCCTATTGGGATATGTTTTGACTTTATTATGTGATTAATTGTTAAATTTTTTATTTTGTGTCGTTAATCATTGTAGGAACATATAAATTTTGTTTGAGTTCGATTTCTTTATATATGATTTTTGATTAGGTCATGTATAGCACGGAATGATACTATTAATTTTTTGTTATAGGTGTAAGGATATTTTATTTTTTTCCAATTATTGATATGATTTGTATGTATGAAAAGTACTTTTAGTGGTAGATTCAGATTTGTATCAATTTTTAAAAGGAAATAATAAGTTTTTAAGATATAATAAATGAGCCTTTTTTAACTTTTTAAAGTTTTTCACTAGTAAGCACATTGGTGCCCATCTTCCTCCTTGTTGCCTTGGGCATGTAGGCGTTACTGCCTTCCCCTTCTATACATTAACACCCCTAAAGTTTGGGCTAATACCAGTTATTTCGAAGACATTTCAAAATTTACTTACTTGGTCTCTAAACCCTACTTGTTCCATAAACCGTTACTCATTTTTTTCTCCCTCTCTTATAGTGATTAGTGACTAAGTTGGTCAGTTTCAAAGTGCCTTAAACTGGCATTAACCCAAGCTTACTTTTGGGCATTAACTATATTATTACATTTTTTATTAACCAAAAAAAAAAAACATTCTAACTTTATACATTGTTAAAAATCTTTGGGAGAATTACACTCCAATTACTTGAAATTTAGGGAAATGACACTCCATCCTAAACCTTCAAACCTAAAGGAAAAAAAAAAAAAACACTTCACTTGAGGTTTGAAGAAATTAACACTATCACATTTGTTTATATTAGTAATGAAATATTCTAAACTGGTATACTAACTTCTTTACAAAAGTTTAATCAAGGTTAATAAAAAAATAATTGATAAGTTTAGAATAAAAATGCAAAATTTATTGAGTACCAAAACCCTTGAAATTGTAATTCTCCTCGTAACCTATTGAAAATAATAATAATAACAACAATAACAACAATAATAATAATAATAAGCAAAATGCATGCTTAATATTTTTTAAATACTCTTTAATTAAAAATTTAAAGAACAAAGTTTAGTTACAAAATTGATTGTAATCTAAGGTTACAACCTTACTTAATATCTTTTTATGGTGGTGAAATTTGACAAATCCACTATTAGATTATATCTTTTTCTTATATTTTCTTCTTATTCTCTATGCTTGCAAAATTTCTAGAAAATTATAGATCAATAGCAATGTCATCGATATATTGTTTAAATTGTCAACTTTTGTAATCTAAAATTATGCAAAAAATATAAATTTATAAATCATATAATAAATAAAATCTGATTGACACAAAATTTGACATATGTATTAATAGTGTAAAGAACATGCAATTCAATGGTTAGATTTAAAAAAAATATAAAGTAATTTTTATTTTATTGAGTAAGGTTGTAGTCTTAGACTACAATTAATTTTATAACTAAACTTTATCTAAATTTAAAACAATGAATTTTAATTTTAAAACGGAGAATAAATTTTGAAGACAAAGGGCAAGTTAACACACTATTTTTAATGGTATTAATATAAAAAAATTTCGTCAATCGTGTCATGTCAAAGAGGAAAAATGATTTTTCCCTTTTTAAATTTGTGGGTGGAGTGTCATTTTCTCAACTTCAAATGAAGGAGTAGAATGTAATTACCCCAAAATAATTTTTGTCAAACACACCGACTGTCTCATCAATCCAAATAAAATTGTGTTGCTCTTGTTCCATGTCATAAAAATTTTCCCTAATGTTTGTTGCCTGTTTTTCTCTCCCCAAAAAAGAAAAGAAAAGAAGATAGCCTTCTTTTATTTTTATTTATTTATTATTTTAAGAATAGAAAACCGTGTAGCCTAGGTTTTTGTGGTTTTATTTTTTGGGGTGTCACCACCAGAAAAGAACAGAACTTTCTGAAGAATCCGAACAAGAAACGTGAATTGTTACAGCCCAAGAAAGAGTTAATACTGATCATCGAGAGAGATGATATAAGTAACGTTCCCCTTGACATCCACTGCTGGTAAGCTTGACACCTTGCACCGTTATCTCTTTTGGGTTTCAATATAAGAAATATGCACTGTGCTAATGTGTTTTGAACGTAAACTGCTTTTCATAATTGTATAATTGTGAGGTTTAAGTAAGAATACATTAGTGGGTGTCAACAAATTCGTGGAATTTTTCTGTTACTGGCAGGAATCTTTTTCTTGAAGAGAGTCTTTTAAGCACAACATATAGTCTTTAACTTGTGTACTGGTGGGGCCTTAGTCACTAAATAAATGAGTAGGTGTGAAAAACGTGGGGAAATTTTTCTATGTCCCTTAGCATGGGTTGTGCCCAATGTAGCAAAAGGCGAAGGGCGACCTTAAGGCGCTAGCCTGAGTGAAGCAAGACGCCAAATTCTAAATATAATTATTTTAGATTTAGAGTTCAAATCTAATGTATTAGATGTATAAGAATATTATAAACAAATTTTTAAAACTCTGTTCCTAATGGATAGGAGCTGGTCTATAAAACTAGTTTTTGGGTTCAAATCCGAATAGTCTGCCTATGTTTGTGACAAATAATTAATACTCACATATTACCATTTAAAAATTAGTCTATCCAAACATCAACTAAGTTTAAATATTATACCAAAATACTGTTCATAACTTCATATTAGAAAGAAGAAAACTCCTAAACAAAACATTAAACTTCGTGACTATCCATGAAAAAACAAATGCATTTGAAGATTGAACAGTGAAATAGATTGAATGTGGTTGTAAGTATTCAGGTTGGCTTTGATTTTTAATAATATTTTACGTTACCTATCAAAAAAAAAAAAAGACTTGAATGTGGTTGTAAGTTTTAATCTAAAGGTCATCATTAGACTCTTCATTCAAGTTGCCATCACTTTCAAAGCCACTTGAACCTGATTTATAACCATCAACATTCTCTTCCTCGGTCTCCTCAGAATCAACACCTTCCTCTTACATATTTGGTTGTGATGTTGAGGCCTTTGAGTTTGCCCTTGATTGTGCTTAGAATCTAGTATTCTTCCTTGCTTCTCCAACAGTTGCAGCTCTTGCCACTGCACCCCATATCAAACCATCATCATCAACAACCAACTTGTCTTCAGCATCCATAGATGGCTCAATACCAATTTTCCCCAACAGCCATTCATTACTTTCATCTATATCATCCAAGGAGATGGGATCAATAACATCACACTTATCATATTTTGCCTTCATTTTTTTTTTTTATCATACTTCACAAAGAACAAATCATTTAGTCTTTTTTGTGTAAGTCTATTCCTTATTTTTGTGCAAATCTACAAGTACTTATGAAAACTAAGTATTAGTGATAAATTACACCTTTGGAATTTTCTATGGAATAATGCTGCTCATCAAATGATAAAATCTACTTATTATACTTAAAAACTCACCTGCCCAAACGCACAACAATTATGCTCACAACCACATGCACTACAAGTCAAGCTCAAGATTTTTATAGCTAACTGTTGCAAATTTGGAGTTGAGCTCCCATTCGAACTCCACGATTCAGCTATGTTAAAAAAAAATTAGTATGAGTAATGATGTATCATAACAGTTAGATTTTAATTTGTAAAAAGTGCTAGTCATATTAATTTAGATATATTTTTAGTCTTGCATAAAGTTATCATTTAGAGAATGCCTTCGATGGAAAGGTTTGGTCGGCAAAAAGTAAGTATTTAATATTTGAAAGAGGTAGAATAAATTTATTTTTATTCATTTATAGAATCTTTGTTTAGATTAATTTTTTTTTTCAAATATTATATTCTTTTCTTTTCTTTTTTTAAGGGAAAATAAATATGGTTAGAAAGAAAGATCGATTTTGAAGCTATGTTGAAGACCTAGATGGCCGTTTCAAATGTAACTTTTGTCAGCATAATTTTGCTGGGGGTGCTTCAAGGATTAAATATCACTTGGCTGGAGTTAAAGGTAATGATGTAGATATTTGTACAAGTGTGCCTGAAGATGTTCAAAAAGAAGCTTATCTAGCAGTTGGAGGGACTAACAAAAAACTGAAGAGTGCATCAAGTTCTAGCAATGCTAAAGAGAGTAAAACCACATTGTGTTCAATATCGAAAGATATGTGCCACACTACCAATTCAGAGATGTGTGGTAAAAAAGATAAGAATGCAGTGGACAAATTGCTTGCACAACTTTTTATAGTAAATAACATATCATTTGATGTTGTTCAAACAACATCCTTTATTCGCTTTGTGCAAGGTGTTGCTGAATATGGTCCTGACTATAAGTTACCCTCTTATTTGACTTTCCAAAGGAAGCTAATTCCAAACTTGAAGGTAGAAGTGGAAGAGTATATTAGAAATGTTAAGAAATCATGGTTGGTATCTGGTTGTACTCTTATGTCAAACATATGGAGTGATGTAGAGCATAAAGCATTTATTAATATTATTGCATATTCTCCTAGTGGAGTAATATTTTTGAAGTCACTTGAAGTTTCAATAGATAAAATAACAACACTATTTATTAAAGATATTATCTCTTCAGTAATTGAAGAAATTGAGTCAGATAATGTTGTTCAGTTGATCACTGATAATACTACTAATTTTGAGTCTGCTGGAGATATGCTTATTAGCAAGTACCCTTGGTTGTACAAAACTCAATGTGCTACTTACGGCATTAGATTGCTTTTGAAGGAAATATGCAAGGAAATTGATTGGGTTCAGAAGACAATTATTGATGCAAAATCAATTGTTTCATATATGTATAAGGATGGTATCATTTTGTCACTTATGAGAGAGTACACAAACCATAAGGAATTGAAACATCCTTGTAAAAGGAGGATTTCTTCTAATTTCTTGATGCTTCGATCTATTTTGAATGTTCAAGATGAATTGCAGTTACTTGTTGTATCTTCTAAGTGGAAAAAGTTTAATCATAATGAAAAGGACATTGCTAAAGTTGCTAGTGTCATTCAAAGTGCAGAATTTTGGAGTCAAGTGAAAGAGTTGTTACTAGTGTTGGAGCCTTTGGTTCGAGTTCTTCGATTAGTTGATAATGATTTATCAACTGCAGGATACTTATATGAAGCAATGGAAATGGCGAAAGAAACAATTAAGCAACAGTATGATAGCAATCAAGGCAAATATATGCAGATATGGAAGTTATTTAGTTGTAGGTATACTGAAAATATAATGCACCCAATTCATGCTGCTGCGACATTTCTGAATCCTGCTTACTTGTGCAGTGAGAAATTTATAGAGAGTTGCGAGATGAAAGATGGTATAAGTTTCATTTTGGAGAATTTGGTGGCTATTGAAGAAAGGGAAGATTTCATGAAAGAGGTGCAACTTTATCGCAATAAAGTACCGAGCTTGTTTACAATTACGGCAAAGACAATGTTGAAAACATCTCATCCTAGTAAGTTCAATAGCTTTTATATAATTTTAATATTTAACTATATTATTTCTTGATAAATTTTATGATCATATAAATTGTAATTTTATTTGTAGGAATATGGTGGGATTTCTGTGGAGATCGTCTTCCTATCTTACAAAAGTATGCCATTCGAATTTTGAGTCAACCATGTAGTTCTACCTTGTCCAAGGATTATTGGAATGCATCTGAGCTAGCACAAACAAAGAAGACAAACATGTTGACATCTGAGATGTTGGATAATATGGTGAATGTAAGATTGAACTCAATGATGATGGAGAAATTCAACACAGGTGAATCTCGAAACTTGGAGCCAATTGATCTTTACAAACCATATGAGCTTCTTGAATATGTTGATCATGAACAATTTTTGGTGGATGATGCATTCAGCAGAGTAGTAGAAAAGGGTATTGATGACTGATTACTTAGGATCAATTATTTGAGACATTTTAATTAATCAAAACATTATAATGGTACTAATTTTGTTTATCATGGTTATTGTAGTAGTTTTCTTTACTAGTTTAGATTATTTAAAATTGAATTGTTAAGGTTCTGCAATGTGACTGTTATACAAATCTCATTGTATTTATCAAAAGAAAATATGAAAAAAAATTCCATATATATTAAATTTAACCATGTTATGCCCATATACTATTTATGAATTGTTGCTCCAAATTCTTGAAACATACTTTTCTTAAAAGAGGCTGAATCATTCCTGTCCTATATTGAGTGTACTTACTATAACTGTTAATTATTTTAGGAAAAGATGTCATACAAGTTTTTATCTAGCTCCAGTTCCATATGGTTTTTTATTTCTACTAGAAGCATATACTCAGTTCTTTGCAAAGCTTTCCATGCTAGTTTCTTTTGTGTAAGGATGGCTCGTGGAGGGTGCTAGCTAGTCAACTACTAAACATATTGGTTCTGATCGGTGTTTCACAAAGCGAACTAAGTTTCTTGTCTCAGTAACCAAGAGTCAAGTCATATTGCATGATGCAAGTGATGAATTTGTGGGGATCTGGTTAGTGGAGGCAAGTTTGGCTATGAGATCTTATGGCTAAAGGTAAAGTTTCAAGCCTAATGAAGGAAGAGGAATGCAACTTCTTTTCATTCTCCAATCCTGTTGTATTCTACTGCAATATGACAAACAAACTTAAGCCATTTGTCAATCGTTGGATAGAATTCAAGATAATATTATTGGCTTTGGACTTAGAGTGGAGTTTGTGAATTTAATCGTTGAGATTAGTCTAGATAGGGAGATAATCTCCTCTATGATTTGGAAGTTGTATAAAAGGAAGATGATGTTTTAAAACTGTAAACTTGCTAATTAGTGTAAGCAGCATGGTTTTATAAGTCAGTACGATCAAAGAACCATTTTTTGCTCCCAGTTCTTGCTTTTGACCAGTTTTGGGGGTTTTTACTAAATCGAATTGGTGCTTTTGGTTCACGGTTGTACCAGTGGGTCAGTTTCGGTCCAGTTTTTAAAACTATACTAAGCAGTCAACAATTTTTGGAAAGACTTAAATAAATCTAGTGTATAAATATAATCATTGAAAATTAAAGATGCATTTTTATGTACTGTACTGACATGGCTACATTCACTAAATATTATTATGTACTGTAAAAATCTACAATCACTAAATATTTTGGTACTAAAAGGATTTTAATTCCCATGATGTCATTTCCCCATATCTGAGTTCTGTTTCTCTCCTTGTAATTATCATGGTTCTAATTTTTGGTATAAAAAAAAAAATTTGTTGTATTTGTGGTATTTAAACATATTTGGATTTTTGTGGATTGTTTTTACAGCATATAGTGCATCAGTACATGTGACAGATCTGTGATAAAGTGCTATATCTAATCGATTTCTAGTGTTGTTGGCAATGGAAGTACTTCTGTTCGTGTCCTGTTTAACATAGGGTGCCATTTTAGATATGCTTTTGAGATTGACACAATTTATATTAAACACTTTTTTATCATTTTGCATCACGGATTGATGCGCGACTCTAGTCATTCCATGTTGCTGCAACAACTTTTCATTTTGATGAATGATCTTCCATCTAGGTGTGGTACGGTGGCTGTTGGAATTTGTGGGGCAGCATAAGACTCTGTAGTAGCCACAATATAGAGTGTGCATCTGGTAGTTTTGAATCTGCAACTCTGTAGACATCACATAAAACTGGTTAATAAACTTAACTCTAAAATCTCCAAGAAAATACAGAACATACCTTTATTAAAACCTTAGGTGAATACAACAAAATGGCTGAAAAAGGTTTTTATTTATTATTAAATAAGGCCATTATTAAGTCCAAAACCCAAGCCCATGAGTCAATGACACATATTCTTACCATGGTTTATTTTTGAGAGAAGCACATGGTTTACTAAGTTAGGAGTTGGTCTATAGCTTGATTGCTCAGAAAAAAGGGGGTGTTTCTGTTTGGGCAAGCTAAAGTGTAACTTGGGCCTTTTGATTTGGGTTTGGCTCAATATGATCCCTCAAACAAAGGTGTATAAGGTCCTTGTTAATTCATGTAAACACTTAATTTGAGAAACAGTATCAAATATGCACACTTGGGCAGGCTTGAGAAAGACAGATTCAGCAAAAAAAAAAAAAAAAAAAAAAAAAAAAAGGGCCTGAGAAAGACAGTATGCAAGATTAGCATCCACCTTATATGTGTTCATTTCGTGGACTTTGCTTGGCTGACTGAGTAGCACCATTGTCTTAGAGCATTTACGGCAAAACATCTAAAAAATATAGCTTTTAATAACTCAAAAAGTCACTTTATTTATTTTAACAATTCATTTTACAATACATTCAACGTTAAAAGTTTTAGTTTAACATATAACTCATTAAAATAATATAAACAACACAATAAAATAATATATCCTACACAATAAATCCTACAAAAAAAAAAAAACCTAAAAAGAGAAAAACGGACAGCAATGTACACTTCCACAATAATTTTTTTCTTTTTTTTTTTCTTTAACTCTTAGCTACTGTGAACTGTTAGCTTTGGCAGCTCACTGTAGCTAAGAGTTAAAAATCTATAGGTTTGACAACTTTGATGTTGAGGATATTTTTAGTATGTTGGTGCTAAACTAGCGTTTTAGTTATTATGACTACTTTATTGTGAATGCTCTCTTATACTGTTTAGGTTGGGTTGCCATTAAACTGTTCAGTCAGGTGCTAATTGGTTTTTCTAATACTGTTTAGGTTGGGTTGCCATTAAACTGTTCAGTCAGGTGCTAATTGGTTTTTCTGTTTTGCTGTTTTCTAATGTAACCAAAAAAAAAAAAAAAATCATTGACAAGATGGGCTAGTTATGCTGGGCCCTTTCCCCATTATCTAAGTTGATCTCTGTCCTGCTTCCATGCATTATCGGGGGCTGTAAACCACCTTTTTTTTTTTTTTGGTGTGTATAAATGTGAATATTTCATTGAAGGAACAAAAGGAAGGGATATCTACATTACTTTCCCAAGCCTCCATGACAGCAAGAGGAAGGGATACACATTTACAAAAATATGATATATTTGAGTATAAAACATACTTGCTTAACTCATGAACTATAGAGTTAGCATCCTTTTGATCCAACAAAAATAACAACACAAAAGAATTAGCCAAGACTGATGCATCATTTAACAGTGGCTGAATCTCCTAACATGCTTCCTTCAAATTCTTATTTAAGATATCACATGAATCTTAGAATCACCTTTAAAAATTATAGTTTGGAACTTTTCATCTCTGCCCAAATGTAAAGCCCAAACTATGGCAAAAGCTTCAACAAAACTAGGACTATATGGTTGTAAGTTGTAACATTGGTTTTTTTTTTTTTTTTGATAATGTTGTAACATTGATTTTATTCTTAGCAATAATCTGATTCTAATTTTCTTAATGATTTTTTTATTTCTAGCTGGGTATTTGTTGTGATCCTTGGTACTGAACTATTACTTGATTCAAGTTTGGTGGATACGCACTTCAAAGTTCAAACATTTGCAACGTTGTTTGACATTTAACATTGACACAATTAGCCATTGTAGATTGAATGATCATATTGAATAAATCGAAACCATAAGTTAGAATTGTTTAAATTTAAACAATCAATGCAAAATTAATAAAGAATCTAAATTTTGAGGAACCAAATTGTTTTTTTTTTTTTTTAATCCAAATATGCGCTAACAGGAAATAAAATTTTAAAATAGAGAAAAGTAATTACAAGTAAAGATACTTTAAGGACACAGATTCGGCGTTCAAGCCCAAAAGTGGATGGACCAGCCCAAAAGGCCCAAAAACAATAAATTTTTAGAGAGTAGGAAAAGAAAACTGGGCTAGATTAAATTAGACAATCAACGAGATGAGTTAAGATCACAAGAAGAATGAAAAAAAATAGCTTAAATTCAAGAAACAGTCCTTGGCAAAAGTCTGAGGAGGTCAATTTTGATATTTACTATTCTTAGTTTAGATACAAGCTCAATTCTTAATGTTTATAGTCTTTTTTGTTCTGTTTTTCCTCCCCCTGCTATGAAGGATTTCTTTACATTATATAGTTCCTTTCAGATCATCTTGATCCTACACCTGTTGATCATTTGAGTCTTCACTTGAATGTCCATCCCATCATGCACCTTCTTTGACCTTCTGTGAGTTGCGGTGGCCAAGGTCGCACTGTTCAGGGGTCTTCTCCACATAAATGCGGACAGAAGAGTTGGTGCAGCACATTTAATACGGTGGTAGCAGCTTTTCCTTAGATATTTTCGGGGGCTTCCTTTCCTTCAGTCATGATACACGTTTCCATAGTTAGGGTTATGCGAGGATCACTCCTCGGACCACACCACCCATCTCAAGTGTAACAAATTCCGTTCTGGGATTCTTCATATTCATTTACCTCTCCTCGGACACTACATCGTTCTCGGATAAAGCTTAAGGCTCAATACACGATTTTGAACCTTTATCCCCACAATAGCCCCTCAAAACTACGGTTTTTCCCTCTTATCCGAGGAGAAAAATGAGGTTTTGACTTTCAAGAGATATGCACATTTATTTTCTTGTTCACACGTGTCAGTTTAACGTTTTGCACGCCTCATAAGCGCTACTAACACTTCGGAGTTTGCGAAGCGTTATTGATTGCTCCAAGCGACGTTATGTCCCCCACATCCAACAGTGAGGCGTTGATCCAACGGTGGGCATCATTCTTTGAGTTTTGAGCAGGATAACTCCCACTTATTCTCGCTCTCTATATAAAGCACCCGGAGAAATTACTCCCCGCATTCCTCAATTCTTCAAGTCCTTCAGAGAGTTCAAGCACTCAAAAACCAAAAAGCTTTTCATATTATTAACTTTCCATCACCTCCTCCTTAAGAAATCCTTGAAAATACCCTTAAGGATCTCAGAGTTACACATATACATTAGTTTCTGTAAGTTTCTGAATCCTTAGATTTCTCTTTTTCTCTTCAGCCAATCTCCTCAGCCTTCCAATTTTTTTTTATCTCAATTTGGATTGTTTCCCTCTAGTTTGTCCCCATGGGTAGGTTTAAGTATCTAGTGGACTCTTCAGCAAAAATAGAGCTTTTTAAGGATAAATACCTCATTCCGCAGGGAGTAGCCTGCAGTATTGCGAACCAGATCGAATAGACTTTGACAGAGAGGAAGGAGAGGTTGTCATTCCTATGATAGCTTTTATAGAAGGAGGAATGACACTTCCAATGGGAAAAATAACCCGAGACTACCTCTTTAACCATAGGTTATGCCCCCACCAGTGTGCACCCAATGTCTTTAGGATCCTAGGTTATGTTGATGCTCTAAACAAGCATCTGGGTCTGGGGCTCACTTGGCACAATGTGGTGCATATGTACGAGTGTCACTCGCAAGCCGATGGGGGGTATTACCTTAAGTTCGGCTCGCCTGTTGTTAGGCTTATCTTATGCCTTCCCAAATCAAATAAAGGCATGAAGGACGACTACCTGATAACTTCAGGAGCGTGGTATGACGACGTTTACTGCCCCGTCCGAAAGGGAGAGTCAGGTGGGGTACCTTGGAGTTTGGCATCTTAGAAAGATTTTTAGAGAGATTTTTTTTTTTACCCTTACTATATCACTCTTTCCCTTTACCTCTGTTTCCTTCTTGATGATGGATTCTCGTTTTTCTAACTGCGTTTTGTTTCTTGGATGTGTTTACAAATAAGAATCAAGTGGCTCCTCGGTTCAGTCTGACCAACGTCGCAGCCCTCAATTACCTACTTAGGTCCAAGATCTTTGTGAACGAGGACGGATAGTTGCGAGCGGTTCACCACATCCTCGGTTTCGAGCCTATCTCAAAGGTGTTTCAAGAGATCGACCACAGTATTAGGGCGGGTGACCCTCGGATAAACCGGATAGACGTATCGAGACCGGATTTTCTTGCCCGGGACGATCTTCCTCCGGTCGTGCTACCGACCCTTCAAAACAGCCCGCCGCTTGTGATACCGCTACAACAAGTCCCTGCCGCAGTAGTCGTGACTGCCGAGGAGGAAATTGCCTCGTCACGTCTATCTCTAGAAGAATGATTCCGGTTCGAGGAGGAAGAGAGTCTGGTACCTGTGCTAGCTCACACTTCCAACCCCGAGGACGAGACCGACAATCACTCAAGTGTTCACTCTCCCGTGGCGGTGATAACTTGCCTCGACAGTACTTCCGAGGAGAAGATGGCTTCAAATCAGAAGGGTAAGGGCCTGAGAGAGCTCCTGGCCTCAAGAAGCAAAGGGACAACTTCCAAGGAAGGTCCCAAGTCCAAGATTCCACCGTCTCTCCCTCCACCCCCTACTAACCTCGGTCTGAAGGCCAATCCAGACCTGAAGAAGAAAAGGCCAATTCTAGACCTTGAAGACGGAGAGATCGGCCATCTGAAGGGAGCCAAGCAACAAAAAATGGCTAAGGAACCTTATGATAAAAGGTCCACTTCTGTGGACAGCAGAGAAGACCAAAACAGGGCTGAGGTGCGCCTACCATCACGTGCTTGGTCTCCTCGGCTAGAGGTGGATGGGGCAGCCATAACTTGGGATGCCTCAGTCCGAGACTTCCGAAGAGGCCAAGCTGCCTATGTAGCTGAAGCCTTAGAAAAGCCGCTCCTCCTGCCCAAGGACATGGAGGCCGTGAGGAATCTGAAGCAACAGGATCTCTTCCTGTCCCTAAAAAGAGATCTTGCTATGGTGAGTTTTAAACTGTACATCTTTTATTTGTTTTATCGTTGGTGAATTTCCTCTCTATCTTTTGCTCACGTGGCCATATTGTTTTTGCGCAGATCACCCAGGAGATCTTTGTAGCCGAGGAGTGGGTGAAGGAGGCTCGGAGTGAGGCCAAGAATAAAATTTTCCTTCGCCTTGAAGCAGAGAAAGCTTTGTGGGCTGCAAAGGCAGAGAACAAAGAATTCCTTTCCAAGATGTCCTTGAGAAAAGAGAGAGAAAGAGTGCTCAAGCAGGATTGAAGAATGCTGAAGTGCAGGGGGAGGATCAGTGCAAGCTGCTCTACCAGACGGAGCTGGAGTTGGCTACTTCAAGGCAACTTGTGTTAGATTTGAAGGCGCAGCTACGGAGGGCTAAAGAGGCAGCTCAACTAGCCAAAGAAGCATTCGTGGCGGAAAAGCAGGCATCCTACTAGCTCGGCGTTGAAAAAACGCAGGCTACGCTTACTGAGGTGCTGGCTAAGGCATGTAAGGAGTTCTGCAACGTGACGTGGGACGAAGCCTTCAACGCTGCAGGAGTCCCTATGGACTCGGCCTTGAGGCAATCTAGGAACATATATTACCATCCGCACATCTGCGAAGTCCCAGATGCCACTCTCTCAGAAGCCCCTGATGCTGTTAAGGCCAAAGAAGCTGAGGCCAAGGACGTTGACTCTAAGGTCTAGGGTGCTGCTGTAGAGGCAAAAGAAATGGAGGCCAAAGCAAAAGAAGATGATCCCAAGGCTAAGGAAGTTTCCACTGCCCAGCCAAGCCAGAAAGAAGACCCTCCTGCTCCCAAGGCCAAGGCTTAGCATTAAGAAATTTTTTTTCTTTTAAGGGCTTTTGTTGTTTCGTTTTCTATTTTTGGCTATATAGTGGCTGTATGCTTTTGCAAAACAGAATTGTAACCTTTATCTCCATTAATGAAATTATCTTCCTTTCTGTCTTTTGCATGTTTACTTGTTATGCTTTGTGTTTTATTATTTCTAGCCGTTTCAAGTGATTGATAATAGGATTCATCAAGTTTTTGTAGCCTAAAAAAGGGGGATTTACCATACATTTAAAAATAACCACCCGAGGAGTTAGGCATGATTCATTATATGACATATGACATATGATCTAAGTAACCAAGTATGACTTAGGTTATAATGAAATAAAAGATTAGTTCACCCAAGAGATGCGGTCTGAGGAATTAGACATGATCAAGGGTTTGGTTGATACTTAGAGAAATTCCATGCAATATTAATTTTTCCAAAGTAGATAGTCCGAAGAACCAGGCGTAGCTAAGGATCTGTTTAATACTTAGAACAATTTCATGAAGTATTAATTTTTCCAAAGCAGATGGTCCGAGGAACCAGGCGCAGCTAAGGATTTGTTTAATACTTAGAACAATTTCATGCAGTATTAATTTTTCCAAAGCAGATGGTCCGAGGAACCAGGCACAGCTAAGAATCTATTTAATACTTAGAACAATTTCATGCAGTATTAATTTTTCCAATGCAAATGGTCCGGGAACTAGGAGCAGCTAAGGATCTGTTTAATACCTAGAACAATTTCATGTAGTATTAATTTTTCTAAAGCAGATGGTTCGAGGAATCAGGCGCAGCTAAGGATCTGTTTAATACTTAGAAAAATGGTAGGAAGATGTCAATTTTTTCAACGTATGTGGCCTGAGGAACCAGGCATGACCACGGGTCTGTTTGACTCTTACAGTTTAGAGTAATTAGACATCATACGCAATCTAGTGAACACGAATATGATAAAGTATATTCTTATTAATAATAATACCTTGTCAAGTTGTTTACATTCCAAGGATGTAGTACTGCCTTATCCTCTAAATCCTCCAGGTAGTATGTTCCTATTCCTACCACAGATGTAATACAGTACGGTCCTTCCCAATTGGGTCTCAATTTTTTCCAGGCTGGGTTCTTTGCAGAACCAACCATTTTTCTCAGTACCAAATCTCCAAGCGCCAAAGGCCTTAATTTCACGCTGGCATCGTACCCTTACTTAAGTATATGCTGATAGTAGGCCAATTGGATCATGAGACTTTCTCTTCGTTCTTCAATTATGTCCAAACTTTTCTCTAGCAGGTCATTGTTGCTGCTTGGAGTGAAAGAGCTCATTCTTAATGTAGGGAAACCAGTTTCCAATGGAATAACAGTCTCGGCCCCATAAGTTAAAGAGAAAGGAGTTTCTCCAGTTGACCTCTGATGTGTCGTCCGGTACGTCCAAAGAACGTGTGGCAGTTCCTCTACCCATGTTCCCTTGGAATCATCTAACCTCTTCTTAAGTCTGATCACTATGACCTTATTTACAGCTTCGGTCTGCCTATTCCCTTGTAGATAAGTTGGAGTGGAATACCTGTTAGTTATTCCCAACCCACAGAAGTACCTCCTGAAAGATTTGCTGTCAAATTAAAGTCCATTATCCGAAACCAGAGTGTGAGGGACTCCGAATCGTGTGACAATATTTTTTCAAATAAATCTCTTTACATCTGCATCACTGATGTTGGCCAAGGGTTCTGCTTCAACCTATTTAGTGAAATAATTAGTGCCGACCAATAAATACTTCCTGTTTCCTGCGGCTTTGGGGAAAGGTCCTACATTGTCCTAACCCCACTAAGTGAAAGGCCAAAAACTGGACAGAGGATTGAGGACTCCTCTGGGCTGATGGATATTTGGGGCAAATCTTTGGCACTGATCACACTTCTTCACATACTCCTGGGCTTCACATACTCCTGGGCTTCTCTCTGCATATTGGGCCACCAATATCTTTGAGTGAGAGCTTGATGGGATAACGATCTCCCTCCCATGTGGCTTCCACAAATTCTCTCGTGTAGTTCTTCCAAGAGAATTTCAACTATTTCAGGATGTATGCACAAAATATATGGTCCGAAAAAAGATCTTTTATATAATTTTTGGTCTTCGGACAACCAGAACCGAGGAGCCTTCCTTCGTATCTTATCAGCCTCCAATTTGTTCTCGGGTAGAACATCATCTTTGAGGAATTGTAGGATAGGATCCATCCAGCTAGGACCTATCCTTATCTGATGAACGGACAACACTTCTTTCCTCAACCTGAAGGGTTTAATGAGGTCTTCAACGAGAATTACTCTCGGTAGACTCTATGCCGAGGAGGTTGCTAATGTTGCAAGCAAGTCTGCATGTGTATTTCTACTTCTAGGAATTTGTAGTAAGTTGAAAGATTCAAACCCAGATTGTAAATGTCTAACCTGGCTTAGATATTCCTGCATTCTAGGATCCCGAGCCTCCAATTCCCCTCGGACTTGACTGACCACCAGTCTTGAATCTGAGAATACGTCCACGGTCTTTCCTCCCATCTTTTGAACCATGGTCATCCCCACTAGTAGAGCTTTGTATTTTGTTTCATTATTTGTGGCCGAGAATCCAAATCTCAACGATTTTTTTATTGTGATTTTCTCGGGGGAGATCAAAACTAGCTCCACTCTAGATCCTTTGAGGTTTGAAGCGCCATCAACATAAACTTTCCATGATAATGCTCCTTGTATGGAGGTTACTCCAACTGAATTTTCATCCATGTTGTGTTTCTTCACACCTTCTTCTATCAAGGTCTCAGCAAACTCGGCCACAAAATCGGCTAGGATCTAACCCTTCACAGAGGTACGAGGCATATACTTAATGTCATAAGCCCCCAGCTTTGTTCCCCATTTTGCAATCCTCCCCGTGTAATTAGCGCTTCGGAGCAGAGCCCTGAGTGGCAATTGAGTTAGGACAACAACAGTGTGTGACTGAAAATAATGGGAAAGTTTGCGTGTGGCATGCATCACAGCTAGAATAGCCTTCTCTAGTGGCAAATATCGTATCTTGGCCTCATGCAAGGACTTGCTTACATAATACACAGGCTTTTATACACCATTGTCAACTCTTATCAGCACTAAGCTTACCGCATGGGCAGTCACTGCAACATAGGCAAACAAGACCTCGTCTGCCTTGGGTCTGGACATGATGGGTGGCCGAGAAAGATATTCCTTCAACTGCTGGAATGCTAAGGCACATTCCTCGGTCCACTCAAAGTTCTTCCATTTGTTCAATAGTTGGTAAAAAGGTCTGCACCTATCTGCCGATTAGGATATAAACCGATTCAGGGCAGCGGTCATCCTTGTCAATCTCTGTACCTCCTTGGGATTTTAAGGTAGTTGCAAATTATCAATTTCCTTGACTTGATTTGGATTGACCTCAATTCCACGGTGAGTACCATGTAAGCCCAGAAATTTCCCAAACCCTACTCCGAAGGAACACTTGGAAGCATTAAGTCGTAACTTGTGGCCTCTCAGGACTTCAAAGATGTTTCTGAGGTCATCGATATGCTCGGCTTCCTTCTTGCTCTTGACCACCATATCATCAATGTAGATTTCGATACCCTTCCCCAGATGTGGTTCGAACATCCGTGTCATCATCCTTTGATAAGTAGACCCCGCATTCTTAAGCCCAAATGGCATCACCTTATAATGGTAGTTCCCAATGGGGGTGACAAAAGCTATTTTTTCTTAGTCTTCCAAGGCTAGAGGTATTTGGTGATAACCCTGGCAAGCATCCAGAAAGCTCATCCGAGGATGTCCTACAGTTGCATCTACCAACTAATCGATCCGAGGTATAGGGAAAGGGTCCTTTGGGCAGGCCTTGTTCAAGTTTATGTAATCCACACATTCCTGCCACTTGCTGTTCTTATTCTTCACCACCACAGTATTAGCCAGCCAGTCAGGGTAAAACACCTCCTTAATAACCCTAGCCTTCTTAAGTTTCGCGACCTCCTCTTTGACGGCATCAGAGTGATCTTTCGAGGAGCGTTGAGGTTGCTGCTTTCTAGGGATAGCAGACGGGTTAACGTTTAAGTGGTGGCAGATAAAGTTCGGATTTACCCCAGGAGCTTTATAGGTATTCCAAGCAAAAACATCGATGTTCTCTCCAAGAAACCTCAGCAATCCTTCCCTATCTCGAGGAAGCAGTTGAGTTTTGATCTGGAAGAACTTCTCCTGATCATTGCCTATAACTACCTTCTCCAAGTCCTCACACTTCTCATCCTTGGCTACAGTACTTTACTGTGGTGCCTTGGATTTTAATTGCTACAAACCTCCATCCACTTGCGCCAAGGATTCGGTCCCAGGCTGGTGGTTGATGGCAGCCACCAGGTATTATCTAGCCATGGATTGACTCCCAACAAGTTCCTTAACCCAATCCCCGTATGGATTTTTACCTTGAGGTGAAGAGTAGATGAAATGGCCCCTAGAGTATGAAGCTAGGGGCGCGCCAAAATCGCAGTGTATGGAGAGAAAGCGTCCACTACTATAAAATCTACCTCCACCACCTCCAAGCCGGCCTGAACTGGCAGTCTGATTTGTCCCTTTGGTATGACAACCTTCCCGTCAAAACCTACCAGAGGTGAATCATAGTCGGTCAAGCCTTTCGGTCTTAGAGTGAGGCCTCTGTAAAGATCTAGATACATTATCTCTACTCCACTACCCTGGTCCACCATTACCTTTTTCACAACAAACCCACCAATCCTAAGGGTTATTACTAATGCATCGTCATGTAGTTGTGTGGTCCCAAGTTTGTCCTCGTCCGAGAAGCTCAAAGTCGGTGTAACGCTCATCCTAGCCCTCTTCGGACCATATACAGAAGCCTCGGCAGATGACCCGACTATCGTCATCACCTTGGACGGACAAGATCCTGTCCTTCCTGGCGCAGTAAGAATAACATGAATGGTGCCCAAAGGGGGCCTCGAATATGTATCGCCTTGAGCGCCTAACCCTGCCTGACTTTCTTGCCCACCAGGTTGATTCAAAATCTGCTTCAACTTACCATCTCAAATCAGTTGCTAAAGATGACTCCACAAGGTTCTACAATCCTCAATTGTATGCCCTCTCTCTCGGTGGTACTGATAGTGAAGACTTTGATTGCGTTTCAAAGGATCCCTGATCATCTTGCTCGGCCACCTAAAATATGGCTCATTCTTTATTTTTTCCAGGACTTGATGCACTGGTTCCTGGAACAAAGTGTTAACGGCCTAGGCAGCTGGAGATCCGGATTGCCCTCCAAAATCTCTTTAGGGCCGATTATTGTTATACCGATCCGACCTGAGATCCCTCATTTCCTGAGGGACAACCTTATCCTTGCCCTTTCCCTGCTGCTGGTCTTCTTCAACTCTCTTGTATTTATCAATCCTATCCATAAGCTGACGTATACTAGTAACAGGTTTCCCTGTTAGAGACCTCCTCAGGCCATACTCAGCAGGCAAGCCGACCTTGAACGTCCTGACTGCTATGTCATCAAAATCACCATCAATCTCATTGAACATTTCCCAATATTTTTCTGAATAGGTTTTCAGGGTTTCTCCTTCTCGCATAGACAAGGATAACAAAGAATCCAAAGGCCGGGGGGGACTCGGTTGCACGTGATGAAATGGGACCCAAACGCCTGTGTGAGCTCCTTGAAAAAGTTAACAGAGCTTGCCCCCAGACCATCAAACCACCTCATCGCCACAGGCCCTAAACTAGACAGAAACACCTTGCACATTAAAGCCTCGTTCTTAGAATGTACAGCCATTCTCTAGTTGAAATGGCTGACATATTTAACAGGGTCTATCCGACCATTATAAATGGTGAATGTGGGTTGAGTAAACCGTCGAGGAAGCGTCGCATTCTCAATTTTGCATGTAAAAGGAGACATGGAGATTCTATTGAGTGCCTTGCTCATCGCGTCATTTCCTAGGCCCTTCGAAGATGACTCCCCGCTTTTACGCTCAAGACGATAGTCCTCTTCATACGAGAAGGTTTCACTTGGAGGCGTTCTTGATCTACGCCTATAGTCACCATCCCTTTCACCATCAGAAGAAAGGTCAGATGTTGAGGGGCTTCTCCTTCTCCGCTTGCGGTGCAGCTTCTTCTTCAAATAGTCGATCTCTTTTTGCATGGCCTTAGCGTGTTCCTCATGAGAGACGTGGCTATCACCCCTAGAATGACTCTCACCAGTATGGATGGCATGTACACTGCCCTCTTAGCCCTCTCGAGGATGGCCTTCCCGTTGAGACCCTATAGACTCCAGTTGGTGTGGACCCGAACCTACCATGATTGAAGATCTAACACTCTAACCAATCAGCTTTCTTACAGACAACGCCAATTGTAAAGACACAGATTCGACGTTCAAGCCTAAAAGTGGATGGACTAGCCCAAAAGGCCCAAAAACAATGAATTTTTAGAGAGTGGGAAAAAAAAACTGGGCTAGATTAAATAAGACAATCAACGAGATGAGTTAAGATCACAAGAAGAATGAAATAAAGAGCTTAAATTCAAGAAACAGTCATCGGCCAGAGTTCGAGGAGGTCAACTTCGATATTTACTATTCTTAGTTTAGATACAAGCTCAATTCTTAATGTTTACAGTCTTTTTTGTTCTGTTTTTCCTCCCCTTGCTATGAAGGACTTCTTCACATTATATAGTTCCTTCCAGATCATCTTGATCCTACACCTGTTGATCATCTGAGTCTTCACTTGAATGCCTATCCCATCATGCACCTTCTTTGACCTTCTGTGAGTTGCGGTGGCCAAGGTCGCATTATTCAGGGGTCTTCTCCATATAAATGCAGACAGAAGAGTTAGTGCAGCACATTTAATACTGTGGTAGCAACTTTTCCTTAGATATTTTCGGGGGCTTCCTTTCCTTCAGTCATGATACACGTCTCCATAGTTAGGGTTATGCGAGGATCACTCCTCGGACCACCTCACCCATCTCAAGCGTACCAAATTCCGTTCTGGGATTCTTCATATTCATTTACCTCTCCTCGGACACTACATTGTCCTCGGATAAAGCTTAAGGCCCAATACACGATTTTGGGCCTCTATCCCCACAGATATAAAGAATAAAATCAAGGACTTAATTTTGTAATGTTTGCAAAAATAAAAACTGTTATCTTGGAATAAAAAGAAATTTAGCAAAAAGAGATGCTTCTATTCCATTCCCTTATGAACTCCCAAGTGGAGCCTTAATGTTTTTATTTTTTCTTAAACTAGAACAAAATAAAAATCAGTTCTGAGGTTGAGAGCATCACTTACTCAAAGTTTGAGATTGATTTAGGCTTTAAACATTTGTGATGTAGTTTCACATTTAATAGTGATAGTAGTAACAAGGAACGATCATTGATAAAAGGATAGAATTGAACAATTCTTTTTTTTTTTTTAATACAAGATAGAATTTCTACTCTAACTTCATTTAAGTGAGTTTTAGTTAGCTTAATTGGTAAAGTTTCTGATAGTTGAATAAGAGAATTGAACAACTCTTAAACAATGGTGCTTATATACAATTGTGTATAAGTGTGGGTAATATACAACCCTGGTGGAAATGATAAAATATGATTAATAAAACTACATAAGAATTGCTGTAGAATTTGTGTGCATTTACAACCGATTAAAAACTAGCATTTTACTCAAATTATCTATTATTTATAAGTCGCACACTATTTTTTGTTCAAGATTTATTTCAAATAATTTAAATGTAAATTTTTTAAAAATAAGCTAACTCTTAACTTTTTTTTTTTTCATATTATCTATATATAAATTACAAAAAAAAAAAAAAGTAATTTCAAAATGGACACTTAAAAGAAAAAAAAAATTATGTAGACAAGCGTAGGTGTATTGCCTAAAAAGAAGTTTTTTTTTTAATGATTTTGAGAAAGGCATTTTTTAATCCAAAAAAAAAATAAGTTAAAGTTGATTAGAAAGGCCAAAAAAGTAGTTAAAGTATAAATTAGAAAAACTAAAAGCCGGTAAAATAAAAAATGTTGATTAGATAATGACAGAAATGGTCAAAAGTTACAATAATTGTAAAGGATGAAACTTATTCAAGTGGATGGTGACTATGGCCAAAATTTGGATAGACTTTGGGTAACAATTTTTATTTTGGTTTTGTTTTTTTGTTTTATTTCTTTACACGATTTAGTTTGGGTTTGACATGGTGAACTAAGGAAGGCCAAAATTTAGACATCAGGTAAGAGTTGCTTTTTTTTTTCTTCTTATGTGATTGAATTTGTGTTTCACCTAAATTGATTAGGTCAAGATTGGATTGAATTAAAACTACCTCAATCAAAAGGAGTCACTACTTTTAAACACATATGACAGGAGTTTAGTTTAGATCAAAACCCATAAGTTTTCTTTTTTCTATTAAAAATTAAAGAGAAATTAATCAAAATTTTAAAAATATTTCAAAAATAAATATTTTTAGAGAATTTATTAATTTTTCACATTTAAAAATGTTTAAAGGTGAAATATTGTTCCAAAGAGGCGCATTCAGATGAGCAGGGGCGGAGCCACTTGGCTCCATGGCCCCCCAAAATTTTTGCCCCCCCAAAATTTTTCAAATTTCCTTTAGATTATATATAAAATTGATTTGGGCCCCTCCAAAAATTAATATCCGGCCCCCCCAAAATAATTTTAACAATTCTTCTTGAGTTCTAGTCCAATACAACTTCAAATAAAATAAAAACCTTGGCCCACATCCAGCTCCACTAGCCAGCCCCAAATCCTTAATAAAACAAAAAATTTCTCCTCTAAACTAAGCACACTTTCGGCCCAGCCCAACTCCAAATCTAAAATACCTAATCAAACAAAACAAAGGCATCTTCCATTCTCACCGTTTGAAAAAAAGAGAGAACAATCTGACTGTCACGACTACACCTTGGTTTTTTTCCTTCTTAGTTTTCAATTCACGCCTCTAATAGTGTCAAGCCTCTGCCTTGGAAACAATCTCCTCACTCGCTCGCCGTGACGCCGCAGCCTCCACTAGCCTGCTGACTTGTTCATCACCTCAACCTCAAGCCCTCACCTCAATTCCTCAAAGTATCTCATTTAGTCATTCTCATCTCACGTCTCTCTCTTTTTCTCAACAACTGAACTAAATACTGAAGTCTGAATAGCAGAATAGAAATATTAAATATTTGTAAGTGAATGTGTGATATCCCTTTGTCAGCACAACTATTTATGCATATTTGACTTCTTTTTTTTTGTGTTTATTGTTATTTTATTCTATATTATTGAGCCACTGACTCTATGACTTAGCCTTTTGGCTTTTGTGTTGTTTGTCTCTTGAGTGGGGGCAGGGCGGGGCTTGCATTGTGTAGTTGGGTGGTAAAGTAAGTAAATTATAAATGAAAAAAAAAAAATCTATGGAAGGCAATTGGGATGAGGGTCGTGAGTCTGTGTATTTTGTTTTCAACCATTACATTATGCAAGGTAGAAGGGTGTTGTTAATTTATTTGGTTTATGTTGTTTTTTTATACTTTTGATTGATTTGTTTATTTAATTTTTTTATCCTAAAAGGCCATTACTTAATTAAATGTGTATTTATATTATAATTCATTTAAGAATGAATTTTGTATGATAATTTATTATATCTCTCTCCCAAGTTAGTTTATCATTTTTTTAAATTGATTTTTTTTTTGGATTGAAATTAGGTGCCAAATAATGAGCAAACGACAAACAATTGATGCATTCTTTAAGAAAAAAGATATTAGTCACCAATAATATGATAGTTTATATAGAAAAGAAAATTGCAGGGAATTTCACTGTAGAGATGCTAATGGATGAATTTTATTCCATGAAAAATCGTTGCCAAACTTGATTTGATGTGAATGTTCTTTTTTGTATGTTTACATTGAACTAGACAGTTTTTCATATTCATTAACGTACAAGAATATGATGATATATAAAAGTTGATAATTTTGTATTCAATAGACTTATGAATTATATTTAGTATATCTCTACTACAACCCGGCCCCCCCAAGTAACTATTCCTGGCTACGCCCCTGCAGATGAGTCTTCCAAACGAGCAACAAGATGAGAATAAATAAAGCAGAAAGTGACTATGCAGAGTGGAGTATTAAAGAGACTTTGAAATCGGTGGAAGACAATTTGAAATAACGAAGTCGGCATTTTTCCTATCTAAAATGTGAACATGAGAAAAAAAAAATTTTAAATTTTCAAGCGTGAATGTGAGCATGAGAAATTAAAGAAGATAGTGATGGCTTCGGTCCTATAAGGTTCCATTTACATTAATAAAGAAAAAGAAAAAGAAAAGGGACTTAATAGACGTGAAGTTTCTCTCTTCTAATAATAGTTGTTTCTTCTCTGCTTTCCAAATACTTAAAGCATATCTGTGACATACTAGAGCACCAAAGTAAAAATGGCTGAGACTATCCTTAATGTTGTTGCTAAGGAAATACTAGGCAAGCTGATTTCACTTGCTACTGACCTAATCAACCTTCCCTGGGGTTTCAAGGAACACATAATAGAGGCCATGTGTTATGGTTAGCATTTTTCACTTCTGAGAAGGATTCGGCCCTTTTTGGATTGAAAATTCACTGATGAAGAATGGAGAACAATAGTTTAGACCAAATGATTGGATGCAATTTTTCTTTTCAATTTTTAATATTTGTGATTAGTTTTGGAATTTGAATATACAGATGCATAAACATAAAAAAAAATGACCACTTATTTATGCCTCTCTCTCTAATATGGATTTTTTTATTGACAATTTAATGTGATTTTGTCTTAAAATAAATGAATTGCCTTTATTTTTCTGTAGTATTAATAAAAGTAATGGTACAATCACAAACTATTTTATAACATTTTTACAAACGGTTGATAAGTGTGTGTAATATACAACACCTCATTGTTTGGCTAGCTTTTACTTAAAGGTGGAAAGAATAAAATATGATTAATAAAACTACGTAAGTAGAATTTTAATAAAATTACGTAAGATTTGATGTAGAATTTGTGTGCATTTAACAACTGATTAAAAGCTAGCATTTAACTTAAATTATCTATTTATTTATAGAGAAAACTTAAGTACAGTACCTTAGGTGCTATTCTTTAAGTTCTTCTCTTAAAATTAATGCATCATTCAACAATGGTTGAATCTCCCAATGTGCCTCATCCAAATTCTTATTTAAGGCATCAACGTAGATTTTAGAATCCTCAACAATTATATTTTGGAACTTATCATCTCTGACCAATTGTAAATCCCAAACTATGGTAGAAGCTTTAGCAATTCCAGGACTACATGACATTATGCTTCTAGGTGGGCTATAAACCACTTTAACTATACTTGTATAGTTCATTATATTTTAAATATGGTTGTAACATTGTTTAAAAAAAAAATTAATTTAATTTTTATATAAGGTTGTAACATCGTTTTTAACCTTGGCAATAATCTGATCTAATTTTCTTAATGATTTGTTATTTCTAGCTGGATATTTGTTGTGATCATTGGTACTAAACTATTACTTGGTTCAAGTTTGGTGGATACGCACTTCAAACATTTGCAACATTGTTTGACATTTAACATTGACGCAATTAACCATCGTAAATTGATGGATCATATTGAACGAATCCAAACCATAAGGTAGAATTATTTAAATTTAAGCAATTAAATGCAAAATTAATAAAGAATCAAAATTCTGAGGAACAAAATTATTGATTTAAAAAAAAAATCCAAATATGCGCTAACAAGAAATAAAATTCTAAAAATAAATTAAAATGATTACAACTTACATGTTGGGAAACAAAGAATAAAATCAAGGACTCAATTTTATTATATTTGCACCAAAAAAAAAAAAGGTTTTCTTAGAATAAAAAGAAAAATAACAAAGTGAGATGCTTTTTGTTTTTATTTTTGTTTCTTAAACTGGAACAAAATAAAAATAATAATAAATCAGTTCTGACTTTAACCTATAGCAAGTGGTATTTAGTTTGCGTTTAGATACCGTTTATTTTGTTGAAAATTGAAAATAATAATTTTTTTCTATTTGCTATAGTGTTATATACTGTTCATTGGCCTAAAATCACTGTTCATGACTAATGAACAGTGCACAACGCGCTGGACTAAAAAAAAAAAAATGCAGCAAACGCTCCGCTAAAATAGCTTTGTTTGGATCCAGCGTTTTTGGCGGAGCGTTTGCTGCATTTTTTTTTTTTTAGTCCAGCGCGTTGTGCACTGTTCATTGGTCATGAACAGTGATTTTAGGCCAATGAACAATATATAATACTGTAGCAAATAGAAAAAAGTTATTATTTTCAATTTTCAACAAAATAAGCGGTATCTAAACGCAAACTAAGTACCACTTGCTATAGGTTTGAGATTGATTTAGGCTTTAACCATTTAGCGTCGTTGTTAGACAATTAATAGTGACAGTACTAACGAACCACAGATAAAAGGTTTTTTTTTTTTTAATGGAGATAAAAGGACAAAATTTAACTAACTCTTAAACAACGAGATCGAAAATGTTTAAATTTAAACTATAAAGATCAAATAGATAACAAATATAAAGTTGGAGGAAACAATTGTGAATCAATAAGAAATAAAAACTACAAGTTAACGAGAACCAAAGCACAAAACTAAGGACTTGTTTTGTCACATTTTCTGAAAACAGTTTCTAAAATTATTGCTTTCTATGAGTGTTGGTCCTGCTTGAGAGACACAACCCATCTTCTTTCGGCCAGTGTTGGTGGGTTGAAATTTTTGCACAATTCACATGCCCTTTAGCGTAAAATTTTGACCTTTTAAACGACCTGGATAGCCCTCGAAACTTCCCTTTTCACACGAAGATTTGACCTTTGAAAAGAAATACGTTCAGAAGAGATGAATTTTTAATGAGCAGTTTCGTTACACACTTACTGATACACGCAAAAAATTTGAGTATATCAATGCATCGGACACAAATCGTGTTTTACGCTCAGTTTATTTCAAAGAAAAGTATTTTTAAACGTAAATTATTTTACATGTAAAATATTTTTAGTTTCAAGTGTTTGGCAAGTGTTAAAGTATCTTTAACATTTGAAAATGCCAACATAAACCGGCCACCACTATTTATTGCAAAGCCAGCTAGCACTACGCTTTATTTTTAAATGTAAATTATTTTACATGTAAAACTCGCCACCACTGTCCATTGCAAAGCCAGCTAGCACTACGCTCTGATTATTTCAAAGTAAAATATTTTTAAATATAAATTATTTTACATGTAAAATATTTTCAATTTCAAGTGCTTGGCAAGTGTTTAAGTATCCTTAACATTTGAAAATGCAAACATAAACTGGCCACCACTATTTATTGCAAAGCCAGCTAGCACTACGCTCTGTTTATTTTGAAGTAAAATATTTTTAAATGTAAATTATTTTACATGAAAAACCGGCCACCACTATCCATTACAAAGCCAGCTAGCACTACGCTCTGTTTATTTCAGAGTAAAATATTTTTAAATATAAATTATTTTACATGTAAAATATTTTCATTTTCAAGTGTTTGGAAGTGTTAATGTATCCTAAACATTTGAAAATGCAAACATAAACCGGCCACCACTATCCATTGCAAAGCCAGCTAGCACAAACCCAATCACCACATACATAGCCACCACTAACCATTGCAAAGCCAGCCACCACAAACCCAACCAACACAGTTACCGTCATCCACCAACCACTCCATACCCAGCCACCACCAACCATTGCAAAGCCAGCAACTGCCAACAGCCCCAAATCCAGCCACCGCACTCACCATCATCCACCTACCCACCATAATCTCATCCAATCGGCCACCATCATCCACCTACCCACTGTTATCCCATCTAACTAGCCATTGTCATCAACAACCCAAACACCCAAGACAGACAAAACAAGTCCAAACACCGTCATTAGATCTTTATTTCAAAAAAAAAAAAAAACCAATTCAGAACCAACCCACAAAGACCCAGATCTCCACCGCAACTCCTCCTTTAACTGCGGCTACCAGATCATGCCCAAAAGCTACCTTGACTACCACCAGCATCACATCTCTCAAGAAGCCTCTTTGTGACTTTCTTTGTCTGTTCGAGATGGGTAAGAGAGAATGGCAAGAGCCCCAACAAACCTAAGAGTGATGAGCTCCTGGTGGCTTTGGTTTGTGGGAAGACAGAACTTGAGAGTGAAAGGGAGAGTTATCGCCGGCAATGGGTAGTGCTAGCAGAGGCTGGAGCTAGCCGGTGGTGCTATAGACCTGAAGCTTGGGATTGATGGGAGAGGGGACTGGAGGTGTTTGGCTTTTTTTTGGAGAGAACTCTGATTTAGGAGTGAATGGAGTGATAAGTATTGGGCTACTAGGGAGTGAGCAAATGTAAAATGTTTTACCAAAATTTTAAGTGTAAAATATTTTACACAAATTTACTTAAGTTGATTTGATTGATTGAAAATATTTTACTTTTGGCTAAATATTTTACTGCAAAACAAATGCCATAAAATTGAAAAATATTTTTCTGAAAATATTTTACATCGAAACAAACAGAGCGTTATTTTCTATGTGCAATAATGTGCATTAGTATATGTGTAACTAGATTTTTTCTTTTGATATTATAGCCATTAGAGAAAGGATGGGAAATGTCTATCAGTCACACAAACTTGAACACGTGCATTTTAGACTCAAATTATGACTTAAAATTATAATTTTAGTTCAAAAATATATATATATATTTAGTTTAAAATCTAGTGTGTGTTCGTGTGTAATAAATACATCTCTTTCTAAAAATATAACGTTTAAATCAATAATGATAAATTTTTTAAAGAATATAAGAACTCCTAAGTATTAGCATTTATGCTGCTAAAAATAACCATTGTAGATCCCTAAAAAAAATTAAAAAAAAAACATTTTAGATAAAGGGATCATATATATAGAACAAATCCAAATTATAAAGTACGTAGAATTGTTTAACTTTGAGCTGTAAGGACGCAGTTTGAATCCCAAGCCCAAGTGATGGATGGATTTAGACCCAAAAAGTCCAATACAATGAATTACTAGAGAGTGAGTTAGAAAACTAGGCTCTAATAAATTGGGCAACAATTATAGTGGGTCCAGATGACAAGAAAATAAAGATGGGTAGGTTTTATCGGCACAATCTGAGGAGGTTGGTTTTTGTATATATTTCTTTTGAATTTGATTACAAATACAATTCTTGTTACTACAGTGTTTTTCTCTTAATTTTCGATCCCTGTTCTCAGGATCTTTTTCCTCTTTTATATCATTCTCCTTCTTTCATCCCCACCCTCCACGTGTAGATCAAATTTCTGGTGTTACTTCCTGTCCCATTAGCACCTTCTTGAAGTCTCGGAAAATATAGCTGTAAGGCTGAAAATTACTATTCAGATATCACTTCCACATTAATGCGGCTAGAGAGTTAGCTACAGAGCATTCAATGCGGTGGTAGCAGTTTTCTCTTAGATATTTCATAGCTTCCCTTTGTCCTGTGTTTTCTTGATGTGTATCCTTATCAATGGAATCTCACGAAATGTTGCCCTAGATAGTAGTCCACACCTCCTGACATATGTCTTGCCTAACCAAGGAGGCATTCCTTTTCGGACCACCTTCCTGGACCCTCAAGACCAAACCCCATTCCTTCATTCACCAATGCAGACCTCCATGACAGCGTTTACCCGTCCTCAGACAACTAGATGTCCTTGGATTGGGCCTAGTGGCGACTCCAGAAATTTTTTCTAGGATGTTCCTCAATGAGCATAAATTACATAATCTAATAAAAAGAAAATTTTGTATATTGACAACAACAATAATAAAAAACACGCAAATACATAAAGTTTACAATTGCCTTCTACGTGGTTTTCTTATCAAATATTTGTCCATAATTCTAGCAAAAGAATAAACAATAAAATATAAATTCATTTGAAATATTAATAAAATTATTAATTATTGTTGTTTAGTTGTTTCATTAATTTTTTTGTCCTTTATAAACTATAATTTATTATATTGTTGTTTTATTAATTATAAAATTATTAATTATTGTTTAGCATAACATAATTTAATTTGTTTGTCTTTTATAATGTATTATTTCATTATTGTTTAGCCTAACATAATTTAGTTGTTTAATTTGTTTATTAATTGTCTTCTATAATTTGTTATGTGTATAATTAATATGTATAATGTAATTAAAAGTTGAGTGAGCCAATCAAGTGATAAACCCAAGCCTTAAATTATACCATGTCATAACCCAAACCATAAAGCAAGGCCCACCCTTTAATTTAATTTTATTTTTAATAACTTTTTTGCCCTTTTCTTCTGTTTTCTCTGTCAGGTTTTTTTTTTTTTTTTGACTGAAATGGTAGAAGCATATTAATCAGAAGAAAAAAAAAACAAACAAAAGAAAAAACAAAAAGAAACCCGGCCCAAGAGCTTTACAAGCACAGGACGGCCCAGAGAAAACAATGGACCTACACTTCTAGAAATCTCCAAGGCTTCTTTTCTTTTTCTTTTTTTAACTTATGTGTTCTAGAAACGTCCAAGACTCTCTTTTTTTTTTCTTTGTTCTCTCCTTCACACGTGCTTAGCATCTTATCTATATCCGGTCTCTTTTAGATTTTTCTTCAAATCTACTTTCCTCTTTTTTTTTCTTCTTTTCTTTCTTCGCCCTTATCTCTTAGTCACAGCTTTTCTTCTCTCTTAATGTTCTCCTCAAGCATCGTTTTACACCGCCACCATGCTTCTTTCAACAAGCATTGTTCATCCCTAATAGCACCCCCATGCTCCTCTCTCAAGTTGCCTCTACCCAGCACAACATCTCCTCACCTCTATTACTGATCTATATCTACTTTGTTTGGATTATAGGTTTATATTTTCATTATTTTGTATGGGAAATCAAGAGTTTTTGTTTCGGCCCGGAATCCGTTTTTGGTTGAGGGTGTTCCTAATTTTTTTTTAAGGGTAAACAAATAAATTTTTTTTAATTATTATATATAAATTTTGTTTTTTCAGGTCAAGGTGTTCCTGGGAACACCCTGGCCTGAACGTGGCGTCGCCACTGATTGGGCCTTCTGCCCAATATATACATATATATATATATACACACACACTACTAGTTTATCATTCCTACATGAGCAATCAATACAAAATTAATAAAGAATCTAAATTTTGAGGAACAAAATTATTGGTTTTTTTTTTTTTACATAAAAGAAATCCAAATATGCGCTAACAAGAAATAAAATTTAAAAACAAATAAAAATAATTACAAGTTAATTGGGAAACAAAGAATAAAATCATGGACTTAATTAATTTTGTTATGTTTTCCAAAAAAATTATAAAAAAATATGTTTTCTTAGAATAAAAAGAAAATTAGCAAAATGTGATGGTTTAATGTTTTTACTTGTTTCTTAAACTGGAACAAAATAAAAATCAATTCTGACTGAGCACCACTTGCTCTAAGTTTGGGATTGATTTAGGCTTTAAACATTTACGATGTTGTTTAACATTTAATAGTAACCGTACTAATGCCACTGAAAAATGGACAAAATTGAACAACTCTTAAGCAACAAGATTGAAAATGTTTAAAATTAAACTATAAAGATCAAATTGATAACAGATTTAAATTTAGAGGAAACAATTGTGAATCAATAAGAAATAAAAACTACAAGTTAACGAGAATGAAAGCACAAAATTAAGGATTTTTTTTTTTCTAATTAAGAAGTATGGACATATATATAGATATGAGTACGACACAGTAACATTGACAATTTCAAAAAATTACCATGTAAAATGACCAATAGAACACTGATATGATATGAATGCAAATACAGATACGACACCCTGCAATAGTTTCTAAAATACATGTTTTCTACGGGTGCTGGTCCTGCTTGTAAAAGTCTGGACCCCATCTTGAAAGACAACCCATCTTCTTTCAACGTAGTGATGGTCCTGCTTGTCCTAATAATTGTGCCTTTTTTTTTCTTTCGGCCAGGGGGGTTGGATTGGAATTTTAGAACAATTCACATGCTCCCTAACCCAAATATTTGACCTTTTAAAAGACTTTTACAGGCCCTCGAAACTTCCCTGAGTCCTTCTAGTGCCACGTAAAGTGTCACAAAAAAAGCCACAACTCACTCATGTGGTGAGTTATGGTTGGCCAAAGGATAGTGGTGAAACACCCTTTTACCAACCACAATTCATCGCATGAACGAGTTGTGATTTTTTTTGTGCCACTTTATGTGGCACAAGACCTTTCGAACTTCCCTTTTCGCAAAGATTTGACGGTGGAAAATTACATATTCACTAATGCACACCAATAAAGTTTGAACTCAAATTGATTTCAGTTCATTTTTTGTTTGTGCATGCAACAGTGTGTATTTTTTTTTTTTTTTTTTGATACGCAACAGTGTGTATTAATCTATATGTAACATAATTTTCCCTTTTTTTTTTTTTTTTGATATGCAAACTATCAGATAACTTCAATTAACTAGGACCAAAGTCCAAACCAGTTACATCTTTGAGCAATTGACATTCAATGATGGGTGGAGCATCCTCGACCAAAACAGCACTATCATTTACAAATTTGGCATTTCTAGCCATCAAATGGGCAGCAACATTGCCTGTCCTGCACACATAATTTACCTCCCACGCGTGGACTCTGACCTTCCACCTCTGGAAGCCTTCAATAATCATTTGGATCGAGCTTGGGGGGGGGGGGGGGGGGGGCTGCTACCAGCCAGTGTGTCTGTCACCACTTTTGCGTCTCCCTCCAGTACAATATCCTTCAACCCAAGGTCTCCCGCTAGCAGAATTCCTTCCTCAAAAGCCTTTGCTTCCACTTCCAGAGTTCCCAGCGGTATCTCCATCTTTTTGCTCATTGCTCCCATAATTAGACCCCTTTCGTTTCTAATAACTATCCCTATTCCACAGCAGCCCGTCTCTTTAAACGCCGCACCGTCGACATTTACTTTACACCAACCTTCACGTGGAGAAGTCCAACCACCAGTTCTCGGTGGAGCACTTTGTCTTGGGGCAGCATCTAGCTCCTTGAATTCCTCAACGAGAGCATTTGCTTCAGCGACTATCACATTTGCTTGTTTGGTCTTCCCTTTAAACTTTGCGGTATTCCCGTTCTTCCAAATGCACCATGCTGTGCAAGCCAGACGCTCCAAGTCTAATTTCTTCCGGTCTTCCCAAATTTTCCATATCACATCAATGAATTTGCGATGAGGGTGGTTCAGCTTGGGCAATAATAACTTTGTTTCCTTCCACGCAGCCTCTGCCATCCAACAATCCCACAGAGCATGTCCTGATGATTCACTCTTCCCACATAGCACACATTCATCAACCAAGGACACCTTTCGACGCCAAAGGCAATAATTTGTAGGGAGAATATTTTTGCAGGCCCTCCACATGAATGCTTTGACTTTGCTCGAGCAATGTAAGTCCCAAATGGCTTTCCAAAATTCTTTTTTCTTTCTCATGTTTGACTCCTCACCCCCTACCCCTCTTTCTTTATCTTCGGACAGCCACTTATATGCTACCTGATATGCACTTTTCACCGAGAAGTCACCTTTTTTCGTCCACGCCCAAATCAAAGCGTCCTCCGGAAAACTCGGACTAATCGGAATGCTTAATATCGCCTCTGCTTCAAAAGGTAGAAAAACACTCTTTACTGCATTAATATCCCAACCCCTAGAGTCACGGTCCATAAAGGTCTCCACTAGTTCGCCTTCAAAATTCTGGGGCCTAGGACTTGTTACCTTGAAGGAATTTAGAATTGGGATCCACCTATCTGCCCATATCCTCGCTCTTCTCCCATTCCCAATATTCCATCTCAATCCTCGCCGGAGGACTTCCTTTGCCGCCATTAGGCTCCTCCAAGTATACAATGGTTTCTTACCTATTTGCGCCTCCAAAAAAGTGGACTCCAGGAAATACCTGGCTTTCAGCACTCTATGGGCAAGGGACTTAGTGTTTTGAGTGAGCCGCCACCCCTGTTTTGCCAGCAGCGCAAGATTAAATGCTTTGAGATCCTTGAACCTCATTCCCCCTTCAGCTTTTGGTGTACACATCTTCTCCCAAGCTATCCATGCTAGTTTTCTCTCCTTTTCTCGCTGACCTCACCAAAAATTCCTAATCAAGGAGTTAAGCTCATTACATAGAGAATCCGGGAGTTTAAAGCAATTCATTGTATACATAGGAGTAGCTTGGGCAATTGCCTTTATGAGGATTTCCCGCCCAGCCATGGACAACAACCTTCCTTTCCAGCCTACCACTTTTCGACCCACCTGATCCAAAATACGGTGGAAAGCTTTCTTTTTCCCCTTCCCCACTAAAGGGGGCAGCCCCAAATATCGCTTATGCTGATGGATTATTTGGGCCCCGAACATGTCTCTCACTTCTTCTTTAATTTCTTCGCTCGTGTTCTTGCTGAAATAGAGAGAGGTCTTCTCTCTGTTTAGCTTCTGCCCAGACTCCCTTTCATAATTCTCAAAAAATTTTTGTAATTCTATCTCCTTCCTCCTTTGTAGTGTTGCAAAAGACTATACAATCATCAGCAAAAAGCAAATGAGAGACCCTTGGAGCTCTTCTACACACCGATATACCCCTTGGAATTCCCCCAATTTCATCCGAACTAAGCATGGCCGAGAGGCCCTCAGCACACAACAGGAAGAGATACAGAGAGATAGGATCTCCTTGTCGAAGCCCTCGGGTAGGAGTAATCCTACCTTTTGGCTCCCCATTCATAAGCACGGAGTATGAGACCGTATTCACACACATCATCATCAAGGAGATCCACCTTTCTTGAAAACCCAATCTGCGCATAATCGCCTCCAAATAAGCCCATTCAACCCGGTCGTATGCCTTGCTCATATCCAGCTTAACTGCCATCAGCCCCCTTTTCCCCTTCCTTCTCTAATTTATACAGTGCATGATTTTGAAAGCCACCAAGACATTGTCCGTAATCTGCCTCCTTGGTACAAAAGCGCTTTGGGCATCGCTAATGGCAGCTGGAAGGACTTTATTCAACCTATTCGCCAACACCTTTGAAACCAATTTATATATAACATTGCACAAACTAATTGGCCGGAAGTCCGTAATCTTTTGGGGGCAATTGATTTTAGGGATTAGACATATATATGTGTCATTAAAACCATTTGGCATAACACCTGTTTTAAGAGTCTTGTAAACACTATCCACCGTCTTAGGGCCCACCACATCCCAATATTTTTGAAAGAATATAGGCGACATACCGTCCGGGCCTGGAGACTTTGTTGGGTGCATTTGCTTCAGGGCACTCCGTACCTCCTCTTCTCTAAATTCTTTTAGGAGAACATCATTCATATCATCTGAAACCCTCCTATTTATTGCTCCCAAGCTAATTCTGAAGTCAGCTAGATAGTTTGTACTATAAATTTCCTTGAAATAATCCAGGATTAAACCTTCCTCTTCTCCCTGGTCCTCCCTCCATCTGCCCTCAGTGTCACACAAGCCTTCAATCCTATTTTTCTTGCGTCTGTTGTTTGCTGTTTCATGAAAAAACTTCATGTTTCGGTCACCACACTTAACCCACAGTGCCCTGGACCTCTGGTTCCACATTATTTCTTCCTGAAGCATTACTTCGTTTATCTCCTTTTTTAGTGCTTGAATTTCCTCCGCTGGTTCGTGTAATAAATTCAACCCTTCCAGTTGCTGTAACCGATTCTGCTTCAACTTCAAACTTTTATTTACGTTACCAAAAACCCTGCTGTTCCAGGTTTACATAATTTTCCCTTTTGATATCATAGGCTTTTGAGAAAATATGAGAAATAACTTTTACATACATAAATGTACATACACGCATTTTAAAGAATATAGAAATTCCTCGTAAATTGCTAGTGGTAGACCACTCCCTCTTCTCGTCTCTTCCTCTTTTTGTTCACACGCTAGAACCTTTTTTGTCTCTCTTGCTCTTCACAGTCTTTTATGCCTTCTCTCTCTCTCTCTCTCTCTCTCTCTTTCTCTCTCCCTCTTCCTCTTCCTGGCCTCCATTATTGACTGCATCTACCTATGTGCTGGCTACTACTGCTACAGTAAGTGCACTCTAACAACTACCTAGTCGTTACAACATGAAGGGATTGATAGTAACAATGATTGAGAACTGATACTGATAGACAGTTTGCAAATATGATTATTATATTATATTATAAATTTTATCTGAACTGAATTATATCTGATTTTGATATCGTCTTATTTATTTATTTATTGCAAGGAAAAATAAATATGGGTAGAGAGAGACCAATTTTGGGCATATGCTGTGAAAGTAAATGGTCGTTGCAAATGTAATTTTTGTGAAAAAGATTTTCCTGGTGGTGCATTCAAGGATTAAAGCACACTTGGCCGGAGTTCAGGTAATGGCAGTGGAGTATGAAAGAGACTTTGAAATCGGTAGAAGATAATTTGTAATAACGAAGGAGACATTTTTTCTATCTAAAATGTAAACATGAGAAAAAAAAAAAAGTTAAAAATTTTCAAGCGTGAATGTGAACTTGAGAAGTTAAAGAAGACAGTGTTGGCTTAGGTCCTACAAGGTTCCATTTACATTAATAAAAAAAAAAAAAAGACTTAATAATAGACGTAAATTTCCCCTCTTCTAATAATAGTTGTTTCTTCTCTGCTTTCCAAATACTTGCAGCATATCTATGACTTACTAGAGCACCAAAGTAAATAGAAGAGGTCATGCGTTATGGTTAGCATTTTTCACTTTCGAGAATTCGGGCCCTTTTGGATTGAAAATTCACTGATGAAGAATGGAGAACAATAGTTTAAACCAAATGATTGGATGTAATTTTTCTTTTCAATTTTTAATATTTGTGATTAGTTTTGGAATTTGAATGGTATAAACATATAAAAAATGACCTCTTATTTATGCCTTTCTCTTTATGAATTTTTTATTGACAATTTAATGTGATTTTGTCTTAAAATAAACGAATTGCCTTTATTTTTCTATAGTGTTCATGAAAGTAATGGTATAGTCACAAATTATTTTATAACATTTTTACAAATTATTAATATGACAAACTTTTTATTAGTTTTTATCTAAGCTCTTAATTAATATTACATTTTTATTTACCAATAATTACTCACTACATCAACAATTTGTAAATTTTTTGTAAAAAAATTTGTATCTCTAGCATTACTTTATTAATAACAGAAACTAGGCTAATTGTGTACACTATATCTGTTTAGAGGTTTTTTAGTCAAATTTTTCATTCCTATCTCATTATCCAATGAAATTTATGCATTTGCCATATCCAAATAGTGCAGACTCCATTGAATGGGATGAGACCTAGTCCAAAAAAAAAAAAAAAAAAAGAATAAACTCACACGCACACACTGATAATAATTTCAATACTATTTTGTTGTTCATTAACTTTTTTTCCAAAAAAAAAACAAATTCATTTTTTAAAATTATGTCTCATCCCACACTTCACTATTTTTGGTGATCAACAAATATATAAATCTCATTGAACTAAGGCATAAACCTCAAATCGGAATAAATAAAAAATTTTGACATTAAAACAAAAGTCTTTAAGCTGGTTTTTGACAATGACAGTCCAATATGTAACTATGTATTTGCATTGGTTACAAATCTTAAGGAGGCGTATGGATTACACCACCGTAATATTACATTTTTATAATCTTACATTAATGTAATATCAATACAAGAATATAATATTACATTGTTTAGAAAAATGATGAGATTAAAGTGATGTGATATATTTTGTAATTTTAGATTATGGTAATGTTAGAAAAAATAAAATAAACCAAAAACTTTTGGGTATGTTTGGTAGACTGTAATAAGCATTGTAATGTAATTCTTATTCTTATGGTTTAGCTATTCAGTAGTTTGTTTATGTTTTTATTAAAGAGAATAAATTATTCTTTATGAATAGTTATTCTTTAAAATTAGGAATAATTATTCATCTCTAAAAGGGTTGTAATAGTTATTCCTTAATAGGTATATTAATTTCTAAAATTAATATATTTCCAAATAAACAAATTTTTCATATGCACATAACAATTATGAAAATAACTAATCTCTCTTTCAAACTTAAAAAATATTATTTTTTAGAAAATATAATTATATTAGTGAGATATTTCTTAAAATATATTTTAAGTTTGGTTTAAAATGCTTTTATTTCATTGTTTTCAGAGTTTTATTATTGTGTTGTTACCAAACAAATGAATAGTAATAAGTATTGTATTACAGCATTTTGTATTCCTTGTAATATCTATTCCCATGTAATTATTATTATAGTTTACCAAACATGCCCTTAATGTCACATCAAGGCACATCACAATGAACCAAATGCCCCTTAAGAGCATTTACATCCCAAAATTTTATCACATCTTATTTTACCATCTCAAAAGTTACTTTATCAATTATACCATACTATTTTACAATACTCTCAACATCCCAACTTTTATTTTACAATACAACACATTAATAATAATATTTCTATATAATAAAATAATATATCTCAAAACCCAAATAAAAAAAAAACCCAAAACTCAAAAACCCAGTGAGAGAGAGAGGAATTGATAAAGCAAGTGAATAAAATATTAGTTTTTTTTTTTTTTTTTAGAATTGAGCTACCGTGCAATTCTACCTTTAGAATTGCACTGTAGTACTATTGTAAATTTTTTTGCAATAGTGGGTTTTTTCAAGTCCGAATGTGTGGGGGATTTTGGGCTTTTATGTTAATTTTTCCAATATATGGCATATGCCATTTTTAATATGAATGCTCTAAGAGTACTAATTATATTATACTTAAGGAAAAATATTTTGTATCAAATACTTACTATTGTATATTTTTTATAAGTGTTTTGAAAAATATAATTTTAATTAAAATTGTGAACACAATTTTAACTAAAACTTATTGGTTCGCATTTTGAATTGAATCTTTGTTTTCAAAGGATTGAGTAAAGCGAGTATGTGCAAGTCTTTATCAAGATCTAGCAAAATCTTTAATGATTATCTATCAAGCTCCAGCACATGGGAATGTCCCATCCCATGAGGCTCCTTTTAGAAAAAAGACACGGATCTGATAAACGTTTGGAAAAGATGATCCCCACTGAATAAAAGAAAGAAAAAAAAAATAGTAGTTTTTTTTAATTTTTTATTTTCTTTTATACCATATAGAAATTTTATATAGTATATAGGTGTGAATTTCTCTCTTGGGGCTTGAATTTGGCCCTTGCCCTTACATCTACAAGTATTTATACTTATGCAGTAATCATTGCACAAAGAGTGTAAAGCAGAAGTTGCTAGTTTTGTTTTGTTTTGTTTTTTTTTTTTTTGGAGAAACAGTTGCTGCTAATCTTTAACATTACAATTTTTCTCTACTTTCCAAATACTTCAAGCTAAAAACAGCAATTTTTTGCGATGTAATATCTATAAATCTCAAGCTTTGAGATTATATTTTTCTTTTATTTATTTATTTTATTTTATTCTGTAAGCCTCCAAATCCCTACATCTTGACCAAGTATGCATATTTCATAATGAAATGGCATAAATATTATTCAATGTGTATGTTTTATCATTTAATTCTTTTTTCTTTCTTGTCTGTTAAATTTGTTTTATCATTTAATTCTTTCTTCTTTCATAAGAAAATGGCATAAATTTTCTTTCTTTCTTTCTTTCTTGCCAAAATTTTTTTGGCTTATAAGTTAGAATTGTTTAAATTTAAGCAATCAAGCAAAATTAATAAAGAATCTAAATTTTGAGGAACCAAATTGGTTTTCTTTTTTAAATTCCAAATATGCGCTAACAAGAAATAAAATTATAATAATAAATAAAAGTAATTACAAGTTTGGATACAAAAAATAAAATCCAGGACTTTATTTTTGTTATGTTTGCAGAAAAATAAAAAACTCTTGGGCAATATTCCAATATTTTTTGTTGGGTCTTGAGGTTCGCATCACTTGAAAACCAAAATAATTTGATCAATGAAATGTTAGTTTTGGCCAAACTTTCTTTCAATGGATTATTAACCAATGTTCCAAGAGTATTCATTAACATTTCTCTTATTTATATATCAATGTCATTTTTCCAACCAAAGCAGAGACCACCTGATTTACCCCTATTAAGAATCAAAATATGCCCAACAAAACGAAGTTTTTAATTATTAATTTTATTTATCAACATCCACTTAAATTTCTAGAAAAAAATGAAAAAGAAAAAGAGTTTTTTTGATTCATCTTCTTCAACGCAGTCCTTAATTGTCTTGCGAAAAAAACACCCTGCAATAGATATATTTCCTCTCTCTCACAAGCCACAATTGATCTCACTAAAAATTGAGACCTTTTTTTGATGAATAAATTGAGACCTATTAATTATGATAGAAGAGAAGCATATATCCAATGCAGCCTATAATTTCTCGGCTGGTTGAGTCTGGACATGTAGCAATCTCTTCAATAATTCCAAGGTTCAAATCTAACCAACGACTTGGGGACATCACTTTGGTCCTATCACATCCCAACTATAAAAACTTTCTTTAAATAAATTATTAATAAGTGCTTTACAGCACTCGTTAACAGTACTTTTTTTTACAAAAGATTCAAAAATTGAGAGTTATTAATTATATGATAAAAGAGAAGCATATATCCGATTCAGCCTATAATTTCTCGGTTGGTGGAGTCTGGACATGTAGCAATCTCTTCAATAATTCCAAGGTTCAAATCTAACCAACAACTTGGGGACATCACTTTGGTACTATCACATCCCAACTACACTTTATTCACGTGATCTGCTGCTGAATTTGACAAATCCATTCAGATCTCGAAGCTCACTTTTCAGACAACAAAATGTTAAGGCAAATTTTTTGATAATCAAAAGGTTAAGGCAAATTAATTAATTGTATTAACAAATCGGAGTTAAAACAATCTCTTCTGTTCTGTCTTCTTCTAGGAGGAAATGCTAGTGCTCTGGGTATAAAATTTTTGCAACGGTTGGTTATTATTATTATGGGTAATTTATTATTATTATGAGTAATGCTAATGAGTGCTCTTAGGATATAAGTTAAAGATCTATTTTAGAAAAGTTTTAGCGTCACTTTTATGAGAAATAAAAAAAATTGTCAAAACATTAATTGTTTATCTTTCTTTTCCCATAAAAACTTTCCTTAAATGAATTATTAAACGTTATCTTAAGGACATTCGTTAACATTTCTCATTATTATTCATTAATTATTATAAATGAGAAAATATAATTTAAGCAGTGGATTCGAATAAAAAAAAAAAAAAACTCTTAGTTCTTTTTTTTAACATTTGTTGTCCTTCTGTATGGCTCAAACCTTTAACAATCATTAATTAAAAAAAAAAAATAGAAGACTTTCTTATTCTTTTTCAAAACATTAATTGCTAATGAGTGCTCTTAGGATATAGGTTAAAGATCTATTTTAGAACAGTTTTAGCGTCACTTTTATGGGAAATGAAAAAAGTTGTCAAAACATTAATTGCTTATCTTTCTTTTTCCATAAAAACTTTCCTTAAATGAATTATTAAACGATATCCTAATTAAGGACATTCGTTAACATTTTTCATTATTATTCATTAATTGTTATAAATGAGAAAAAATAATTTAAGCAGTGGATTCGAATAAAAAAAAAAAAAAACTCTTAGTTCTTTTTTTTTAACATTTGTTGTCCTTCTGTATGGCTCAAACCTTTAACAATCATTAAAAAAAAAAAAAAAAGAAGACTTTCTTATTCTTTTTCAAATGAAGTTTGACACATAAAAGAAACAATAATCTATTAATTGTGATATAAATAAATAAAAAAATTGCATAAATAATCCCTAAAAATGAAGGAAAACTAAAAAAAAAAAAAAAAAAACTTTATAAGATGGGTAAAGTGGGGTGGTGTGGAGGACAAATTTATTATAAACTTTACATTTGTGATAATATAAACTGTGTCTGGGTGAGTTGGTTGGGAAAAACCGAAAAACCAAAGAATCTCATGAGGCATTTTAAAACAAAGCAGGGCCAAGGTAATTAGTTGGAACTCTTCTAAAATATCCAAGATAAGAACCAAATTAACTTTTGAATTAATTTATAAATGTGTCCTGAAATTGTGATTATGTAAATGCATTGTATGAGCGATGAGTTAGTTGGGGGGTAAAAGTAAAACAATAAGGACGGTTTGGTACAAGATTTTGAACAATATTTAAACACTAAAAATTATTATTAAAAAAATATTTAATAAAATATTTTAAACACAATTTTACTTTATAAATATTTTAAATATATATTTTTACAACACTTTTTTTAATCACAATTTTTACATCTTTTTAAACGAAGCTGTATTTAAAGGGTCTGCGATTAATGCTTTCAGTGCTAGGACGCATGGTTAAAGTAAAACAAGTTTGTGATGTTTGCACAAGAGATTCCCTGTTGACTGGCAGATGGAGATGATTATATTTGCACAGGAATTTCATCTACCGACACATTGTATCCATTTTCTCTTCAATAATTGAGATACGGAAGGAAACTTTAGCAAGGGTTCACATACGTGTTTTATACATTGCCGTGAGTGTGGTTGAGTTTTTTGGAATTAGACTTTTTAAAATAATATTTAAAAAAAAAGTTAAATATTTGATAAAAATTGTAAAAAATATATTTTTTTAAAAATTGAATATTTATAGATTACAAAAAAGAACAAGATATATATATATATATATATATAAAAGAGAATTATTTGTTTTAATTATCTCTCTTAATGCAAATTATGGACATTACATTTTTACAAAAATTTCACAACAAAATCTATATGACAGATTGTTAATAATAGATAAAAAAATAATAATGTCATTAGTAGATTTTAATGAGAACTAATAACAACTTACAGTATAAAATTTATTATAAAATTATTATGAAGATATTGTGTCAATAACATTATTTTTTTTAAGAAAATATCACTAATTTAAAAAGATCAGAAATACAATAAAATATGACAATACTTTCACAATACTATTTGTTTTTAATTATGATCAATCCTAATCTAATAAAAGATTTGATATCCCAACTGTTATGAAAATTTTGTGATAATTTATTGTTTCCTAATAGATGTGTAATTTTTATTTTGTAAATTTTCTTGAGTGGACACGTATCCCACTCTCCCTTTAACTTTTATTTTCTTATTTTTTTATTTTTTTTCCTCAACCACACGTTTTCTTTCACCCTTATCTTCTTCCACCTTTATATTCTCTCAGCCACTATTTTCTTCTCTCTGCTTCTCATTTTCTCTAATTTCATCAAACAGCTTCCAAGAACCAAACGGAACTAGGCTCTCAAATTTTTCGTTTCTTACTTTTATTCTTCCTCTTTATTCTTCTCAGACTATTTCTATTTCCTTCTCTCTCTCTCTTTTTGATAAGCTCCTTCTCTCTTTCTCTCACTCTTCCTGACGTCCATTGACTGCTTCTACCCATTTGCAAGCTACTACAGTAAGTGCACCCTCACATGTGTTTCATGCTCTTCAATTTTATTATTATTTTAAATTGGCTGAATTTATATATATATATATATATAGTTTTACTAATCATTAATCATTTCAATACATATATTGAATAAGAAAAAAAAAATCAAATCTACTTTATTCAATTTATTTAAACTAGAAGATAAAATCCAAATCTTTATTATTATTTTTTGGGGGTGAATTGCACATATCTGTTATATTCTTAAAATAAGCAATTAATATTTTGTTCATTTTTTTAGTTTGGCTTATATTCAGTTTTTTTTTTTAAACGGGATATCTCTTCGGCAGTTGTAAGTCTGGTCTTCTGTCTATATTATCTCAAATATATATATATATATATATATATATATATTAGAGTTTGTGAGCGATTTGTCAGTTTCTTAGGAGATTCTAACTAAAAAAATACTACTGGAGGAAAGCCAAACCATTCATTTTTTTATGACAACTACGGACTTATCTCTTTTACGATTTTTTTTTTTTTGGTTAAACGTCTCTTTTGCGATTTGTTTCATGAGGTATACGGACCATTTTTATCTAAGTCATGTCCATTTGTTTAGATGGAAACCTTGTATAAATATAGTTTTTTGTATTTTTCAGGGTTTAGTACCATTAAAAAATAAAAAGAAAAAAGCTAAAGGAAAACTATTTTGTGTCAATAGAAAAAGTATTGCTTAATTTTTTAAATTGTTTTCCATTAAATGTTTTTAGCAAGATAAATAATGGAAATTTGGAAATTGTTTGTCAACTCATTTAAGGTTGCTCTTAACATTGAAAAATGAAATAGTTTTATAAAAAATATTATCTAGAAAATAAATCATTTTAAAAAAAATATTATTGTGGAAACTCGATACAAGCAGAGCGAATTGAAATTAGAAAACCTCGAATCTAAAATTGCTTTTTATTTTTAATATATAAACCTCGTTCAATCAAGAGTAAGACTAGTGGTGAAGCCAAAGCGACTCACATATACATACACATGTATATGAGTACTCGAGTCAAATCTAAAAATAATAAAAACATTCATATTGTATTTATTTGTTAGAGGGCTTTATTTTTTATTTTAATGAATGTGTTACGCATGAATAATTCTTTTTTTTTTTCTTTTAAAGAAAATTTTTACATCAATCATGTTAGGGCCGGTTTGGTTTTTTTTTTTTTTTTATCACTCCTCACTCAATTTTTGTCACTCATCACTTAAAATCCTTCAAAGATTGCGGCTCTCTCAGCAACAACAAAGGCCTTTCAAAGAAAAAAAAAAAAAAATAGAAAGTTAAAGAATGCGGTTTTACAGTGTAAAATTATAGGGTTAATTATGAAAATGCCATTGAAAACTGAGTTATGGAAACTGCAAAAATATCTAAAATGTATTTTCAGTTTTCATAACTCATTATTCAAAAATCAGAAAATTGAGTGATGGAAACAGAGTTATGGTGCATCGAAACAGACTTTGAGCTATGGGTCCCACCATTTTTAAGCTATGAGTTATGGAAACAGAGTTATGAGTTATGGAAACTAGAAATCCAAACGGCCCTTTAGTAGCTTAACTTATCTCATATAAAACTTGTGTCAATTCTGAAATTTTGGTTAATATACTCATAGAATGATCAAGTTGCAATAATTTAACAACTAATGTGAATATATATACATGGAACATTATAGTCACAAAAAAATATTAAAATTTTGACCACTCTTATAATTCTTATTTGTAAACAAATTTATTTGAAAAAGAACAAATTATTACAAGAATTTGTGATTTTTTTTTAAGTCATCGCTCTAATGCTCTCAAAAGTTAATAATAAAGTTTTTTTTTTAAATATAACTTTTAGTTGTTTTTTCAACTTGTTTTTTGGCTTGGTTTAAACCTTTAACAATCTTTGATAAAATAAAAAAGAATTATTATTCTTTTTCAAATGAGATTTTATGATATAAATAAAAAAGAATTGCATATATAATCCATAAAAAATGAAGGAAAACTAATAATAATAATAATAAAACTGCAAGATGGGTAAAGTGTGGGGGGGGGGGGGGGGGGGGGGACAAATTTATTATAAACTTTATATTTGTGATAATATAAACTCATTCCGGGTGATGATTGATGAGTTGGTTGGGGGAAAAACCAAGAATCTCATTCCTTAAAAAGAAAAAATGAAGAAGAGAATCTCATGAGGCTTTTTGAAACAAAGCTGATGCTTCCAGTGTGTTCACCCATAGAAGTAAACATCTGTTATGTTTGTGCTGTAATTCCCATTTTGGGTGGCAGTGGCAGATGATCATACTCGTAGAGGCTTATGGTAACAAGAGTTTTAATTTGTAGGCTGACATAGACATGATAATCCTACCCGACACGTCGAATTCAAAATCATCTTCTTTCGGCAGAGTGTTAGTCCTACCACTTGTTCTAATCGTTTGAGTCTTTCCGCGAGTGATATAAAACAAGTTATAATAAATTGCTATACAATTACTTTTTTTTCTTCATTCTGTTGTTCTCAAACTTTTGAGTAAGTGCACTCTGACATGTCTTTCATGCTACGGATTTTATATTTTCTTGGCTAAATATTACAGTTTATTAACGCAGTAAACAAAATAAGATGAAAAGTTTGATGGAAGTGTTTCAAGGATTAGATTTATTGATCGTGATATTGCTATTTGTAGAAAGGTTCCTAAAAATACACGAAGCTTATCTAGCCATTAGAGGGCTTAGCAAAAAACTACTTGAAGGTAATTTTGATAGACATAAAATAATTATATAATATTTTTAAAGAAATATAACTAGCTTATTTTTATTATTCTATAGATCTATATTATTTAAATTAATTTTATTACTCTACAGATCCATTTTTACTATCAATTTTTTTATATTCTAATATTAAACTCTTTATATAGCTGTTGTAAGGGAAAAGAATAATGGTTCGAAAGAGAGATCGATTTTGGGAGCATGTTGAAAAACAAGATAAGGGTCGTTTCAAATGTAAGTTTTGTGAAAGTATTTTTGCTGGGGGTGCTACAAGAATTAAATATCACTTGGCTGGAGTTAAAGGTCACGATATAAATATTTGTACAAAAGTGACTAAAGAGGTCCAAGAGGAAGCTTCTCTAACAATTGGTGAACCTAACAAAAAACTTAAGGGTGCATCAACTTCAAACAAGGATAAGGAGAGGGAAATCAGCTCAACTTCAATATCAAAGGATGATATGTTAAGCAAAGTGTTCGAAAAGGTGAGTAAAGATGTAAATATTTTATATTTGGATTATATTTCATCATAATCTTAGTAGTGAACTTGTGATAGCATTTTCAGTTATTGATTTTAATTGTTTGAATCAAGTGATTAAAACATTATAATCAATTTCTATATTCTTAAGTGAATTTTTTTCCTTGCAACAAGTGAGGAAGGGGAGTTTGAACTCATGTTCTCTTCTATTGGAGAAGAACTACAAAATTCTTAGCATTATTATTATTTTATTTATATATATATATATATATATATATATAATTTGAGACTTATAACATAGGGAAGAGGGGAAGTGTGTTTGTTTATGAAATTTAAGGGGAGAGAGAGAGAGAGAAGTGGAGAATAATGTGGAACACAAAAAATAGGACAAAAGATTTGTATTCAATACTAATCTATGCAATATTGTCTTTGTTTGGATATTGCGTTTCTGCGGCATGTTTGCTACGTCTGCGTTTTTTACCTTTTTTTTTTTTTTTTTTTGGCAAGCGATTAGTGCGTTTACTGTTCATGAACAGTAGCCGCACTTTTTGACTTTTCAACCCACAGCGGGTCCTACAAATTTCACTTTTTTACAATTTTTTCATTAAAAATGAGTCCTCCGGTACTATTCATACATTTAAAAATTATTTTGCTACAGTGTTTTCAGTTTTTAGCTGTATCCAAATGGACCCAATATTTAAAAGTTGAAGTGCAACATTTATTATTGTTACGTTTTTGTTGAACCATGTCAGCGGCCAAGTCTTCATTTTCTTTCCATCATTTCTTCAAATAATATGTATATAAATATTAATGTATGCATTAATATATTATGCCTTTACTCAATTTCAAAACTAATTATAACTTATCAATCATAATATGACCATCACTTTACATATTCTTGAACTTAAATGTAACTTATAATAGAAAATACATGTAATACAAACATCTTGGGTAGAGACACCATTTATTTATTTTTAGTTTAAACTCCCTAGAAAAAAATCTCATTCCACCACTGTCTCCTCCCCCCCCCCCCCTCCCCTTTCTTTTTCTTTTTGTATAAAACATTACATGTAAGTGGTTTTAATTTGAATAAAACTTTCACTAGGCACGTAGAATCACAAGTACATCCATAATAATTCAATTAAAAATATTAATGTGATAACAGATTTTATTGATATTACTTTTAAAATAAACCACTTCCATCACATTGGAATGCATTACTTATCACAGATAATGGCTTTACATCACTTTATTATTATAATTATTATATTTTTTGAGTTATGTTTACTAATTACGATTTGGCATTCGGTCCATTGCAGTCCAATTTGATCTATTACAGTCCAGTTTGGTCCAATTCATTCCACTTCAATCTATTTTGTTCTACTTACCTAACAATAGGGGGAAACAAAGGTTTGGGTTGGGAGGACTATATTGTTATCAATTATTTGAGTAATATTCATTATAACTATATGATCAGTTTTAATTATCACAACAATCTTCTTAAGAGAATAAAAAATTTGAATAATATATTTGAAACTTAAAAATTTTAGTTTAAAAAAAAAAATTAGGAAAATATAATGCATAATAAAAATAGTTAGAAAAATATGGACAACTTAAAAAAATAATATCAATCTAAAACACCATAAATGATAAAATTATATATTTGTAAAAATAGAGACATATAAATTACTTTTAGAGTTTATTTAATTTTTGGGGAGAACAAATTATCTACAATAAAATTTAGATAATAAGTTATATATTATACCATATTTAAAAATTATTATATATTTCCATGTATCGCGTGTGTTTGGGACTAATTATTATGAAACTCCAAAAGAAAAAAAAACTATTAATTATTGTATAAAAGTTAAGAAGGTGAAAATTGTAATATAAGTTTTTATATTTCCAATATATAAATATATCTGAACCCACCTTGTTTATTTTTAATAGAATTGTACTCTACACTCCACAAATATTTTCATACTATTGTCTCTTATGCAGAGTAAGGCAGAAAACATAGCTGAAATTTTACTTGGTGTATTTGTGGAGGGACTTCTAGCCAAGTTGAGATCAATTGTTATCGAGCAACATATTAGTTTTGAGTTCGGTTTCAAGGAAGGGCTAACAGACCTTTTTAGCTTCTTAACCCAAATTCAACTTGTGTTAACTGATATTGAGAAAAGACAAGCAAGTGATGAGTTTCTGAGGATTTGGTTAGCAAAGCTTAGATATGTTGCTTATGACATTGATGATGTTCTAGACGAGTTTGGCTATAACATTCTTCAGCAAAAGGTAATAAACTACTCTTCACCCTCTAATGACATTATCAATATGGCAAACAAAATTAAGATCATCAACGAATCATTAAATAGACTTAAAGGTGACATTGCTAGTTATGAACTTCGAGCGGAGTTTGTGAATTCGATCCCTGAGATTAGCTTTAAAATGGAGATAGACTCCTTCCTTGATGATTCAAAAGTTAGTCAAAGTGTTGGAAATAACATTGTTGAAGCAACCTATTGTGATAGAGTGACAGAAATCAGAGAGACTTTTAATCAATATGAATTAACAGAATATGATTGTTGGTCCATATTTAAGAAAAGAGCATCTGCAAATGAAAGACTTTTAACTCTAGATTTGGAGAAAATTGGAAAGGAGATTGTTAAAAAATGTAAAAGGGTTCCATGGGTTGCAGAATTTTTAGGGAGAATAATGAACTTTATACATGATAAAGGTGAATGGCTATCGATTCAAAACAATAAAAATTGGGATCAACTGGGTGATAGAAATAATGGAGTGTTTCACATATTAAAGTTAGGCTATGATCATCTTCGAATACCATCTTTGAAACGATGTTTCGCATACTGTGCAATTTTCCCTAAAGATTGTAACATGAAAAAGGACGAAGTAATTCAGCATTGGATGGCTGAAGGGTTCCTTGAACCATCTAAAGAAGGTAATACGGTGATGGAAGATATTGGTAACACGTATTTCAATATTTTGTTGGCTACTTCCTTTTTCCAAGATGCTAGAAAGGATGTCTGTGGTGATATTATTAGTTGCAAAATGCATAATTTGGTGCATGATTTTGCCATTTCAATTTCAAAATCTGAAATTCTAATTTCGGAGGGAGATTTTGTGGATAATGTTCATAAAGTACAACCTTTATTTGTCCGATCTGATGGCAAAACAACACCAAAAACTTCATTTAGTGGAGATAGTTTCATAAAAATGCGCACATTAATTTCAGAAAATCTAGACTTTGATGACATGTTATCAAATTTTAAATGCTTACGTGTTTTAAAATTATCCGGGCATAATATAATAAGGTTGCCAAATTCAATTGAGCAGTTGATACATTTGAGGCTTCTTCACATCTTGGACACTAAAATTCAGGTATTACCAAAATCCATTACCAAACTCTACAATTTGCAAACTTTAAGAATCGATAAATGCCCTCTGGAGCTTCCAGAAGACCTAAGCAATTTGATTAACTTAAGACATATGGATATTTATGTTGATTGGTGCACAAGGATATGTTTCGGTGATTGTTTTCTCAAAAATATGGGACGGTTGACTTGCCTACAAACATTGAATTTTTTTAATGTGGGTCGAGATGAAGGTTATCGGATTAAAGAAATGGGACCCTTAAAGAATCTCAGAGGAGAAATAAACATATACAATTTAGAGAAGGTGAAAGATGAGGAAGAAGCCAAAAGTGCAAAATTAAAAGAAAAGGAAATATTCAAGTTGGGATTATTTTGGAGTCAATTTTATGGAGAATTTGACATGCATGATAAAGATAAAGATGAAAAGGTGTTGGAAGGCCTCCATCCTCACCCAAATTTGAAAAGCTTAACAATCGAACGGTATAGAGGAAAGAAATTCCCATCTTGGGTTAATGATTTGTCACTATTTCACAATCTGATTTGTATCAAATTGAATTGTTGTATGGAATGTGAAGAAGTTCCCACTCTCGGGCATTTACCCTGTCTTAGGGTTCTTGAAATGAGAGGAATGAGGGAGGTAAGAAGTATAGGAAGTAAGTTTTACAGTTATAGTGATGGGAGTTACAGAAATACTACTACATTGTTTCCGGCATTGAGAATACTCAAATTGGAGTGGATGCCTAGCTTAGAAGAATGGAAGGATGCAAAGGAGTTGACAAGCGCAGGTGAGGTGTTGTTAGTGTTTCCTTGCCTTGAGGAGTTGATTATTAGACGGTGTAATAAACTGAGAGATTTGCCGAACTCACTGCACACCTGCGTTTCCCTTCAGAATTTTGTAATACAAGATTGTCCTCACCTGAGTTCTTTGCCAGGTGTCCCGTCAGTTATTCAACATTTGGAGATAACGTGTGGCATTGATGAACTACCCAGTGGGCTACAATTCTGTACATCTCTTCAATATTTGGAGATTGGGGGCTGTACGAATTTGGAATCAATTCCAGAATCACTGCATACCTGCGTTTCCCTTCAGAAGTTCATAATACGAGATTGTCCTAACCTGAGTTCTTTGCCAGGTGTCCCGTCAGTTATTCAACACTTGGAGATAACATGGTGTGGCATTGATGAACTACCCAGTGGGCTACAATTCTGTACATCTCTTCAATATTTGGAGATTGGGGGCTGTATGAATTTGGAATCAATTCCAGAATCACTGCATACCTGCGTTTCCCTTCAGAAGTTCATAATACGAGATTGTCCTAACCTGAGTTCTTTGCCAGGTGTCCCGTCAGTTATTCAACACTTGGAGATAACATGGTGTGGCATTGATGAACTACCCAGTGGGCTACAATTCTGTACATCTCTTCAATATTTGGAGATTGGGGGCTGTACGAATTTGGAATCAATTCCAGAATCACTGCATATCTGCGTTTCCCTTCAGAAGTTCATAATACGAGATTGTCCTAACCTGAGTTCTTTGCCAGGTGTCCCGTCAGTTATTCAACACTTGGAGATAACATGGTGTGGCATTGATGAACTACCTAGTGGGCTACAATTCTGTACATCTCTTCAATATTTGGAGATTGGGGGCTATACGAATTTGAAATCAATTCCAGAATCACTGCATACCTGCGTTTCCCTTCAGAAGTTCATAATACGAGATTGTCCTAACCTGAGTTCTTTGCAAGGTGTCCCGTCAGTTATTCAACACTTGGTTATAACAAAGTGTGGCATTGATGAACTATCCAGTGGGCTACAATTCTGTACATCTCTTCAATATTTGGAGATTGGGGACTGTACGAATTTGAAATCAATTCCAGAATCACTGCATACTTGCGTTTCCCTTCAGAAGTTCATAACACGAGATTGTCCTAACCTGAGTTCTTTGCTAGGTGTCCCGTCAGTTATTCAACACTTGGAGATAACATGGTGTGGCATTGATGAACTACCCAGTGGGCTACAATTCTGTACATCTCTTCAATATTTGGAGATTAGGCACTGTACGAATTTGAAATCAATTCCAAAATCACTGCATACCTGCGTTTCCCTTCAGAAGTTCATAATACGAGATTGTCCTAAGCTGAGTTCTTTGCCAGGTGTCCCGTCAGTTATTCAACACTTGGAGATAACATGGTGTGGCATTGATGAACTACCCAGTGGGCTACAATTCTGTACATCTCTTCAATATTTGGAGATTGGGGACTGTACGAATTTGAAATCAATTCCAGAATCACTGCATACCTGCGTTTCCCTTCAGAAGTTCATAATACGAGATTGTCCTAAGCTGAGTTCTTTGCCAGGTGTCCCGTCAGTTATTCAACACTTGGAGATAATATGGTGTGGCATTGATGAACTACCCAGTGGGCTACAATTCTGTACATCTCTACAATATTTGGAGATTGGGAGCTGTACGAATTTGAAATCAATTCCAGAATCACTGCATACCTGCGTTTCCCTTCAGAAGTTCATAATACGAGATTGTCCTAAGCTGAGTTCTTTGCCAGGTGTCCCGTCAGTTATTCAACACTTGGAGATAACATGGTGTGGCATTGATGAACTACCCAGTGGGCTACAATTCTGTACATCTCTTCAATATTTGGAGATTGGGGACTGTACGAATTTGAAATCAATTCCAGAATCACTGCATACCTGCGTTTCCCTTCAGAAGTTCATAATACGAGATTGTCCTAAGCTGAGTTCTTTGCCAGGTGTCCCGTCAGTTATTCAACACTTGGAGATAACATGGTGTGGCATTGATGAACTACCCAGTGGGCTACAATTCTGTACATCTCTTCAATATTTGGAGATTGGGGACTGTACGAATTTGAAATCAATTCCAGAATCACTGCATACCTGCGTTTCCCTTCAGAAGTTCATAATACAAGATTGTCCTAACCTGAGTTCTTTGCCAGGTGTCCCGTCAGTTATTCAACACTTGGAGATAACAAGGTGTGGCATTGATGAACTATCCAGTGGGCTACAATTCTGTACATCTCTTCAATATTTGGAGATTGGGGACTGTACGAATTTGAAATCAATTCCAGAATCACTGCATACCTGCGTTTCCCTTCAGAAGTTCATAATACGAGATTGTCCTAACTTGAGTTCTTTGCCAGGTGTCCCATCAGTTATTCAACACTTGGAGATAACAAGGTGTGGCATTGATGAACTATCCAGTGGGCTACAATTCTGTACATCTCTTCAATATTTGGAGATTGGGGACTGTACGAATTTGAAATCAATTCCAGAATCACTGCATACCTGCGTTTCCCTTCAGAAGTTCATAATACGAGATTGTCCTAACCTGAGTTCTTTGCCAGGTGTCCCGTTAGTTATTCAACACTTGGTGATAACATGGTGTGGCATTGATGAACTACCCAGTGGGCTACAATTCTGTACATCTCTTCAATATTTGGAGATTGGGGACTGTACGAATTTGAAATCAATTCCAGAATCACTGCATACTTGCGTTTCCCTTCGGAAGTTCATAATACGAGATTGTCCTAACCTGAGTTCTTTGCCAGGTGTCCCGTCAGTTATTCAACACTTGGTGATAACATGGTGTGGCATTGATGAACTATCCAGTGGGCTACAATTCTGTACATCTCTTCAATATTTGGAGATTGGGGGCTGTACGAATTTGAAATCAATTCCAGAATCACTGCATACCTGCGTTTCCCTTCAGAAGTTCATAATACGAGATTGTCCTAACCTGAGTTCTTTGCCAGGTGTCCCGTCAGTTATTCAACACTTGGTGATAACAAGGTGTGGCATTGATGAACTATCCAGTGGGCTACAATTCTGTACATCTCTTCAATATTTGGAGATTGGGGACTGTACGAATTTGAAATCAATTCCAGAATCACTGCATACCTGCGTTTCCCTTCAGAAGTTCATAATACGAGATTGTCCTAACCTGAGTTCTTTGCCAGGTGTCCCGTCAGTTATTCAACACTTGGTGATAACAAGGTGTGGCATTGATGAACTATTCAGTGGGCTACAATTCTGTACATCTCTTCAATATTTGGAGATTGGGGACTGTACGAATTTGAAATCAATTCCAGAATCACTGCATACTTGCGTTTCCCTTCAGAAGTTCATAATACGAGATTGTCCTAACCTGAGTTCTTTGCCAGGTGTCCCATCAGTTATTCAACACTTGGTGATAACAAGGTGTGGCATTGATGAACTATCCAGTGGGCTACAATTCTGCACATCTCTTCAATATTTGGAGATTGGGGGCTGTACGAATTTGAAATCAATTCCAGAATCATTGCATACCTGCGTTTCCCTTCAAAAGTTCATAATACGAGATTGTCCTAACCTGAGTTCTTTGCCAGGTTATTCAACACTTGGAGATAACATGGTGTGGCATTGATGAACTACCCAGTGGGCTACAATTCTGCACATCTCTTCAATATTTGGAGATTGGGGGCTGTACGAATTTGAAATCAATTCCAGAATCACTGCATACCTGCGTTTCCCTTCAGAAGTTCATAATACGAGATTGTCCTAACCTGAGTTCTTTGCCAGGTGTCCCGTCAGTTATTCAACACTTGGAGATAACATGGTGTGGCATTGATGAACTACCCAGTGGGCTACAATTCTGTACATCTCTTCAATATTTGGAGATTAGGGGCTGTACGAATTTGAAATCAATTCCAGAATCACTGCATACCTGCGTTTCCCTTCAGAAGTTCATAATACGAGATTGTCCTAACCTGAGTTCTTTGCCAGGTGTTCCGTCAGTTATTCGTCACTGCACATCTCTTCAATATTTGAAGATTAAGGACTGTTCGAATCTGAAATCAATTCCAGATTTAGGAGAAGTATTTCATTCTCTTATTAATTTAAAAATTAGCAACTGTCGACTGAAGCTTTTGCGAGAAGGTCACTTAAAGACTTTGGTAATCCGCGGGTTGGATGCTTTCTCGATTCTGCGTTATCCTTCGATTAAATACTCGCACGCGTCCCTCAAAAAGCTAAGATTGAGTGGGAGTCCTACACTCAACTCTCTCCCGGAAGAAATTCGATTCTTCACTGCCCTTGAAGAGCTGTGCATAAAGAACTTTGACGGAATGGAAGCTTTGCCGGATTGGTTGGGCATTCCTTCTTCTCTTCAAAAGCTCTCTCTTTACGGCTGCAAAAAGCTGATGTGTCTTCCCATTCTACGTCTCACCAATTTAAAACATCTGCACATTGCTTTTTGCCCCAATTTAGAGAAAATATGTGCAGAAAGGAGCAGCGAAGAGTGGTTTAAGATTGCCCATGTTCCAAACATCAGAATCGATGGAGAATACATCCAAGGGGGAGAGGATTCTGACGACTCTAAAGACTTTGACTACAAGTATATTCCATTTCCTACTGGCCTCAAATTTATTTGTGTAATTTTTTTTATTTTTAAAGGGGCTATTCTTAAATTTCACATCTTAACATTTTAGATTAGTTATAAAAAAAAAAAAATTTTAGATTAATGCTTCTTGAATTAATTAATAGAAATTTAACTCACCAACCACTCTGATTACTGGAATGTTGCAAAAAATCTGATCTCAGCCAATGCTCATAAAATTTGTTAGATTAATCCATTCATGATAACATACGTACTCATTCTGTTTCTCAGCATTTCTTTTGACCTTCACTTATTGGTGTCAAATTGATTATGTCCATTGTTGATAGCATACTCATTCTTCTCAATTTCATGAGCTGGAATTCTAATAATTCATAGAATTCTAATAATACATGGAGTAGTTCTTGTTTTTAGGTCTTTGTAATAGTTGGAAATAGATTTTTTTTTTTTTTTTTTTGGTCTGGGTCATAATTCCTATGTTTATTTGAGTGAATTTGTTGTTGGGTTGCATAAGAATGAGATAAGACATTGGGTGGGAGCAGGTCTTGTGGATTTTTGTTTTCATGAAGTAAAGCTTAAATTTACCAGTGGAAGTAAAGCTTAAATTTCTTATAAAGTTTTAGACAGCACTGAAGGTTGATGGTTCTAATATTTATATATCGTTTTTAGCTTTTGGAGGTAGCTAACACGTTTAAATTTTTTTTTTTAGCCAACTCATCAAGCTTGCAAAAGGATTCCATCTAGCAAAATAACCAACTTGATGACAACTGATGGTGAGGCACTTCAGGTCCGCTTTCTCTCTACCATTTCAGATACTTGTATATTTATTTGTACAGTGACTGGGTTCTGTACCCATTGTGCCTATTCTGCATAAACAAAATTGTTAGTCTATGTAAAGGTGTGCATGTCAACTCCATGTGTGTTCATATGTCACCAAGACAATGTATAGAGTTAGATTGAGTAGTCAGATCACAGAATTATGGTTTGACACTCTTTGACATGAAAGTCATTCTGTGCATCAGGTATTATTATTGCTTAGCCTGAACAAATGTCCTTTGCTAATGGACGCTTATAAGATTTGGTAAGTTTTCTCAAATCATCTCTTATGTTTGAATAATTAGAGTACTAATTCAATTTGATAAGTATATCATTCATGCCAAAATTTTTTTAACAATTTTCAGATCTTAATGGTCAAAACTTTAAAGCAATCTCTACTGTTTTGTGTGGTGGGTGAAGATGACACACCATTAGCACCAGTTGCAGTGGTTGAAGTTGCATGCTGCCTTTTCTTTGATTTTCATGTCCCTTTACTGGTTGATTTACACCTGGGTATCACCTGTGAGGTTTCTCTGTTAATTATTTAGAATCTATAAGCAAATAATTAAAGAGAACAACAAATTATAAAAAAATAAAATAAAATAAAAAAATTGAGAGAACGGAGAATGAGAGAGTGAATACAATATTTGCAGCACTTTGAAACCTTGAGAAAAAGACTATGAAGCCTTTTCTTATGTCCATTAACCCTCATAAAATTAGATTCAATTAAGGTTTTCCATCTATTTTGGTGTTTTCTTCCTGTAAACTTTACATTATTTTCATACCCAACAGGTGACCACTCTGATTGATCTAGATCATGCAATTGTTTGGAGGATAGATCCCACTCACTTGCATATATGGTGATGGACCAGTGTCTATAAACTGACCAAGTTGTTGATACATTCTGACAATTTCCATAGCAATTTAAAAAAGGCAAGATGCAATAAATGTTAATATCTCACTGAAGTGCCTAGTTCTGCATAACTTTGCTAGTTTCTTAATTATTTTATATTTGTTTTATTTTAACAAATGGGTAAGTTGTGATTCTTGTGAATGTGTTGGATGTTATTGGTTATTGAGGATGCTAACCAAAAACAGATCACATAGATTCAGGTTCTACTTGGTTTAATATTTATATTTTGAAACTATAGACAATTAATGACCACTTAAGTCCTGTGATGAAACCTTTGGTGCCATTCATCACATCTGAAACCTTTTGTCAATCGTAGTTAGTCCCTACAAGTGATAAACGGAGCTTCGGAGATCGAGGACTCTATTTGGATCTTCCATGATTGTTTTGAGCATACTTTTGAAATAGGCAATCATACTTCTAGTTGACTCCTATTTCTTCATTTCTCTATTCTGTTTTCCCAAGACTCTTACCTTCATGACATAACTGTATTCATGTCATGTGTAGGTAAATGCAATTGAGACAATATGCCTATTGTTTTCAGCTGGTGGAACAATTGATTATAATTGCAAGCTGATGAACAGAGGAGGAATTTATATATTTAATATTGAGAGAGCAATCTTCAAGGACAAGGAGGAAGCTGAGGTTGGGCTGGTAATCAGAGTTGCACAGGGACTACTTATAGCTGTGATGAGTAAGAGAAGTTTGTGTATGAATCCAACGAAATCGAGGTGATTGTTGCTGACTGCTGATAGAGTGCTGAGTTTTGCAAACTATCAAATAAATGAAGGTACATTTGATCTGTTTGCGTCTGGGAAAATAATCAACTCAATTCAACTGATGCCGAGGTACATATGATCTGTTTTTTCTTTACCATTTGGGATTTGTATATATAATTTACTTCGAACTGTATTTTTATATAGTCAGTGTGTTCTGTAGCCAACGTGCATATCTACATAAACAAAAATTTTAGTCCATGTAAAGTTGTGCATGTGAACTCCAGATATGTGTTCATATGTCACCAAAACAATGTATAGATTGAGTACAGTTGGATTGATGAATTGTAGTTTTACAATTTTTGATATGAAAGTCATTCTGTGTGTCTAGAATTGTTATTGCTTAGCTTGAACAGTGTGAAATGTCCTTTGCTTTGATGCTTTTAGTTGCTAACATGGATATGACAAACTAATTGCTGGGAAACTAGGATGTTAAAAAGCTAACAAAACTAACAACACATGGATTCTCGTTGTTGAAAGAATTAAAAGATTATTCAATCAGTTAAATATGTTGCCTTGTTATGCAGGCACTGGGTACAGCATATCTATTGAGTTTAGCTGGAGGAAAAATTTATTCATGGAGCTTTAACACACTACCAAGAAAATGGAAGAGAAGAATATCCATCACTGCCCCAAATTAAAGGAAAGCTGTGCCAAGGGAAGCCGTGCAGAGTGGGTGGTCTAGGATTTCCTTCCCACATTCCAGCTATCATTTTTTGTTGAATTTATCAAAGAAGAAGCAGTTTGAAGATCATATACATTATTAAGATGGATGACTAGTAAGTTCTCTCACCTCATCCTCCTTTCTTTTCTAATACTCTCCTTAACAACAACATAAGAGTGTTTTTTTTTTTTTAATTGCTCCCAGTTCCTTCATTTCTCCTTTAATCAATAAAAAAGTTGCCATTAAGTGCAGACACTAGGGACAACATGTCTATTGTATTCAGCCGGAGGAAAAATGAATTAACTTATGGACTTTTAATCTAGCCACAAGCTATAGGAAGTTTATGAGAATTGGTAAGTTTCCGTAATCTTTGCTTGTCTTCAAATATATGAAGTACTAATTCAATCCAATAAGTATACCATTTATGCCAATTATCCCCTCTTCCCTTTCACTTTTCCTACAATAGCATCTGTTTCATCTTGGTATTTTGATGATATTATGATACTCGTAGTATTCACGTGTTGATGTCATTGTATCAGTGTTGTAAGTGACAGGTAGCACTTGACATTTCTTCTAATGTGAAAGCCAACAGAATTCCTTTTTTATCAGAGGATTTTTTTTTTCCAATGTCAAGGATACTTCACACACCACCCATTTCGGAGTCAAATCTTCTTTTGGTTGTCAGAGCTCTTTGGCCAGCATTGACACCTATATGTGCTTAGTTGGAGGCATTAAGTTTTGATGATATTGGAGCCTCTGCATATGTTCTGTGGTAACTTTTTGTCTTTGTAAGAACTGAAGTTCTGGAACAAGAACTGCTACTACCAACCAACAATGCAGGAGGTGCTCTCGCTTTCTATGGAAAGCTAAATGGAAGATTCCTGGAGTGGTTGTCAAAGCTGGATGCTTTGTTTCTTACTGTTTGCTAGAGTTCCATTGGTAGAAGATTGGTCATATTCCAAGAATCATAGTGGGGAAATTTAAATTGGTTCCAATGCAATTGACTCAGTGAAATTTGTAAGTTCTCTCATTAACATCTTCTTCTCTTTTGATTTCTCTCTTCCAACAAAACCTATTGTCAATCCTAATTTTTGGTTCTTTTCGACTTTCAATTTTGTATACAAGTTTCTAAATTTGTTGTTCATATACTATTTCCAGATTTAGTTATCCATCTGGGAACACGAAATCTCTACACCTTCATTTTCCAATTAGCAATATCACTTCAATTTTATTTCCAACTTGTTTCCAATGTAGTGCAACAAATTTTTCTGGGTAGTGAATGTAGGCCCTAAGATATATATATATATATATATGTTATACATCAAGCACTTCACTCTCTCTCTTTCTCTAGAAATATCTAGAGTTTATCTCAATATCTCTCTCTCCGGAATTTCCTAGAGACTTCCTTGACTAAATAAATTTCAGCCACAACTTTGTACAATATCTAGAAGTTTGGAGAAAGATAGTATTTTATTCTCATTAAAAAGATGAAGCTAGAAGCTTCTTAACCAACATAGAACAAGAATAAATATAGAAATGGTGCTCAGTTTTTGTGTGTCATAAAGCACCAAGTGGGTAGGTGTGAGAGACTTGTGAAGTGAGTGTGGATCATAAAACACCAACGCGTGTGAAGTAGAGTGTGAGGTGGTGAAGTGTGTGCCATAGGTAGCAAGTGTGTAGAGTGAAATAGAGTCAATAGCTAGTATGTGTAGGTGTCTAGAAGTGAGGTGTGTGCAAGTGTATTTGGTGAGAAAGTGCTGTGTTTGCAATGCACTAGTGTCAGTGTATGGGAGTCAAGCGGTAGTGCTTGTAAAGTGTTGTAATTCAAATAGTCAAGTTTTAAATAAAAGCTTTTTGTTCAGTCTTTTGTTCGACAATCTAGTATCAGAGCTTCTGCTAACTCAACAATATACATATATGTATGTATGTATGTATGTATTTTTTCAATCAATTTCTTTATTTTTTTTGTTAGTTCTTATAATAAAAATGAAGGTTAGTTTTACATATAAATTTCTGGTCTAGTTCTTACTATTGCATTTTCCCTATAAAGTTTCGACTTGTCAGTTTTCTAATAATTAAGGTGCTTTATTTGTACAAATTTCAAGTCATTTCTATAGTATCACTTTGATCCTCACTTTGTTCATGTCATGAATTTTTTTTTCAAACTTTAGAATAATTGATTGCATCAATTATTTATTTTACCCTAATCAGAGTTGTGCATGAACTTAACAGTCCGTATATTGTACCCCATAAGGAAGCATCTTGAGACTCAATTCAAATTGAACAAGACCTTGATTGCATTTTGTTTTTCTGAGATCAATTTATTGTCTTGAGTTCTCTCTCTCTACTAAAAAAACTCTGGTTGTAGGTCATTTTGAACTGTATCATATACTTGTTTTTAAGTTTTTACCAATATACATAGTTGAAAACACTTCTGACAAAGAATTACGTGAGGCCAAGGATTTTCTTGTGCATAGGCCATAGTTTCTTCCATTCTCTATATAACTAGCAATATATATATTCCTTCCTTAATATACGGATTCTTGATAATTCTTCTGCCTTTCAAATCCTATGTTATTTGTTACTGTTTCCTAACATAAGGCTTTCATGCAAATAACTTCAACAGCTTTCAGGATTATGAGGTAGAGATCTATAGATAGTCTTTTTACTTGTTGGTTGTCATTAAATTCATTTATACACATCTCTATTAGAAAATTTAAAAGTTACATATTCAGTTAAGGTTTTCCACTATTGTGTGGTTTTCTTCTTGTAACGTTGACATGCTGGTCTTACCCAACAGGTGACCATTCTGGTTGCTCTAGGTCATGCAAATAGTTGTAGGATTGTTCTCAATCCCTTAGATATAAGATAATGGGCCTTTTCCCCATAAACACTAACTGTCTGTTATTTAATAGTTTTAATACATTTTGGTTGAGAATTTGGTTTTGTACTACCTATCAAAAAAGTTACTATTTTTAGTACTAATATAAGTAGTTCAAGCTACCACAGTGTTGATACATTCTGATGACTTCCATAATGATTTAGAAAAGGAAAAATGCATCATATGCCCCAATATTGTTGTTTCTTGATCCTTTTTACACGGCAGATTAGTAAGGAAGTTGCCCCTGAAACTGGATAAATGCATGACTCTGATAGTTTCTTAATCTTTTTGGATATGAACAAATAGGTAAGATGTGATTCTTGTGAATGAGTTGGATGTCATTGGTTGTTGAGGATGCTTACCAAAAAAAGATCACATAATTTCTACTTTTTTTATGGTTGATCACATAAGTTCTACTCACAACATGCGTAAAGCTTTTTGAGTCATTAGATAATTGATGACGAACCATGTCTTGCTATGACCTCTCATAATCTTTGCTGCCGTAAATTGCAGCTGAAACTTTTTGTCAATTGTCATTAGTCCCTTGCAAGAGATAAAAGGAGCCTTTGGAGATTGAGTAGCCTTTTCGGATCTTCTCCAGATTGTTTTGAACATTCTTGTCCCCCTACTTATAATTATACTGTTGTCATCTTTACGCACTTGAGACAATTTGTCATAGTGTGTACATGTACAGATATGTAAATGATAGCAGATATTATCTAGCAAGTAGAAGTTGTAATTAGAGCTTTGAATATTTGTTCACCGTGATGCACTTGAACCTCTTCACCACACACTTGAATTTCTCACCAACAACGCACAATTAAAATCTCACATGGGAGAAATTCTTTTGTAATATAATGAAAAGTGAAAGAATCATTCTCAATAGTCAATATCGTGTTGATAGTGAAAAATAGGCTGTTATAAATGTGGATGGACTAATCTTTTATCTCCTCTTCATCGACTTGAAGACACTACACTAACGTATTTGAAAATCACATAACCAAATAGGGAGAATATTTTCCGCAGTAAACTATACATTTAGGATAAGTTGCAATATCTGCTTATGGTGTGAGTAGCTCATTGCATCACTAAATTAAAATATCAGTGATCTTTCATTGTGTCAATTAGAGGTCATGTAGTTTAGCACAAACTGGTCAAAGATTGCTCATTTTCCAGTTATAAAGATAAATATTTGATACATCCTGCTCTTAGGTCAAATAATTTAAAACTGGTATGTTACCTTAAACCTCCTTCTGTCTGTTGTTTCACTTTGAAGTCGTCTAACTGCTCATGATTTGTTCTCTGCTATGTTTCATCTTTTTTGCTTTATATATATTGCCATATTTTTTGGTTAATGATCTCCGAAGAGTTTTATGTCAAACCTATAATCCATATATGTGTTCATATATCACCAAAACAGTCAGATCAATGAATTGTAGTTTGACACTATTTAATATGAAAGTCATTTCTGTGCGTTATATTAGTTATTATACTCCATATATGTTTTATTATACCTAGCTTGAACAGTGTGAAATGTCCTTTGCTTTGACTCTTTTAATTGCTGACACAAATATAACGAACTAGGAGCCTAGGATGTTAAAAAGCTAACAAAACTAACAACACATGGATTCTCATTATTCAAAGAACTAAAAATTTATCAATCACTATTTCACCTCAATATGCAGGCACTGGCATATCTAATGTGTTCAGCTGGAGGAAACATTATTCATGGAGCTTTTAACCCACCCCGAATCCAACCGAAGAGCTAAATATCTTGTCATTGCTCCAAATTAATTGAAAGATGAGCAAAGGGGTGTCGTGCAGAGTGGTCTAGGATTTCCCACATTTCAGATTATCTTTTTTAATGAATGTATTAAACAAGAAGCTGTCTGAAGATCATGTACATTATTAAGATGGATGACCAGTAAGTTTCAGACAATTAAAATCTCTGACATGGTAGAAGTTCTTTTGTAATATAAAAGGAAATGGAAAAGAATCAGTCTTCTTTTTGGTCAATCATATGTCAATGGTGAAAATTAGGCTATTATATATGTGGATGGACTCTACACTAACATATTTGAGAATGTCTTTGACAGTAAGTAGAAAGCCACCTATTGTTCTTACATGAGCAGTACATTTGCGAGAATCTGCAATATCTGCTTATGGTGTAACTGGCTTATTGCAATATCTGCTTATGCTGTAAGTGGCTCATTGCGTTAATAAATTACAAATACCTTTGATCTTTCATTGTCCCAATTAGAGGTCATGTAATTTAGCACAAAAGGTTCTAAGATTGCCCATGTTCCTGTGATTAAGAAAAACCTTTGATACATTCTACATTCCTATTCTAAGCTCGAAGTCATTTATAATTTCTATGTTCTCTCCTGTTTGCTGTGCAGTTGACTCACTGTTCATGATTTGTTATATATATATATATATATATATATCTTACCATATTCTTTGGTGCTTTGTGAGATCCAATTCAGTTTATATAAATATATATATTTGTACAGTGACTGGGTTCTGCACCCATTGTGCATATCTACATAAACAAAATTGTTAGTCTATGTAAAGGTGTGCATGTCAACACCATATATGTGTTCATATGTCACCAAGACAATGAATTGAGTTAGATTGAGTTGTCAGATCACAGAATTATGGTTTGACACTCTTTGACATGAAAGTCCTTCTGTGCGTCTGGTATTATTGTAGTGTAACCTGAACAAATGTCCTTCGCTTTTACTCTTTTAATTGCTAACATGTATATATTAAACTGATTGCTAGGAGCATCAGAGCATGGGATGTTAAAAAACTAACAACACGTGGACAAATAGAGTACTAATTCAGCATATCTATTGTGTTCAGCTTATGTTTGAATAAATAGAGTACTAATTCAATCTGATAAGTATAGCATTCATGCCAATTATCCCCTCTTCCCTCTCACTTTTCCTACAACATTTTATAACTTGTTACTTAGCATCTAATCATCTTGATATTCTGATATATGTGTAGTTTTCACGTGTTGATGTCATTGTATCAGTGTTGTAAGCCACATGTAGCACTTGAACAATTCTTCCAATGTAAATGCCACCAGAAAATTTCTCATACATCTGAGGATATTTTTTCCAATGTCAAGGATACTACACATAGCACCCATTTCAGAGCCTAATTTTCCTTTTGTTACCTGAGCTGTTCTGCCAGCTTTGGCACCTGTATGTCCTTAGTTGGAGACATTAAATTTGACGATGTTGGAGCCTAAAATTATTTTTGTTACCTGAGCTGTTTGGCCAGTTTGACACCTATTTCTCCTTAGTTGAAGGCATTAAATTTTGTTGATGTTGGAGCCTTTGCAGAGGAGCCGTGGTCAATTTTCATTGTCTATTCTGGAACAAGAACTGCTACTACTTATCAGCAATGCAGGAGGTGCTCCCTTTCTGTGGAAAGCTAGATGGAAGTATCCTGGAATGGCTGTTGAAGCTGGATGTTTACTGGTCGCTTTGCAAGGGATATGGAATCAGCAAGAGTGATCATTAGTAGAAGATTTTTCATAGTCCAAGAATCACAATGGAGGGAATTTAAAATGGATTCCAATGAAATTGTTTCATCGAAATTGTGAGTTCTCTCATTCTCATCTTCTTTTCTTTTAATTTTTCTCTTCAAAGAAAACCTATTATGAAATCTTTCCTTTCGGTTCTAACATTTAAGGTCACATACTCTTTAATAAATTTGTTGTTCATATACTATTTACATATTTCGGTTATTCTTCAATTAGTGGTCATGTACTTCAACACAAAATGGTCCAAGATTTGCCCTGTTTCAAATATCTAGATTAACCTTTGATTCATATTCTATGCTCAAAATAATTTAAAATTGGTATTTTTGTCAAATGTCCTTCTCTCCAACATTTTAATTTGGAATCAAGTAGTTGTTTTTTTTTCACCACTTACCATATTTCTTACTCACTTATTTTATAGTGATACCCCTTCAATTTTAGTTTCAAATTTGTATTGCCATTTAGAGCAACATATTTTACTGAATAGCATATGTAGACCTTCAAATTTTTGACTTGTCAGTTTTCTAATAATTAGGACTCATTATTTAAACTAAGTTTAAAAAGATAATATCGCCTTCATTGTTAGGTGTATCTGAATCTTAAGGGAAAAAATGTTGAATTTATGACTATGATTTCTGTAAGCCATAGTTAGCAGCACTTAGCAATTCTTTTGATGTAACTGCCACCAGTAATTTCTTTTTTATCAGCGAATACTTTTCCAATGTCAAGGATGCTTCACGATTGTTTGGGGCTGGGGTAACTATTTATCTCTTCAAGAATAGAAGTTTAGGAGCAAGAGTGCTACTACCTTCCAGCAAAGCAGGTGGCGCACTCACTTTCCATGGAAAGCTAAACGAAGAACTGAAACTTGAATTGGTTTCAAATTTCCAATCTAATTGTTTCATTGAAATTTGTGAGTTGTCACATTCTCTTCTTCATTTCATTTGTTTTCTCTCTTCCATCAAAACATAATATGATTCCTTTTGATTTTTTTTTCTTCTTTCAATTTCATATATTATTATTATTAAATTTGTTGTTTGTATGCTATTTATAGATTTTGGTCATCCTTCATATCCCAATTAGCACTCATGCACTTCAGCATAGAGTGGTCCTAGATTAGACCTATTCCAAATATCCAGGTAAATACATGATTCCCATTCTAGGCTCAAAATAATATTAAATTCATATGTCTTCTCAAAGGTCCTTTTTTTTTCTAAAATTTCATTTTGGAATAAACTTGTTCATTTTACAATTAATTTACCATATTTCATATCCATTTATTAAAGCGATTTCCCTTCAATTTTTATGTCAAACTTGTATCTCTATGTACTGCAACATATTCTGTTGCATAGCATATGTAAACCTTCAAATTTTTGTTTCAAACAATCCCCTCAAATTTTTTGGATTTATTTGTCTACTTGTTACTATTGCATTGTATTCACTATAATGTTTTAACTTGTCAGTTTTCTAATACTAATGGCTGTTATGGAATATTAAGAAATAGCATTTTGTATATGCTTTGGTCGTAATCTGATTTCATTTTAAAAGTGAAAAGTTAGAACCATATGCTTTCTCAGTCTCTCTATATATCGACCATCTAGCTATCACATCTGCTGCATGTGTTCATTTGAGGACTCAATATGCCTGCTAATTGCGGCCAGGTAACAGCTATAAAGTTCATATATATGCTTATGTGCACAAATGCATGTAATCCAGAACCATGCAAGAATCCCATAAACCAATTCTTGAGCATCATTCATCTCTCTTACATTTCTCTCTGTTATAGGAGATAAAGGAGGAACAAAAGTTACAAAACCAAGATATATTTGAAGGCATAAATACACTATGAAAATGGCTGTACTTGACTGCATGCAAAGAAATGGTGACAAACTAAAAGTCCTATCAGCCTCTCTTCGAAGCTTCTCCAAGATAGTTCCAACCATGCCATTGTGATTTTAGCATCCAACATAAACTTGTGTCTTGGTCCTGGTGGTAGAGGTTTCTGGTACATACTCAGATCGTCACTTTTAAAGCATAAATAGCATTTTCAGCTTGGTATATTTGTTAAAGGCTTAATGTAATCTTGAATGAAAATTCCATGACTTGAACACACATTTTATAAGGTTCAAAGTGGTTGCCTACCTCCTCATCTCCTACATTTGGAAAGGATCTTGACCCAGAAGGAATATGTTCATCATTACAAGAAATGAGTTCCCACCAAATTGAAGGAGGCCAAGAATTTGAGACATACTTTCTGCATGAAGAAACATAATCGGGATGTTAGCACCACACCTTCTTGGGTTGTCAGGTTGGATGATGATGAAGATGAAGAAGATCCTGAATTCTGTGGAGCCCTAGGTTATATTTTTTTACACCCTTACTTTGTGCAACACATTTATTCCCATGTTTTTTCTTTCTTTATTAAAATGGAAACACTCCAACATGGTTCCTAATTCTTAATGCCCCTTATCATTTGATTTTCAGCATTTGAATCAAGGCTGGCTCTTGTGGGGTACAAGAAAACCACTAAACATAATCCAAGAGCAATACATATGAATTTCGGGATGCATGTTTTGGAAAGCACTGTCAATCTTGCTATTAAAAATAAAATCAGATGCCTACAAGTCTTAAAAGGACATTAACTGAAACTGTAACTGAAAATTTGGCATCAGCTTTCGCTGCAGTATCAGAAATTTAGAGTGCTTTTCACAAATTTATTCTGTATCTGTTGCTACTGAAAGAGGAAAGCAAATAATATAGGTCAAAGAAGCATGGATAAGGTTGTTTCAGAGGAGGAGTATCTAATGCATAAACTTGAGCCCAGGGAAGATGTGCTTTCTCCAGTGATATCCAAGGCAATGAGTCCAAAGAGAGCTCCCGGTGATATGGGTGTGTCTGTAGAATTGGCTATGTTGGTTGCTCTTCTTTTTGTCATCTTTAATTAATTTTATTCATTCTCTTTTCTTATGTCCTTTTGCTTTTATTTTTAATTATTATTATAATATCATTTGTTAAGGTGCGACTAAAAGTGACTAAAAAATCTACTTAAGCAACATGTTTTATCATGTGCTCTTTTCATTTTTATTTTTTAATGTGAATGCCATTTTTACTAACGGTAGTATATTAAACCCTGAGAATTTGCTTACTATGGCTGTCAAGCAGCAATGACTTTCACCATGGTAATGGGGAGAGACGCTATATATGGTGGTGTATAGGTAAATTCTCAAGGTTCAATACATATGCAAAAGGAGATAAAATGATCACTCCCGAGCAACTACAACTACTTGCTTTCCGACATTGTGGCCACTAAAAATTCCTACAAGAGCTGCAGGACCATTTCGAGGCCTTCAGCAGTGTCTTCCACATATGCTATCTTTCCTTCTCTAATGTAAGGCAGCACAAGGTCTAAGAAGTTGGGAAAGAGGTGATAGTAATCCTCCTTTACGAATCCTTTTATACACCACAGACAATAAATTTCTTATGCCTTCAGGTTGATCAAGATTGTATTGTGAGATAATTCCAGCTACTGCAATGTGACCGTGGAGTCTCATGTCAAGGAGCACTGCATCTTGCATTTTGCCTCCCGACATTTTCAAAGTATTTGTCAACGCCTTCAGGAAAACTCCTAACAGCATGACCAAAAAAAAAAAAAAAAAAAAACACAAAAAGCTAATGCCTCAGTTTTGGATAAAACTAGCTCTGGCAATTAACAATTAGTCCATGATATTGTTATTGTGATATTTATCAAACAGTAGTTTTGCTCATTTTTATTCTTTAGTGTTATGCAATTCGCAGTCGCCTTCATCATATTAGTGAAAGCAGTGCAATTACCAATGGAAACAACTTTAGCCCCTCCTTAATTATATTCTTTTAGATTATTTAATTGCACATTGTCCACAGGCCTTTTTAGAGTTGCAAGTCATGCTCTTCCTTTATAACTGAAAGCGTGATTGAATCCAAACTTGCTCTTCAGCATATCAACCTTGTTCAGATAAAAGCGGGACGTACATGGAGATTCAAGCTTGTTTCCATGTCCCCTGCTTTAAAACAGAGATTCAAGCATTCTTACCAGCTAAAAACGTGAGTTCAGTAATTAAAATCATATAACAGGGTTGAGGACAAGGAGAATTTGAAATTTAGTGTTTCAGAATATAATGTAAATTTGTTTTTAATATAGTTTGAATGTCTAACCAGAGGCAAGGAAATAACAGAACATTCAGGGAGAAAAAAATATGATCAAACCTGCAAAATCAGTACGAATTAAGAACAAGATATATAGTATTGCTTAGAATTCATTCAAAATGGATGTTAGGAAAAGATGATCATATAATGAAAGGATCAAGTTATACGTGCATTATTGTTGTCACAAATATCTAATCAAATTATTGAATAAAAACATTGTTGGTAGCACCTGACAGAACAAGGCATGGCTACTATTTTTTTTCATTTCCATATATATTAGAGAAGATCCCAATTAAGGTTGAAATTCAACGGTGCAACAAGGGCAAAAATACATTATTTGTTAGCTAAATAAAGGTGAAAAAAAAAAAGAGTGAAGAGTGATTGCAAACACATCATCTTAAATAAGATGGAGCAGAAACAAAAGAATCACACATTTACTGCATTATATGAAATAATATAATTTTTTCGAGCTGAAGGCTGAAGCAAAGCTTTGCTTTTGATGGAGTGCTTGTTGTTGGGTTTAGATCTTCCTACAAGTGTCGGGTTTATTGTATGTGTTTTCCGATTGGACCAAAGAGTTGGGGTTCGGTTTGGTTGAGTTTAAGTGAAGGTTTTATTTATTTATTATGGGCTGGGCTTTCTCAGATTGGCCCTTATTTAGTAGTTAGGACTTAGTGTGTCAGGATACCATGTTAAAAGGTGGGGGATCGCATGTTCTAACTTCTAACCTTCGCACTCGCACCTATTGAGTGCTCCATCCACAACCGAAAGTCCGAAACCCCTAGGTTCATACATTTGCCTTTGTTTGCCTCTTGAAAGCCTATTGAGTGCTCCATCAATACATGCAACCACAAAAAACAAAAGAAAGTAAAGAAACACCAGGCTTGAAAATTAGTTAAATTTGACATATGGGTTTGGATTAGGCTTGTTAATCCATTGACTTGAATTGAATTATGAATTTATATCAACTAAACAAGCAAATGATGACCCTTAGGTAAAAATTCTCTCTCTACTTGGAGTCAAAAGGAACATCTTGGCGCATGTGTACACACCATCTGTGATGTGAAGGCTCTAGGAATTCCAAGCTTCAAATAACCCTTAGAAGTTAGAACACAAAGGTAGTGATGGGTCATGGGTGTGAAGGAATTGATTTCCTCTCAATAATTTTGAGTTTCTCTCAACTTTCAGTTGGGAATTAGGGTTAAAATTGTGGGAAATGAGGCTAATATAGTCTGGCTAGAGCAGTAGAAGAGTTCGTAATAGATTTCTCTGCTATTCTAGAAATTTTGGTCAACCAAGGGTTAGGCGAGTGTTAGCTGAAATTGTCCCCAACTGAATTTCAAAAGCCAAAAACATGTCAAGCTCGCAGGACCAAGGTGGAAATCACTTGAGCAAAGTTGTTCAACAACTTCAATATTCAACACTTGAACTAACTAAAATACAAATTAGCCCATTAAAACAAGGACAGAGCTTAGATACAAAATTGATTGTAACCTTAAGATACAACCTTACTTAATATATTTTTATTGGAGGTTGAAAGCTTGAATTTGTGTGAATATACAAGAGTTTGTTTAGACCTCTAATTAAAAGTTACGGCTCGATTGCTCTTACTCTAACTTAAACTAAGTGTGGAATAAGAGTAAATGTGCATAAACAACCGATAAAACTACTCTAAGCCATATTCAACAAATATCAACAATAAAATGAAAGCTAAAAGAGTAGGGAAGAGGGATGCAAACACAAGATAACACCGAGACATGTTATCTAAGAGAAAATCGAAAAACTCGGTGAAAAACCACTCTGCCGTCCTCCAAGCGATAAATCGATCCACTACAAAATAACTTGGAGTACACGAATAACAAAAAACCCTCCAAGCCTAATCTACCCCATGTACTTGAGCCCTCCAAGCTCCTACTACCAACTGGCTTCTCAGAACATTGTCTTCTCTAGCTTGCTTGGATCTCGCAATTTAATCCAATTGCATTCGGCAACGATTAGCTTCTTCCAATGCTTTCCAACAGCACCAAAACCTCACTTTACACTCAGATTGGGTATGGTAAGTATTTGAGCTATCAACCTCTCAAGGATTTGGATATAGAGAGGTAGGAGTAGAGGAAAATCACAAGGAAATGTGTAGATGATTATGGGTACGACAATCTCTAACTCTCAAGGGTAATTTCTAGGATTTTCTCTCTGAAAAGCACTTCATACTATATGTAGATAACGACGGTATATATAGTGTGAGTAAAGACTTGATACAACAAATATAACAAAATAGCAAAACAGAATGTTTCGCTAGTATTTCGCAAGAAGGCCTTACCTGCGAAACACTCGCGAAAACTCCAGGCTGTCATGACTTTTCGCATTCCAATCATGTGCTCTACACATGGCTACTTCGCGAGATAGCTTTCTTGCAAGCTTCTCACGAAATTCATTTGTTCTTCACTTTAAACTTAAGTCTTCACACTCTCTCACACACAACCCTTATAATTAAAAAAGTCACACATAAATATAGGGAAAAATGATTGAATAAAATTACAATCAAATTTGGCATGAAATTAAAGCCAACACAAAATAGTTGTAAATAACAACTTTACAAAGGTGAATTTTGACAAATCCACCATTGGTTTACATCTTCTTTTTATATTTTCCATGCTTGCAAAATTTTTAAAAAATTAAAGATCAATAGCTATGTCATCAATAAATTGTTTAAATTGTAAGTTTTTGTAGTTTAAAATTATGCCTAAAATATAAACTTATAGATTATATAGTAAATGAGAAATGATATGTCCACAACATTTTTACAAAAAATCCTAAGTAACAGGTCGTTACTAGTTGTTATTGTGGGGTTAAAATAGTAATCTCAGTGCTAAATTCAAATTTGAACTAATAACAACTAACCACCTGTGATTTGTTGTGAAAATATTGTAAAAATGTTGTGGACATAGCACTTCTCTATAGTAAATAATATCTGATTGACACAAAAGTTGACACGTGTATTAAGAGTGAAAATGACATACAATTTAACAATTAGATTTTTAAAATATGTAATATTGTTTATTTTATTGAGTAAAGTTAAACTTTGTACTTAAAACAAAATACAAAATATTTAAATGATAATTACAAGAAAATTTCACTATGGAATATGCTAATACGAAATAAAACTTTACAAAGAGGGACTGAGGGAGGTGGACCTGCTAATTTAAATTTTCTCAAGTGGGTGACATTTCTGACTAAAACTGATATTTACGCTCTGTTTGTTTCGACGTAAAATATTTGTAAAAGTAAAATATTTTACATGTAAAATATTTTACTGAAAATATTTTCATTTTTCAGTGTTTGGTTTGCGTTCCTGAAAATGTAAAAAAGGTCTGTTTTAGCAAAATGAAAAATTTTTAACAATCTCACAACCACCATCTGATCCGGCAAAAACCAACCCACCACCATCCACCAACCCCCAAACCAACACTGCATAAACCCAACCACCACCATCTGAACACTCCACTGACCATTCAAATCCACGAAGAAGGAAGAAAAAAAAAAGGCCAAAGCCAGCCAACCACCCATTATAACCCACATACCCAACCCTCACCATGGCCCACAAACCATTTTAGTCACCCAAAAACTCAGTTATCACCATCACATAAACCATCCCAGCCAGCCACCACAACCCATAAACCAACCAACCCAAATCAATAAACCCGTGTAGTGGCAAAAAAAAAAAACCCAGATCTGAGAACCGGTGGGTGAGTTGACGTCAGACAGTGGAGGTAGAATCGATGGGTGTATGGTCGGACCAAGAATCGGTGGGTGTATGGTTAGATCTGAGAACCGGTGGGTGTATGGTCGGATCAAAAAATTTGAGTGGTCGAACCAAGAATCGGTGGGTGGAGGTGCGGAGCTGATGATGGCAGAGGTGGAGCTGGCGATAAGAGTATCCAGAAATGGGTGGCGCCGTGAACTTGAGAGTTGCTTGATAGCTCTGGTTTGTGGGGATGGAGAAGTTGAGAGTGAGAGGGAAGTGGGTCATGGGAGGTATCTAAGGGAGAGAGAGCGTGAGAGTGACTGAGGTATTTGAGGGACAGAGCGTGTGTCAGAGGGACTGAGGTTTGAGGGAGTGAAAGTATCGGGGTGAGAGGATGGAAGCAAATGTAAAATGTTTTCCCAAAATTTTAAGCGTAAAATATTTTATATTAATTTGCCTAATTGATTTGGTTGACTAAAAATATTTTCTTTTTGATTAAATATTTTACTGCAAAACAAACACAATAAAATGAAAAAATATTTTATATTAAAACAAACAGAGCGTTAGGGAATTGTAGGTTTGGTGGATTATAAGACTAAGCCAAAGAAAAAAGAATGTTTGTTAAGCCGTCAAATAGAGTGCAACTCTAATTTTTATCTTCAAACTTGCGTCATATCTGATGGTACATACTAACAGAAAAATTAAATAATTTACTTTAAATAGGAAATGGTTATCTTTAGAGTTTTGTCTTTTCTTTTGATTACGGCTTGTGAAAGAATGGATAATGAACAACTATTTAGCCATGATAGATACGTAGTTGACATAAATTAAGATTTAAGAGGGAGGACTCGGTTTTTAGCCCCCCCCCCCAAAAAAAAAAAAATTAAAAAGGATTTAAGAGGGAGGTTGAATTGGTAATTTACAAATTTCTCACGCTCAACCCGGAAAATTTGACTAAAACAAATATTTAGCATTAGTGAGTTCCAATTAATTAACTGGTAAAGTCTGTAGTCACCGAATAAAAAATTTGAGATTTGAATCCTCTTTACGCTAGAAGCTACTTTGTGTAAAAAATGTTTGGCTTCAAAAATATTTAGAGCATTGGGCTCCAATCACCAATAGAAAGGAATGTGTCATGTCATGTACAATGCATATGACTCATTTAATTGGTTGGATTGAGTCATGTGCAATGCAGATCACAACACAAAGACTAATGTCATCTTCTTATTAATGGTTGAAGGCTTGGAGCCCAAGGCTCCAAATATGTTTGAAGACAAACTTTGTCCTAAAGAACAATTATCTTAGAACGACGAATGTTGTTCGGACAATTATAAATAGTACTAACAAATTGTAGATTGTGGCAGAGTTAATTTAATATGTCGAGAATCTATAGTCGATTCCAAATTTAAGGACTAAAGCTTGTTATTGTTACTATAGTATAGAGAAATTGTAGATTAGTTAAAAATTATATTTTATGTTTTTTTTTTTATAAAAAAAATTCAAACAAAGTGCCATAATGCCAATCCAATTTTTAGTTTCAACCTTTTATTTTCCCTCACTTGTTTGTGTTTGTCTCTATCTTAAGAAAAAAAAAATCTTTTGATTTTCTCATAGTGCTATGGACATAACTTTTTTTACAATTATAAATTTATAATTGACTATGATTGGGGTGGATATGAGTAGCACTCATGGGTTCATCACTCTTTTTGTCCCTCATCATTCAAAGTCAACAATTGTGAATTTGCTGTGCAAAACATTATATCCGTACTATTATTATATATTTTCTCATAGTAAGTAGCTAAAGGGAAAATGAAATAATTAATTTTGAATAAGAAATTCTTATATTTCAGTTCCGTCTTTTTCTAATGGTCATGGCCATGAAAAATAATAACAACAACAACAATAATAATGCATACTAATTTTTTATTATTATTTTAGTTTAGGTGGACTAAGTTTTTTTTTTGAGTGTTTCTCAAAAAAAAAAAAAAATACAAAACAAAACAAAAAAGCCTTTTTGAGAGAAAGGTGGACTAAAGTATTTTTTGAGAAGAAGAGAGGTGGCCTAGGTTAGTTAGTAAATATTCAAGCTTGGCTTGTTGGGAAAAATTAAAGAGTACTGTTAACGGGTGCTGTACAGCACTTGTTAATAATTCATTTAAAGAAAGTTTTTATGGAAAATGAAAAAAAAGTAATTAATATAGCTTTTTTCATTTCCCATAAAAGTGGTATTAAAACTTTCTTAAAATAGATTATTAACAAGTACTGTATAGCACTCGTTAATATTTTCCAAAATTAAAAGCTCGAACTTGATTTAGTTTGGCTTGATTAATTAATTAAGCCAAATTTAAGTTTAATATCACGTTCAAACTTAAATTTATGTCAAGTTTTTAAGTTCAAAATTTAAAAAAATTATATTATTTAATGCTTAAATCTTTAAAATTAAGAAAAATATAATACATTTATTTTATTATATATCCAGTAATATTTATGATTAGCAATTATTTAAATTAATAATATATAAAATTTAACTATAAAATTAGTCGTAAGCAATTTAGCGCATGATTTTATGAGACGGTAGCTTTGCCAAAGTGGCTGCCAGGCTGGGCTATCTTTCACTGAGGTATCTTTCTCTTCATCCACAACAACAATACCCCATTGACAATATTCATGTCAGCTCTATTCATTCTTCACATCAACTTGTTGATTCTTGCAATGGCCTTCTTTTACTCAATTTTGTGAAAACCAATCTCTTTACTCTTTGTAACCTAACAACAAAGAAACACAGATATATTGTGAAACCAGTAAATTGGTCTCCAAACCCAAAGCAAAATATTGGGTTGGCTTATGATGATCATTCTAGTGCTTCGATGATTTCCAATAATCATTGCCAGTTGGTTTTTGTTTATAAGGTGGGGAACCTATTACGTGGAACAGAAATATATGGATTTAGAATATTCTCATCTAATGCGAATGCATGGAGACGAGTGGACTCTAGACTAGTGAGTCAATCATGTGAGTTTGTCAAACATGGTCAAGTGGTTTACTTCAATGAATCTTTGCATTGGATGAGGAAGTCTGGTGACATTATTGTGTTTGATACAAAGGAAAACAAGCCAAGAATTATGTGGAAGTCCCATCTCCTCGGTGAGTTCAAAGATGACATGTGGTTTGGAGTCACAAACGGTTCAGACAATATGGTACATGTTACAAGGACAGAGGTGGTCATCTTGGCACTCCATGATTATGTAAATGGCGTATGGAAGCGTGTTCGATTCAAAACCAATCATTGGTCACTAAAGGTGTTGTGTGACTTCTGTCCCATCTTTTTTGATGGGGAGTGGATTGTTTTGCAGAGCCATGGAAATTTTTTGAATCAATTTTTTTCGTATAATATCAGGTCGTATAAATGGAAGAAGATAGGAGATTTTTTTTGTTGTGGATTGCAATCGCTTGCTGCATCTGCCACCGAGGAAGCCATGCGACGCCTCACCCAATTGAAAACGCTGGAGATTTATGATCGCCCCAATTTGGAAGACAATGAACGGTCCAAGATTGACCATATTCCATTTGTTGACATACAGGATAGTGGGTAAGTGGTTAAGTTTATTCAAATTTTTGTTTCTGTAAATCATCACAAGACTTCAAAAGTTGCTAAAAGCGGAGTTTACTAGTACAATTTAGGTTGACCACACTCCGGTGGTTGAAATAGCTGACTCTGTTACCTATATGTCAATTTCTGTTTGCTAAGCTATTTTCTTTCTTTAATTTTTTCAAAATTGAAATTTTCTCGACATTGGGAAATTTGGAATATTGGATTTAGCATTATTAGAACCTGCTTTATGTCCACATACTCAATTCTTTCTCTCTGTATTTCTTGCAACCTTTCACGTTATTATACGGTAAGAGTTTATATATGGATCAGTTCTTTTGCTTAGGGCTGTCTAAAACTTAACAGTAGATTTTTTTGATTTGGACTGGGTCATAATTGCTCTGTTTATGAGGGTGAACTATTGTGGGAAAATGGAGTTTAGTTGCACAATAATGAGAAATTGGGTAGGTGAAGTTCTTGCTGATTTTTCATTTCATGTTTGGGTTGGGGGTCAGTTTTACTTAGGGGACTATGAAATTATGCAATCCCCAGTCCTGAAGGTGTTGATGGTTCTAATATATCTATATATGGTTTTTATCTTTTGAAGGCGGCAAGATTGCTCTGATTTCGAAGCCGAAGACTAACTCAGGAAGCTGGCAAGAAGTTTGCATTTGGGAAAATAATTTAAATAAGACAACTGTTGCCAAGGCACTTCAAGTTTGCTTTCTTCTACCATTTTGGATATTTATACATAATTTACTTCATAAATGGTGATTTACAAAACCAATTTAGTTTATATATACAGCAAGTTCTGTCAATCATATAGATAGTTTGATTTGTAATTTACTGTTTTTCTTCTTTTTAAGTTATAGCGGAAACTGAGGTTAATGAATTATAAATGATCACAAATGGGCTTCTGTTAACAACTCAAAGTGTTCTTTCTATAACATAACTTTTAACATCTTTACTACAATAATCTTAAATCTAAGAGTGATAAATGTAAAATTTTCATGGCAACAAAAGAAAATTGCGAGTTTATACCTTAGCTTTCTCAGCCTTCGTGCATTTGGGGTGAAAGGAATTGCTGCATTTTCAAGGACAGAGAGTCCACTGCACCAAACTTCAAGTTTTTATTTCTAAAGACTCTTTATGAATGGGGATTGAAGTCCTCCACTCTCCACGTTTTTTTTTTTTTTTATGGATTTCCTAGATACTCTACCTTTGTGCCATTAATTATATGGCTGGTTTCGTGTATTTTATTTTCTAGTCTTGTTTTGCTTTGCTGTTTTTCTTTATTTTGTATACCATTTTGTTTTTTAATATATTGCAATTATCTATCAAAAAAATAAAAATTCTTTCCTAGTCTTTGTGCACTTAAGAACTTATATTCAAAGTTCAAACAGATTGTCAAACTGAATGCGTTTTCATAATTTGGGCCAGTACTCTTAATCAGATCTTGGTGCTCAAAATTGTAACATTTATCTCTACTTTTTTTGTGTGGTGGGTGAAGATGACACACAATTAGCAGCAGCTGAAGTGGTTGAAATTGCATGCTGGCTTTTCTATGATTTTCCTGGCCTTTTGCTATCAATTTTAGGCCCAGTCACTGTAGCTTCACTCCTTGTATATCACCTGCAAGGTTTCTCTGTAAATTATTCAGAATCCATATACAAATAACTAAATAACAACAAACTTTAAAAATAAAAATAAATAAAAAATGAAAGAAGAGAGAAATGAGATAGTGAATAAATATTTGCCACACTTTGACCCCTTAAATAAATGACTATGAAACCTCCTTGAATCCATTAACCCTCATAAAATTTATAATAAATAAAAGATAAAACAAAAGTTTTGTATTACTGAGTAGAGAATGGGAGATTAGTCTTCGAAGATTATGTACTTGCTCTACTTCAATACTTTATGCAAAATAAACCCCAATTCTTCTCAGGTTCCCATCCTTATTTAGCAGAATAAATAAAACCTGGATCCACATTATTAATAGACCTAAAGGATTATTCAATCAGTTAAGAATTTTGCCTTGATGTGCTGGCACGAGGGACAACATGTCTGTTGTGTTGAGCTGGATGAAAGACTACATTATGAAGTTTTCATCCACTCCCGAGCCAACAGAAGTTTTAGCTGGTTTGTTTTCTCAATTTTATAATCCCTTCTAGTATATAAAGTATTGAATCAATCCAATGAGTGTATTATTCATGCCAATTGCCCCTCCTTCCTCCCATTGTTCCAACAGCATTTTCTAAACTGTTAGAAAATGAAAAAGAAAATTGATAATCCGTTATATTTTCAGGAAATTATTTTTGCATGATTGGTTTTGGTAGTAGCTTTTCAGTCAACTGAGGAAAGCCTTCTATGAAATTATTTTTGCCTGATTTGTGTTGGTGTGGTAGCTTTTCAGTCAATTGAGGAAAGCCTTCATGAAATCTTCTGCTCATTTTCCAACATTTGAGACCATTTCATTATGAAAGCGGAAAAGCTTATTTTAGTGGTTGGTTGCCACACCAACAATCATGCCAAAAGGAATAAGGTTCCCTACACCAACCTCATTCCAAATATGCTGACTGACCAAACATCTCCCCACCCATGGATAGATTAATGCTTCTGAATTAATTAATAGATCTCACCAACCACACTGATTACTGGAAATTTGTGAATTATCTAAAACAATTATGAAAGTCGTGATTCCAAATGAATTTTTTCAAAATCAAAATTTTTATGGCAATTTGGAATCAATATTGAAATAGTTGCTATTAGAGCTTGCTTTGATGCCCATTAATAAAAACATACACATTCTTTGTCTCAACATCTCTTTTAAAGTTCACCTAGAGGTTGGCCTTTTTAATTTCTTGAGCTGAAACTGCAACAGCACATAAATCAGTTCTTGTGCTTAAAAGCTCTCTGACATGTGGCAATAGATTTTGTTGATTTGGCCTGGTTAATGATTGCTATGTTTATGTGTGAATTGGGTGGGAGAAGGTCTTGTTGATTTTTGTTTTCATATTTGGGTTGGGAGGTCAGTTTAAGTGGATCATATGCAGGGGCTAGTGAGTTAAGTGATCCCCAGTTCAACTAGTGCAAGCAAAATTGAACTCATGTTCTTATAAAGTTTCAGACAACAATGAAGTTGTTGATGGTTATACTCCTTAGATATTAATATATGGTTTTCAACTTTTGAAGCGAACAAGAAGATTGCGTCTCATAAAATAGCGAACTTGATGACAACTGGTGCCAAGGCACTTCCGGTTTGCTTTCTCTTTACCATTTGGGATATGTATATATAATTTACTATGTAGTTTGTGCATTACAAGACCCTATTCAGTTTATGTATTTGCAAAGTCACTGTTTTGTAGCCAATGTACATATCTACATAAACAAAACTTTTAGTCTATGTAAAGGTGTGCATGTCAACTCCACACATATGTTCGTATATCGCCAAAACAACGTATATAGTTAGATTGAGTACAGCCAAATCACTGAATTGTGTTTTGACTCTTTTTGATATGAAAGTCATTTTGTGCATATGGTGTTATTGACCTTCTCAAGGTTTACTATCATATATATATATATATATATATAATTTAAAAAAAAAAATTATTCTGGCATGATTAAGGCATAGATATGAGTTAGCTGGAGGAAGGACTCACTAAATCTAACACTAGTCATGTTCCAGCAATTTAGATCTTATGTAATAAGCAATATAGTTATTCTATTTTGTCTCTATAAAATTGATGAACTTTTACCTATGGAATGTTAGGAACATGGCTAATGTTAAGAAGAGATTAGCATTTTGGACGTGCAATGTGCTGGCCAATGTATTGGGTATTTGGAAATATATCCTTAACTTAAAAATTTTGAAATGAACACCTTGATTTGGTGTTAACTTTCAATTTTTATCTTATAGTCTATGTTAATGTAAAAATTAACAGTTTAGTGGGAAACAAAACACTCTAAAATAGCATTTAAATCCCTTTAAATTAGCAATATATGTAGTAAAAACAAGTCCCAGAAAACCCATAATAATCTATGTTGTAAACCCAGAGACCCCATATGATAAGAAAACAAGACTCTAGCCAATAATTTGTGAAATTTACAACACCTTGACAAAGTACGGCTATCAGATATAGTTAGACACATCCATGGTTCAAGGAGCTCTTAAAAGCACTATACTAGTTGTTGATGGTATGTAATACACTGATGTGGAAGACGCAAGAAGATTATTATTTAGTATTATTTATCTTTGCAAGCCAATTGTATTTTTATGTTTTAGGTCCTATTAGTTTATTGGGCTATTAGTATTTTAATTTAGAAGTAAGGGTATTTTTGTAATAAGGCAATTAGAGTTTTCTAGCCAATTAGAATTAGGGTTTAACAATCCTTTATAAGTAACTTATTGAACTCCTTGAGGAGATAGTTGATATTTTGATGAATGAAAAAAATGGTTGTTTGGTCTTTCTTTGGTCTGGTGTTAACTCTAGGTTTACCCTAGGTGCTGACTCTTAGTGGTTTCCTCGCTTGGTGCTGACTCCAAGCAAGGCCTAGGTGCTGACTCCTAGGTCATATCTATTTATTTTTTCGTTGTTTCAATTTTTTTCTGGTTGTCCTGCGTCAATTTTGGTATCAGAGCAAACACTGATCTGTTCGAAGCCTCATTGCAGTCAATTCAGAACCAGAAAATATCACCCAAAAAAAAAAAAAAAAACTCCATTCACCATATTTTTTTCTACCACCAGAAGGTTACCCAACAAACCCCATGGCTAGATTTGGTCAAGGTCTTTCAAGAAGTTTCCTCGCACGCCACCACCCATTGGAAAGCCAACGCTGCCATCCCTCGTCTGTTAGATTGCACCACAATGAGCCCCACCACCATGACCCTCAATTGCCCAGCACCATGCCTCTGCAATCCCTCCATAAACTAGCGATTCCATCTCAAAGGTAACAAAATCTATCCTTTTATTTAATTTAAAAAAACCCAACACCTTATTTTCTGTTCAAACTCTTCATGATAAGTTTTTATTTGCAACCCCACAGTGTTTTCCCACTAAGAACAACTTGGCCCGGCCCATCTGAAACAAAGAACTCAAATTGAAACCCGTTAAACTACCTGACCCAGCCAAAATAACAAACTCATTGTACACTCTCACACAAGCCATATTGCCACCACCACCAGTAACATAAACAAACTCTTGCCCAACCCATTTGTTAACAAGCCCAAAGCCCACATTTTACAACACCAGTTTTCTTTTTTAAAAAAAATACAAGACCCAGCCCACGAAATCCAAACCTGTCAACCAGCCCAGTCCCAGCAAATATCTGTCCAGAGAACATCACAACAACCCAGGTTCTTGTTCCAACTGCCAACTATTTGTTGAAGCACTATTTTAGAGAATCATGGTAATATTAGCAGCACCTTATTTTGATGGTTGTGAAACTTATCCACGAGATTTTGTCAACTGAATAAATGGGATGGAGCAATTTTTTGAGCAAGCAAATTTTGCAGATAACAAAAAGGTTAGGTATGCCAAGTTGAAGTTAAGAGGTAAAGCACAAAGGTTTTGGGAGAACCTTGAATATTTTCGCTATATGAAGTATGAACCTGCTATTAGTGTGTGGGAAGATATGAAAGAAAAGCTTTGTGATGAGTATTTGTCACCATACTATCGAGCTAAGTATCTACCCCAATCTCAGTGTGGTACTTTTCAAGTTGAAGCAAATACAATGAATCCTCATCCTCATCCTATTTCATGTTCTCAGTGCACCTTTGAACAATCTACTAAGGAATTAAAGGAATTATCTGAAAAGCTCATGAAAAATGTTCAAGACATGATTGCTCAGATGAAGCAAATGAAGATTCAAACTGATTCAATAGGGAAACCAAGGATAATTAATCACAATCAAATTATTGCTGCCCCCACAAAAGACAACATTAATGATGATATGTTGGTAGTGGAGAAACCTCAAGTGACACTAAAGCCTAATGTTGACAAAGACGTACACGCCTCAACAAGTGTTGCTTTAACATGTGTGCAAGAAAACGAATCTATTGAAGAACAACAAAGTGAAGAGATGGTTTCTAAAGAGAGTATTATGTTAGAGGGTGTGCATGATGTGATATTGGAAGCTAATGAATCTACTTTTGATCAGCCTTTGATGGTTCATGAAGACAAACAATTTGCTAAAGTGGAGAAAGTAGATAACATAGTACTTCCAATGGTTCAAGATGAGATTATGCTAATTTCACACATTGATTTTGTTATTCCAGAAGAGTTTGACATGGTGGAATTCAAGATTTTTCTTTTCTCTATGCTCCCTAGGGAGATTCCAAACTTGAAGCAAGTGTTATTTGTCAGCATCCTAATCCTTCAACACTTTAGAACTCGAGGTCGAGTTTTCTCCAACCAGAGGAGAATGATGCGGAAGATGCAAGAAGATTATTATTCAGTATTATTTATTTTTGCAAGCCGATTGTATTTTTATGTTTTAGGTTCTATTAGTTTATTGGGCTATTAGTATTTTAATTTAGAAGTAAGGGTATTTTTGTAATAAGGCAATTAGGATTTTCTAGCCAATTAGAACTAAGGTTTAGCAATCCTTTATAAGCAACCTCTTGTACTCCTTGAGGAGATAGTTGATATTTTGATGAATGAAAAAAATGGCCGTTTGGTCTTTCTTTGGTTTGGTGCTGACTCCAGGTCTACCCTAGGTGCTGACTCCTAGTGGTTTCCCTGCTTGGTGCTGACTCCAAGCAAGGCCTAGGTGCTGACTCCTAGGTCATATCCATTTATGTTTCCGTTGTTTCAATTTTGTTTTGGTTGTCCTATGTCGTACACATTAGCAGCCTAATGAGCTTGTTTATAGATAAAAACTTCAACTAAACAACTCTTAAGATTTCCTATCATTATGAACCACTTGATTTTAATGCACATCATCATCTTCCACTCTTGTAGAAAACTAAACCTTAGCACCAAGCCAAGGAAGGGTGCTTACACATCTGCGGTGAGAGGAACCTCCTTGATTCTACACTACCTCTTTGATGTGCTTGTTGCATCAACCTTTTTTCTACCTGTTCCAGCTCCTGAATTGTTTTAATCGTAGCAACAACCTCTAAGAAAATGGGAGAGAATCAGAGAGTTGAGAGGTTAGGAGTACCCACATGTTTGATTAATTCAGAAGTCAAGCAAATACTTGACACTCGTTCAAAAATTGATGAAACAAGAAATAACCTATTTTCTTTCTATAAATGATAAAAAGGCTAGATTAATCTCCATTACATTAGTAAAGAGGTAGAGTGCAATGAACAGTTTTTCAATTAAGACACAATATCCACTTTTGGCCTTTTGCAATACACAAGAATCTCAACAAAGAAAGGAAAACTTAAAAAAAAAAAATTACAGAATCAAAATTCATGGAAAACCTCATTTCTGACCATCTCACAATTCGTCTTTAGATAGGATAAGAAACTCAAGGGAGCCATCAATCTTTTCCACCTGCAATTTCTATAAAGATGTCAGTGACTAATTATCCACACAGCTAAAACTGAGAAGCATGGAAAGAGGCACTCTTAACCCAACTAAAAGTATCAATTAGGAGAGCTCTGTTAAATAGGGACTTGTAATAATATTGGACTATTGTCAGTAAACAACATTCCTCTAGCAGAATGCCAATATAAAATTTACATTTTCAAATTAACATTGGTCGGTGGGATCTCTAAAATGGTTTAAACAAGGGTTAAAAGCTGCTGATTCTAGTATTTTTTATTTTTTTTTTCCTAATTTCTTTTGGCTGGGACGGTAAAAAAATAAAATAAAGGCACATTCAACTTTCCTTAATTCTTTAAAACATAAGAAATATATAACTATTCCATAGAACCAAATAGTGAGAATGCTTTGTACAGTAACTTGAGGACCTATCATTCATTAATGAGCTATACATTTGCAAGAAGTCACAATATCTGCTTAGGATGAAGTGGCTCATTGCGTCACTAAATTACAAATACCAGTGATCTTTGATTGTCGCAATCAGAGTTCATGTAGTTTAGCCCAAAAGGGTCTAAGGTTGCCCATATTCTATTTATTGAGATAAACCTTTGATACATCCTACCTAATACATAGGTCAAAATCAATTAAAAATGGTATGTTTTCTCTATTTCCTTCTGTTTAGAGTTTAGGGTTTAGGGCTTCTTCTTCTTCTTCTTCTTCTATTACCATATTCTTTGGTTAATGATATCCTAAGAGTTTTGTTCTTCTTCTTCTTCTTCTTCTTCTATTACCATATTCTTTGGTTAATGACAAACCATTAATTCATATTTAGCATATCTTACTGCATAGCTTCTACTTTTAGCTCTATTTTATCGTGGTTCTTCCATGATGGTTGAATTTCTATTAGCATATCAAATATTTCTCAGAAAATTCAGAAATTCTTTTGTTTTTTTATTTTAAGGATTTCATTTGAATTATCACTTCTTATTTTTACATATTTTCTAATAATATTCTACACTTATCTACTCTTTAAAGTTGTGCTATCTTCGTTGAAAAATTGCAAAACTAAAGTTGCTGTGTATGAGAGAGAAGAAGAGTTCAGAAATTTTTTCTACAAAACCAACTACTTTCAAGCCGAAATTGGAAGGTCATTTTAATTCCTGATTTCAATGAAGTTTCATTATATTTTTCCTAACAAACGGAGCCTCATGTTGACTGGTGTTGTTGCTAGTAGTTCTTCTACGTTTTCTCAAATGCTGGCCAGTTGGTGAGATCTTTTCTTGTTGTTACTGTTAGTATCCACCTCAATGCATAGCGTTATGAATAATTGTTTGTAATTCAAGATTGATTTTTTTTTTCTTGGTAATCTCTAGCATTTGCTCTTGAGAATATTGTTGAAACCCATTTTTCTATAGTGGAAGATTTTACTGGACTACTAGGTCCTCTGGTTTTTCCCTTTTCATTGAAGGGTTTCCCATGTAAAAATTTGGGGTCTTGATTGTGGCTTGCTACTAAGATTTTTATATTTATATATTGGTTATTGTGCTTAGCTAATTTATTTGAAATACCCATTTAATTTGCACAAAGAGGGGAAAAGGAAATAAATTTTTTGTTTGTTATATTAATTGACTGATTTTCCCAACAAAGGCTTACCTTCGGATTAAGCAATGTTTGGTGTCTAACGCCAAACTTCTTTTTTTTTTTTTTTTTTTTTTTTTTTTTTTTTTTTTTCTGCTTATACGAATTAGACCTCTTCATAGAGGTCAAGCCATTCTTAGAACTAAATCAAGTGACAACTCTAATCTTTGTGCAAAGCTTGATTTAATAACATACTCATATGTCTAAGTGTAAGATGGATGCATATTAGTCTTCTTTAATGCACCACATCACAATCACATACCTCAGAATATTGTCTTTTTTAAGAAGTTAATAAATACCTTTTTTCTTTTTTATAATTTCTTTCATTACTTAGGCTTTTCTTTACCTCTATTTCAAGGTCAATACCTGCATGTTTTATATGTTTTATTTAAGTTTAAATTAATAGGAATAGTTTAGAAATTTTATGGCCTTTTATTTTAAAACTAATGTATTAAATAATATCCCTTAAAGAACTTTTTGAGTCCCTAAACAATTTTCAACCATTTGCAATAGAGGAAATAATTTTTTTATATATGTTTAACTGCGTTCAAAGTCCCCCCTCGATACCTTCATTTGAATTTAAGTTACCAGTTTGTATGTTTTCGAAAGATAGATTTATAAAAGGATTATTACACCTTTTTGACTTTCACGATTTAGGCAACTGAATAAGGACTTCTTTTTGACTTGGTGAAAGGGTTTTGAAAGGATCTATAATTAACTCAAATGTGCAAAGGACAACTATAATAAACAAAGCCTTAATCCCAATATTTTAGGGTCAGCTTAATTAATTGCAGTAATTAAAAAGTGTGAACCCAAGTGGAATCATCATTTAATTCAATTTCCATCTAAATAAAATGGCATACTTTGACTTCATTTTCGTTCCCTTATTCTCTATCTTCCCTTATTCCTTATCGCTAGCCGTAAAGAAATGTTGGGGAAAAACACATGTTACAGTACAGCACCATTCTTCCTAGTATATAGAACAACACAGAAGGGAGAAAAAAGTCTGCCATGTATCAATCCAATCCCTCTACTTAACCGAGTTGTTTATTATGTTCAATGTCACCAAGCTTATGGCAGTCAAGGTAAAGAGGTTTAAATTCCTTGAGGACAAAAATGCTTTTCATTATTATTTCTCAAAAGCAAAAGAAATCTTTATTAGTGTTATGTTAACTTTGCAGAAATGTTGATGTTTCATAGTTGTTTGGGAAAAAAAGTGGTTGTTGTACTCAATATGACCCTTGAAAAAAAGGTTTATAACGCCCTTGTTGATTAATGTAAACACTTAAATTTGAGAAATAGTAACAAATAGACAAATACCACCCTTGATGTTAGTCACTATGCATAGAAACATTCATACTATAAGCATGTGGCTCAAATCAAGACCCAATTCCTTGCCAAAACACTCTAATAATTATTTTAGCAGTAACAAATTTTTTTGTTTATTTGCCAATTAGACTATTATCTTCTTAATGTTTACATATATGGACAAGCATTCCTTATTGAAATAGCCCACAATATATTGAACCCTGAGAATTTACTTACCAAGTTACCATGGCTGTCAAGCAGCAATGGCTTTCACCATGGTAATGGGGAGAAGCACTATATATAGTGCTGTATAAGTTAACACAGAAAAAAAAAAGTGTAAAATACATATGCAAAAGGAGGTAAAATGATCACTCCCGAGCAACTACAACTACTTGCTTTCCGACATTGTGACCACTAAAAATCCCTACAAGAGCTGCCGGGCCATTTTCAAGGCCTTCAGCTATGTCTTCAACATATGCTATCTTTCCTTCTCTAATGTAAGGCAGCACAAGGTCTAAGAAGTTGGGAAAGAGGTGATAGTAATCATACACTGTAAATCCTTCTACGCGAATCCTCTTATATACCAAAGATAATAAATTTCTTATGCCCTCAGGTTGATCAAGATTGTATTGTGAGATCATTCCAGCTACTGCAATGCGGCTGTGGAATCTCACGTTAAGGAGAACTGCATCAAGCATTTTGCCCCCAACATTATCAAAGTAAATGGCAATGCCTTCAGGAAAACACCTAACATCATTACCGAAAAAAAAAGTCAGTGCCTCTCAGTTTTTTATAAAAGTTGCTCTTGCAGTTGTAAGTAACAATTAAGCCTTGATATTGCTGTTGAGATATTTATCAAACGTTAGTTTCTGCCAACGTTTATTCTTTAATGTTATGCAATTTGCAGTCACCATGAATTAATTAGTTAATGCAGTGCAATTTTGCCTCACAGCTAATAATGAGAAATTTTGCCTCATTAATTTCTTTTAGATTATTTATATGCAAATTTTCCACTGACCTTTTTAGAGCTGCATCCAAGTCATGCTCTTCCTTATAATTGAAGGCCTCATCGAATCCAAACTTGCTCTTTAGTATATCAACCTTGTTCAGATAAAAGCAGGACAAGTGTTGAAATTTCATTTTAAAAAAAGAGCATGTTTCTATATCCCCTGCTTTAAAACAGAGATTAAGCATGCATAGCAGCTTAAAATTTTGGTCCAAATAAGAAAATCATACAACAGGATGAGGACTAGGAGAATTTGAATTCAGAATATTATGCAAATTTGTGTTAAAATACTTTTAATGTCTAACTAGAGACAAATAAATAACAACTCATTCAAGGAGGAAAACAAAAAAGATAAAACCTGCAAAATCAGTTCGAATAAAGAACAAAATATATACTATTGTTTCAAATTCATTCAAAATGGATGCTAGTAAAAGGTGATGATATAATCAGAAGATCAACTTATGTGTACTTTATTGTTGTCACAAATATCTAATTGAATTATTGAATAAAAACAATATTGTTGGTAGCACCTGTCAGAACAATGCATACCTAGTACAAATATTTTAAAGAATATTTTAATTAAGGTTGATGTACCTTTTCTTTGCTTCCAGCACTTCCAACAACATAACAACCCATCAATTTGGCCAGTTGTCCAACTAGTTGGCCAACTGCACCAAATGCTGATGAGACAAAAACATATTCTCCTTTCTTTGGTGAGCAAAGTTCATAGAAACCAGCATAAGCAGTCATACCAGGCATACCTATGTGCAAAAGTAAATCCAATTAGATGGAGCATTTACTATGTCTGTTTTTTTTTTAAAGAAAATATCTATAGTTGCTAATATGCAGAGGAGATGGTGTAGAGGACGGAAAAGAGTGACATCAACAAGAAAGATTATGTAGTATAATTATACCGCAAAGTATCAAATTCATCTTTAATCCAGAGTTCCATGAATTGTATATTCCAATCACATAAAATATTATGAAGTAAAATCCTTTTTATTTTGTTTCTTTATTTTTCTTGAAAATCAAATCCATCTTATAAACTTTTTTCCGAATTGATGAGCAAATTACTTACCAAGAAGTCCAGTATAGTAGGAAAGGGGCACATCAGTGTGTTGGATTTTAAAGAGGCTTTCAGTCATTGTGATGAGGCTGTATTCTTCCCATTTGGTTACGCCCCAAACGAGATCTCCTTTCTTGAAGTCCGGGTGCCCATATTCCAAAACTTTAGCCACTCCATACCCAACTATTGGCTGCATGTTTCACCAAAAAAATAGGTTCATTTGTGAAAGCAAAAACTATGATAACAATTCTCTTTATTTCAAACTGAACAATTTCATGGTTTAGATTAAATACAGCAAATTTAAAGGTGTATCCATTGCCATGTCAAGCAAGAGAGTTATACAGCATATATGCAAGAGAAAGAGAGTGAGTCAGTGAGCTATGAGCATAAGCTTACTGAATGGGGAGCAAAGGAATAAAAAAGGCGATCTGGGATTTTGGCCTTAATGCCTCGCATGTAAGGATCACAGGACAAGTAAAGGTTCTTCACCAGCACTTCTTTTGAACCCTCTGGCACCTTCAAGCTTATGCTACTTGTGTTAAAGTACATGTCCGTTTCTTTGGGATTGCCATCTATGTAGTCTCTAGCTAGCACCTGTTTGTTTCTCACTTCTTCACCATCACCTGCCATTGCTAAAAACTTTCCCCCTCTTTAGCCTGTTGCACTGCAAATAATAAAAGAGAAACTCTTTTTTAATTTTTATTGGCAAGATAGTGATTGTTATCAGATTTGAAATTGATGATGCTAAGAATCAACTCAGTAAGCTGCAAGGCTTTCACGTACTTCGGACGAACCTGCACAAGTAGAAAGAACCTCAAAGGGAGGTACCGGCGTGGTACCGGCCAACGACCCTCCGATGGTTAAGTTAGTATTGCCCACAACTCTAGAGTGCCAGAGTCGGGATAGAAGCATGCGTACCTCGATTTGGGAGGGCGTGGAAGTATTTATAGTAGTAGTAGGGGCCCTTGGCCAAGGCGTGCTGGAGAAGATACCACTTTACCGGAATTGCCCCTGAGTAGCGTGGAGCGCAAGATACTTCTTGGACAATCAAGTGTGTTGGGCAAGACACCCCTTTGGGAGCAATCGTACTCCGCAAGATATCTGTCCGAATAACAGCGTATGCGACAAGACTCATTTTCTCAGAGAAGCGTACGTGGCAAGATAGGCTTTAGTGCCCCATGCCTCCCTCCGTTGACGGTCTCCCCCGTCACCCCGTTCAAGGGTCATGTCGTCGGGGTCTAGCGTCCGTCATCATACCTCGCACCATCATCCCGCGCAGGGTGTCGGCGTCTAATGGGAGTTTTATCCTTATCAGGTGCCCCCTCAGCCCATCAGTCCGTGAACGCACAGGAGACAGAGTAATGGGATGACGATTCCCATTCACAATGAGAGAGTTGAATAGATAGGTTGTCATTCAGTAATTAATGTGGGGTAATTAATGCAGGGCACGTGTCGTCGACTTAATGTCTGTGTGCCAAAAACGAGGCGCCCCCTCGCCTTCCGTGCTATCCCCATATATAAGCCTCTCTTCTTTTCCTTCATTTTTCACTTTTCACTGAAAACAAGCGATCAGAGCGCATCCGTTTACCCAGCCAAAAAAGCATTTGATCCGTCAACCTGTTCGCCCGTCACGTCCTCGCAACCGTCGGTTACACCCTTCAGCAGCGAAATCAACCGGTAAGTACTTATCATTCTCTCGTTTACTTTTACCACCGTCAGGTATCTTTAGGACAGTTGAACTTAGGGTTTTCCGTCACATGTAGGTGATAGATGTCTAGCGCGTCCAGTAATCAATCGTTTGTCCGCGAGGGAGCGGGTAGGGGTGTCAATGTTCGACCCAACCTGCGAACACGACACGAACCCGACACGGGTTTTTTCGGGTTAGGGTTGGGCCTTAATGGGTTTGGGTCATAAACGGGTCGACCCGAAAGCGACACGATAAGAAACAGGTCATAAACGGGTTAACCTACGTAACCCGCAATAGACACGTTTGACACGCCAATTTATTTGTGTCAAACCCAAAATGACCCACTTAACACAACCCGTTTAACTCGCATAACATAACATCCATAGATTCTTATTCGTTTCATTAGTTATTATTACTCTTACATTATTATTATTATTTAGTTCTTATAAAACTGTTGAGGCATGATCATATTTTGTAACACTACTAATACTTATTTATTTTTATTTTTTTGGCATAAAACTTGCACAAATGAAATTGGATGAGCTTGTGGAAGATGTTATGAATTTGGACATCAACAAAGAATCTATGGATGATAATCGTGGTCATAGTCAGGATTAGAATACTGTTTGCTCAAATTCTTTTAATATTGATATTTAGCATTTGGCGAGTTCCAAGGATATTATATTTTTGTTGAACTATATTATTTTATTTTTGTTAAACTATGTTATTTTGAATTTGGGTTAAAGTATTACACTTATTTTGGAGTGTAAAGAACTTATTTCTAGATGAATGTTATATTTTTGTTAAACTATATTATTTTGAATGTGGGTTGAAGACATGAAATGTATGCACTGCTTTTTGGGATGTAAAAAAAAATTATTTCTAGATGGATATTATATTTAATATTATGTAGGTCGAAATGGGTTGTGTTACATTCGTGTCAACCCAACACGACTCGTTTATTAACCGTGTCAAATGGGTTGGGTCAGGTCAATCCGCCTTATTTACAGGTCGGGTTAGGGTTGAAGGATCCTGACACGATTATTAAATGGGTCGGGTTAGGGTTGAGCCATTTAGTCGAATACCCCTACCTCGACACAACACGAACCCGACACGCTAACCCGAATTGACACCCCTAGGAGCGGGCTACGATGAAGTTAATCCGTCGGGTCCAAAGGATCCTACAACTTCAAGTGAAGAGAGCTCATCTACCTCCTCCTCTTCTTCGAGTAGCAGTAGGACAGAGAGTAATCTTAGTGACGGACTAGAGGAAGGTGAATAACAAATCCAATCCGTCATAGGCACTGATGAGATGAGGAAGTTCGTCATGCTCTCGCTATAGACGGTAAATGATTTTACATCCACAATAAAGGAGTCGCACTTCAAAACACTTAGGAGCAAGTATCAGATACCCGACAATATACCCATCCGTCTGCCCAATAAATTAGAAAAGTGTTATTACCACGGCGTCAAGGGTGTCGGGATCTACGAGCAAATGCTCAAGGCTGGGTTGAGATTTCCCCTGACTCAACTGCATCGTCAACTCCTTCATTACTTAGGACTGTCCGTCAACCAAGTTTCCCCAAATGCCTGGAGGGTTTTCCTCGGGGTAGAGGTACTGTACGGATCAATGTCCAAGGGGAAGAAAAGGTTAACAGTGGAGGAGTTTTTCCATTGCTACCGTCCGATGGAGATTATAAAATCACGAGGGATTTATAGCTTCGTTGCCAGAAGCCCATTGTTAAGGCTAGTGAGTGATACTCCAGATTCCAATAGGGACTGGAAGTCTAGGTATTTTTTTATGGACGGGGATGAGTGGATGTGTCATCCAGGGGAGACTGAGTTCATGCCCGTCGACACAACATAGGGTGTTTTACCCCCGTTTGGTATGCGTCCGTTTATATTTTTTTTCTTTTTAAACTTTAAACACCGTCTATTTCTAACCGTTTTCTTTTGCAGCTCAGGACCGTCCACAAGTTTCTCTTGAACAGTGGAGTTTTTTGGAGAAGATTTTCCAAAAGACTGAGTTGACGGAAAGATCTTGGGCCACGTTGGTAACCCTTAAAACAATCTGTTGGCATTGCGACGGACCTGAAACATTCGAGGAGGCACTAAAATATGAGATACAAGTTCGAGCACATAAGTCCGTTCACTTGAATTTCAAGTTTCCATTCTTTGTCATTAACTCACGTACCGTCTACTCTTGTAGAAATGAACACACATTTTGACGGGTTGAGCTTCATGTCATAGGAACGGAGGGTGCCGAATGTTTCTTCGAGATCCCTCAAATGGTCTTCCTTCCTTCGGCTTTTCACTAGCATGTCGTCGACGTACACTTGAACATTCCTTCCTATCTGGTCGGCGAACATCTTGTTTATGAGTCTTTGATAAGTGGCGCCCGTATTCTTCAGTCCGAACGGCATTACCTTGTAGCAAAAAAGTCCCTGGCTAGTGACGAACGAGGTCTTCTCTTGATCTACCTCGTCCATCCGGATCTGGTTGTACCCCGAGAAGGCGTCCATAAAGCTCAGAAGCTGGTGCCGGGCCGTAGAGTCTACTAGTGTGTCGACTCGAGGAAGGGGGTAGCTGTCTTTGGGGCACGCCTTGTTCAGGTCCATGAAGTCTACACACATCCGCCACTTCCCGCTGGCTTTCTTGACCATCACCACATTGGCCAACCAGTCGGGGTAGTGTACTTCCCGGATGAAGCCTGCTTCTCGCAACTTGCCGACTTCCTCTGCTACCGCTTGGTCCCGCTCTGGGGCGAACACCCTCTTCTTCTGTCGTACGGGCCGGTGGGTGGGTGACACGTTCAGCCTGTGCACCATAACTGACGGGTCGATTCTCGACATGTCCTCATAACTCCAGGCAAATACATCTTGGTTTTCCTTGAGGAAAGCCACGAGCGCCTGGCGAGCCGCCGGGCTGTTGAGAGCACCGACCCTGGTGGTCCTGTCAGGCCTGGACTCGTCGAGTATTACTTCTTCGAGCTCCTCCACAGGTTCTGCCCCCGCTCTCTGCTCTATGTTCATTGTTTGCAGCTGGCTATTCATTTCTACCATCGCGACGTAACATTCTCGCATGGCCACCTGGTCTCCCCATAACTCCCCTACCTCGTGCTCGGTAGGGAACTTGACCTTTAAGGCATAGGTCGAGGTTACAACCTTCCAGGCGTTGAGGGTGGGTCGTCCTATGATTGCGTTGTAGGCGGAGGAGTAATCAACGACGAGGAAGGTAACGTCCCTAGTGACCTGCCGAGGGCATTCCCCGACAGCGACAAGCAAAGTAATCGAGCCGAGGGGGTATACTCTCGTCCCCCCGAATCCGGTGAGCGGGGCCTTGGTAGGGACCAAGTGTTCTTTATCAATCCGCATCTGTTGGAACGCCGGATAGTAAAGGATATCCACGGAGCTTCCGTTGTCGATTAAGACTCGGTATGTGTTATAGTCCCCTATTCGGATGTTGACGACAAGGGCGTCGTCGTACAGATGATGAAGGTGTTGGGCGTCTTCTTCTGTGAACTCCATAGTAGGGCTGTTGATCTGTGGCTTCTTCTGGACAAAGCTCGCAGCCTTAACATTCTGAACTGCTCGGAGGTAGGATTTCAGAGCCTTCTTTGTTGAACTGGCGGCTGGTGTACTCCCAACGATCATCCTTATGTCCCCTATAGGTGGTCTGGGACGCTCATTGTCCCGGTGGGGAGTTTGTTCCTATCGAGGTGCTTCTGTTCCTTCTCGGATGACGAACCTCTGCAACTTCCCTTGCCTAATCAGGGCTTCAATCTGCTGCTTCAAATCGTAACAGTCGGCGGTGTCGTGGCCGTGGTCTCGATGGAAGCGGCAATATTTGTCTTTGGGACGTCTGTCTAGGTTCCCCTTCAGCTTTCCCGGAAACATCAGGGACCCGTTGTCCTTGATCTGCATCAGGACTTGATCAATCGGAGCCGTTAATGGGGTGAAGCTTGTGAATTTCCCGGTAGGGGGTTTCGGGCGCCTATTGTCTCGGCCTTCTCCTGTTCGAGGTGCCTTTTGCCCCTTATCTTGCCGTGCGTCCTCTTGTCTCTCCCTTTTCCTGGGAGGCTTCTCTTTCTTGGCAGTAATGCATCTTCCGCATTCATGTACTTTGTTGCCCTATAAAATACATCCGACATAGTCTTTAGATCATTTTTGTATAGAGAGAACAAGAATTTACCCTTCCTTAGCCCGTTGGTGAATGCGGCGACTTATATCTTATCGTCTGCTTCATCGATTGAAAGTGCCTTTTTGTTGAAGCGGGCTATGTAAGATCTGAGCATCTCATCCTCCCGTTGCCTAATGTTCATCAGGCACACGGTGGATTTTTTGTACCTGTGTCCCCCGATGAAGTGCGTAGCAAACTGAGCGCTCAGCTCTCTGAAGGTACCGATGGAGCCGGGCGTCAGCCTGCCGAACCAGGTCCTTGCGGAGCCCTTGAGCGTCGCCGGGAAGGCCTGGCACATAATTTGGTCCAGTACGCCGTGCAAGTGCATCAATGTCTTGAAGGACTCCAAGTGGTCTAGTGGATCCTTCGACCCATCGTAGCTTTCTATCTGGGGCATGCAGAACTTTGGCGGTGTGGGGAACAAGATGGCCGGTGTGGTAAAGGGGGAATCCGTGCTTTGGACGAGGTCGTCGAGGTCGTTGGATACCCGTCCTTTGAGGGCGTTCATCATGAGATCCATACGCTCCCTCATTATTTGCATTTCCGCGACCACGTTGGATGGGACATGGCCATCAGCCGACGGACGGTTCGTCTCCTGTTCTTCAGGTTGGCTTAAGGCATTGCTTCCCTCAGGGCCTCCATGGTTCCTTTCCTCGGCACTGTTTTCCTCTTGGTTCTCTCCTTGGTTGTCAAGCGTCGCGTTCCTCCGTTGTAGCTGTTCTTCCAAGTCGTTGTTACGTTTTGTGAGGCGTTCCACCGCGGCGGCCAGAGTTTGGACCTGCCTCTCGAGTGCCGTGGTGCGCTGTTCATTACCTTGATCGTTCATGGTGGTTGCCCTTGAACGTGTGAGTACCATGCAACTTTTTGTCCGGAAAGCACGAAGCACAGTCTACGTGCTGTTTCCCACAGACGGCGCCAACTGATGATGCCAAGAATCAACTCAGTAAGCTGCAAGGCTTTCACGTACTTCGGACGAACTTGCACAAGTAGAAAGAACCTCAAAGGGAGGTATCGGCGTGGTACCGGCCAACGACCCTCCGATGGTTAAGTTAGTATTGCTCACAACTCTAGAGTGCCAGAGTCGGGGTAGAAGCATGCGTACCTCGATTTGGGAGGGCGTGGAAGTATTTATAGTAGTAGTAGGGGCCCCTTGGCCAAGGCGTGCTGGAGAAGATACCACTTTACCGGAATTGCCCCTGAGTAGCGTGGAGCGCAAGATACTTCTTGGACAATCAAGTGTGTTGGGCAAGACACCCCTTTGGGAGCAATCGTACTCCGCAAGATATCTGTCCGAATAATAGCGTACGCGACAAGACTCATTTTCTCAGGGAAGCGTACGTGGCAAGATAGGCTTTGGTGCCCCATGCCTCCCTCCGTCGACGGTCTCCCCCGTCACCCCATTCAAGGGTCGTGTCGTCAGGGTCTAGCATCCGTCATCATACCTCACACCGTCATCCCGTGCAGGGTGCCAGCGTCTAATGGGAGTTTTATCCCTATCAGAAATGAACTACAAATTTGACTAAGATTCAGCTACAAAGAAACATAGATATAGTGACAATCATATATAGTTTAATAAGTGATAGGGGTAAAACTCCCACCTGACGGATTGGCCTCTAACGACGGATGTACATGACGGACTCGGCGTGTCGACGGCCTGACCTTCAGTAGTCGACGGTGAAAGGGTCACCCAATGTTGTCACCAAGCGCCGGAGCCCGCCTTGCCACGTGCGCTTCCTTGGAAAAGTGAACCTTGCCGCGTACGCTACTACTTGGTCAGATATTTTACACAGCACAATTCCCTCCCCCAAAGAAGGGAATCGTGCCCAACACACTTGGCCACCCAAGAAGAATCTTACGCCCTACGCTACTCAGGGGCAATTTCGGCACAACGATATCTTCTCCAGTACGCCTCATCCAAAGGCCACTACTACTACTATAAATACCGCCACGCCCTCCAAAAATCGAGGTACGCATACTAGGACCCGACTCTGGCACTCTAGAGTTGTGTAATATACTAACTTAACCGTCGGAGGGTCGTCGGCCGGTACCACACCGGTACTTCCCTTTGAGGTTATTCTTCCTTCTGCAGGACCGTCCGGAACACGCGCAAGCCCTACAGCCCACTGGTTTGATTCTTGACATCATCAGTTGGCGCCGTCTGTGGGAAGTCGCACAAGTTCCTGTTACGTGTTTCCCGGACTAAGGGTTGCATGGTACTCACGCGTTCAAGGACGACCACCATGAACGACCAAGGCAACGAACAACGCACCACGGCCCTTGAAAGGCAAGTCCAGACTCTGGCGGCCGCGGTGGAACGTCTCACGAAGCGCAACAATGACTTGGAAGAGCAGCTGTTGCGAAGGAATGCGACGGGTGACAATCAGGGAGAGAATCAGGAAGAGAGCAGTGCCGACGAGAGGGACCGTGAGGGTCCTGAGGGAAGCCATGCATTGAGCCGGCCTGAAGGACAACAGCCAAACCATCCGTCGAGAGATGGCCACGCCCTCATGATGACCGTAGAAATGCGAATGATGAAGGAACGCATGGACTTCATGATGAACGCCCTCAAAGGGCGAGTGTCCAGCGACCTCGACGACCTCGTCCACCGCACGGACTCCCCATTTACAACACCCGTCATCATGTTCCCTACGCCACCGAAGTTCCGCAGGCCCCAGGTGGAAAGCTACGACGGGTCCAAGGATCCGCTGGACCACTTGGAAACTTTCAAGACGTTGATGCACCTGCACGGCGCGCCAGACGAAATCATGTGCAAGGCCTTCCCCGCAACACTGAAAGGCTCTGCAAGGACCTGGTTCGGAAGGCTGGCGCTCGGTTCTGTCGGCACCTTCAGGGAGCTGAGCGCTCTGTTCGCCTCCCAATTCATCGGAGGGCACCGGCACAAAAGGTCCACCGCATGCCTGATGAACATTAAGCAGCGGGAGGATGAGACGCTGAGATCCTATATAGCCCGCTTTAACAGAGAAGCACTGACGATTGACGAAGCGGACGACAGGATACAAGTGGCTGCTTTCACAAACGGGCTGCGGAAGGGTAAATTCCTGTTCTCTTTGTACACAAATGACCCGAAGACAATGTCAGATGTGTTTTATAGGGCGATGAAGTACATGAACGCGGAAGATGCGTTACTGGCAAGGGAAGAGAAGCCCCCCCGGAAGAGGGAAAGGCAGGAAGACACCCGACAAGATAAGGGGCGGAAGGCGCCTCGAGCAGGGGAAGGCCGAGACAGTAGACGCCCAAAGCCCAATGCCGGGAAATTCACAAGCTACACCCCATTGACGGCTCCGGTTGATCAGGTCCTGATGCAGATCAAGGATGACGGATCCTTGACGTTTCCGGGAAAAATGAAATCAAACCCGGACAAACGACCAAAAGACAAGTATTGCCGCTTCCACCGAGACCATGGGCACGATACCGCCGACTGCTACGATTTAAAGCAACAGATCGAAGCCCTGATTAGGCAAGGGAGGCTGCAGAGAAGGGTGATTGTGGGTGATTGTGGGTGGCACACCGGTTGCTGGTTTTACAAAGAAGGCTTTGAAATCCCACCTCAGGGCGGTCCAGAATGTCCAGGCTGCGAGTTCCGTCCAGAAGAAGTCGAGAACCAGCAGCCTCACTATGGAGTTCACGGAAGAGGATGCCCAGCACCTCCACCATCCGCACGACGACGCCCTTGTCGTCAACATCCGGATAGGGGACTACAACACCTATCGGGTCCTGATTGATAACGGGAGCTCCGCGGATATTCTCTACTATCCCGCGTTCCAGCAGATGCGGATTGACAAAGAACGCTTGATCCCTACCAAGGCCCCACTCACTGGCTTCGGGGGGACCAGAGTATATCCCCTCGGCTCGGTCACATTGCCCGTCACTGTCGGGGAATACCCACGGCAGCTCACTAGGGACATCACCTTCCTAGTCGTCGACTGCTCCTCATCATACAACGCAATCATAGGGCGACCAACCCTCAACGCCTGGAAGGCCGCCACCTCAACCTATGCCTTAAAGGTCAAGTTCCCTACAGAGTACGGGGTAGGAGAAGTATGGGGAGACCAAGTGGCCGCACGAGAATGCTATGTTGCAATGGTAGAGATGAATGGCCAGCTACAGACGATGAACATAGAGCAGAGGACGGGGGCAGAGCCTGTGGAGGAACTCGAAGAGATAATTCTCGACGAGTCCAAGCCTGAGAGAACCACCAGAATCGGTGCCCTCAACAGTCCGGCGACCCGCCAGGCACTCACGACCTTCCTCAAGGAAAATCAGGATGTATTCGCCTGGAGCCATGAGGACATGCCGGGGATCGATCCGTCGGTCATGGTACATAGGCTGAACGTAGCAACCTCCTTCCGGCCTGTCAGACAAAAGAAGCGAGTATTTGCTCCAGAGAGAGATCGTGCAGTGGCAGAGGAGGTTGGCAAGTTACGAGAGGCAGGGTTCATCCGGGAAGTCTACTACCCCGACTGGTTGGCTAATGTTGTAATGGTCAAGAAGGCCAGCGGGAAGTGGCGGATGTGTGTGGACTTCACGGACCTGAATAAGGCGTGTCCGAAGGACAGCTACCCCCTCCCTCGAGTCGACGCTCTAGTAGACTCTACGGCCCGGCACCAGCTGCTGAGTTTCATGGATGCCTTCTCAGGATATAACCAGATCCGGATGGATGAGGCAGATCAGGAGAAAACCTCGTTCGTCACCAGCCAAGGACTCTTCTGCTATAAGGTGATGCCATTCGGACTGAAGAATGCAGGTGCCACGTATCAGAGGCTGATGAACAAAATGTTCGCCAACCAAATAGGGAGGAATGTCCAAGTGTACGTCGACGATATGCTGGTGAAAAGCCAGCAAGAGAAGGATCATTTGAGTGATCTCGAGGAAACGTTCGGAACCCTCCGTTCATACAACATGAAGCTCAACCCCTCGAAATGCGCCTTCGGGGTAACCGCTGGAAAATTCCTCGGCTTCATGGTCTCTCAGAGAGGCATCGAGGCCAACCCGGATAAGATCAGGGCAATAATGGAGATGGCCCCTCCGAAGAATGTAAAAGAAGTTCAGAGTCTGAATGGGCAGGTTGCCGCACTGAACAGATTTGTGTCGAGGGCCACGGACAAATGCCTTCCCTTCTTCCGCACATTGAAGAAGACGTTCGAGTGGACGGACGAGTGTCAAAGGGCATTCGAAGAGTTAAAAGCCTATCTCTCTTCCCCACCATTGCTGAGTCCTTCACAGCCCGAGGAAGAACTCTTCCTCTACCTGGCCGTATCCCCAGCTGCCGTCAGCGCGGCCTTGATCAGAGAAGAGGACGGGGTGCAGAAACCCGTATACTACGCCAGCCGGGCGTTCCAAGGGGTGGAAGGAAGGTACCCGCCCATGGAGAAACTCGCCTTCGCCCTAGTCACCGCAGCCCGAAAGCTCAAGCCCTACTTCCAAGCTCACACAATCGTTGTCCTAACCGACAAGCCTCTGCGGTGAGCAATGCACAACCCAGAAGCCGCAGGTCATCTGGCCCTATGGGCGATAGAGCTCACTGAGTTTGACATTCGCTACAGCCCACGGACCACCCTCAAGGGGCAGGCAGTAGCTGATTTCATAGCCGAGTTCACCAACACAGAGGACGAGGGGGCAGATGCAAGTCCAGCATGGAATATACATACAGATGGGTCGTCAACTAGACGAGCCGGTGGCATTGGGGTCGTGCTCCGTTCCCCCGAAGGAGACCAAATTGATTGTATGATCCGGCTAGACTTTCCCATCACCAACAATGAGGAAAAATACGAAGCCTTGATAACCAGACTGGATCTTGCCAAAGCAGCAGGCGCAGCCCGAGCGGTCGTCTCCTGCGACTCCCAGGTAGTCGTCAACCAAGTCAACGGGAACTACGAGTGCAGAGGCGACAGAATGAAGAGGTACCTCCATCAGGCAAAAAGAAGGGTAGATGAGCTCGGAGCAAGCATAGTCCAAGTCCCCAGGGAGGAAAATGAGCAGGCCGACCGCCTCGCCAAAGCTGCCTCGTCGGAGCAGCAGAGCAGCACTGACGGTGTGCTACACTTTGTGCAGGTCTCTCCACTGGTAGACTCTATTGAAATGCAGGAGGTCGGCTCGGAAAGCAGCTGGACCACGCCGTTGGTCTCATACCTGAAAGATGGTGTCTTGCCCGACGGAAAAGAAGCCGCCAGACGATTGAAGGTCCAAGCATCAAGGTTTGTCCTGATAGAAGGAGTCCTATACAAAAGGGGCTTCTCTCGCCCGTACCTAAGGTGTCTGGGTTCCGAAGAAGCTGATTATGTCATGAGGGAAGTGCACGAAGGGGTATGTGGAAACCATTCAGGGTCACGGTCATTGGCGTATAAGCTGATTCGCGCAGGATACTACTGGCCGACCATGAGAAGAGACACGCAGGCTTATGTCAAAGCTTGCGACAAGTGACAGAGATTCAGCAACATCGTCAGACAACCCCCCGAGGAGCTGACCCCAATGACGGCCCCATGGCCATTCGCTCAATGGGGATTGGATATCATGGGCCCATTCCCAACAGCGGTACGACAGCTCAAGTTCCTTGTGGTAGGCATAGACTACTTCACAAAGTGGGTGGAAGCTGAGGCATTGGCAACCATCACGGAGAAGAACATTCGAAGCTTCGTCTGGAAGTCTATCATATGCAGGTTCGGGATACCCAGGGTATTAGTCTCCGACAACGGCAAACAGTTTGACAATGGTCCCTTCCGGGAATTTTGTGCACAGCTGGGAATAAAGAATCACTACTCTTCCCCGGCCCACCCCCAGGCCAACGGTCAAGTCGAGGTAACGAACCGATCCTTGCTCAAAATTATCAAGACTCGGCTCGAGGGGGCAAAGGGGATATGGCCAGAGGAGCTGCCAAGTGTATTGTGGGCATACAGGATGACAGCAAGGACCCCCACAGGAGAAACACCGTTCAGGCTAGCCTATGGAAGCGAGGCAGTCATTCCAGCCGAAGTGGGACTCACAACCTACAGGGTGAACACCCATGATGAAGGCCGGAACAACGAGGCCTTACGCCTACAGCTTGACTTGATCGACGAAGCAAGGACAGCAGCAGAGCAAAGGCTAACCCGGTATCAGGATCGCATGGCTAAACACTACAACGCCCGAGTCAGGCACAGGGAATTCCAGGTCGGTGACCTCGTCCTAAGAAAGATCATGGGCGCTGCCAGGGACCCATCCCAAGGAAAGCTCGGCCCCAATTGGGATGGGCCCTACCGAATCACAGCGTGGCAAAGAAAGGGCACCTACCACTTGGAAACACTAGACGGGCAGAAGCTGCACCACCCGTGGAACGCTGAGCACCTACGTAAGTACTACCAGTAAGAAAGAACGGCAGCCCCCTACTTGTATCTAGTCTGTAATGGATCCATTCCAATGTACATTCCTGGGACATGTTTTCTTCCTCACAAAAATTATGCAAGTCATACAGAGGTTTATTCAAAGTCTCTTCTGCTTATTATTTAATGCTGAACGTCAGAAACTTGTAAAAACCTTAGAGTTAAATCAGTTCAAGCATAACAGGCTAACGGTATCAAAGGCTGACGGCTCCAATCTACAGGCATAAAAGCGTCATGCGCCCATGCTGACGGCTTAAAAGCCACAAAGTTTTCCTAAATGGAAACACCCAACGCCTAAGTCTTAAAGACGACGGCCCAAATTCGACGACAGCATAAAAGCGTCATGCGCCCATGCTGACGGCTTAAAAGCCACAAGGTTCTCCTAAATGGAAACGCCTAAGTCTTAAAGACGACGGCCCAAATTCGACGACGGCATAAAAGCGTCATGCGCCCATGCTGACGGCTTAAAAGCCACAAAGTTTTCCTAAATGGAAACGCCTAAGTCTTAAAGACGACGGCCCAAATTCGATGACAGCATAAAAGCGTCATGCGCCCATGCTGACGGCTTAAAAGCCACAAAGTTTTCCTAAATGGAAACACCCAACGCCTAAGTCTTAAAGACGACGGCCCAAATTCGACGACGGCATAAAAGCGTCATGCGCCCATGCTGACGGCTTAAAAGCCACAAAGTTTTCCTAAATGGAAACGCCTAAGTCTTAAAGACGACGGCCCAAATTCGACGACGGCATAAAAGCGTCATGCGCCCATGCTGACGGCTTAAAAGCCACAAAGTTTTCCTAAATGGAAACACCCAAGTCTTAAAGACGACGGCCCAAATTCGACGACGGCATAAAAGCGTCACGCACCCAAGCTGACGGCTTAAAAGCCACCAGATTTTCCTAAGTAGGAACCGCCAAAGCCTTAGTCTAAGGAAGACGGCATAAATGGCGACGGCTCAAAGCCAACTACATCACCCTAAAAGGATTAAATGCCAGAGCCTAAGTATAAGGACGACGGCATAAATATTGACGGCCCAAAGCTAACTACGTTACTATAACAGGTTGGAAGCTAAAATCTTGTCAAGGGTGACGGCTCAAAACTATCTACATTATTAATTATGACGGCCTACTATACTGACGGCTCATCATATTGACGGCATATTATGTCAACAGTTTCACGAAGCACAAACAGCATTTGAAATGAACCATGCAAGCAAGCAACACACACAAGCAAAATTTAAAACAGCATATGAATTGACACAAATGTTTCTAAAAACAATATTGTTCTCGACGGTTTAAAAATTGACCGTTCTACAAAAGTTACAGAAATTCTCCACAAAAATTACAAGTCTAATGGACGGGGGGAATCAACCACGTTCACTTCCTCTTCGACTTGGATTTTGGGCTGAACGGCTGTCTCAGCATCGTCATCAAGGGCCCCGTCGCCTTTATCATCCCGGCCTTCATCAAGGGGGCGACCTGCGGTGTCGGAAGCGGCTTGGATGACGGACGTTTGTGCCTGGCCTCCGTCAAGGGACACCTGCTGGAGATCCGTCTCCGGATAAAGGGCCTTCACCTGACGGACGGCCTCATCAAAACCGTCCGCCATTATGCCACCAAGCTCCGTCAGGTACACCTCAGAGTCTCGATATTCCCTGATCGCGTCGTCCTTGGCCTGACGGAGCTGATCCTTCATAGACTGGATCTCCAGCTCCTTGTCCGCGAGGACCGTCTGCAGCATCTCCGTCTGCTTCTTATACTCTAGCCGATCCTCCTTGAGAATGGAGAACTTCTTCTCCATCTTCACCTTCCAGGCCTTATACTGCAACAGCTCGTCCTCCACCTCTGTTGTCTTCGCTTGAAGACGGCTTATGGCCGTCTCCTCACGGACACAGCGGTCCATCAGGCCCTTCATCATGACGACAGCCTGAAAATCAGAAACACCAAGTCAATATGACGGTGAGGACAAATCTATACATTCATAAAACTGACGGCAATGGAAAATTACTTACCTGGGCCAAGTTGAAAAGGCCCGTCTCCCCCATGGCCTCAGTGGAATGGTTCCCGATGTCCTCATAATCCTCCACCGTTAGTATGGAGGACAGCTTCTCGATTGCGTACTTCGAATCCTCGCGGAGGAGGACGGGTGGCTTCTCGACGGCGGGCGGAGGGCCACTCGTCATGAGACCCTTCCCCTTGCCGTGTTTGACAGGGGCCTTCCCTCCGTCTGCCTCTAGCCCGATGACGGTCTCGGGGGTGGTCTTGGGCTTTTTGGGAGGACGGTCCCCCTCCTGGTCTTGGTTTCTCTTCATGACGGGCACCTTGGATACGCCCGTCCCTGCAGCTTGGTTCTCTCTCTTCCTTGCAGCTGCTTGCTGCTTAATTAGGGCCCTCCTCTTCGCTTCGTCCATCTCTGCAAAACAAGACGGCACATGAGTTGTTACAAAGGCAAGAGAAAAATGGCTAAGTATAAAACTCAGGTGAACGGACATACGTTTCCTGACTTGTGTTTCGTACTTCAAGGCTTCCTCGGACGGTTCAGGCCCGTCACAATGCCAGCAAATGGTCTTCAACGTCACTAGTCTGGCCCAAGACCTCTCCGTCAGCTCACTTTTCTGGAAAATCTTCTCTAAGAAGCTCCAGTCCTCGATGGAAACTTGTGGACGGTCCTGGACTGCAAGAGAGGACGGTCAGAAACCAATGAAGTTTGCAACATAGAAAAGAATCTGAACGGAGGCATACTAGACGGGGGTAAAACACCCCAAGTGGTGTCGACGGGCATAAATTCGGTCTCGCCGGGACTCCCCATCCATTCGTCCCCGTCTATGAAAAAATACCTAGACTTCCAGTCCCTATTGGAATCTGGAGTATCACTCACCAGCCTCAGCAACGGGCTCCTCGCCACGAAGCTGTACATTCCCCTTGATTTCAAAATCTCTACCGGACGGTAGCAGTGGAAAAACTCCTCCACCGTTAACCTCTTCTTCCCCTTTGAATATGATCCGTATAGGACCTCTACCCCAATAAAAATCCTCCAGGCGTTTGGGGAAACCTGGTTGACGGACAGCCCCAAGTAGTGAAGTAGGTGACGGTGTAGTCGGGTTAAGGGAAACCTCAGCCCTGCCTTGAGCATTTGCTCGTAGACCCCGACGCCCTTGACACCACGGTAATAACACTTCTCTCCTGGACGGGGTAGACGGAGAGGTATATTTTCAGGGATTTGATATTTGCCTCTAAGTGTTTTAAAGTGCGACTTTTTGATTGTGGAGAAGAAGTCATTAACCGTCCATAGGGAAAGCGTGATATACTTCCTCATCCCGTCACTACCTACGACGGATTGGACTTGAGGCTCGTCCCCCTCTATACCGTTACTAAGGTTGCTCTCTGCCCTATCACTACTCGACGGAGAAGAGGTGGAAGACGAACTCTCTTCACTCGAGGATGTTGTGGCTGCAGGATCCTTTGGACCCGACGGGTTGACTTCATCGTAGCCCGCTCCGTCACGGACAAACGACTGGTTACTTGACGCGCTAGACATGTCACCTACAGGTGACGGAAAACCCTAAGTCCAACTGCCCTAAAGACACTGACGGTAAAAAAGAAGTGAACAAGCAGTAATTACTTACCGGCTACTTGTGCTGATGAATGATGAAGACAACGGTCGCTTGAATATGACGGACACGCAAGTTGACGGATCAAGTGCTTTTCTGCTGGGTGGACGGATGCGCTCTGATGGTTTGTTTTCAGTAGAAAGTGAAGAATGAAAGAAAAGAAGGAAGGCTTTTATATGAGAGAAATAGCGGGAGACGAGGGGACGCCTCGGTCCAAGCACACGGTCCACGGGTTGACGACACGTGTCCTGCATTTATTACCAGGCATTAATTACCGATGACAGTCTGTCTGTCCGACCCTTGGTATGGTTTGGAACCGTCACCCCATTAGTCCGTCGTTTGAGCTTTCACGGACTGATGGGCTGAGGGGGCAACTGATAGGGGTAAAACTCCCACCTGACGGATTGGCCTCTGACGACGGATGTACATGACGGACTCGGCGTGTCGACGGCCTGACCTTCAGTAGTCGACGGTGAAAGGGTCACCCAATGTTGTCACCAAGCGCCGGAGCCCGCCTTGCCACGTGCGCTTCCTTGGAAAAGTGAACCTTGCCGCGTACGCTACTACTTGGTCAGATATCTTACACAGCACGATTCCCTCCCCCAAAGAAGGGAATCGTGCCCAACACACTTGGCCACCCAAGAAGAATCTTACGCCCTACGCTACTCAGGGGCAATTTCGGCACAGCGATATCTTCTCCAGTACGCCTCATCCAAAGGCCACTACTACTACTATAAATACCGCCACGCCCTCCAAAAATCGAGGTACGCATACTAGGACCCGACTCTGGCACTCTAGAGTTGTGTAATATACTAACTTAACCGTCGGAGGGTCGTCGGCCGGTACCACACCGGTACTTCCCTTTGAGGTTATTCTTCCTTCTGCAGGACCGTCCGAAACGCGCGCAAGCCCTGCAGCCCACTGGTTTGATTCTTGACATCATCAATAAGAATATTAAATTGTTCAAAATTGACGGTTTGATTGTAAAACAAAACTTTCCAAATGCTTTCGTGTCAAAGCGGGATGATACAATTGTACGCAGTACATAGAGACTCTAGGAGCACAATAAGAAAAGGGAGGCGTACAATTGTAAAATTGACGGTTTTAAAAAAAAAAAATTTTTAATGAAATTTTTAATGGCTTTACTCCTTTATATAAAGGCACAAAATTTTAGAATTATGCTAAAAAGATCACAAATTTACGTGTCTAAAGCTCACAAATTAACGTGTAACCAAGTTACCATTAGCATTTTTTGAAATTTTATAATAATAAGAGGTTTAAAAAACAAAAATGGGTTGTGCTATTTTTTTCTCACCCCTAAAAAGGTCTCCGAATTTTCAACCAAATTTAAAACTATAATTTTTTTTTGGGGGGGGGGGGGGGGGTGGTGTGTGGAGAGGATTGTTTCGAGACTTTAATTTTGTAAAGCAACATCCTATCCAGTAGATTGTGAATATTATTCACCTGATTTCCCACTTGGGTAAATACCAACCAATCTCTATCTCTTTCTTAACCCTAAAATCAATATATAATATTGCCTAATCTAAGATCAAGTAAACTTCATTTTAAAAAGAATAATAATTTTTTAAATTGAATTTAATGTTTAAACCATTATTTTTTATTCTTTATATGAAATTAACTTTAATTTAGTTAGTATTAATTCATCAAATTAACTTTCATTTAAATAGTATTAATTAAATTTGTTTAATTGATATTTAAATATAAAAGACCCTATTTATATTCATTGCCTTGGGGGAAGTTGAAATTTCCTGGTGATTACAATTACGGAGACACCGTTGTTGGACAAAGAAGGGCCACCCCCCGTTTATAATGAAGAAAAAGAAATTAATATCATATAAATTTTAAGAGAAGTGGGGCTGGTTGATGGTGAGTCAATAATAAATTTTAGTGTTTTTTTTTTCTTTTTTTTTTGTCTTTTTTATTTAAGAAATAGGTTAAAACTTGAATTCTTTTCATCTACTTTTTCTTATCTATTTCATTGAGTGATTCACTACTTTTTTTATTATTTTGGTTAGGTTTGTGATTTCTGTCTGTGAGCACTATGGCCTTAGGCTTACTAAATAGACTTTCTCCTATGGATATTATTCTATTATATTTTAGTTTTGGATTTTTTCTTATCTTGTTTTCTTTTTTACTTTGTAATAATAATTAGTCTTATCCTTAAAATATTATTGGACATATAGCATTAAAAAAAAAACATTGGTAAAAGAGAATGCAATTTATTTGACTGTGGGTCAGTGGAAAATTAAGTTAATAACTTATATTTTTTAGGCAATTTTAACGGATGTTCTAAGGACATTTGTTAATTAACTATATTTAGAAATATTTTATGAAAAAAGAAAAAATAATTGATTTGTTTGATAATTTTTTATATTTCTCTAAAAGTGGTATTAAATTTTTTTTTAAAGAATGATTAATTAACTAATATTTTTAGGACATTTGTTAAGGAAACTCTTCCTTTAATTATTTATTTTTTATGAAAGACCCTTCTCTTATAGATAGTTCAACAATGATCAAATAATATTTTCAATAACAAGACATTTACGAAAACGCCATTAGCTCATTATCTTTTTGCCGACCAATACCAGGAAATGATAACATTGTTTTGAATATTGATTTTTTCAACCAACTTAGACGAGAAACGATTGGCACAGCTGCCAGTGCCGCTAATAATTTGTTCAAACCCGTCAGATCTTACCTCATCGTATATGTAATCTTCAGGCAATTATTGAGCATATCCAGAGGATCAAAGTCATCAATGTTTAATCCTCCTCCCACCAATAAATGTGAGACTCATATTCAAATGTGCATTTTTATTTTTATGATTCCATAATTAAGGCCAAAGCTTTGAGGATTTAAAGCATGAATGTCGGCCAAAATGGTTATACATCATTATTTGGAAAAATATGTATGGGTTTACTATTTTTTATAAAATATTTAACAATTTATCATATTTTTAAAACTTAAATTTGCGAAACTCGAGTTACAAACCCGAGTTCTAAAAACTCAAGTTCTTTGAAAAAATAGCTTTCAAATTTGCCATGTTATTTTTTATGGAACTCGAGTTCTCAATTAGTGGTAAATCCTTACATATGTTAGAAACAGTAGTAAATTGTAGAATATTTTCAAAAACATTGATATTTGGCCATTTTGGCCCATGAATGTTTCTATTTTTTGACCAAAGAATGATAAATGTCCCTATTAAAAATACTTAGAGCTATGAACTAGTTAAACTACAAGGCTATTAGAATCTCTCTATTCTTCTCAAACTCCGCACTGGCATTGGAAGGAATAGCTTCCATGCCCAAATTTTAGAAGGAAAAAAGACAATTAAAAAAGGTAGTCATTTGGATAATTTTTTTTATTGAGTCATCATCATGTTATATCTCATATAGCTGTAACTATTGTTATGATATACTATAATTATTAAATTAATATTTTGAATATATGTATTGGATTGCATGTTATCTACATTCTTAATACATATATCAAAATTCGTGTTAATTGTATAATATATTTATATTATTAATAACTAATAGTCAAAATGTTTGACTTTTTTTTTACCACTCTTTATTGCGCCACATGGCTATATAAATTTGTGACATATTTACATTTTAAAACACCAAAAAATTGTGTCTTTTCATTTGGTGGATTAAACAAACCGTTTCAATACAATTTTACCACTGTTACTATATCTTTTAACTCTCTCTTTGTGTATTTACATTCACTTCTTATTTCTCCCAGTTTCTTTTCTGCCAGAGTATAGAAATAAGAAAACAACATTATTGGCGCTATATACCTTTGATGAAAAGGTTAGAAAATAATTTGGTCAACCGTGATTGAGAAATTGCTCTAAGTATTGATCATGGTGTTATACTATTTATTTTATTATTTTTTTTTTTTTTGAGAAGATGGTGTTATAATATTCGGTTACATACTTTTTGCCTTACTTTGTGTGCCAAAGTTACGCAACATATTGTTATTTGTTCACCGTTTGACTTTGTAAAATGAGTTTAAATTCGCATTTTTTTTTTTGGCTTAATGGCTTTGATTATTTATTTAAGCATATTTGCTTATTGGAGTTAATGTTTTGTATTTCCTCCTCTCCATTCAAATTTTAACATTTGGGTTTGAATCGGGTAGTTGCAATGGAGATTTGGTTTAAAGCAGTATTACAAGCTGTTTTAATATTTTCTTATGGCCATAATATAGAGCGAGATTGTATTATAATTTATGAAATGGCCATGACTCAGACACTATAATCAAGAAGTAGATACCTCTTTATACTGATACTTCAATTGTTGGCCGTGGTGAAAAATTGAATCCTGCGCATTTGCTTTATGTTAATATTTTTCTCTAAGAACGGTATTGTGTATTGTTATTGGCTGAAACGTTGTCTTCAATATTAATATATACGCTGTTAACTATTCTGTGCTGTTGGCAGTTTTATTACTTGTGTTCTAATTTGTATAAGATTGTATTACCATGCTTGCAATGGCCAGACTTTGGTGGTAAAATCAAAGTATAACAGCAGTTAAAATCAAACATGTGGCATTTAATGTGTGTTATGGCATATTTGCACTTCACAATTTATTCTTCTTATTGTTTCATCGTTGACTATTGTAATAAAAATATTTTATGTTTTAGTTGAAATTTATTTTGAGTTTGAATTAGATTTTGGCACCATTTAAATTTATAGTTCATGTATAACTGGTTCTTAGTCCAATTATATTTTTTGGCTTTTTATGTGCAATAGTGTATGGGCACAAAATTCTCCCCATGACACAACCAAGTTTATTGGGTTCTACATATAGTAATTTTGAAGAAAACCCATAGGTTTCTTGTGTTTCTACGAAGAAAAATGAAAAAGAAGAAGTTGAGAAAAAATTACCAAATGAATATGAACCACTATTCATACCGAAATATTTATGACCCTTCAATATGCACATTTTCAGTCAATATGGACATTTTCGTTCAATAGGCAACTTTTCGGTCAATAGATACATTTTCATTCAATAGACACCTTTAATATATATCGACCTTCCAATAAACACATTTTTGTATATCTAATATGAAGGGTTATGTTTTTTTTTTCCCCCTTGAAATCATCCGGTAGTTATTGATGTGCATCGAACGAATTAGCGACTAGTATTATATTAAAGTCAAAATGCAATTAGAATTCACCATAAATTTTAATCATTAAATCTAATTTTGCACCATATGTACAAATCATGATTCAAAACTTTTTTAAAATAACAAATATCTTAAGGATATCAATATTTATTATAACTCAATCCTAAGGTGAGTTTGGATCACGTTTGTGTTGTGGACGTTGGCATTTTGAGCTTTTTTTTTTTTCTTCAGCTCCCCATCATGCATTGTTCATTGGCCATGAACAGTGAAAATAGGCCAATGAATAGTGTAGTACAGTAATATGAACAGTAACAAAAAATATTTTTTATTCTTTTCAGTTTTCAGTTTTTAATTTTCAACAAAATAAACGGTATCCAAATACATACCTACTAACATATTACTATTATTGGAACTTGGAACACATCACATTTAACATATTATAATAATTTATTTCTTTACTTAGTCATGTTATATAAAGAAATATGAGTGGTCAACCAAATCCAATGACATTTTCCGCTTCAAAAAAGAAATACAATGTCTTCAATTTCAAAATAGACACAACACATCACATCAATAATAATAATAATAATAATAATAATAATAATAATAAAAGATTAAAAAAACCTGCAAATTATAGCACTCTTTGTAGACTAGTTAAACAATGTCGTCTAAACACTAAAATATCACAAAAAGTATAGCGCCAACCATCATCAATGGCGTTTTTCTTTTCTTTTTTCCTTTCAAACCACCAATAAGGCAATGGCTCGTAATTATGTGACACAATAACATAAACATTTATTGTTAATTAAAAAATGTACTTACAGAATAAAACATTAAGAATATGTGTACTACAAATAGGACCTCTGTTCACAAATTTCACTCTTTCACCCCCATTACACAACCATTTCAGAGGAAAAAAATATATATCAAAACACACACGCACAGATAGAGGCAATGGCTAGTGTTGGAAAGGAAAAAAAAAAGAATATTTGTAACCCATGAATGTTTGTAACCCACAGGTACCACCTGACAATTTGACATATAAGAGCCAAAAGTAATTTCTGATGTATCAGAGAATTCTTTTCAAGTCTCAAGGATACCTCACATACCACCATTTTGGAGCCCAACCTTCTTTTGGTGATCTAAGTTGTTGGGCCAACTTTGGCACCTACATTTCCTTTGTTGGAGGCATCAAATTTGTGACGATGCTGGAGCCTTTCCAGAGGTGTTGGGGTAACTTTTCATCTCTTCAAACACTGAAGTTTAGTTACAAGAACTGCTACTACCTACTACCAAAGCAAGAAGTGAGATATCTTTCTGTGTAAAGCTGAATGGAAGTTTGCCAGAGTGATTGTGGAAAAAGGATTTATTTTAACTTCTAGCGATCTGAATCCTTGTGTACCATACTGATAGATGTTTTGTTTCTTGCTGTTTGCTTTGAAATGGGTATGGAAGTAGTGGGAGTGGCCCATTTGTAAAATATTTGAGATAATCCAAGAATCACAATAGAGGGATTTCTAAATTGATTCCAATACAATTATGTCATCAAAATTTGTGAGTTCACTCATTTCTCTCATCTACTTCTCTTTAGATTTTTCTCTTCCAACAAAACCTATCAATGTTCCTTCATTCCTCTTCTTTTTTCTATTTTCAATTTCTCGTACTATTTGCTAAATTTTTTGGGCACGTACAATTTATAGGTGTTGCCGTGTTGGTTATCCTTCATTTGCCAATTAGTGGTCATGTACTACAGCACAGAGTGGTCCAAGAATGCACCTGTTTCATATATCCAGATAAATTTATTATTCCAATTGTAACATCATAATAATTTGGTGTTTTCTCTCACACGTCCTTTTTTCTTTTCTTTTTTCTCTAACATTTCACTTCTGAATAAACTAGCTATTTCCAAATATCCAGTTATTTCATAGCAATATCCCTTCATTTTTGTTTGAAACTTATATTTCCATGTGGTGCATCATATTTTTCTGCATAGCATTTTGTGACCTTCAAATTTTTGTTTCAATCAATTCCCCTAATGTTGTTTTGTTTAGTTTTGTATTTAAAAAATTCTGCTCTACTTGTTACTATTGCATTGTCTTTAGAATAAGTTTTTGACTTGTTAGTTTTCTAATAATTTGCGCTCTTTCTTTGTACATATTTCAAAAGCCTTTTTTTTTTTTGTTTTTGGGTATCACGTTCACCCTTAGGTGTATTTGTAACTTATGGGAAGAAATGTCAAATGTTTGACTGTGGCATTTAAGATTATCATTAAGTGAACCTGGAATTTCAAAGTCCATTATAGTTTGTTAATATTGTGAATTAATTTTAAGTTAGTTTTCGATGTTGAGAAATAATAGATGACATAATTATTTATTTTGTCCTTAGAATTGTGCATGAACTTAAATTCCTATTTACTGTACCCCATAATCTTGAGATTCAACTCAAATTGAATTAGACCCTGATTGCATTTTTTTTTCTGAGATCAAGTTATGACTTTAGATATGCCATATTACTTGTAATTAGATTGTTTGAAATTGCACTAAAACCATATTGATTTTATTGTCTTGAGCTTTCTCTCTCTCCCCTCAGAAATATCTGGTTGTCAGTCAACTTGAACCATATTGTACATGTTTTGATCGGTATATTATACATGACAACACTTCCAGCAATGCAATAGGTGAGGCCACGGATTTTCCTGTGCTTACGGAATAGTTGTTTCCATCCAGTGACTTCAACAGCTTACTGGATCATGCGGTAGACATCTATAGTTAGGTCTTTTGACTCATTGGTTGTCATCATAATCATTTCACTAAAAATCCTATCTCTATTAGGACATTTAAAAATACAGAATTCTATCAAGGTTTTTTATATGAGCCGAGATAATTGAAAGATAAATTAGTCAATTTGAGGTGACTAACCTCCTGAAGTTGAGAAGGAGATAGGATTTTTGGGATTAATTCTTTGCTTAAGTTCCATTCCTTCCTTCATAGTACATATATAATACTCATAATGATATAACCATCCAAACAAATCGGAACTAATTCCTATCAAATATATTTTGAAACAATATCAATCTAATCTACTACTGCTTATTTATCCTCATCTGATGCTGCATATTTATTCAAATTCAAACTTCATCTTCTGCTGCATAATTATCTGCCATGTGGCCTTGGGACACAACAATTTTCCATTAATTGTGGTGTGTTCTTGCAAGCTTTACTCTATTTTCATACCCAACAGGTGACCATTCTGATTGCACTAGATCATGCAATTGTTCAGAGAATAGTGTAGGGAATTAAACCGATATTCCCAAGAGAAACAAAAAAATAGAGAAAACACACGCCAAAGAAAAAACAATCACACGCACAAGACAATATTTACATGGTTCGGCAATTTGCCTACGTCCACGGAGTTGCAGGGATTTCACTATTATCAGGGAAAATTACAGAGTGCGGCTACAGTCTTTTTTTGCTCTCTCAAAAAAATACAACAAGACAAAACCCTAATCACCCAAAAACAGTTTTTATATCCTGCGCACAGAAGCTACAAAAACAGGCCTAAAAATTTTTCCCGGGGGCGTTGCCCCCCGGACCCCCAGGAGGCTTGTCCATGAGCGCTCCGGCTTGGGCCTATCGGCCCAAGCCTCCGCTCCATGGACTAAGCCTCAAAAAATCTCCCATTAAAAACCACGCAATATTATTCGGGTCGGGTCGGGTCGTCAACCGGATCAAATATAAACTAGTCTCCATAAAGCCCAACAGATAGATCCCAGTCTGCTGCTTAAAGGTGATTATTCAAAAAAATTTGTACAATTTGCTTTTGTACCTTAGAAAGTAAAAAGTTCTAATAGTTTATGATCAGTACTGGATAAGTGGTTTAAGCCACCACAGTGCTCATACATTCTGATGACTTCCATAATGATTTAGAAAGGCTAGATGTGACACTTGCTCCACTATCTTTGTTTCTTTTAACAGAACAGATTAGTGAGCAACTTGCCTTTGAAGTGCTTGGATAATATTTTTTTAGGGCAACACTAGACAGTTAATGACCAACCATGCCCTACAATGACCTCTCACTGTCTTTGGTGTCATTAATCACAGATAAAAGGAGCTTTGGACATTGAGGACTCTATTTGTATCTTCTCAAAATTTTTTTTGACTAATATGCTCATATTTCATCATTCCTCTATTATGTTTTCCCAATACTAACTTTTTTCTCTTTTTTCTCTTTTTTCCTTGCTTCGTCACATAATTATATTGTTATCATGTGTAGGAAAATGCAATTGAGACAATGTCTATTGATTCCATCTGGAGGAACAATTTATTATAATTGCAAGCAGATGTACAAGAAGGAAGCTGGAATGGGGGAAAGTTTGAGTATGAATTCGACGAATTCAAGGCAATTGGCCTTGAGAAAGTGCTGAGTTTTGCGAAGGATGTGAGAATTTTAGAAGTGGAAGGGGATTCCCTTATCACTGTGAATGATTTTAAGGTCTGGGAAATAGAGCCTGAGCAAGGTGGATCATTATCCACTACTCAAGAGTGCAACTACAGCAATTTAGAAGATGGGGAAGTCAACCACGTAAGGGAAAAATGAAAGACAGTGTCTCGTGCTTTGGCTAGGCATGCACAATATCAATATGTGAGATGAAAGATGATGCAGAGTTTTGGATAGAATATGCTCCTCTGTTTTTTCTTTAAAAAATCATAATGGATGTACTAATCAGTGGTGGATCTATCACAAGAATAGGAGGGACATAGCTTAAACCTTAAAAGTTTTTGTTCAAAATACTCATACATGACCCTCCAAAAATTATTAGTTAGCCAAAAAAACTAATACTTGAAGTGATCATCTATCCTATATTTGTATTCAGTGGCCCCATTTCCAAAATGAAAATAAAAACTAACAAAACAAAAACAAATTCTTTATCAAAAGAAATCTCTGCACAGAATATAGAAAATGACATGCATAATGCATTTAACCATATGGTGGGCGTAAAACTTTGATTGCTTGCTTTTTTAGGATCTAATATTAATAGTTTAGGAATCTGGATATAGTTATTGTTAGGGTGCCCTTTTTTCTTTTTTTTCTTTTTTCTTTTTTTACATCATCAGCTAGATAACTTGACAATTGAGCATCATATCAATTAAATATTTTTTATGCTACAATAAATTTTAAATTATAATAATTGAATAAGCATGTAGTGAAGTTGTTTATGATTAGCTCATCTTTAGATCCTTGAGATGTATATGAATTTTTTAGAATTGATGATATTTATTTGTTAGTGAACAAGTTTTATCATAAACATTTCACAAATCATGGAAAATTACTTTAGAAATATGGCACTTCATTGTTAAGAGCATAATGTGATTTGATATCAAAACTTCAAAATTGTGTTACATATTTTTGAATGAACAAAATTAGATATGGTACCTTAGGTGCTGTTCCTTAGGATTCCCTATTAAGATTCAGCTATGTGGTTACTTAATTAAAAAATACACTTCCATTCTATGGGAAAAAATTCACATGGCAGAATCTTAGAAGGGAAACCTAATGAACAGCATCCAAGTACTGTACCTAAATCTTGCTCTTTTTGAATTGTATCAATAGCTAGAAAGGGTTGAAAAATGAATAGCCTAACAATTTTTTTATTTTTTATTTTATAAAGTGGTTATACTTCCTACTTCTATTGCAACTATGGAAAGAGTATTTTCAAATTTAGGTTTTGACAAAATAGAAGATAATATTCTATTAAGCTCTTTCATTTTGTGTATTAAAAGTGAAATTATTGCAAGATTTTGAGTAAAATCAATCATAGACAAGTTGAGTTTCATGTTGATGGGTCATACATACTAAGTTGAAAAGTATTAAGAAACAATTATTTTGTGGATTTTATTATGTTAGTTCTTAATAGATGCTAGTTTTATTATATATATATATATAATTTAGTTTTGAATTTTAGTATATTTTTTATTCTTAAATAGTCCAAAAAAAATTAATGTTTTGGCCACAAAAAATAAAAATCATGTTTTCATCTGTGGATGATCCTTCAATAAAATTATAAATTTGATCCTCCAATTACAAGATAAGGTTCAATTTGATCCCTCAAATATTATTCATATTAATTTAGTCTCTCAACTTTCAATATTAAGTTAATTTATTCTAAATTCTAAAATATATTTCTCTTTTATATATAATGAAATGATTTAATGTGATAAAATATTGTCCCTCAAATGAAAAGATTATTAAAAATGAAAAATTTTCAAAAGCAAATCAGTTCAAACTATAATTCTATTAAAATTTTAAACAAATAATAGACTCAAAAGGATAAAATTGATTTGATTTTGAAATTTGAGGAATTAAATGGAAACAATTAATAGTTGAGGGACCAAATTGTATTGTACCAATTTTTAACTTCACTTTTCTTCCTCCCTCCGGTCCAATGGTCATAGTTTTTTTAGATAATCTTATATCACACATTAAACAGGCTGTTTGTCACGAAAAGGTCTACTTCTTTGATTTTATTAATCAAATTAAATTTGGGAATTACTCCCCAAAATTATTTTGCCCTACATTCTTGATTACTAAAAGAGTTTCTTTTAGTAATCAAGATTATCACTAAAACAAAGACTAGCGGTTCTCGAGCTAAGGAGATCACTGATGGACTCCATTTTGATGGAGCCATCCATGCAAATAATATTGGCTTTATGAGTGGACTATGGGTTCTCTGGGATTCTAACCAGGTTGAAATCTCCGAGTTGTCTTCTACAAAGTAGAAGATACATTCTATGGTCTGTCCTCTAATTCCTCCTGGCTTTTGTCTGCAATATATGCCAGCCCCAGGTATGCAGAGAGACGCCTTCTATGGGATAATTTATCCATAGTAGCTGGGCTACATTTGTTCGAAATAAACTAGTTTCTTTTATAATTAATTTAACATTGTTTCATAATTCTTATCCACTTATTTTTAAGCTATTTCCCTTCAATGTTTGTGTCAAACAGGTACCTCCTTGTTCTGCAACATATTCTGCTGCATACCAGATGTAAACCTTCGAATTTTTATTTCGAAAAATCCCCGCAAAAATGAACAATGACAAATACTGTAGCTTGGGCCGGCCCAATACATTCTGGGGTCTAAGGCAAAAATGTTATGTGGGGCCTTTTCTCATATTATAATGTTTAATTAATAAATTTTTATTTAACTTTTTATGTCAATTTTTATTTAAATATATTTTTCCTACTTTTTAAGGTACAAAGTTATTGCAAAAAATTTTGTATTTAGGTTTCCTTAATATTTTCTTCAATATAATAATTAGAATATTACAATAAGAAACCGAAAAAATATATATGAATATATACATAGAAACAAAGAAGAAATTGAACATAAAATTTTATTTAAAAAAATAAAATCTTTTTTGACTAAAATAATAATTAGATAAAAAAAAAACCTAAAAGATAAGTGCATAGTGTTGAATAGTTGGAGATTAGGATTACTATGCTACCACATGTCCCCAGGACCCTAGCCCAACCTAATTTGTAAATCAGTAAAATTTGACACGCTTGTGCTTTGTCAGAAGGTTAAAGCTTCACAGTGAAGCAATTATCAAATAACCAAATGAACACTCTGAGAAAGTAAAACAAAGTAGCAAGAACCAAACAATGACATAAGTAAGCAAGAATAAGACATTTAAGAGTAGTGCAAAACTTGAAGGAGGGCAACGCTCAACGGAGAGGAGGGTCCAATGCATTGCTAAGAAACGTATGAAAAAGTCACTTTCCAACAATTCATTAAAAATATTTGAGGTTTGAGGTTTGAGATTGATTTTTTTTTTTTTTTTTTTTGGTCTTTTGATTTATGTTTTGTCTTGTTGAGAGAGAGGGAGAGAATGAATTTTCAGATTCTAGGCGTGGGAGATTAATGACTCACATAAAGAATCGAACACTTTGGTTGCATATTCAATGTTTTTTTTTTTTCTAATTTTTTATATAAAAATTAATAATACTTTCGATTTATTGGTTAATATTTGGGGTTTAATTAATACTCTCAATGGTAAAAAAATATCTCTATTACTTAAATTTGGGGGCTTTCTTTTACTTTTATTGGTTAATATTTGAGGTATTATTAATCTCACAATGGCGAAGAAATATTTTTACTGCTTAAATTTGGGGGCCTTAGGAACTTGGGGGCCTAAAGCAGCTGACTCAATTGCATTATGCATTGAGCTGGCCCTGACTGTAGCAAACAGTAAAAAAATATATACATATATATATATATATTTTGTTTTTTTCAGTTTTCAGTTTTCAATTTTCAGTAAAATAAGCGGTATCCAAACGCATTCTTAGCCTTTGTTGAGATAGCGTCTGTACGTTCCCCGTTTGCGTCTTGCACTTCTTCTTTTTTTTTTTTTTACCCTGACGCACATGTTTCAACCACAAAATTTACTGTGCAGCCACTGTTCATAAACAGTAGCCGCAACTTTTGACTTTTTCAACTCTTTTTTCATTGTTCATGGACCCATAAATACCATTTTTTAACAACTTTTTCATTAAAAATGGGTCTCATTATACTATTTACACATTTAAAAATTATTTTGCTACAGTGTTTTTCAGTTTTCAGTTTCAACGGCATCCAAACGGGCCCTTAATATTGAGAAATAATCAATGACAAATTACTTATTTTGTCCTAACTAGAATTGTGCATAAACTTAAAGTTCTATTTACTCTATCCCATAAGGAAGAGCATCTTGCGATTCAACTCAAATTGAATTAGACCTTGATTGCATTTTTGTCCTGAGATCAAGTTATGACTTTAGATATGCCATATTACTAGTAATTAGACTGCTTAAATATTGAACTTTATATTCTTGAGCTTCTCTCTCTTTCCTCAGAAAGATATGGTTGTCAATCAATTTGAACCATATGGTAAATTTATCTATATGTTATGATCAGTATATTATACTTGACAACACTTCCAGCAAACACATTAGGTGAGGCCAAGGATTTTCCTGTGCTTATGGAATAGTTGCTTCCATCCAGTGACTTCAACAGCTTACTAGGATCACGAGGTAGACATCTATAACTAGTCTTTTTACTTGTGGAGCATTTCACTGAAAATTATTTGTATCGATCTCTTTTGGACAGTTAGACTAGATTCAATTAAGGTTTTCCATCTATTGTGGTCTTTTCTTCTTGTAAGGTTTACATTATTCTCGTACCCAACAGGTGACCATTTTGATTGATCCATTGTTCAATAATTTTTGTACAATTGGATTTAGAATTTGGTTTTGTAACTTACAAAATAGGAGTGCAAAGTTCTATAAGTTGAGTCACTTACGATTAGTTTTGATAGAAGTGGTTTAAGCAACTATGGTGTTGATATAGTCTGATGACTTCCATAATGATTTAGAAAAGGCATGATGTAATACATGTTGGACATATTTCTACAATTTACTTTTGTGATAAAGTAAAAGGAACAATACACAAATCTAAGAATAAACATTAACACAAATAGATGTGATAGACAAAAGCAATAAATAAATATTGAATATATATAAGAAGAAATATGCAAATAATTGAGACCAAATATGTGAAAGGATGAACAATTGAGATCAAGTCTTGTGTTCGACACAATCTCCTTAAAGCAGATTTCGCTCCTCACACAATCACTGTGGTGCTTTGAGACTCGTGAACGTCTGCCTCCCAGGATAATATGATCTACAGCACGAAAACGAAGCACACAAGGTCGTGCTCTGCGAACTACTCAATGTCTCTTTCTCTCTCTTTGACACAAAATGAATGCACAAAATATTCTCACTTAGAGAGTTTTTTTTGAAAAGTTATTTTTCATAAATGAGGGACATTGAAAACTTATACGTTACTGTTTCAGTGATAACTGCTGTGCACAAACTAACTGACTCAAAATTAAAATAATAAAATATTATTATTTGGACAAGTAGGCCCAGTCCACATATGCCAAAGGCCCAATCCAATGTCTAACTCATGAGCATAATCTCATATATTATCTCTTTCCTTTCCTATGTGGGATTCGGGTTTTTTTTTTTTTTTACCACTTTTAATAACATCTTCAAGTGAACATAGAAAACATCAATTTCTTGTTCACTCCATGCTATATTTCCAACAATACATGCTTCCCTATTGGTTTATTTTTAACACAGTAGATTAGTAAGCAACTCATCTCTGAAGTCCTTGGATAATGCACGACTCAACTGGTTTCTTATTGTTTTTGGATTTTATTAAATGGGTAAGAAGTAATTCTTGTGGGGCGGCTTAATGTATTTAGGGGCCTAATAAGGCAAAATCTAAAATTGAGGCATTTTATATATTTAAATATGGTTTTAAAAAAAATTAAATATTAATTAAACTCTATTATCTTGTTTTAAATGCAAAATTTTTATTAATTAATATGAACCAAGTAGAATTTTACTTTTTAGAAAGTCTATAGGCACAAAAAATTTGATAAAACTGTTTATACGTATTGATGTGGTAAATTGATAGTGGTAAGTTTATTAACTCAACTATTATAAAAAATGTTGTGAACTTTTTTGTATATTGTTATATATATATATATATTAAAAGTATTATTTTTACAATATTTTTTTACAACAAGGTTTAGGTGTTAAGTTGTTATTTATAATTATATTGTTATCATGTGCAGGCAAATGCAAATGAAATATGTCTATTGCTTCCAACTGGAGAAACAATTGGTTATGATGAGGATGCAAATATTGAAGGAGAAGCAAGAAGGTGGAATGGGGGCAATAATCAGAGATGCACAGGAGGTACTAGTTATAGCCGTGATGAGTAAGAAAGAGAAGTTTTGTGTACGAATCTGATGAAATCGAAGCGATTGCTACTGAGAGATTGCTGAATTTTGTAAAGGAAGTGGGAATTTAGGAAGAGGCGGCTTTAAAGGGATTCCCTCACCACCGAATGTTTTAAGGTCAATCCAACGATGCTAGCTCTACTCGATAGGTAGTGAAGGAATTTTTTTTTTTTTTTTTTTTTTGATGGCTATGGGCCTATAGCTGGTAGCCTAGTAGTTCCTTCTAAAGAAATTGTGAGGAAGGTGAGCATTGGAGTTGAAATATATTCCTACTTTTTGTTCTAATAATGGAGTCTTTAGAAATATAAAAATAAACCGGCTCTTCTTTCTGCAAGTGATGGGCCTCTAGCTTGTTCTAATCACTGAAGAAAGGGGAGGGAAAATGTAGCGAAGTTTCACAAACGCGTAACATAAACATAATAATACATTGCAATGCCATTACTTCTATTCTCTTCTCTTCCTCTTATTCTTTTCAGACCATTAATAATTTTAAATCCATACATTAAATAGAAAAGAAAAAAAAAATCAAATCTACTTTATTCTTGTCATTTTTTAAACTGGAAGTTTGTATTCCAAATCTTTATGTTTTTAGTAAATTGCACATATTGCCCTCTTTGTGGTTAACCTTTAAAAATAGAACTATTATGCGGTTCATTTTATAACACTTAATTCCTCTCTGATTTGTGGATTAGGCTCTTATAGTATACCTCATGTCCTTATCCAAGTCATGCTTTTTCTTATAATAAAAATTAGAAATCCTTATTCGATCAAGAGCCGGCCATGATTTGATTTTAGGGAGGATGAAATTTATAAAGTGACTAATACATACATAAACATATATATGAGTACTTGAAATCAATCAATAAAAAAATAACCATTCGTATGAATAATAAGGTATATTTGCAAGCAAATATAATATATATATATATATATATATATATTATACTATATTTACATGTTAAAGGTTTTTTACACATGAATAATTCATTTTGCTTTTTCTAAATAAAAACAAAAAATTCCACTTACGATTCTCAAGAAAGGAATTTGAGTAGCTTGACAAATCTCAAATACAAATTATGTGAATTTTGACATTTTAATATGCTCATAAAATTTCAAATTGTAATATTTTAAAACTATTGTGGATATATATACTTGAAACTTTGTAGTCAGCTTCAAAAAAATATTAAAAGTTTTGATCACTTTTATATTTTTTATTTATGCACAAATTTATGTGAAAAAGAATAAATTATTTCCTTGAATTTGTATTTTTTATATAAAAAATTAATTGCTCTTCAAAGGTAATAATAATGCTCTTTCTTCACTTAAAGGAAAAAAAAAAAATAAAACTCTCAGTTCTTTTTATAATAATCATTGATTAAAAAAAAAAAAAAAGACTTTCTTATTCTCTGCATTTAGAATCCAAAAATGAAGGCCTGTAATGTAATGCATTCACTAATAAGCTCTCATGTTCACATATATACCGACACATCAAATACAAAAAAGATCTTCTTTTATGATCTACTAGATGATGTCCCGTGCGATGCACGGACTAATTTACAATTTCTTTTGAAATCATTTATATATATATATATATATTAAGACCTACATATAGTACTTATTTTGTTATATAATACTTATGTTTGCTCATAATATTATTGAATACTTTGAAACTTGATTTTTTTAATTTATATTCTATTAAAAAATCAATATATATATATATATATATAAAAGCAGAGACCTCATGTGGAAAAACATGAGGTTCTGCCACGTGGCGCACTCTATGAAGAGATTAAAATATTCTTAAGCTACATTAGAGATAAGAACAAATTTAAAAATAAGGACTCTTTATTTCTTTTAGTTCAATGTTTCAAGACTACTTTTTGTTGCATTTTTTATTCAATGTTTTAAGACTACAATTTCTTTTATTTGGTTCAATATTTCAAGATTTTTCCTCTCTCACACATAAAAAACTCTTTGCATTTCTGTTCACCCTTTTCACTTCTATTATTTTGTATACACATGCCCACAACCCTTCATGCCATCTCATCTCAAATATACTCAGACAAAAACGATGTTATTTACCTTTAGCCTTTCAAAGACACATACATAACTTCAACATTGTGTATCATTTGATTCTAACCCGTGTGAGTAGGCTATGACCAAGAAAGGGGGTTGCATTTTTTATTCAATGATGATAGCTTACGGTTTTGATGTTGAAGTTGGATATTATAGATTTTGTGAAGGTTGTGATTCGCTTTGAGTCTTTGGGTGTTTGAAATTTTAGTTTGGGAAAATCATAAATGTTTTATAACTTTCTAATCGAAAAAGAAAAAGAAAAAGAAAAATTCTAATCGATTATTTATGAATTTAACTTTTTTTTTTTTTTTGTTTTATAACTCATACTTTGTAGGTTTTTTTTTTTTTTTTTTTTTTTGTGCGGTATGAGCCATAGTAATATAAATAAAATTTGATGATGATTTCAAAGTATTTTCAGCTTTTTTTTTTTTTAGGATACGGGAGTCCAATTAAAAACAATTAAATTTTGATAAATTGTTGTGTTTTTAGCCAATTTCTCTTTATTTAATTACATTCTCTTTATGTTGATACTTAAATATGATTTCCTTAATTTCATTGAGATAATGAATTGGGTGTTTGCGATTGAGGTTTTCATATTTGGTTGTGATAATCGAGTAGTTGAGGAAGTTTTTGGTAGATTGCTTAAATTTATGTAATTTTAGAATATATAAATATTTTATACTTTAAATTCTTATTTATAGGTTTCAAAATCATTTAATTAATTTAAAAAATAAAATATACTTAATTTTAGCGATAAATATTATAATATGTTATAGTCTTACAGCGTTATACAAATTTTTTAATAGAATATAAATTAAAAAAATCAAGTTTCAAAGTATTCAATAATATTATGAGCAAACATAAGTATTATATAACAAAATAAGTAGTATATGTAGGTCTTAATATATATATATATATATATATAAATGATTTCAAAAGAAATTGTAAATTAGTCCGTGCATCGCACGGGACATCATCTAGTTTGTATAATGCTGTAAGACTATAACATATTATAATATTTATCGCTAAAATTAAGTATATTTTATTTTTTAAATTAATTAAATGATTTTGAAACCTATAAATAAGAATTTAAAGTATAAAATATTTATATATTCTAAAATTACATAAATTTAAGCAATCTACCAAATACTTCCTCAACTACTCGATTATCACAACCAAATATGAAAACCTCAATCGCAAACACCCAATTCATTATCTCAATGAAATTAAGGAAATCATATTTAAGTATCAACATAAAGAGAACGTAATTAAATAAAGAGAAATTGGCTAAAAACACAACAATTTATCAAAATTTAATTGTTTTTAATTGGACTCCCGTATCCAAAAAAAAAAAGCTGAAAATACTTTGAAATCATCATCAAATTTTATTTATATTACTATGGCTCATACCGCACAAAAAAAAAAAAAAAAAAAAAAAAAACCTACAAAGTATGAGTTATAAAACAAAAAAAAAGAAAGTTAAATTCATAAATAATCGATTAGAATTTTTCTTTTTCTTTTTCTTTTTCGATTAGAAAGTTATAAAACATTTATGATTTTCCCAAACTAAAATTTCAAACACCCAAAGACTCAAAGCGAATCACAACCTTCACAAAATCTATAATATCCAACTTCAACATCAAAACCGTAAGCTATCATCATTGAATAAAAAATGCAATCCCCCTTCCTTGGTCATAGCCTACTCACACGGGTTAGAATCAAATGATACACAATGTTGAAGTTATGTATGTGTCTTTGAAAGGCTAAAGGTAAATAACATCGTTTTTGTCTGAGTATATTTGAGATGAGATGGCATGAAGGGTTGTGGGCATGTGTATACAAAATAATAGAAGTGAAAAGGGTGAACAGAAATGCAAAGAGTTTTTTATGTGTGAGAGAGAGGAAAAATCTTGAAATATTGAACCAAATAAAAGAAATTGTAGTCTTAAAACATTGAATTAAAAATGCAACAAAAAGTAGTCTTGAAACATTGAACTAAAAGAAATAAAGAGTCCTTATTTTTAAATTTGTTCTTATCTCTAATGTAGCTTAAGAATATTTTAATCTTTTCATAGAGTGATATATAAAAGCAGAGACCTCATGTGGAAAAACATGAGGTTCTGCCACGTGGCGTACTCTATGAAGAGATTAAAATATTTTTAAGCTACATTAGAGATAAGAACAAATTTAAAAATAAGGACTCTTTATTTCTTTTAGTTCAATGTTTCAAGACTACTTTTTGTTGCATTTTTTATTCAATGTTTTAAGACTACAATTTCTTTTATTTGGTTCAATATTTCAAGATTTTTCCTCTCTCTCACACATAAAAAACTCTTTGCATTTCTGTTTACCCTTTTCACTTCTATTATTTTGTATACACATGCCCACAACCCTTCATGCCATCTCATCTCAAATATACTCAGACAAAAACGATGTTATTTACCTTTAGCCTTTCAAAGACACATACATAACTTCAATATTGTGTATCATTTGATTCTAACCCGTGTGAGTAGGCTATGACCAAGAAAGGGGGTTGCATTTTTTATTCAATGATGATAGCTTACGGTTTTGATGTTGAAGTTGGATATTATAGATTTTGTGAAGGTTGTGATTCGCTTTGAGTCTTTGGGTGTTTGAAATTTTAGTTTGGGAAAATCATAAATGTTTTATAACTTTCTAATCGAAAAAGAAAAAGAAAAAGAAAAATTCTAATCGATTATTTATGAATTTAACTTTCTTTTTTTTTTTTGTTTTATAACTCATACTTTGTAGGTTTTTTTTTTTTTTTTTTTTTTTTTTTTTTTTTTTGTGCGGTATGAGCCATAGTAATATAAATAAAATTTGATGATGATTTCAAAGTATTTTCAGCTTTTTTTTTTTTTAGGATACGGGAGTCCAATTAAAAACAATTAAATTTTGATAAATTGTTGTGTTTTTAGCCAATTTCTCTTTATTTAATTACATTCTCTTTATGTTGATACTTAAATATGATTTCCTTAATTTCATTGAGATAATGAATTGGGTGTTTGCGATTGAGGTTTTCATATTTGGTTGTGATAATCGAGTAGTTGAGGAAGTTTTTGGTAGATTGCTTAAATTTATGTAATTTTAGAATATATAAATATTTTATACTTTAAATTCTTATTTATAGGTTTCAAAATCATTTAATTAATTTAAAAAATAAAATATACTTAATTTTAGCGATAAATATTATAATATGTTATAGTCTTACAGCGTTATACAAATTTTTTAATAGAATATAAATTAAAAAAATCAAGTTTCAAAGTATTCAATAATATTATGAGCAAACATAAGTATTATATAACAAAATAAGTAGTATATGTAGGTCTTAATATATATATATATATATATATATATATATATAAATGATTTCAAAAGAAATTGTAAATTAGTCCGTGCATCGCACGGGACATCATCTAGTTTGTATAATGCTGTAAGACTATAACATATTATAATATTTATCGCTAAAATTAAGTATATTTTATTTTTTAAATTAATTAAATGATTTTGAAACCTATAAATAAGAATTTAAAGTATAAAATATTTATATATTCTAAAATTACATAAATTTAAGCAATCTACCAAATACTTCCTCAACTACTCGATTATCACAACCAAATATGAAAACCTCAATCGCAAACACCCAATTCATTATCTCAATGAAATTAAGGAAATCATATTTAAGTATCAACATAAAGAGAACGTAATTAAATAAAGAGAAATTGGCTAAAAACACAACAATTTATCAAAATTTAATTGTTTTTAATTGGACTCCCGTATCCTAAAAAAAAAAAGCTGAAAATACTTTGAAATCATCATCAAATTTTATTTATATTACTATGGCTCATACCGCACAAAAAAAAAAAAAAAAAAAAACCTACAAAGTATGAGTTATAAAACAAAAAAAAAGAAAGTTAAATTCATAAATAATCGATTAGAATTTTTCTTTTTCTTTTTCTTTTTCGATTAGAAAGTTATAAAACATTTATGATTTTCCCAAACTAAAATTTCAAACACCCAAAGACTCAAAGCGAATCACAACCTTCACAAAATCTATAATATCCAACTTCAACATCAAAACCGTAAGCTATCATCATTGAATAAAAAATGCAATCCCCCTTCCTTGGTCATAGCCTACTCACACGGGTTAGAATCAAATGATACACAATGTTGAAGTTATGTATGTGTCTTTGAAAGGCTAAAGGTAAATAACATCGTTTTTGTCTGAGTATATTTGAGATGAGATGGCATGAAGGGTTGTGGGCATGTGTATACAAAATAATAGAAGTGAAAAGGGTGAACAAAAATGCAAAGAGTTTTTTATGTGTGAGAGAGAGGAAAAATCTTGAAATATTGAACCAAATAAAAGAAATTGTAGTCTTAAAACATTGAATAAAAAATGCAACAAAAAGTAGTCTTGAAACATTGAACTAAAAGAAATAAAGAGTCCTTATTTTTAAATTTGTTCTTATCTCTAATGTAGCTTAAGAATATTTTAATCTTTTCATAGAGTGCGCCACGTGGCAGAACCTCATGCTTTTCCACATAAAGTTTCTGCTTTTATATATATATTGATTGATTGATTTGGATTGAGGGGAGTAATGTAGAGTAGATTTAGTATAAAACTCTACTTTACTTCCTTCTACACCTTCCTTCTTCTCCCTTTATCCAAACAGACTTACTAGTGAGGGCTGGTCCTCCGTACTTTAGAAATACAAAGAAACCCACTTTCTTTCTGCAACGTGGTAAATTGGTCCTGCTTGCTGCTTGTTCTATAAACTGAGATAGGGAAGGAAACTTTAGCAAAGATTCACAAATGCGTTATACATTAATTGCTACACCATTCTTCTTATCTTCTCTTCCTCTTATTCTTCCTGGACTATTACCTTCTCTCTTTCTCTAACTCTTCCTGAAGTCCATTGACAGCGTCTACCTATTTGCAAGCTACTACAGTAAGTGCACCCTGACATGTCTTTCATGCTGTTCATTTTTTTTTTTTTAATTTAAAATTGCTGAATATATAGTTTGAGTCCGATTAATCATTTCAATCCACACTTGACGGTGGTGTCTTTGTGATAGAGACCATTGATAACGACGGTGAGGTTTTTTTTTTTTTTTTTTTTTTTTTTTTTTTTTTTGTAATTCTGGTACTGATTAGTTTCTTAGTTGCCTGATTTAGACACTCACTGATTTATAATTTCTAAACGTTAGAAAGATTATTCGATGCATCTTACTATCTTAGTAATTGTTTAAAACATCTGCACATTGATGATTGCCGAAATTTAGAGAAAAGATGTGCAGAAGGGAGCGGCGTTGAGTGGTTCCAGATTGCCCATGTTCCAAACATCAGAATCGATGGAGAATACATCCAAGAGAAGGATTCTGAGGACTCTAACAACTTTGACAACTTTGACTCTGACTATAAAGAATATGGCGTCTTTGACGACGACTCTGAAGATGAGTAGTAAGTGTACTTATATCTGGACTAGAAGTATATTTCATTTCCTACTGGCCCCCAATTTATTTATGTAATTTTTTTTTTTTAAACGGGCTATTCTTAAATTTCACATCTTAACATTTTAATTTAATTATAAAAAAATAAATATTTTAGATTAATGCATATTGAATTAATTAATAGAAATTTATCTCACCAACCACTCTGATTACTGGAATTTTTCAAAAAATCTGAAACTTTGCACTTCAAAATGCATGTCCTCCTGGCAATTATCAGAGCCTGCTTTTTGTCCATTCATGATAACGTACATACCCATTCTTTTTCTCAGCGTTTCTTGTAACCTTCACTTATTGGTGTCAAATTGATTATGTCCATTGATGAAAACATACTTTTCAATTTCATGAGCTGAAATTCTAATATAATACATGCAGCAGTTCTTGTTTTCAGGGCTTTGTAAAAGTTGGAAATAGATTTTGTTAATTTGGGCTGCAGGGTCATAATTCCTATGTTTATTTGAGTGAATTTATTGTGGGAAAGTGGGGTTGGGTTGCATAAGAATGAGATTAGACATTGGGCGGGAGAAGGTCTTGCAGATTTTTGTTTTAATGTTTGGGTTGGTAGGTCAGTTTTACTGGTCCATGAAGTTATGTGATCCCCAGTTCTACTAGTGGAAGCAAAGCTTAAATTTCTTATAAAGTTTTAGACAGCACTGAAGGAGTTGATGGTTCTAATATATTTATATATTGGTTTTAGCTTTTGAAGGTTTCTAACACATTTTAATTTCTTTGGCTAAATCATGAAGCTTGCAAGAAGATTCCATCTCAGAAAATAACCAACTTGATGACAACTGATGCCAAGGTACTTCAGGTCTGCTTTCACTTTACCATTTCAGATACGTGCATATAACTTACATCTTAATTAATTGGTGCTTTGCGAGATCCAATTTAGTTTATATATATATTTGTACACTGACTGGGTTCTGTACCCATCGATTAAGATGTAAAAAAGTTTGTATAATTTAGTTTATATAATTAATTGGAGCTTTAAAAAAGTTTAACAATTTTCAGATCTTAATGGTCAAAAGTTTAAAATAATCTCCACTGTTTTGTGTGGTTGGTGAAGATGACACACCATTAGCACCAGCTACAGTGGTTGAAGTTGCATGCTGCCTTTTCTATGATTTTCATGTCCCTTTACTGGTTGATTTACACCTGGGTATCACCTGTGAGGTTTCTCTATTAATTATTCAGAATCTATAAGCAAATAATTAAAGATAACAACAAATTATGAAAAATAAAAAATAAAAAATTGAGAGAAGAGAGAATGAGAGAGTGAATACAATATTTGCAACACTTTGAAACCTTGAGTAAAAGACTATGAAGCCTTTTCTTTAGTCCATTAACCCTCATAAAATTAGATTCAATTAAGGTTTTCCATCTATTTTGGTGTTTTCTTCCTGCAAGCTTTACGTTACTTTCATACCCAACAGGTGACCATTCTGATTGATCTAGATCATGCAATTGTTTGGAGGATAGATCCCACTCACTTGCATATATGGTGATGGACCTGTATCTATAAACTGACCATGTTGTTGAAACATTTTGACAACGTCCATAGCAATTTAGAAAAGGCAAGATGCAATAAATGTTAATATCTCACTGAAGTGCCTGGTTATGCATAACTTTGCTAGTTTCTTAATTATTTTATATTTATTTTATTTTAATAAATGGGTAAGTTGTGATTCTTGTGAATGAGTTGGATGTTATTGGTTATTGAGGATGCTAACCAAAAACAGATCACATAGATTCAGGTTCTACTTGGTTTAATATTTATTTTTTGAAACTATAGACAATTAATGCCCACTTAAGTCCTGTGATGAAACCTTTGGTGCCATTCATCACAGATGAAACGTTTTGTCAATCGTAGTTAGTGCCCACAAGAGATAAAAGGAGCTTTAAAGATTGAGGACTCTATTTGGATCTTCCATGATTGTTTTGAGCGTACTTTTGAAATAGGCAATCATACTTCTAGTTGACTCCTATTTCTTCATTCCTCTATTCTGTTTTCCCAAGACTCTTTACTTCATGACATAATTGTATTGATGTCATGTGTAGGCAAATGCAATTGAGACAATATGCCTATTGTTTCCAGCTGGCGAGAAAATTGATTATAATTGCAAGCTGATGAACAGAGGATGAATGTATATACTTAATATTGAGAGAGCAATCTTCAAGGACAAGGAGGAAGCTGGGGCTGGGCTGATAATCAGAGTTGCACGGGACTACTTATAGCTGTGATGAGTAAGAGAAGTTTTTTTACGAATACAATGAAATTGAGGTGATTGTTGCTGACTGCTGACAGAGTGCTGAGTTTTGCAAACTACCAAATATATGAAACTACATATGATCTGTTTGCGTCTGGGAAAATAATCAACTCGATGCAACTGATGCCAAGGTACATATGATCTGTTTTTCCGTTACCATTTGGGATTTGTATATATAATTTACTTCGAACTGTATTTATATATAGTCAGTGTGTTCTGTAGCCAATGTGCATATCTGCATAAACAAAACTTTTAGTCCAAGAAAGTTGTTCATGTGAACTCCAAATATGTGTTCATATGTCACCAAAATAATGTATAGATTGAGTACAGTTGGATTGATGAATTGTAGTTTTACAATTTTTGATATGAAAGTCATTCTGTGTGTCTAGTATTGTTATTGCTTAGCTTGAATAGTGTGAAATGTCCTTTGCTTTGACGCTTTTAGTTGCTGACATGGATATGACAAACTAATTGCTAGGACCCTAGGATGTTAAAAAGCTAACATAAATAACAACACATGGATTCTCATTGTTGAAAGAATTAAAAGACTATTCAATTAGTTAAATATGTTGCCTTGATATGCAGGCACTGGGTACAGCATATCTATTGTGTTTAGCTGGAGGAAAAATTTGTTCATGGAGCTTTAACACTGCCAAGAAAACGGAAGAGAAGAATATCTGTCACTGCCCCAAATTAAAGGAAAGATGTGCAAAAGGGAGCGGTGCAGAGTGGGTGGTCTAGGATTTCCTTCCCACATTCCAAATATCATTTTTTGTTAATTTCATCAAAGAAGAAGCAGTTTGAAGATCATATACACTCTTAAGATGGATGACCAGTAAGTTCTCTCACCTCATCCTCCTCTCTTTTCTAATACTCTCCTTAACAACAACATAAGAGTGTTTTTTTTTTTAATTGCTCCCAATTCCTTCATTTCTCCTTTAATCAATAAAAAAGTTTCCATTAAGTGCAGACACTAGGGGACAGCATATCTATTGTATTCTGCTGGAGGAAAAATTTATTAACTTATGGACTTTTAATCTAGCCACAAGCTATAGGAAGTTTATGAGAATTGGTAAGTTTCCATAATCTTCGCTTGTCTTCAAATATATGAAGTACTAATTCAATCCAATAAGTATACCATTTATGCCAATTATCCCCTCTTCCCTTTCACTTTTCCTACAATAGCATCTATTTCATCTTGGTATTCTGATGATATTCTAATACTTGTAGTATTCACGTGTTGATGTCATTGTATCAATGTTGTAAGTGACAGGTAGCACTTGACATTTCTTCTAATGTAAAAGCCACCAGAATTCCTTATTTATCAAAGGATTTTTTTTTCCAATGTCAAGGATACTTCACACACCACCCATTTTGGAGCCTAATCATCTTTTGGTTGTCAGAGCTGTTTGGCCAGCTTTGACACCTATATGTGCTTAGTTGGAGGCATTAAATTTTGATGATGATGGAGCCTCTGCATATGTCTGTGGTAACTTTTCGTCTTTGTAAGAACTGAAGTTCTAGAACAAGAACTGCTACTGCCTATCAGCAACGCAGGAGGTGCCCTCGCTTTCTATGCAAAGCTAAATGGAAGATTACTAGAGTGGTTGTCAAAGCTGGATGCTTTGCTTCTTACTGTTTGCTAGAGTTCCATTGGTAGAAGATTGGTCATATTCCAAGAATCATAGTGGGGAAATTTAAATTGGTTCCAATGCAATTGACTTAGTGAAATTTGTAAGTTCTCTCGTTAACATCTTCTTCTCGTTTGATTTCTCTCTTCCAACAAAACCTATTGTCAATCCTAATTTTTGGTTTTTTCTACTTTCAATTTTGTATACAAGTTTCTAAATTTGTTGTTCATATACTATTTCCAGATTTGGTTATCCATCTGTAAACACGAAATCTCTACACCTTCATTTTCCAATTAGCAATATCACTTCAATTTTATTTCAAACTTGTTTTCAATGTAGTGCAACAAATTTTTCTAGGTAGTGAATGTAGGCCCTCATATATATATATATATATATATATATATATATTTCTTTTTTTTTGTCAATTTCTTTATTTTTTTTTGGTTAGTTCTTATTAAAAAAAGAAGGTTAGTTTTACATATAAATTTCTGGTGTACTTCTTACTATTGCATTTTCCCTATAAAGTTTTGACTTGTCAGTTTTCTAATAATTAAGGCGCATTATTTGTACAAATTTCAAGTCATTTCTATAGTATCACTTTGACCCTTACTTTGTTAATGTCATGAATTTTTTTGAATTTTTTTTTTCAAACTTTAGAATAATTGATTGCATCAATTTTTTATTTTACCCCAATCAGAGTTGTGCATGAACTTAAAAGTCCCGTATATTGTACCCCATAAGGAAGCATCTTGAGACTCAATTCAAATTGAACCAGACCCTGATTGCATTTTTGTTTTTCTGAGATCAATTTATGACCATGGATACGACATAGTACCAGTAATTAGAATACTTGAAGATTGCACTGAAAATATTTTGATTTTATTGTCTTGAGTTCTCTCTCTCTCTCCTAAAAAGATTCTGGTCGTAGGTCATATTGAACTATATCATATACTTGTTTTTAAGTTTTTACCAGTATACATAGTTGACCGCACTTCTGACAAAGCATTAGGTGAGGCCAAGGATTTTCTTGGACATAGGCCATAGTTTCATCCATTCTCTATATAACTAGCAATAATATTTTCCTTCCTTAATATATGGATGCTTGATAATTCTTCTGCCTTTCAAATCCTATGTTATAAGTTACGGTTTCCTAACATAAGGCTTTCATGCAATTTATGTGGTAGAGATCTATAGATAGTCTTTTTACTTGTTGGTTGTCATTAAATTCATTTATACACATCTCTATTAGAAAATTTAAAAGTACCATATTCAGTTAAGGTTTTCCACTATTGTGTGGTTTTCTTCTTGTAACCTTGACATGTCTTACCCAACAGATGACCATTCTTGTTGCTCTAGATCATGCAAATAGTTGTAGGATTGTTCTCGATCCCTTAGATATAAGATAATGGGCCTTTTCCCTATAAACACTAAATGTCTGTTATTTAATAGTTTTAATACATTTTGGTTGAGAATTTGGTTTTGTACTACCTATCAAAAAAGTTACTATTTTTAGTACTAATATAAGTAGTTCAAGCTACCACAGTGTTGATACATTCTGATGACTTCCATAACGATTTAGAAAAGGAAAAATGCATCATATGCTCCAATATTGTTGTTTCTTGATCCTTTTTACATGACAGATTAGTAAGGAAGTTGCCCCTGAAACTGGATAAATTCATGACTTTGATAGTTTCTTAATTTTTTTGGATATGAACAAATGGGTAAGCTGTGATTCTTGTGAATGAGTTGGATGTCATTGGTTGTTGAGGATGCTTGCCAAAAACAGATCACATAAGTTCTACTTTTTTTTATGGTTGATCACATAAGTTCTACTCTGACATGCGTAAAGCTTTTTGAGTCATTAGACAATTGATGACGAGCCATGTCTTGCTATGACCTCTCATAATCTTTGCTGCCATAAATTGCAGCTGAAACTCTTTGTCAATTGTCATTAATCCCTTGCAAGAGATAAAAGGAGCCTTTGGAGATTGAGGAGTCTTTTCGGATCTTCTCCAAATTGTTTTGAACATTCTTTTCCCCGTACTTATAATTATACTGTTGTCATCTTTACGCACTTAGAGACAATTTGTCAAAGTGTGTACATGTACAAATATATAAATGACAGCAGATATTATCTAGCAAGTAGAAGTTGTGATTAGAGCTTTGAATATTTGTTCACCATGATGCACTTGAACCTCTTCATCACACTTGAATTTCTCACCAACAACGCACAATTAAAATCTCTCACATGGGAGAAATTCTTTTGTAATATATATATATATATATAAAACCGAAGCTTATGAAGCTCCTACAATTTTCCACGTTAGCACAATATTAAAAAAAAAAAAAACATAAACTCAAAAAAAAAAAAAACTTTTCACGCAACATAAAACTTTTAAAACCCGATAAACACAAAACCCAATCTCTGCCTTCTCCTTCCTCAATCAAAACCCACCATACCCACAAACCAACGAGGTCTCCTTCCTCAGACCCTATTTCTCCCGTTCCCCTTCTCCTTTCCCGTTTCACCCACAACCACCACAACTTAGCAAGCAGCACTACCACCACCACCCACAACAACCGCAACACAAACCACCATAATCAGACCATATCAAACCCACAACCAAAAGCAAAAAATGATTCTGAAGATCTGCGATTGCCCAAAGTTAAAGTCATTGCTGAACTTCGTTCCTATAACTTACAGAAATTCGAGATCTAGGGGAGTCCAATTCTAGATGAACACTGTGAATCATCTAGCCGTTGGGGAGACGATATGGTATGTTAGGTTTGGTTTTTGATTTTGTTATTAATCTTGCTTTGTGTTGCTTTAAATTTTCAGATCCCACGCCCTCCTTTTCTCAGACTCTCCGTTTATCAAGTTCCAAAATCAACTAAAGCCTCAAATTTGAACGCACCCATTTGCAATTTTCTCTGAAGATCGTCACCACCCCTCCAACCAAATTAGTGGAGGCAAATTTTATGGTAATTTTTTTTTTTAAATTTATGTTTCCAGGCACAACCCACTTGAATACTAATTGTTTTCGTAGCTCCATCACGTTTTGTATTCCAATCATGCTTAAATTTAGAAATAGTTTTGTATTGTAAATATCTTTTTATAATATTTATTGGCTATTCTTGGTTTTGTATTATTGAATTTTTTGTTGTTGTTGTTGTTGTTGTTGTTGTTGTTATTGGCTATTGTTGTTGTGTTGTGTGAGAACTGAGTATTCTTTTCTATGGTTATGTATATTATGGTTGCTTTGTTGAGTATTCACATATTGAATCTAGATTACAGGAACTATATTCTTATTTTAAAATTTTTGTAATTTAGGACTTTTGATTTATAAAAGTTATTATTATTTAAAAACTTTCATCAATTATTAATACTATTTGGGTTATTGGTTTTAATTAAGGTTGAATGATGAGAAAAAGTAGAGCATGATAGAAGACATCTACAACACCAAGAAGCAGAAAAGGCGGAGAAATAATTGAAAGGGTTTTTTGGTATTGGTATTGGCAGAGGAATTTGGGTTAGTGAATGTTGGCAGACCTATGTGTTTTAGTTTTTTATTTATTTACTTTTATTTAATGGTTTTTGCTTTGTTTCTTAGGTTTAGATGGTTTATCCTTGATCACTGTTAAAATCTGTTGTTGAAGCTTGAATGTTGTATTGTAGTCATTTGACAAATGCAAATTAATTGTTGTTTAATTTGGTTGCTTTAAATTTAAAGGTATTAAAATTTGTTGAATAAGTTATAACGATCATTGCAATAGAATACTTGCTTTCTAAATCTAAATCAAACGACTAGAAGATTGTTATGTTAGTTTGGGATTTTCATTTGAACATATATTATGTTGGTTGTGTGTTTTATGCAGTTTAGCTTCTTGAAAGTATATTTTCGGAGTTGCAATTTCATCGGAATTATTAATTTTTTGTTCCAATTTTGTTTTAGGCCCTTTTGTTTTGTTATAGTTTTCAGCGATTCAATTTCAATTTCAATTTTTTTTGTTTTTTTTTGTTTTTTGTTTTTTGGTAATGAATATGTATTGTGCAGAGAGAGTTGGAGAGAGATCTATGGGAGACCCATCACTACTGTCAAACCAGTTCCTTCTAATACTGATGAAGAGATTACTGTATTAATTGTTAATCTGACACAACCGGATGAAGCATGGAGTCAAATATTATGTATATGAGATTGTTATGGTATTGGACAGATTATTTTTCTTCTTTTTTAGTTTTATACTCTTGCACAAATTGTTTGTTCTCTCTTTCGTTATTATTATTATTCTTTTATTTGAATGCAACCAAATGACCAATCTTTGGAACTTTAGCATATTTTTTCTATATGTTTTATCTAATTATTAGGTGTCTATGTGTTGGGAGGAATTGGAGCATGACTATGAGAAGAAGAATGAAAAGCCACTTCAATCTGCATATTTTATAATTTTAATGAGAACCAAAACAGTCGCAATGAATCTAAGAGGATATATGCAAAACTTGAAATTTTTGTCTTTCAATTCTTTTATTCGTTTGTATATTATATGACTAAACATGTACCAAACATTGGCTTTGTTATCATGCCATTGTTCATAATTGTTGGCACATTCTAAGAAATCATGTAAGAAGTTTAGACCCCTTAAACCAAAACAGATTTACCTAGATATTTAGTCAAGTGATTAACTTAGGTAAATTAAGCAATTCTAGGTTAACACAAATATATCATATCATGCAAAAGTGTGGAAAATAAAAAAACACACGAAATGATAACCTGGGAAACCAAACCGGTAAAAACCTGGGGAGGATTTAACTTAGCTATCCTCAAGGTAAAACCGAATTCACTATGAAAGAATTGAAGTTTACACAATAGCGACTTAAACCACTAACATCTTGCTGCTACCTTGAGTAGGAAACTTACTACCACGACCACGTGACAGCTCTGAGTCCACGGACTACTTCTTTCCTTGAATTCTCAGCAAAGCACAAGCACTCCTGATTGTATATCTTGAAGTTCTTGATTCTGCAACTGAACGATCACCAAGCTCTTGACATCAATCTTGAGTTTGGAAATCCTAAGTGTATGTGAAGGTAAACACCTCTAGATCTCACAAATAAGATTCACACACACAGCATTCAGAACTATAAAAACGTGGCTAGGGTTTTCCTTTTTATACTTAGGGCAAAACATAAAACCCTACACGTCAAACGGGCTTGGGCTGAGTTGAAAATTCTGCAGAAAAAACAATCTGCACGACTTTCGATTGGTCGAGTCTAATTCTCGATCGATCGAGCCAGTCAAAATTACACAGTAACTTCTGCAATAACTCGATTCCAACTTTACATAAAAACCTCATACTTTGAGCAAGTCTAAACAAGACTAAAAACGTTTTGATCATGGTTTGCCAATATTACAAAATGAAGTTCTAATACATTAGTTCCTAATTTCTTAGAACCTAACAAATCACAATGTGTATCACTGTTGAAATCTTTTCTCTGTAAAAAAAAAAGGGTATTTGGTATCAGATGCTGACTGGTAAAAATAAGCTGAGTGGTTGTGTTTTGTTTGATTAAATGATGGAGATTGCTAACAAATTGTTTCTTATGATTTAGTGTTTATTTGTGTCTTACACATTACAATTAGGTGTTGGATTTTGAAATTTTCTTAGTTTTAATAGTTGAAGGATGGGAGAGAGGAAGGTGCTAAGCAAATTCTACTCACCTGTCTTCAACCCAGAGGCTTGAGGGGTCAAGCACACATGATGATTCCCATAAGTCGATGTTATTGGTGACAATTATTTAGGTATTCGAAGGTTTTGATTCTACTGCAAATGTACAGATGCTTTGTTGAGCTTACCATCAAGACTGACCCACAAAATTTCAACTATATTGTTGAGTTTGGTGCTACCAGAAATTTTGAACCTGTGTGAAGAGGATGTGGTAAAATAAAATAAATACAAATAAAATTCTTGCAATCTTTTGTAAAAATAACATGGTTTTTGACTAAATATTTTGATTATTCTTTTAATTCATTAGGCAGTAGAGACAATAACCATAGACAATAACCATTAAAGAGAAGTTGAAGTGATGGAAGATGCAATGAAATCTTTAGAGAACAAAAACCTTGGATTTGAAAAGAAAAATGGACATCACTACTACATTGGATGGGATGAAATCTATGGAGGTATTATTTGCTTTACCAATTCTATTTTTATTTATTAGGGTAGGCTATCATCTCATAGTGCCACAAATGGAATATTTAAATCTTAAATAGACTCTGTAAATTTTAAAATTACGTGATGATAGATCAAAGTAGAAGGCCGTGAAGGTTGTCTCTGGCCCTTCAGGTATAGGTTTTTATTTTTTGGGATGCTCTTCAAAGCATATACTTGGTTATGTGAAGGCAATGTTGCTTTTAAAATTTCCTTCAAATTCACTCACTTTCTTAAATTAATTTTTATTTTCTTCAGTTTATAATATCTGGGTCTTTACTTTTCATTCAACTTTTATGGGTGCAGTTCTTTTTCTTGTATTTCATGGACTTAATCGGCAGACAAGGTACCCCCCACATGGTACTACTCTTTCTTATCAATTTTCAGCTTTAATCTTCTTAGGTTTAATCCTTATTCAAATATGTTAAAACTTTTAAGGTTTTTGTTTTAATTGGTGGTAGTTGAGACTTGAGTGAGGATCTTGCAAAATATGCAAAAGTGTTAGAAGTAGAGGCTAATGGATTGGGCTATGAGCTGCTAAAAGACTTGGCTCTATCAGGTTTCCAAAATCTCAAGGTTTATTGACATTATTGGCTTCAAGGATCTTTATTGTATGCATTTTCTTATGAGACATTTTGGCTCTATCTTTGTATTCAATATTGAAGTTAAGGTAGTTAGATGTATAGTTTAGTGATCTAGGGAGGTGGATGAAAATTGTTAGTAAGATACTTGGTAGATTCTTTCAAACATTGTGCTTTCAATTGGATTGACTAATTGGTTGCTATACATAAAGCTCAACTTGGACCTTGAAGCTGAAATATGTTTAAGGAATTTCATCTTATTTTAGTTTTCTATGTCGCTCCTTTTTCAGATAATGATTCAAAATAATTGTTTCTTCAAGTAATTTCTATTTGAAACTGAGGTAAACTACATATAGTTTCAATAATGTTTTATAGAAAGAGAATGATTGAAACTTTACTTTTAGTTTTAATATAGAGCTATATTCTATTTGCAATGAGATGTTGACTCCAATTCCATTGATGATTTACAAAAGTCCCTTCTCTATACCTGTTATCAATAAGTTATTTATGAAATATTTTCCAAATTGTCATTTGACCCTTTGACAATAGATTAATAGTTTTGTACATGAGCTATGATGCCACTTAGGTTGATTACTTGATGCACAAATTAGTCTCTTATTGGTTTTTTTTTTTTTTTTTTTTTTTTACCATGTGGTTTCTTAATTATCTTTTTATTTAACTAGCCCATGCATCGCATGGGATAGCGACTAGTTTAATGAAAAATGAAAGAATCATTCTCATTAGTCAATATCATGTTGATAGTGAAAAATAGACTGTTATAAATGTGGATGGACTAATCTTTTATCTCCTCTTCATCTACTTGAACACACTACATTAACGTATTTGATAATCACAAACCAAATAGGGAGAATATTTTCCGTAGTAAACTATACATTTAGGATAAGTTGCAATATCTGCTTATGGTGTGAGTAGCTCATTACATCACTAAATTAAAATATCATTGATCTTTCATTGTGTCAGTTAGAGGTCATGTAATTTAGCACAAACTGGACAAAGATTGCTCATTTTCCAATTATTAAGATAAATATTTGATACATCCTGCTCTAAGGTCAAATAATTTAAAACTCGTATGTTCTCTCAAACCTCCTTCTGTCTGCTGTTTCACTTTGAAGTCGTCTAACTGCTCATGATTTGTTCTCTGCTATGCTTTCTCTTTTTTGCTTTAAATATATTGCCATATTCTTTGGTTGATGATCTCGGAAGAGTTTTATGTCAAACCTATAATCCATATGTGTTCATATAGAACCAAAATAGTCAGATCAATGAATTGTAGTTTGACACTATTTAATATGAAAGTTATTTATGTGCGTTATATTGGTTATTATACTCCATATATGTGTTATTACACTTAACTTGACACTTTTAGTTGCTGATGTGGATATAACGAACTAGGAGCCTGGGATGTTAAAAAGCTAACAAAACTAACAACACATGAATTCTCATTATTCGAAGAACTAAAAATTTATTAATCAGTTAAATATGTTACCTCAATATGCAGGCACTGGCATATCTAATGTGTTCAGCTAGAGGAAACATTTATCCATTGAGCTTTTAACCCACCTTGAATCCAACCGAAGAGCTAAATATCCTATCATTGCTCCAAATTAATTGTGTCAGTTCGTTTAGACCCCTTAAACCCAATAGATTAACCTAGTGAATTAGCCAAGTGAAAAACTTAGGTAATTTAATTAAATCTAGGTTAACACAAAATAAACAAAAACAACAAAGCAGCGGAAAAATAAATAACACAAAGATCTGATGACCCAGGAAACCACACCGGTAAAAACCTGGGGAGGATTTGACCTAGCTATCCTCAAGGTAAACTGAATCCACTATGGAAGAATTGAAGTTTCACAATAAGACTTAGACCACTAACATCTTATTGCTACCCAAGTGTAGGAAACTTACTACCACGACCCCATGATAGCTCCGAGATCCACGGACTCCTTCTTTCTTGAATTCTTCAGCAAATCCACAAGCGCACCTGCTTGTATATCTTTGTGCTCTATTGATTCTGCAACTGTATTGATCTACACAACTCTTGACATAAATCTCAAGTTTGTAAACCCTAAGTGTATGTGAAGGTAAACACCTCTATATCTCACAAAAAGATTCACAAACACAGCAAAACAGAACCTTGAAAACGTGGCTAGGGTTTTCCCTTTTATACTTAGGGCAAACATAAAACCCTATACATTAAAACGGGCTTGGGCTGAGTTGGAAAATTCTGCAGAAAAACAATCTGCACGACTTTCGATCGATCGAGCCTAATTTTCGATCGATCGAGTCACACAGAAAGTTAATGGTAATTCTGCATAAAAACTCGATTCCAACTTTACATTAAATCCCATACTTTGAACAAGTCTAACACACGACTAAACATTGTTTTGATCATGGTTTGCCAACATACAAATTGCAGTTCTAAATACATTAGATCGTAATCCTTAGAACCTAACAAATTGAAAGACGTGCAAAGGGGTGTGGTGCAGAGTGGTCTAGGATTTCCCACATTCCAGATATCTATTTTAATGAATGCATTAAACAAGAAGCTGTCTGAAGATCATGTACATTATTAAGATATCTATTTGTTAAAGGCTTCATTTAATCTTGAATGAAAATTCCATGACTTGAACACACTTTTTATAAGGTTCAAAGTGGTTGCCTACCTCCTCATCTCCTACATTTGGAAAGGATCTTGACCCAGAAGGAATATGTTCATCATTACAAGAAATGAGTTCCCACCAAATTGAAGAAGGCCAAGAATTTGAGACATACTCTCAGCATGAAGAAACACAATCAGGATGTTAGCACCACACCTTCTTGGATTGTCAGGTTGGATGATGATGAAGATGAAGAAGATCCTGAATTCTATGGAGCCCCAGGTTATATTTTTTACACCCTTACTTTGTGCAACACATTTATTCCCATGTTTTTTTTTTCTTTATTATTTTACCGCTTTTGTGAGGTAAAATGGAAACACTCCAACATGGTTCCTAATTCTTAATGCCCCTTATCATTTGATTTTCAGCATTTGAATCAAGGCTGGTTCCTGAGGGGTACAAGAAAACCACTAGACATAATCACATAATCCAAGAGCAATACGTAAGAATTTTGGGAAGAATGTTTTGGAAAGCACTGTCAATATTACTATTAAAATTAAAAACAGATGCCCACAAGTCTTAAAAGGAAATTAACTGAAACTGTAACTGAAAATTTGGCATTAGCTTTCGTTGCTATGGTATTAGAAATTCAGAGTGCCTTCCACAAATTTATTGTCTCTGTTGCTACTAAAAGAGGAAAGCAAGATAATAAGTGTGAGCAAATATGGATAAGGTTGTTTCGGTGAAGGAGTATCTAATGCATAAACTTGAGCCCAGGGAAGATGTGCTTTCTCCAGTGATATCCAAGGTAATGAGTCCAAAGAGAGCTCCTGGTGATATGGGTGTGGTATGAGGGATGCTGTGACTTGCTCCAACATGAGAAATTGTTCAAATACACAGCTATGAGTTCAGTTAGAAACCCAACATTGCCCATGCCAATTTCCACCAATTTGCATTCAGCTAAAGACTCGCCATCACACACTTAGATCTCAGCCAATGCTCATAATGTGTTTTTTTTTTTTTTTTTCGTGTCAATTTTGATCCTGAATGTATATGGAGACATCTTAATGAGCTTCAATTAGTTTTTCACTCCAATGTACCAATACTAAAAACCATCACCATCATAAATGCATGATCTGATGCTAATTATTCTTTTGAAGTTCCATTGTACAGTCTTTGGTAGCCATGGGATGCATTTGATAAATGGTATGAAATCACTTGGTCAAATTTATGTCAATATTTAGTTATCTAAACAAGGCCCTGACCATGTTATGGATTCCATGTGCTATGGTGTAACTTCTCTTTATGGTATATTATAATTCACATCTCATGTATATTTCTCGTCTGCAGTTTGTTGGGAAGAAACAAATTTCTGAGCTGTTTTTTACTTCCATGTATCGATAAGTAGTTTATTTATATATGTATATAAAGATTTCCTTCCTTTGTTTGAAGTAGATTTTTATAGTTACCAATAAAATGTTTTTGCAGCATGTAAGTTGAAAAAGGTCCAAACCGATGCGTTGAATATCTCCCTTTATAATATATGTCAAGGACATGATTTAATGCATAGATAGTACTAAATTACCAAGTCAGTTACTGTTATCAATCTCATAATAGCCACTCTTAGTTGGTTTAGCTTGTAACTTGTGCGATGGCCCAAGAGTGGTAAGCTGATGATGGTTGTATTGTATTAGGGTAATAGGTTTATGAGGCAAGACAAGTAATCATAAATTTGAAGGGTAATTAAATAATCATGCATTTCTTAAAAAAAAAAAACACCTAATCATGCAATTTGAGGAAAAGGAGTCCATTTTAAAGATATGCCTGATTTGTTCATACCCAACCAATAGCTGGGCTTAGCAGTAGGCTTGCAATGAATTATTTGGATTTTGAAGGTATCTTATTGGACATCATTCATGATGAAATGATTATGGAGAATTGGCTATGTTGGTTGCTCTTCTTTTATGTCATCTTTAATTAATTTTATTTATTCTCTTTTCTTATGTCCTTTTGCTTTTATCTTTAATTATTATTATAACATCATTTGTTAAGGTGTGACTAAAAGCAACTAAAAAATCTGCTTGAGCAACATGTTTTGTAATATGCTCTTTTCTTTTTTATTTTTTATTTTATGTGGATGCTATTTTTACTAATGATGGTTAAACTTTGGTAAAAAGAATTTGTTAAAATTTTAGAATATTTTGTTACGATTATTAATAGAAGGGGGTGAGTGTCATTTTTTTAAAACCTTAAGGGAGGGAAGTTTTTTTTTTTTTTTTTTTTTTTTTTTTTTTTTTTTTTTTTTTTTTTTTTTTTTTTTTTCCTTTCAGGTTTGGGGATGAGAGTCATTCCCCCAAACCTAAAGGGTAAAGAGTGTAATTTGTCCTTAATTTTTTTATTTTTTGGCTAAACATACTCACTTGGTTTGGGTTTCTTTAAAAAGTATCAAATTTCATCCACGTAGTGACACGTTAAAAAATTATTTATCTTTTGAACATTACTCATGATTGTAGGATTAGCGTATGAATGAAGCTGCCTTTGGTAATTGTTGAATTTAAAATAAAATATGTAAGAGAAATGAGGATATGAGAATGAATGAACTAAAATAAATATTGGTTATTTTGTGACATACCATCAAATTTGATACAACACTATCTTTTTTTTTACCCTAATGTGAAAAAAAGAAAAAAGAATAAAAAATTGATATAACACTTTATTTTTTAACTCTTAATGTGATGTGAGATATGACAAAATTACTGTTATGTATAACCGTATAACCTTACCATTTTAGTAGATGTATTTTTTTTTTTTATAATATATATTCAATTCAACTACTCTCTAAATCAAATTCAACTGCACGCATACAACTATGCTTTAATAAAGAGGATGAGGTAATGGTATTATTTTTATATCCTACCATAATCCAGGTTCAAAAGATAGCACATATGTATAAACACATATTTCATGAATACATGTCTTCTTTCTTGTTCATCAAAAAGCATGTCTTCTTTCCTTTCATTTTATTTATTTTTTGGGGAGAGGGGGTGGGAATACTCTTTACCCTCTTATGCTATATTGTTGTAAGATATACTGCACATTTCTTTCATTTTTCAAACAATTTAAATTGTGTGGAAGAGATTATAAAAATAAAAATAAAAAAATCTTACCCAATGTACTAGACTTTTACTTTTGCGTGGTCTTGGGAAGGTCATGTTAAACAACTTTATCAATTTTAAGAGCATTAGCATCTGGAGATGCAAAAAAAAAAAACCTATTTTGCATACTCAAATATTACTTTATCAATTTAACAACATATTTTACAACTCACCCTACATCTCAGTTTTTATTTTTACATACAATCTAATAAAATAATATAAATTACATAAGAAAATAATAAAAAGTATTATTCTTTTTTTTTTCCACTCACTTTTTCTCTTCACACACAACCACATATTAAAATAATACATTTTTTTTTTTTTTACATTCTATGAATAGCAACTGAGGGTGTTTACATCCCCAATGTTAGTGCTCTAAGCACACTATTCAACCAAACATTTCATTCCATAAGAAAATATTTTTGTCAAGTTAGACATTTCTATAATATTGCTTTGATTTTAAATGCTTCATAATTGCTAGTCTTGAACAAAAACAATGAATTAGAGATCCATACAAATATCATGGCTTTTGAGTGGAGTTGTGGTGAGCCTTTGTGTTAGAACTCTTTTTCCTCTTTCTTGTGTGTATATTTGTTTCTCAAAAAAAAAAAAAAAAAAAAAAAAAGAAAAAGAAAAAAGAGATCCATACAAATGCATCCACACATTTTCACCTTATCTAATTGATACAAGGAAAAGAGTTGGTTTTTTGTATCTTTGAAAAAAAAAATTTATATATAATAATTTAAAATTTTATATTTGTCTACCTTTAAAAAAAAATTTGTGACCACCTAAGTTTTTTTATGCCCAATAAAATTAAACTTTTTTTTTTTTTGAAACCGCACCTTTGCCAATAAAATTAAACTTTGATGATTCATAATTTGGTTCATTTAACAATATATTAGGGTCTTTTAAGCAAAAAAAAAAAAAAAAAAAAAAAAGCCCAATTTTTTTTTAAACTAAAATCTGAAAAAGAAATATTTTAGTAATAGCCAGCCCAAATGCCCAATAAATACCCAAGGAAAAAAAGCCCAAGACAGGTTTTTAAATCAACAACAACAATAATAATAACAATTAAATTTCTATAAACTATATTAGGGTGTTCAACAGCAGTCAGCGACTCAGCAACAGAAAAACCAAGAGACGGCGGCGGTGACGGCGACGGCGAGATCGGAAAATAAGAACTTCAGCCTTCAACGTGCCGCCGCCCCTGACCTCAGCCGGCAACATTAAGGTATTTCAGTTCTCTCTGTTTTTTCTCTATCTCATCTCTGCTCTGACTGAGAGCGGCGCTCTCTCTCTCTCTCTCTCATACTCATAGTTTGACTACTGACTTGTGTTGTGAGTCTTGTGACTTAGACTTAGGCAGCCTCTTATCTTTTGACGATATAAATTGGCTTTTCAGCTTCTTTCTTTTTGTGTAAAGTGTATGTAAATATAAAACTGTTGATTGGCTCTTTTCTCTTCAGTGGGGGGTAGATGGGGCCGTGGCTTTGAATATTTGAATTGGGGTAGTAAGTGAACACTGAACAAGACATTACAAAAAGACAAAAAAAATTAAACCACGTTGGGCTGTGGGCTTAGCGTTGTTTTTGGTTGTTATTGTCGTCGTTAATATATGAATTTCTTAAGAGACCACCTTGGAGAAAAATTCTTGGAGGCATCTTCAATTTGTTTTCTACCTATCACGGTCAAACAATAAATTAAGGGCACCTTAATCAAATGTTGTATTAGCAATAAGAGTTTAAAAACATTTTGTTTACTTTTAACTCCAAAATGTTACAATGGGTTTACAAATTAACAATTCAGAAATACTAAAATTACCACTGTCGTTACTGATTTTAATCTGGGTACATCACTAATATTACTTTTTTACCCAACAATAACTTGCCAGTTAGAATTTGTTGTTTAGTAGTTATGAAAGTGTTGTCGATATATCGTTTTTCTTAACAATATACGTACTATACACGTAAAAACATTAAATTGAAATGAATGAGAATAAGGATATCAAACAAGTCACAATTGCTACACTATTACTTCTCTTCTTCATCCTACCTCTTCTTCTCAGACGTTGTTACCTTTTCTCTTTCTCTTGGGGTCCACTCACTGCATCTACCTGTTTGTATACTAATCTAGTAAGTTCACTCTTAACATGCCATTGATTTTATTTTTCTAGGCTAAATAAATAGTTTATTAAACACAACAATTAAAATAAGATGAAAATTTTGATTTGATATTTACCACCATCGAGAAAACAGACCAATTTGGAATGAGTATGGATCTATAATGTTTAAAGCGTGCTCTTAATTTCATTAAGTGAATAAAATAATTCTAAATTGTTTTAATATTTTATTTTATTTGAAGTTTGAACTCTCACTCACTCTCCATATATATATTTCTTTCTCAAAAAAAAAAAAAAATATATATATATATATATATATAATTGGGAGAGAGAGAGAGAAAAAAATAGTTATGTGATTCTCAAAAAGAAAAATTATGTAATACTCCTTTATAGATCCTTTTTATTTTTTGCAAATAAATTTATATTTGATCTTGATATGATACTCTTTATGTATTTATTATTAGGAGAAATAAATATGGATAGAAAGAAAGATCAATTTTGGAAACATGTTGAGAAAATTAGATTATTGTTTAAATGTTTTCAAATTAGATTTTTGTTTAAAATATAAGTTTTGTGAACATAAGTTTGATGTAGGTGTTTCAAGGATTAAATCACATCTGGCTGAAGTTATTGATCATGATATTGTTATTTGTAAAAAAGCTACTAAAATTGTTCAAGAAGAAGCTTATCTTTCCCTCCAAAAAAAAAAAGAGAGAAGAAGAAGAAACTTATCTAGCCTTTAAAATTTAGAGGGCGTACAAAAAGTTAAGGAGATTTTGATTTAACTATATTTATAGTATATGTATGTGCTATAGAGTATAGAGGGAAAAAGACATAACATAATTATATAATATTTTTTAAAAATTAGAAAAATCTTTTTCTTTTTTTTCTTTTTTTCATAAAAAAGCTTATTTTTATAATTCCATATGTCCATTTCTTTTAAATTATTTTTTATTATTCTATAGATCCAAGTTTACTATCAATTTTCGAATCCTAATATTATATTCTTTATCTATTTATTGTAAGGCAAAAGAAATGGTTCGAAAGAAAGATCGATTTTGGGAGTATGTTGAAGAACTAAATGGTCGTTTCAAATGTAAGTTCTGTGAATGTAATTTTGCTGGGGGTGCTACAAGGATCAAAGCACACTTAGCTGGAGTTAAAGGTCATGATATTGATATTTGTAAAAAAGTACCTAAGAACGTCCAAGAAGAAGCTTCTCTAAATATTGGACAGCCTAACAAAAAACTTAAAGGTGCATCAACTTCAAGGGCTGAGGAGAGGAAAATCGGCTCAACTTCAATAATGAAAGATGAGACATTAAGTGGACTCTTTAAAAAGGTGAGTGATGTTTGTAATCAATGATGTAAAAATGTTGTTGTTAGTTTATATTTTGCCACAATTTTGGTTGAGATAACTAATTCAATTAGTGATTTTAAATGTTTGAATCAAGTAAAACATTATACTAAATTTCATATTTTTTGTTATAAGAAAGATGGGGGGGGGGGGGGGGGGGGATGTCAAAAAGTCATGCTTGCACACACTTGCACACACATTTTGGCACAACTTAGACATGTGGCAAGCGGTGATTAGATTACTTTTCTCTATGTTCCAATGGTGGACATATATGTAAGTGATATAATTTAATTACACATTGACAAATACGTAAGTTGTGTTAAAGTGTGTGAGCAATTGTGTGTGTCCCTAGAAGAACATTAAGTAGTCTAGCCAATTTTATAATCTCTGTACAACCAATTTTTTTGACTACTAATTTTTTACAATTTAATAGTTACAATAGGGGAGAGGAGATTTGAACCTTGGATATCTCAATTAGAAACATAGTCTATGTCATCCGGTTGATCAACAAGAGTCTTGGCACTTAGTCACTAACTACTAATTATTCTATGAAAAATTTAGAAGGGAAAATTTGTTATATTAGTTTTTATCTAACCCCACTTATATACTTTTATATCTAGACCTACCTATATATGGTTGTTTATTTCTTCTCCCCCCCACCCCCTACCCCACCCCCTTTTTGGAGTCATATGGTTGTTTATTTATAATATATTTGCACTCTACAATCTACAAATCTTTCTATTATATTTTCTCTTATGCAGAGAAAGGAAGAATACAGAGCTGAAATTATACTAAATGTTGTTGTGGAGGGACTTTTAGCCAAGTTGAGATCAACTGTTATAGAGGACCATATTAGTTTAGAGCAGGGTTTCAGGGAGGGGCTAATGGACCTTCTTATCTTGTTAACCCAGATTCAACTTGTGTTAAATGATGTTGAGAAAAGACAAGCAAGTGATGAGTTTTTGAGGAACTGGTCAGCAAAGCTTAGAGATGTAGCTTATGACATTGATGATGTGCTGGATGAGTTTGGCTATAAGATTCTTCAGCAGAAGGTACTAAGCTCCTATTTACTCTCCAATCGCATTGTATCCCCCCTCAATATGGCAGAAAATATTAAGACCATCAACGAATCATTAAATATACTTAAAGATGACATTGCTAGTTATGATCTTCAAGCGGAGTTTGTGAATTCGATCCCTGAGATTAGCTTTAACATGGAGATAGATTCCTTCCTTGATGATTCAAAAGTTAATCACAATGTTGGAAATAACATTGTTGAAGCAACCTATTGTGATAGTGTGATTGGAATCACGGAGACTCTTCCCCAATATGAATTAACAGAATATGATTGTTGGTCCATATTCAAGAAAAGAGCATCTGCAAATGAAAGACTTTTAACTCTAGATTTGGAGAAAATTGGAAAGGAGATTGTTAAAAAATGTAAAACGATTCCATGGGCTGCAAGATTTTTAGGGGGAATAATGTACTTTATACGTGATAAAGGTGAATGGCTATCGATTCAAAATAATAAAAATTGGGATTTATTGGATGATGATAATAATAGAGTGTTTCACATATTAAAGTTAGGCTATGATCATCTTCAAACACCATCTTTGAAACGATGTTTTGCATACTGTGCAATTTTCCCTAAAGATTATGACATGAAAAAGGATGAAGTAATTCAGCATTGGATGGCTGAAGGGTTCCTTGGACCATCTAAAGAAGCTAATATGGTGATGGAGGATATTGGTAACATGTATTTCAATATTTTGTTGGCTACTTTCTTTTTCCAAAATGCTACAAAGGATGCCTATGGTGAGATTATTAGTTGCAAAATGCATGATTTGGTGCATGATTTTGCTATCTCAATTTCAAAATCTGAAATTCTTATTTTGGAGGGAGACTCTGTGGATAATGTTAGTAAAGTACAACCTTTATTTGTCCGACTTGATGGCGAAACAACACCAGGAACTTCATTTAGTGGAGATGGTTTCATAAGAATGCGCACATTAATTTCAAAAAATCTAGACTTTAATGACATGTTATCAAATTTTAAATGCTTACGTGTTTTAAAATTATTTGGGCATAGTGTAATAGGGCTGTCAAATTCAATTGAGCAGTTAATACATTTGAGGCTTCTTCACTTCTCACATACTAATATTGAGGAATTACCAAAATCCATTACCAAACTCTACAATTTGCAAACTTTAAGAATTGAAGAATGCCCTAAACTCATGAAGCTTCCGGAAGACCTAAGCAATTTGATTAACTTGAGACATATTAATATTATTTGTTTGATGGGGTTATCGTACATGTATAGATTACACAAAAATATGAGGCGGTTGACTTGCCTTCAAACATTGCCATTTTTTGGTGTGGGTCGAGATGAAGGTTATCGGATCAAAGAATTGGGACCATTGAAGAATCTCAAAGGAGAAATAGGCATTTACAATCTAGGGTACGTGGAAGATGAAGAAGAAGCCAAAAGTGCACAATTAAAAGAAAAGGAAATATTCAAGTTGGGATTATACTGGGAATATTCAGTAGCAGTGGACAGGTATGATAAAGATGAAAAGGTATTGGAAGGCCTCCAGCCTCACCCAAATTTGAAAAGCTTGAGAATCGAATTCTACGGAGGAAAGAAATTCCCATCATGGGTTGGTTTGTCGTTATATCACAATTTGATTCAGATCTATTTGAATCGGTGTACAGAATGTGAAGAAGTTCCCACACTGGGGCATTTACCCAGTCTTAGGGTTCTTGAAATATTTGGAATGTGGAAGGTAAGAAGTATAGGAAGTGAGTTTTATAGTTATAGGGGAGGGAGTCACAAAAATACTACTGCATTATTCCCGGCATTGAGAATACTCAAATTGCTTTTTATGAGTAGCTTAGAAGAGTGGAAGGATGCAGAGGAGTTGACAAGCGCAGGTGAGGTGTTGTTGGCGTTTCCTTGCCTTGAGGAGTTGATTATTAGAGGGTGTAATAAACTGAGAGATTTGCCAGACTCACTGCACAATTGCGTTTCCCATCAGAAGTTGGTAGTACAAGATTGTCCTAAGCTGAGGTCATTGCCAGGTGTCCCGTCCATAACAACACTACCCAGTGGGCTACAGTGTTATACTTCGTCTGTTGAATATATGGAGAATGCGGATTGTCTGCCTTCTACTTCCTCCATTCACCCCTCCCTCCAAAAGCTCAAATTGTATGGGTCTGTCCTGTTCCTGGACCAAATTCAATACTTCATTGCCCTTAAAATTCTGTGGATACAGGAATTTGGTGAAATGGTCGCTTTACCAGAGTGGTTGGGCAACCTTTCCTCACTTCAAGAGCTGTATATTGTGGATTGCAAGAACTTGGTGCATCTGCCCCCCGAGGAAACCATGCAACGCCTCACCGAATTGAAAATGGTGATGATATATGGTTGCCCCAAATTAAACAATCAGATTGACCACAATCCATTTATTCAATTTCCCAATTTGTAAGTTTACTCATACCTTATATCCTCTTCTGTTTGTAATGGGTGAGAGTATTAATACTTAATTGGACACCACTAAGAAAATGAATAAATGCTACAATTTTGGTTAATGATTCTTGAAATGAATAGTAGGTATTAATATTACCAACCACTCTGTTAATACTTGAAAATTTCAATTTATGAAATTACTATTTGCAGTCATTTGTCTTGGTGCTATTTTGGTTTCTGCAAATCATCACAAGACTTAAGAAGTTGCGAAAAGCATAGTTTACTTGTACAATTTAGGTCAACCACATTCCGGTTGTTGAAATAGCTGACTCTGTTACCGATTTGTCTTGCTGTGATTTAGTTTCTGTTTGCTAAGCTATTTTCTTTCTGCAATTTATTCAAAATTGAAATTTTCTGGAGATTGGGAAATTTGGAATATTGGATTTATCTTTTCAAATTTAAAATTTTCTCTCTCAGCATTTCTTGTAACCTTCATATTTTGATGCTGTAAGAGTTCATGGATCAGTTCTTTTGCTTAGGGCTGTCTAAAACTTGACTGTAGATTTGGGCTAATTTATAATTGTTCTGTTTATGAGGGTCAGTTTATTGTGGAAAAATAGAGTTTAGTTGCATAAGAACGAGAAACCAGGTGGGTGAGGGTCTTGCTGATTTTCTTTTCACGTCGGGTGGGTGAAGGTCAGTTATACTGTTCACTGTTAATGAAATTATGTGATCTCCAGTTCTAGTAGTGCAAGCAAATTTTAACTTAAAAAATTTCAGACAGCACTAAAGGTGTTGACAGTTCTTATATATCTGTATATGATTTTTACCTTTTGAAGGTACCCACATTGCAAAGATTTTGAAGACTAACTCAGGAAGCTGGCAGAAAGTTCGCATCTGGGAAAATAATTAAGTTGATGACAACTGTCGCAAAGGCACTTTAGGTTTGCTTTCTCTTACCATTTGGGATATTGATACATAATTTTCTTCATAAATGGTGATTTACAGAACCAAATTCAGTTTATATATATTTGTAGTGTCACAATATCTGTAGCCAATGTGCATATCTACAATTTATAGAGTTATGTTGAGTGCAGTCAAATCACTGAATTTTGGTTTGACAGTCTTTGACATGAAAGTCATTCTGTGCTTTTGGTGTTATTATAGCTCAGCGGCCTCAGCCTGAATAGTGTGAAAGGCCCTTTGCTGTGACTCTTTTAGTTGTTGACATGGATATAACAAAGTAATTGCTAGTCATTTATTTGCCATTAGTCAGAAAAATTACAAATGCCTTTGTGTCACTGTCACCATTAATAACAGCAAATTCTGTCAATCATTTGGATAATTGGATTTGGAATTTACTTTTTTTCTTCTTTTTATTTTATAGTAGAAACTGAGGTTAATGAATTATAAATATTCACAAATGGGCTTCTGTTAACAACTCAAACTGTTCTTTCTATAACATAACTTTTAACATATTTACCACAATAATCTTAAATCAAAGAGTAATAAAGTAATAAATGTAAAATTTTCATGGCGACAAAATAGACTTGCAAATTTTTTCCTTAGCTTTCCTAGTCTTTTTGTACTTAAGAAACTTAGATTCAAACTGATTGTCAACCTCAGATTCAAACTGAATTGTCAAACTGAATACTTTTTCATTACAGGGCCAGTACTCTTAATCAGATTTTGATGCTCAAACTTGTAAAAATTATCTGTGCTGCTTTTTCTGTGTGGTGGGTGAAGATGACACACCATTAGCAGCAGCTGAAGTGATTGAAATTGCATGTTGGGTTTTCTATACCTTTTGCTATCAGACTTAGGCCTGGGTCACTGTAGCTTCACTCCATGTATCACCTGCGAGGTTTCTTTGTAAATTATTCAGAATCCAAAAGCAAATAACTAAAGATAACAACAAATTTAAAAATAAAAATAAAAAATGAAAGAAGAAAGAAATGAGATAGTGAATTACATATTTGCCACACTTTGACACCTTGAATAAATGACTATGAAACCTCCTTATTAAGTCCATTAATTTTCATAAATTTATAAGAAATAAGAGAAAAAACAAAAGTTTTGTATTACTGAGTAAAGAAAGGGAGATCGGTTTTTCTAGCATAATTGTTCCAAGACTAAATACTTTGCTCTACTTCAATACTTTCTCCAAAATGAACCTCAAATTACTCTCAGGTTCCCATCCTTATTTAGCAGAATTAATAACACCTGGATCCGCATTACTAATAAACCTAAAATATTATTCAATTAGTTAAATATGTTGCCTTGATTTGCAGGCATTAGGGACAGCAATTCTGTTGTGTTCAGCTGGATGAAAAATTAAACATTATGATGTTTTAATCCCCTTCCAAGTCAACAGATGTTTTAGTTGGTAAGTTTTCTCAATTTTCTAATGTTTTCTAGTATATAAAGTATTGATTCAATCCAATAAGTGTATTATTCCTTTCAATTGTCCCCTCATTCCTCCCTTTGTTCCAACAACATTTTCTACCTGTTACTTAGCAATAGAAAAAAAAAATTGATAATTCGTTATATTTTTAGGAAATTATTTGTTGGTAGTAGCTTCTCAGTCAACTGAGGAAAGCCATCTAGGAAATTATTTATAGATGATTTGTGTTAGTAGTAGCTTTTCAGTCAACTGAGAAAAGCCTTCGTGAAATCTTTTGCTCATTTTCCAACATTTGAGACCATTTCATTATAATGTACTACCCTTTACAATTTAGGCATGAAGGTATATTTGGCATGCCATCACCAACCTCATTTTTTTTCACTGTTTTTGCTATTTTAAATTAATAATGTGTTGCCAATACTTTTTCATGAATTTAATTATGTCATTTGTTCTTTATATAACCATTCAATCATTGCCAATCAATATTGCATACATTAAGCATATCCATTTTGAAAATTTAAAAATCCAACCAAGTAGATGGAGAGATTTAGATTTCAAGATCATTTAAAAGTTCCTTACGCATAAAAAGTGTAGGATTTTTTCAAGTTAAGGGGGGGGGGGGGGGGGAATGATTAATCTTTTTCTTGATTGTGGTGTAATATTTGCTTTTGAAATTTTTTCTGCTTACTGTTTTTCCCATTTTCATTTTCAAATGTTTTAGTGGATTGTCTGGACTAGTGATTTACCTTAGTAGAATGAACTCACCAAATCATTTGGATATTAATACCCGGAAACTTGCATCTAAAATGATGAACTCCTGAGTCTTTTATGCTTGTCGGGTATGTGAGCTGCTGCTTTGTTTCCATATGAGATGGTTATTCAGAATCATTATTGCATAGTATAACACTTTGTTTATTGTTGTTAAAATTCTGTTCAGCAGTTAAAATTACTTTATCTGTTACTGATGGCCCTAATCTTCTGCTCTTGATGAAGACTGACGATTTCTTCAAAAACTGACACCGTACTTATGATTGCAGAAAGCTGATCCATCTGCTCCCACACATTTCCTCTCCCATTTTGGAGGTGCAAGAGTGTCCATTACCAATAGATAGTTGGATCATTCAACTGCTAGCAACTGAATTTTATGTGATGTCATAAAAAGCCAATAGTATGTCCGTGTAAAACAGACTTCCTACTTTTTCTGTTCTCCAAATCTTACTTTTTATATAATATATATATATATATATATATATTATAGCATCAAATACCAATTCTTCAACTTATTCACAAATTTTGGCCATGATGTGTCTGTAGGGTTATTTGTTACTTGTTTCTTTTAATTGGGAGAATTTTGAAGTACTTCAACTAATGCACCAATAAGTTCAAGTACTTCAACTCTCTTGCTTGTGAAGGCTTATCCCCCCTTCAACTGACATAACATAATGCTTGAGAATTGTATTGTTTTTCATATTTAATTCTAATGCTTGCTTAAATGTGCTGGAAAAAGTTATAATATAAACAGGTCATGCTTGGCAATTCTTAAGGTATAAGAGCTAGCCACTTCTAGTTTCTGAATCAGAGGAATTTGATGGAATGGAAGCTTTTCTGTAATGTTTAGGACCTTTCAACTGTTCAACTATAGAATCTTCACAAATGCAAGATCTAAATGTATCTTCCCACGGCACACGAGCCATGCAATGCCTCACCTTATTAGAAGAACTTATATGTCATTGCCCCTAATTAAAGGAAAAACGTGCAAAGGGGAGCAGTGCAGAGTGGTCCAAGATTTGCCATAATCCAAATTTCTGCATCAATGAATGCATCAAACAAGCAGTTTGAAGATCATATACATTGTTAAGACAGATGTCCAGTAGGTTTTCTCCTAGCTCATCCTCTCTTCTTCTCTTATAGCTTACTTTATAGTTTATATCAACCTATGAATATTTTCGTAATTGCCCCCTTTTTTTTCTCTCTCTCTTTAGTTTCCCTAAATCTTTTTGTTTATGTTTTTGGTTATTTTCTATTTAATGAGTTCAATATGTTGCCTTAATGAGCAGATACTTGGGACGGCGTATCTATTGTGTTCACCCGGAGAAAAATTAATTACATTATGGATTTTTAATATACTCCCAAGCTAGAGGAAGTTAATAAGAGTTATTAAGTTCACTCAGATCTTCTCCTCTTGTCTAATATATGAATTATAAATTCAATCCAATAACTATGTCATTCATGGTAATTATCCTCTCTTCCCTCTCACTTCTCCAGTTTTCCTACAAATCCTTTGAACCTGTCACTTATTATATTTACCACCTTGATATTCTGATAGATGTAGTTTTCAAGTGTTGATGTCATTGTATCAATATTTGTAACCCACAGGTAGCACTTGACAATTTGACATATAAGAGCCAAAAGTAATTTCTGATGCATCAGAGAATTTTTTTTAAATCCCAAGGATACGTCACATACCACCATTCTGGAGCCTAACCTTCTTTTGGTGATCTAAGTTGTTGTGCCAACTTTGTCACCTATATGTCCTTTGTTGGAGGCATTAAATCTGTGATGATGTTGGAGCCTTTCCAGAGGTGTTGGGGAAACTTTTCATCTCTTCAAAAACTGAAGTTCAGTTACAGGAACTGCTACTACCTACCAACAAAGCAAGAAGTGAGATCCCTTTCCATGTAATGTTGAATGAAAGTTTGCTGGAGTGATTGAGGTAAGAGATCTTATAGCGATGTGAATCCTAAGAGTTCTGTACAGCTAGATGTTTTGTTTCTTACTGTTTGCTTTGAAATGGATATGGAAGTAGTGGGAGTGGCCCATCGGTAGAATATTGTTGATAGTCCAAGAATCACAATAGAGGGAATTCTAAATTGATTCCGTTGCAATTATGTCGTCAAAATTTGTGAGTTCCCTCATTTCTCGTCTACTTCTCTTTTGATTTCTCTCTTCCAACAAAACCTATCAATGTTCCTTTGTTCTTCTTTTTTCTACTTCCAATTTCCCATACTATTTGCTAAATTTGTTAGGCATATACAATTTACAGACATTGGTTATCCTTCATTTCCCAATTAGTGTTCATGTACTTCGGCACAAAGTGGTCCAAGAATGCCCTTGTAACATCACAATAAATTGTTGTGTTCTTTCGCATGTCCTTTTTTTTTTTTCTTTTCTTTTTTCTCTAACACCACTTTCTAATAAACTGCTATTTCCATGTGGTGCATCATATTTTGCTGCATAGCATTTGTAGACCTTCGAATTTTTGTTTCAATCAATTCCATTAATGTTGTTTTGTTTTGTTTTGTATTTAAAAATCCTGGTCTACTTCTTATTATTGCATTGTCTTCAGAATAAATTTTTGACCTGCCAGTTTTCTAATGATTAGGGCTCTTTCTTAGTACATATTTCAAAAATCATTTTATTGTATCATGTTCACCCTTAGGTGTATGTGTAACTTATGGGAAGAAATGCCGAATGTATGACTGTGGCTTTTAACATTATCATTAAGTGAACCAGGAATTTTAAAGTCCATTATATTTTGTTAATATCATAAATTATTTTTAAGTTAATTTTCAATGTTGAGAACTAATCAATGACATTTATTTATTTAGTTTGCCTTATTAGAATTGTGCATGAACTTAAATTCCAATTTACTGTACCCCATAATCTTGAGATTCAACTCAAATTGAACTAGACCCTAATTGCATTTTTTTTTTTTTTTTTTTGAGATCAAGTTATGACTTTAGATATGCCATATTACTTGTAATTAGATTTCTTGAAGATTGCACTAAAACCATGGTGATTTTGTTGTCTTGAGTTTTCTCTCTCTCCCCTCAGAAATATCTAGTGGTCAGTCAACTTGAACTATATTGTACATTATTTACATGCTTTGATCAGTATATTATACATGACAACACTTCCAGCAAAGCAATAGGTGAGGCCATGGATTTTCCTGTGCTTATGGAATAGTTGCTTCTTTCAAATGACTTCAACAGCTTATTGGATCATGCAGTAGACATCTATAGTTAAGTCTTTTTACTTGTTGGTTGTCCTCATAAGCGTTTTACTAAAAATCTTTTGTACCTATCTCTATTAGGACATTTAAAAATACAATATTCTATTAAGGTTTTTGATATGAGCCAAGATAATTGAAAGATAACTTAGACTACTTAGTCAATTCGAGGAGGGCCCGTTTGGTATATGTGTTTAAAAACTGAAAATTGTTGTTTGAAAACATTTGTGGAAATACGTACGGGTGAAAAGGTGTGTGAAAATACGTGTAATATTGTTTAAAAACTGAAAATGGTTGTTTGAAAACACAAACCAAACACCCCCTGCTCCCCGAACTTGAGGAGAAAGGATTGTTGGGATTAATTATCTGCTTAAGTTCCATTCCTTTCTTCATAGACATATATAATACTCATAGTGAGATAACTATCCTAACAAATTGGAACTAACTTCTATCAAATATAAATTTTAAACAATATCAACCTAATCTACTACTGATTATTTATCCTCATCTGCTGCTGCATAATTATCTGCCATGTGGCCTTGGGACACAATAGTTTTCCATTTATTCTGGTGTTTTCTTCTTGTAAGCTTACTCTATTTTCATACCCAACAGGTGACCATTCTGATTGCACTAGATCATGCAATTGTTCGGAATCGGAGGATAGATCCCACTTATATATAAGGTGATTATTTGAAAAAATTTGTACAATTTGGTTTTGTACCTTAGAAATTGAAGTGAAAAGTTCTATAAGTTTATGATCAGTACTGATATAAGTGGTTTAAGCCACCACGGTGTATGATTCATACATTCTGATGACTTCCCCAAAGATTTTGAAAAGGCTAGATGCGATCCATGCTTCACTATCTTTGTTTCTTTTAACAGAGCAGATTAGTAGCAACTTGCCTTTGAAGTGCTGGGTTGATATCTTTTTTGGGCAACACTAGACAGTTAATGACCAACCATTTTTAAAACCGAATATCATACTTATAATATACTCATATTTCATCATTCCTCTATTCGGTTTTCCCAATACTAACTTTTTCTCTTTTTTCCTTGCTTTGTCACATGATTATATTGTTATCATGTGTAGGAAAATGCAATTGAGACAATGTCTATTGTTTCCAGCTGGAGGAACAATTTATTATAATTGCTAGCAGACGTACAAGGAGGAAGCTGGAATGGGGGCAACTTTGAGTATGAATTCGACGAATTCAAGGCAGTTGGCCCTAAGTGCAGGAGAGCTATGCATAACAAAAGGCAAACCCTAAGTGTATCCAAGCTTTGTTAAAAAGTCTGCTTCCTTGTTCCCTTTACAGTAGGAATGATTTAGCTGGAGATGGGATATCAAGCTTGTGAGGGGCACTAGTCTCTAACCATACCAGCATAAAACTTTGTTGAAGTAACAGTATCAGTAAAGTCATGGATGTATGGATAATCCTATAATACAATTCGTTGCATTTTCTTAATTAAAAAAAAGTGCTAGTTGAGCTACTAGGTTCTTGGCATGTTGGTGAATTGTTTGTTTAAGGTAGAAGTGGAATTAATTTATGACTATGTGCTGATAATTTGGTTGATATAAACAAATTTGGGTGAAGAGTTGGTTGGGGGAAACCAAGAATCTCACGAGGACTAGACCAATTTGTAACTTTACCTTTCTTCCAACCTTTGGTCCATTGGTCATAATTTTTTTTCCCGTAATGTTATGTTTTCATTTTCCCCAGCTAAAGTTTGACCACATGAATCTATTGCCACTAAATCCTAGGCTAATAGGTCCTTGTTCATGTATGAATTTTCTACTGGCATCACTATTAGTACCACAAGGTCCACCAATTTGGAATCTTATGTAATTAATTTTTTGTGATGACTATTGTTTTGAATTCTTTATATTGATCAGTTTGTAAAATGATTATATATATGTAAGAGGCTATTTAAATAGTGCTTAAAATGTGATGGCAATTGTTTTGAATTCTTTCATTTTCAATTTAATATCAAAATCGACATTGATATGCTCAATTGCTTCTAGTTGAAATGTCATGCTATGACAATTTTAGTGCCTAATCGATCATGATTCATGAACCTTGAATACCAGAAGATGGATGAAATGTCAGTTTTCTATGCAGAGACCTCATCAGAAGTGCATGACACCTTGTCAAGTGGCGCTCTAATTTTGCATTTAGCAATTATTTTTACCTCTTTCATTTAGTTTTTTTTTTTTTTTTTTTTATAATTATCCTTAATTCTTTAAATTTCTTAACTCCTTTGTGTGTGTGTGTGTAGAACTAACACTGTAATATGTATTTTATATAATTAGAAAGATTACTAATATAATAAATATGTTTATTTTGTTATATTAATTATTTTAAGCATAATGAAATTACAATATCATGTTTTAAAGAATTCTATGAGAAACAATTGTTTTTTTTTTTTTTTTTAGTGAGAAACAATTGATTTGAAATATGGCATTTTTACACAAATTTAGTTGTTTTTGCAACAATTGAAACCATGTCCAACAAAAAGGGGAAAATATATTTAGTAATACACAATCAAGAATGTAAAAAAAAAAAAAAAAAAAAAAAAAATGAAGGATACATGCATTTTTTAGTAGGCATGAAACATGCCTATCTATATTAGCTACTATATCATGCAATTTTTAATTTGTAAAAACATATATATATATATATATATATATAGTATGATCAAATCACTATACTACTCTTAGTGTATTTTTATTTTGTCTAGTTATAAAATAACTAAAGATTACAATTTTTGACAATGAAATTAATTGAAATATCTTTTTTATACATCGATAGTTGAGAGTGGGAATCTGAATCCTAAATGTTTTTATTGAAAATTGAGGTGTCAATCAATTAAGTTACAAGATTTTTAGTAAAACTTATTAAAATATTGGAGAAAACTAATAATAAGTTGCATCGCACATCATGCGGAAACTCAACTAGTTTCATATAAAAGCACGTATAAGAAGCTTACTACTCTTATAGTGTCGAAAAAGGTCAAGTTTCTTGTAGTGTTTGTTGGATTTGATGGCCGAAAAACACCAAGGATTTCATTTAAAGGTGATTGTTTCACAAAATTGTGCACGTTAATTTTAGAAAATGCTAACTTTGGCAACATATTATTAGAATTTAAGAGCTTACGTGTTTTAAAGTTATATGGAAATGATGTAAGAGAGTTGCTAGAATCAATTCGTGTGTCAATACATTTGAGGCATCTTCACATCTCAAAAACTAAAATTAAGAAATTACCAAAATCAATAACTAAACTTTACAATTTGCAAACGTTAAGAATCGAACTACGTTTTGATCTCGATGAGCTTCCAGAAAACCTAAGAAATTTGATTTACTTGAGACATATTTGTATAAATAAGAGAGCACCTAAACATGTGGGGTGGTTGACTTGCCTTCAAACATTGCAAAATTTTTATGTCGGTCCAAATGAAGGTCATCGGATTAAAGAATTGTGACCTTTAAAGGATCTTAAAGAAGAAATAGAAATATACAATTTAAAGTACGTGGAAGATGAGGTAGAAGCCAAAACTGCAAAATTAAAAGAAAAGGAAATATTCAAGTTGTTATTATGATGGCGTTTCACTCTCCTTTCTTCGACACTTGGAGATGATAGGTATGATGATAAAGATGAAAAGGTGTTGGAAGCCCTCCAACCTCACCCAAATTTCAAAAGCTTAAGAATCTTATGATATAGAGGAAAGAAATTCCCATCATGGGTTGGTTTGTCGCTATATCACAATTTGATTCAGCTCTATTTGATATGGTGTAGGGAATGTGAAGAAGTTCCCACTCTCGCGCAATTACCCTATCTTAGGGTTCTTGAAATAATAGGATTGGGGAAAGTAAGATGTATAGGAAGTGATTTATACTTTTACAGTGATGGGAGTTACAAAAATACAACATTATTTCTAGCATTGAGAATAATCAAATTAAAAAGAATGGGTAGCTTAGAAGAATGGAAGGATGCAAAGGAGTTGACAAGCGCAGGTGAGGTGTTGGTGTTTCCTTGCCTTAAGGAGTTCACCTTATTTAAATGTAAGAAACTGAGAGATTGGCACACTGCGTTTCCTGATCTATGATATCCTTCCATTCGATACTTAAAAAGCTAATATTGTTTGGAAGGCCTACACTCAAGTCTCTCCCAAACGAAATTCAACGCTTCATTGCCCTTGAAGAGTTGTGGATTGAGAAATTTGACGGAATGGAAGTTTTGCCTGATTGGTTGGGAAATCTTTCTCCTCTTCAAATGCTGTCTCTTTGCTGCTACAACAACCCGATGCATCTCCCCATGTTCCACCTCATCAAATCAAAACATCTGCACATTGATGATTGCCCTAATTTAGAGAAAAGATGTGCAAAGGGGAGCAGCCAGGTTGGCCCAAACGTTTCAGAGGCCTAAGGCGAAATCTTCAAATGGGGCCTTTATTTTATCACTTAAATAATATTTAACTAGCATTTTATATAATAAATTTTTTTAAAATCTTTTTTTAATATATATATATTTTTAGAAAATGCTAAAATTATAACAAATTTTTACTACAAATTGATGTTATAACGGATGTGATTAGTGACACAAGGCTTACAAAAATGCTAGAGATATTATAAAATATAAAACATGAGAATTTCAAAGATATATCACCCATCACAAAAATTCATTCAAAAATGCATTCAATAGTTTGTTGGAGTCCACCTATCATATTCATTGTCACATCAAATTATAAAAGTTATGTAGTAAAATTTATAGTATTTTTAACATTTTTCAATTTGAATTACTTGTGATTAGTAATATGTCTATTTGTGAGACCAATATATTTAAATATGACTTATCTCTATTTCTGGCATTACTTAGGGTCCATTTGAGAATAACTTATAAAAATTATTTTTATGTACTAAGGGCATGAGAGTAAATTTATACAAATTACATTTTCTATTTTCTCATTTTTTCACTCAACCAAATAAAAGAGTTTTCCATCTTTATACTTTTCCACTCTCTCATCCAAACAAACGGAGGATCGTAAAAGAGAAGTGAAAAATAGAACAGAAAATGGGTGAGGGTTGTTTGGCTGGGAGTGGAAGGGAGAGGGGAGGGAGAAAAATGATGGATAATGATAGTGGACGCGCAGTATTTGGTGAGCTAAAAAGAAGCAAAATAAAAAAAAGTGAAGAGTAATTGCAAAAACATCATATTAAATAGGATCGAACATAAACAGAAGCATCACACACTAACTACATTGCATGAAATAATATAATTAATTTGCATAATATAAACCACATGAAAAACTATGCATTTTGATGGATTATAGAGGACTCGTGAGCAGGTTCAATAATGTCTCTAAAAGCGTAAGCTCTCGCAATTATAAAGGATTTGGATTACTTCTTCAGCTTCAAAAAAGTGCAACTGAACAAAGCTTTGGAAAATGGCCCTCGAGAGAGATTAATGCTCTGAAAGAAGCTTTGGATTTTGATGGAGTGGTTATTGTTGTTGTTGGGTTTTGATCTTCTAATAAGTGTTGGGCTTATTGTATAGTATAGGCTTTGTATATGGGTTTTTGGATTTTGACACTAGAGTAGGGATTCCGTTTGATCGAGTTTGAGTGATTTTTTTGTATTTTCGGATTTATTTAACATGGGCTGGGATTCTTCAGATTGGCCCTTATTTAGTGGTTAGCCTGTCAAATGTGAAATCTTTAAGTGAGTATTTTATTTTATTTTTTATATTTAAATATTAATTAAATAATATTTATTTAATTAATACTATTTGCATTATTATCTTCTAAATCTTTTCAATGAATTTTTTGTTCATTTGTTATATTTTTAACTAAATTTTTTTTGTGTCTCGTTTAATATTAATAACAAATTTAACTATAGATGTCTCTTGAGATTCAATTTGTTTTTCAAGTTTTCTCTTCTTTCATTTTTTAACTTTTTCCTATCTAGATGGATATTTTGTAGTAGATATTTATAATTAAAAATATTAATAAATATATGAAACACAATTTATAATATAAAATTATAATTTAACTAAAATAAAATTTAAAATATAGAACAAAATTTCTAATTTATCAAAAGTAAGATTGCAACTTTATTTAATGATATAGTCACTTTATACTCTAAAGTTGCACTAATAAAAGTTTATTTATCATATAATTGAATAAAATAGTACTAAATTACTAATACAAAAAGTTGATTATTCTTAAAGGATAATTTATAAAATATACTTAAACAATACAAATTAAATAAATTACTTGAAATATCAAAAAAATTGGTACTAATAGAAATGGGAAAAATCAAACTAATTAAAGTATAAGCAGCTTTAAATAAAATAAAAAAATGGGTTAATGTGTAGTCGATGTGACACATCAACCCCACATGAGCTTTTTTTTTTTTTTAATAAAGTACAAACTAGTTGTCAATGTTTTAGATTTGTAATATAGGCGAAAATGGGGCTTTAGCCCCATTTTCGTAACTATTTAGTTAGTAGTTTGATTTTACAAACATTATAGGTTTCTAACATCTCGAGTCTCAAAGACTCGATTTTGGGCCTAGAAATCGAGTCTTTGAGGCTCGGTTTCCTTGTTTTTCCCGGATCTGAGTTGGCAGGTTTGTCTACGTGGAAATCGAGTCTTAGAGACTCGATTTCTATATCGAGACTCAAATGCTCGATTTATTCTAAAACGAAAGCTGACGTGGATTACTGCAAGAAATCGAGTCTTTAAGACTCGGTTTCGAAACCGAGTTTTAAAAACTCGATTTTTACTTGGATACCCCACGTGATTAGGGCTACTGAAATAAGTCCCACAAGTCCCTACCTCACTCTCACTCTGCCGTTTTCTTTTTCCTCCAAAACCCAGCAGCTCTCTATTTTCCTCTATCACTCTCTCCCTCTCTCTCACTCTCATACAAAACTCATTCCATTTTGAAATCAAACTCACCCTCCATATCCTATTTTCACATCCTCATGTCAAGTAAGGTTTCTCACTCTCTCTAGTTGTTAGTTATATAAGGTTTTTATGTATCATGACTATTTTGTTTTGTTTTTTTTTTTTTGTTTTTTGGTTTTAATATTGTTCTTTATATTTTTGATAGAATAATTTGAAGGTTTGTCATGGGGTGAATTGTGTGTTTAGTTTTTTTTTTTTTTTTTTTTTTTTTTTATGAGTATGATTAATGATTTTTTTTTATGAGTATGATTAATGATTTTTTTTTTATGAGTATGATTAATGATTTTTTTTTATGAGTATGATTAATGATTTTTTTTTTTTTGAGTATGATTAATGATTTTTTTTTTAGTATGATTAATGATTTTTTTTTTTAGTATGATTAATGATTTTTTTTTTATGAGTATGATTAATGATTTTTTTTTATGAGTATATGATTAATGATTTTTTTTTATGAGTATGATTAATGATTTTTTTTTTTTGAAACAAATGATAGGTTGTTAGGCTTGTTATCATGACATATATATATTTTGTTTACTTTATTTTTTTGTTAGAATGAGTTGAAATTTTGTAATGGGAGTGAGTTTTTGTGTTTAGTTTTTTTTTTTTGTTTGAGTATGAAATAATAATGATTGAGGGATGTTTGTATGTGATGTGTGGTGAGTATATGCAAATGTGGGGTGAAAAGTTGAAATTTTTGGACTTTGAGTAGATAGAAAAGGTTTTCCAATTAATGTTAAATGAAAGAGATAAAAGATGTCACTAACACTTGATTTTAATAGGTTCACAACCTCTGAAGAATATTAATATAAATGTCTACTACGGTGGACCGCTTGTCAATCCTGAACAGATTAACGGATTTCCATTTAGAGGGCCGGGTATCGAATGCTACTACATGATGATACGTCGTAAGTTGAAGACGTTGAATGATTTGAAAAGGAAAATAATGGAAGAACTGAATTTGAATACTGCTTGTTATGACATAAATATTATTTATCGTTACCCACAAGAAGTCCTTCATGAACATATAAATTACGGGTATATGGCGATCAAAGAAGACAAACATGTAAAGCTCATGTTTAATATGATCCAGAAAATGCTCCAAGTAAATGTTGCTGAGTTGTACGTAAGTTCGGAGCCACTTGCAGAAGTTGATACTGAGGAGATTCAACAAACAACTACATCTTTGCAATTTACAGGCCTAGATGATGGATGCACTACAATGGGAGGCTATACAATGGAAAGTTATATGCTCCCATCTCAAGATCATACTGCTAATACTGGTGAAACACTCCAACCTCAAGAGACACATTTAGGGGAGGAAGAGGAAGACGAAGACGAAGACGAAGATCATGCTGCAAATAATGGTGAAAATCTTGATGATATGGATGAGTATGAAGAGAGGATTGAGCGAGGCGACTTTCACAGGGATGTGGATGACCATGAACTTGTTCCCAATTTTGAAGAGGAAAATATGGAGTACCATGATGAAGGTGATGCAGAAGATAATATTGGCATCCAGCATGATACAAATATGACCACTGCTTACACAGCTCCTTCCGAGTCATTCTACGCAAATACTTGGGAAAATATGGTTGATCCTTCACGTCTTCAGATACCATTTGTTTCTACTTGGGAAGATGGGATGCATTTTAGTAAAGGGTTGACTTTTGCAAATAAAGAAGCGGTGAAGCGTGCACTGATAATATACGTAGCAAAAGATAATAGAAATTTTATTATCCGGAGGTCGACCAAAACTAAATTGTGCGCCGCATGCGTTAAGACCGACTGCAAGTGGTATGTTGGGGCATTCATGAAGGCTAAACTTAATGGTATGTGGATGGTCACGTCTTATGTCGGTCCACACAGTTGTGTTCCCTTTGGCATGCGAAGAGACGGTAAAATGATAGATTCTAATTTTGTTGCATCAGAAATTGTGGGAAAATTGCGACAAAATCACACTGCTCGTATTGATGAGCTTTGGGAGATTATACGTACTAAGTATGACCATGAGCTTTCTTACTATAAGGTGTGGGACGCAAAACAAAAAGCAATTGCTAAGATATATGGGGATTGGGAGGAGTCTTACCAAAGGTTGCGAAAGTTATTGTTGGCATACTTGGATCAGGATTCAGGTACCCAGTACAACTATTACACCATACCTAGGGGCATAGATGGTACTGCGTTACTGCGCTATGTATTTTGGGCATTCGCTCCATGCATTGCTGCATTCAGATATTGTAGGCCAGTGATCAGTATTGATGGGACTCATTTGTATGGTAAATATCGAGGGGTGTTGATGATTGCAATGGCAACCGATGCTAACCAAAAAGTTTTGCCTCTCGCCTTTGCTGTTGTGGACAAGGAGTCAGGGGCTAGTTGGGGTTGGTTTTTAGAGTGTCTCAGGGTTTCGATAGAGCAAGTGATACCTAAGGAGGGTATTTGCATTATTTCTGACCGACATAAAGGTATCAAATGCGGCATTGCAGAGTGGCCTAGAGATAAAGACAGAGACTTACAAGTATTTCACCGATATTGACTTCGACATGTTGCTAGCAACTTCAATACACGCTTTAATGACCCGAGTCTAAAGGCATTGGCCTTGAAAGCTGGATATGCGACTCATGAAGCTAAATTTGAGTCCATAATGCAAACCATTAAGGATGTCGAGATTAATGCACTGAGGAGTGTACAACCTGATGATCCCCATATTGCACGCTATATGCCATACACGTATCTGATAAGTGAGGATTTGGACAAATGGACCCAGTCACATGACGGTGGAAGACGTTACGGGGCAATGACAACCAATATCTCTGAGTGCTTTAATGGGGTGCTTAAAGGTGCCCGCGGATTGCCCATTGCTGCAATGGTTGAGTTCACTTGGTGCAAACTTGTTGCATATTTCCATGATCGACATAAAGAAATTACCTCTGATCTCTCTCAAGGTAAGGTGTGGAGTGATTATGCAATGAGGATCTATACCAAAAATGAGCAGAAAATTTCAGGACACACTCTGAGGAATTTTAATCATGAAAATGGTGTATATCAAGTGGTTACGCCATACAACGACTATAGAGGTGGAGGGGGAAACCACAGTCATGAAGTGCATGTGTTAGATAAAACATGTGGTTGTGGAAAGTGGCAAAACATTAAGATTCCTTGTTCACATGCAATTAAAGTTCTTCAAGGTCTGCACCTCGATGCGACCAGCTATATTGACCCATGTTACAGTTTGGGCAACGCCATTCAGACATATGCACATCAATTTGTCGTGCCAAAGTCAGAGTCATTGTGGAGGGACGTTCGCGGACCACGGTGAGTGCCTGACCCATAGTTGTTGCGGGCCAAAGGTCGTCCTGTAAAGTCAAGAATAAGGAATGAAATGGATGGGGTACGACGAGAACGGGGATGCCGGAGGGAAGATTCAGACTTGAGGGAGATTCAACCGAGGCAGCGATGCGGAGTGTGTCATGAAGAGGGGCATAACTGCAGAAGATGTCCCAATTCCCGTAGGGCTTCGACAAGCGGTAGTGCTACAAACTAGGCAAGTGCCATCGTTGTTTTTATATAGTATGCTTAGAGTTTCATTTGCTTATTGTTCTTTGCTGGGAATTAACGACTGTATTTCAATGTTTTTCAGGCGAGCAGAGACCCGATTTTGGAATGGCATTGTATGTGGGAGTTGTGGTTATCTTCGGTATGGACAAGTGCTAGGCGACTATGTAGACTATGTTGTATCGACTCAGTTGTTATTTTGTTAATGACTAAATGCTGTTGTAATTGAACTATTCGCTATCCATTGTACTCATTACATTAGTTGTATTGTGCAGCGTTTGACTATAATGCCGACAATCATAGTACTTTGGCATTAGTAGCTAGTACTTTCGTATTAGTAGCTAGTACTTTGGCAAGTTTTTGTTTGACTGAAAGAGATAGGTACTTGGCAAGTTCTTTTTTGACTGAAAGAGATAGGTACGTTGGCAAGTTCAATGATAGCTAGTAATGTTTTTTGTGTGTCTCATGTAGTGTGGTTAAATCTGTTTGGTTTGTAACTAAGATAACCCTGATATAATCCCATGAACAGTAACTATTTTAATTCAGTTTTTCGCATCTGATATACTCCCTTTGACTGTATCATAATATGCAGTGGCAGTATCTAGTTATTTACAGTGCCCATGTGATGCCGGATTTGGTTTAGTGCTGCAGGTGAAGAAAAACTGATGTGGAAGAACTTAACTGTAGTGGCAATATCTCCAAAATTACTATTGTTCTTAGTTACTTATTTGGTATTTGGAAGCTGCTACTACAGTAGTAGTAGCTGGAAAAACTCTGTCTGGACTATTTAATGGTAAAAATAGCCTATTTTTCATCACTTGTTGATTTAAAGGAGCGCACATAAATATTGAGATTCAAAATGGTATAATAGGCTGGGAGGACCATGTGCCGCCCTCCCATTGTATTGAATTATTTCTCAGAAGACTAGTTGGGCTGCATTATTGTCTACTTGAAAATGTGTATAATTGTGAAGAACAATAAATTTTTGCACTAGTCACTTTGTTAAACACCAGATGGTTCTGTCAAGACCACCAGATGGTTCTGACTCCCAGTGGAAATCGACTGTTTAACACTCGATTTCCATTTGTGTGGCAAATGTGTAATAACTGCCATTATAAATCGAGTTTCATAGACTCGATTTATAACGTATTTATTACCATTATGCCACCGAAATGGAAATCGAGTTTGTAAAACTCGATTTCCACTGGGAATTATACGAGTGGCATTTTATTTTTGAGCTCTCTGCCTGGCGTACTCGCTGGTAGAGAAATCGAGTTCTGAATGGATTTTATTACCATTATGCCACCTCAATGGAAATCGAGTTTTTAAATCTCGATTCCACTGGGAAATCGAGTTTTTAAATCTCGAGTTCTGAATGGAAATCGAGTGTGTAATACTCGATTTACACTGATTTTGCATTTTTCGTTTTTTAAAATAATAGAAATCGAGTGTCAAACAGTCGAGTTATTTTCTTGGAAATCGAGTATCAAACTGTCGAGTTCCACTGGGAATTTTTTTTTTTTACAATTTCAGAACTCAGATATGTTCTGAAATACAAATTTATGCCTTGTAATGCATTCTCTTAACCTCTCAAATTATAGATGCATAAGTACGAAACTAATTCATTGATAAAACTCCTCAACATTAACCAAGAATCTGTACATTTTAAAGGCCATCACATACAAAACATTTCATAACAAAACAGAATAAGGATGTGTACTTATGAATAAACAGAATAAGGGTACATCACTTAAGCATTTCTGCTCAATAAATCAACAAAAGGCTTGGGACACTTTTTAGAGCTTCTGCTGGGTCAGGAGTTTCTTCCTTCAGTCGCAACTCCTGTGTAGCACGCGCTAGCTCAGCAAGATCTTCCTCAAGATTTTCTTTCTCAGCTTCTTCTTCATAACATCTAGAGGCTGCAGAAGAAAGAAAACATATACTTGAAAACAAAGAAACTTTGTTTGGTATGTAACAGAAGCCATTAAGTGAACAATAATGAGGAACCAAACCTGGAGCTTGTTGACAGCAGTAGTATCACGATATAGGAGTACACGCATGCATTTCTCCAGCAACTTAACACCATCCTCAAAGCTCAAGTTATCATGCCACTCATCACGAAGAATTGGCCTTGCAAGGTGATTCCCAAATCCAGTGGCCACATGGTTGTCCTCAAAATTTACGCCTATCATGCTGACTTGGATCAGAATCACAAATTACAGATTGATTAATATCCTTAAATGCAAATTGCTTACAGTTCTGCAACAAATAAAAGGTATAGTTGAGGTTTACCATGCCAAGGTATTTCTGTCCATTTTTCACTCCACCAAGTATAAGTGAATTCCATAGTGGATTGAACTTGTTACGCCTATTATACATCACTCGGGTTAAATAGCTGTGCACCTCTTTAGGACCTAAAGAGTTCCCGTCATCCCACATGTTGTCATATAGACTGCAAAAATAATCCCCGATACCAAAAATTACTTAGCAAGAAGTAGAAACCAATACAAGCAAACACAAATACCCAGAAAAGATAACAAGGAAGGGACAAAAATTGTGATGTTCCAGCTTTTGCTACTTTCCAAGTACTTTTTTCCTCTTAAAACAACCTGCTTACATTAGCTCATCAAGATAACGTAGAATCTCCTGAAAATCACTAATTTCTCCACTTGCACCAAGAAGAGAATGTTTTCCAACTGGCTTCAATCGCTCAACACTCTTGTATCGCAGGGTATATCCATAAGAACCTGCCAATTAATCCATACATGATAATGAAAAACCAATAGAAAAGTATCTCGTTGTTATAGATGAGCACGAAAAAGTGCATATACTAAAATGTTTCTAATGAGTCATGACATCCAAAATCAGAAGTTCTGGAACAAGTTAATAGCAATTCCGGGTCAGGTGAAATACAATATATCTCACAAATAAAGATGTACCTCAGGCAGTATAGAAAAACCAAAACAGGAAGAAAAGAGTTGACGGTAGATGATCATAACCATGGGTGATAGAACACATCTAGTCACTACTCTAACAAGTATAAAAAAATTGCCATATGATTCAGACAGAAAATAAATTGCCATGTGCATATCTGGGATCTAAGGCAGAAGAATTAATTGCCCTCAAACCAGCAAACACAATGTACAACCACCCTAACCCTTACTCCCAAATGAATTGCTGAAACTTTGGCGTGTGTACTGCATTGCCACTCCTTTGAAGTTATCTGTTGCACACTACGCATACCATAGATGATAGTATTTACAAAACCAGAAAGAAAGCACTAAATTATAATAGTAAAATCCATCAATATGGAATGGTCAGCCACAAGGTAAAAAAAAAAACCATGGTCGAAGAAGGGAATCAAAGACTTAATAAATTCAAGTAACATATATAACTTCATTAAAAAAAGACCAAAAGGGGCATGTCTCCAAAGTACACCATGATTATAAAAGAGGGACGCTTAAAAATTAGCAGAAAACTTATCTTCCAAGAGAAGCAATTAATGGACATCTTTTAAGAAAAAAAAAAGTCCTAGTGAAGGAAAGTGAGATATCAGCCACTAAGCAAAATGTAACCATCTTTGGCTAGCATTCATTCTTTAATTTGACATGTTTCACGCATTTTGCAAGTGTCATGGACTGAATGTGTCCAAGCATTTGAAATTGAAGTATATCATAGAGAAAAACACTAGTAGAATATGCATTAACCATGTCAAAAATAGAAGATAAATAGCAAATTTGCCTTTGTGAATATAAAACCAAAACCAAAATTATATTCTTGTTCTTTTTTTTTTTTTCATTTCTTTTATTCATTTTCTTAAATTTCTCAGCAGCCAAAGGGGTCAAAGAACAATATCAATCAAGTCATAAATAGAAGAAAAAAAATGAATATATGAAATTGCAATTAATTATGAACTGATTTAGTATCTAACCTCCCATATCAGCAGCCATAAGAATTCCATCATTGTATTTGATAGCAACTACAGATGTACCAGTGACATATGGATTCCTAAACAAACAAAAAGGGGTTAAAAACCTTCTTCTTCTTTTTTTACATAAAATTTATGTTGTTAAAGATAACAAGCCCAATCCAAGGCAAGGTCCCAATCAAACAAAGGCATTCAAAACAGAGTGTTTCCAGTTCAATTACTTATTCCCAACAAAATCATCTACAACCAGATTAAAGAAATCTAAACAACAGGGTTTGGTAAATGGAGGTTTGCCGAGTCAAGATTTCTGTCTTTCATGAAATAAAACCCTATAGATATACAAGTCATATTCTGGATAATAAAATTCTTATTCTGAATCAATTACATGGCTAATATGTCTTACACCACTCTTACCTTACTCTTACCTTACACCTTCAGTCCCATCGAAAGTGCACAAACCAATATGTGACCAAATTTTCATTGGTTGGTCCTGGCAAAGTATAGTGTTGGTCATTAGAATTGAACAAGCATACATCATACAACAATAGTTCAACCCACAACCTCACCCTCCACTTCACTCTTACAAAGGAATAAGGTAGCATTTGAGTTACCTTTTTTGAACTTTACGTTGTCTCGTATAATAAGGAGGAGGTCTTGCATGTCCTTCGTCAGATGCCTCGGGCCCAGCTTTGTGTCCATGTTTGTGCCCCCCTGTCCCACAAGGAGGTGCCTTTGATATGCGTTTTGGCCGACCTTCCGCCACTGCAGGTAACCCAACAGCCTGCTCAGCCTGAACATGAGGTGGGTCAATGTTTGAAGAAGGGCCAGTAGACGTACTTTGGGAGGGTGGCTCCTGGTGCATGTCAGGAGGGGTTGGATCAATACCTAAGTCAAAAGACAGAATGGGTAACAGCTCAGGAAATGACCGTGGGGTGGGTGGACGGATGTCAGACCCAGGACATGGATGTGGAGTGGGTGGAAGGATGGTCGGTGAAGGGATGGTGGGGAGAGGGGATGGGTGTGAGGTGGGTGAAGGGATGGGTGAAGGAATGGTGGGGCTAGGGGATGGATGTGGGGTGGGTGAAGGGATGGTGGGGCTAGGGGATGGATGTGGGGTAGGCGAAGGGATGGTGGGGCTAGGGGATGGATGTGGGGTAGGCGAAGGGATGGTGGGGCTAAAGGATGGATGTGGGGTGGATGGAGAGGGATCGGGGGTAGGGACAACCCTAGGAGTAGCAACAGGCGGACGAGAGTGACTTCCGGCAGGAGTTGTGCTCGTGCTTGGGCTCTCAGTAGTGCTCGGCCTTTGAGTAGGCGCTGCCGCAGGAGTAGCTGCCTCCTCATTCGGGGACTCAGGGATAGGAGGTTGTACACGGCCAATCTCATGCACTGCCGTCAGCACGTCAATAATGTCCTTGTGGTCCTCCGTGCCCACTGGGTGACGCCTCAACAATCGGACGTATCCTTCAATCTGCACATGGAAAAACCAAGTATATTAGTAATGCAATACCAAATCAACAATGCCAAACAATAATAAAATAAATGTAGTATGTGAATTGATTTTGCTAGCAATAATTGCAAATTTCTCAGAGACCAAGTGTCACGTTTGACTAAATTTAAATTATATTGTCTATTAAAGATGTAGCTAGCAGATAGCGTAGACAACACTAATTAAAAATTCATATGAGCAGAAAATGAAAAATAAAGAAAATGGACAGAACAATGTATACCGTAACTGTAAAGCCTAAAATTGGAAATACGACGCTATATGCATCTCAAATTAGATTCTTAAGTCAACAAAGTTCGCTATAAGGAATCTTAAGTAGGCAACAGCTTTAAAAGGGAGGTTTGATGCTAAGCAGACATTGGACCACATATATCATATTCTCTAAACATTGGTTTCATGCTAAGAAGTACGGTAAGATGTAGAAGACATAAAGAAGTTACCAATAGAATCAATTTAGCACCGGGGATATCGATGAACCTCCGAGTTACCCTTCTGAACCAATCGAAGTACTCATGCTGTGGAGGCATATCACCAAGCACTGCTTCACAACGCCGTTGAAGCCGATTACCCCACTCCACGATATGCACAGCATGTTTCCGCACCCAATCAACACCGACCTTCCCCCTCAAATCAATGGCATGAAGCACTGTGTCAGTGTCAATAGCGCGGGGAATTTCTTGGATCATTCCAAATTGACGAACGACACGATCCGGTGTATGTTTCTCTACTAGGTGGAAACATACAAGCGGCACCGTTGCCGTCCACACGACCCTCCCTGCAACGCACCACGGGGGAAGGCTCTCCAATTCAGCTTCATACGGCTGCCACACCACCTACAACAGCCGAAAAACAAGTACACACTGCGTTAGGCATTTATGTTTATATTTCAAAGTTAAGAAAATGTATATCTTGTTCCTAAACATGCTAAACACCGCATTTTCATACCTGGTTTGGCAACATTGAAGCTATTTTCTCGCGATACCTGTCCCTGAAGATGTGGGCGGGCCTATTTTTCTTGTTTGGGACCCACACCCACCTACAGTCAAGAACAAGGGATCAATATTTACAACTTTCCTACTAAGATAATGTTATGATTAAAACTATAATGTAATCCCATATAACTACTAACATAATCATATACATATGTACTCAATTAATAATATCACTAGAATTGACATAAATAATTTATTGAATAGAAGCCTTTAAAATAAATAAATAGAATCAAGTTACACGATTGTGGGCTTAGGAAATGATCACATAATGCATATGACATGTATGAGGTAGAGACTTACTTAAGGGACAGTGGACCACGCACTGGAGGACCATAAGCACCCACTGGCGGGCCACGCTCAACTGCCGGGCACAAATAGGGAAACCTAGCCCACGCCCAATACTGGACCAACAATAAGCACCCACCAATCTGACTAGCTTTCTTATCGCTTACCCTGCATAACTCTCGGTACAACCATGCAAGGCAAGCACTTCCCCAACTGTACCTTCGTGGGTTGCGAAGGTCTTCCAACTGCTGCACCCACATTAGATGCACCCTATCTCCAGATTTGTCCATGAAGATTGTGTCCCCCAGTAGTGCTAGGATGTAGCATCGTGCGTACTTATGCAGTTTATCCTCTTCAGCATTAAGCGGCAATGGATCAGCAACTTCCTCCAAAAGCCGTTTGATGAGAATCCTCTGGCCATTAAGTTGCTTATGCTCATCATTTGTAGGTTGAAAGCCAAGGAACTCGACACACACAGTCTCCCAAGTTTTCTGCGTGCTCCCAGTTACAGCGTCACCATCAACAGGAAGCCCGAGAAGTACCTCAACATCCTGCAATGTGATGGTGATCTCACCATGTGGCATGTGGAAGGTGTGAGTCTCGGGCTGCCATCGCTCCACTAAGGCCGTTATGAAGCCATGGTCAATCTCTCTACCCGGAATCCTGAGGAGTCCCTCCAAACCAAGTGCCTTTATGATGTCAACAACTCGGTCGTCCACCATTGGCTCTCGATTGGAGAACTCTTCACTACGAGCACGGCAGGTAAGGGAGACTGAATCCTACACAAAAAAAAATCATGGATTAACATATGACAGCAAGTGCGTGTACATTGTATGAAATAAATGCGTATACATTCATCAAATCTTTAGTGTTGTGTTTTACCTGCCCATTCCAAATAGCTTCTGACCGATGATTGGGCTGCAACGTCAACACCGAGTCATCAATGGGGCCAGGATGTGCATGGTCAATCTGTCCGGCATTTGCAGCTGCCATACTGCACAAGAATGAGAAGTAGTTAGTTTAAAAAATGAACACATACTATGGTTTTCGAACTAGGTATGAGTTAGAGCAACAAAAGCCAGTTTGTACAATGAGAATTCAGTAAAATATGAAAGAATGATTCGGTAAAAGGTGAAAGAATGAATGAACGATGAAAGAATTCAGTGAATGAATGAACGATGAAAGAATGAATGAATGATGAAAGAATTCAGTGAATGAATGAACGATGAAAGAATGAATGAACGATGAAAGAATTCTATTAAATACTTTTGGACATTTGCATGCGTTTATTTTATGACAATTTGGGTATATAGTTTATTAAAGTCAGTTTTTACCAAAAAAGAAAAAAGAAAAATACTAGTGCCCTCATCAAATTACTTCAATGATTTCATTATTTTCATTGACAATCTTTTTTTTTTTTTTTTGGTAAAGGTGTAATTGGTATTTGTCTTATCAAAGAGGGCATTCTACCATGACACACAAAGTTTGTCTCTTACTCTTATTCTCATTGTACCAGCAAATACCTACCTTTACTTTGAAGAAGTAAATACTAAATAATTTACATTTACCAAAAGAAAATGCTTATTCATGTATAAATTAAACTGTAAAATACTAAAGACCCTATATTCTAATTGAAGTATATAGCCTGTGATTCTGGCCTTTTAAATCTACTTTTGCCAGAAAGTGCAGCTACTTTGGCCAGTTCTTCATTCACTTAGCCCCGACACAAAACTTTCTATTGACTTTGGTAACTCTCTCTAATGGTTTCTATAATCAGTACAAAAATAACATTCTCATGTAAGCAACCAACTGATTGATTACATTTCATACGTGCACAACATTTTACTCGATTAAAGTCTTGATTTGGTAATCAGAATCACACTGTTCTTGACACATTACTGAGCCGAATTTTTGTCTTAGACTAACATGTCCAGAATTGGATGAAAATCAATGGTCTATGAGATTTTGTTTGCTAATCTGATACGTCAATTTAGTTGGTGAAACTCAAATCCAAATCCTCATATTGGAAAATTGTACCTTTTTTGACAATGAGAGCTACTTCTTGTTGTTTTATTAGTGTTTTCTTCGAACTTTTATAATAATCAGAAAAGACATTTGTGATCAATAACTAACTATGCACATGCAGATAATATTTTCAAATCCTAGAATTTTTGTTAATGATCAGTTGTTCTCAGTGACTGTGCCACCAACAAAAAAATCTGATAAGGATCAACTCGATCTCTAATAAGGATCAAAAGAAGTCGAAGTCTAGAACCCAAGACCTAAAATTTGAGATTAATTTTAGCAATTAGGAGTTAATTTGGAAATTAATTAAAATTCTATCCAACTCTCCCCCTCTGCTTAACCATCTAAATAGCAAGAAACAACAACAAGATCAAGCCAAAAAAACTGAACAACAAAAAATCAAAGCAAATCAAGTTGATCACACAACAAAACAAGAAAAACACCCGAAAATGTACTTCAAAAGTGGGTTTAGGAGAAGAAAATCATACCTGAGAGAACTGGAGAAGGTGCTTGAGAGTGGAGAGGGTGAGTGAAAGAGGCGTGACAGGGGAGACTGTTCTGTGCGAGTGTGAGATGGAGAGAGGCGTGCGTGAGTGTTCTGTTCTGTGTGAGAGTGAGACGGAGAGTGCGAGAGAGAGTGACAATGGAGAGGATGATGAGAGAGGCGTGAGTGATTCTGTGCGAGACTGAGAGGGAGAGGCGCGAGGGAGTGTTCTGTTCTGTTCTGTGCGAGACGATGGAGAGTGCGAGACTGAGAGAGAGGCGTTAGGTTTAAATTTTTGAAAAAAACCCCTATTAGAAATCGAGTCTCACAGACTCGGTTTCTAGGTGGCTTCCACGTGGCTGAACACGTCACACAAAATGGGTTGCGATGGAAATCGAGTCTCTAAGACTCGATTTCCACGTGGCTTCCACCTAGACACCGGGCCAGCTCGGATCCGGTCCAAAAACAAGGAAACCGAGCCTCAAAGACTCGATTTCTAGGCCCAAAATCGAGTCTTTGAGACTCGAGATGTTAGAAATCTATAATGTTTGTAAAATCAAACTACTAACTAAATAGTTACGAAAATGGGGCTAAAGCCCCATTTTGTTCTGTAATATACAATGCATTCTATTAGCTAATAAAAGAGGCCTTAAATTATTATTTTTTATCTGGGTAAAAGGCTAAATAAGTCTTAATATAAATATATTATATAATATTAGTTAAAAGAGGAAGCTTTCTATTATTAGGAGGCCTTAAACGACTGCTGTAATCACTTATATGCTAGAGCTGGCTCTGGGCATGTATGTATGCACGCACCATATGCGATGTGAAGGCTCATGGTATTCCAAACAAAGTAATATTCCACAAAAGGTATCTATATATAAACAATCATAATGCACTAAAATGAGAAACACGGCCTCTTTAAATGCATGCAATGTCATTTATCTTTTTTACTCTCTTTTTTTTTTTTCTTGATTTTTCTAATGGCATAGGAAGAAAAAAGCATGCATCTCTAATTGCTCCAGTGTTGTTCACCTCTAAAGTGAGGTACATTTTTGCGCTTTTCCATTAAGCTTGATGCACACTTTTTGTGCTTATTTTTTTTTAAATAAACCTAAATTAAATTGTAGTCATAGGATCTTAACAATATTGATATAAAACCATTGATTTGGCATATAAAATTCAATAAACTAATAAAATAGTTTCATTTCAAATGGATCCACTTCATAACTCAAAATCTATCCAGTGCCACATCAAGAATTACACACATGTGAGAGAAAGAGAGCTTGAACATGAATAAAAAAAAGGCTCACAGGAGTGGCATGTAAAGATTCTTCACAAACACTTCATTTGAGCCCTCTAGCACCTTCAAGTTTATGGTACTTGTGTTTAAGTATATGTTAGAGATATATTAGACATATTAGCCCAATGTAATAGGTCCAAGTCCACTTCTACTTGTACTAGTAGTCTAGGGTTTAGTCGCCTATATATACTCATGTTAGGGTTCATGTAAGACAAGTTATTGTACTATACTCTTACATAATAAAGATGTAGCCCTTAAGAGATTCCTCCGTGGATGTAGGCCAACAAGGCTGAACCACGTAACCTTCGTGTTCTCGGTGTTCCTCACATATGCTTCTAATTCTGCATCCACTCTAGCATACACAACAAGATATAACACATCGCGTTGCTAATATATTCAATATGGTATCAAAGCCAAACTTCGTTCTTGGCATCAAACAAACATCTTTACACAGTAAAGAAGATTCATGCATGCATAGCACAGATTCATAGTGCCCCTGCTTAACTTCAGATCTAGACTCCACAGCATCATGCAGCCACCATGGCTCACTGCTGTGTCAAGATCCTCAAGCCCAAGAAATCTGTGCCTCTCCCTATCTAATTTGTGCAAATCGAGGCTTCTTCTGATGAAACCAACACCACAGTTGTGCTCCATGGCCCGCCACGACCAAAGCCCAAGGACTCGGCCTCCATCGGTAGCTGCACGCGCCACCACGCATGGACAATGGCTCTAGCTCCACCTCCCACGCGCTGCCAAATTCTTGAATCCCAAGTAGGATTATAGTCACACGCGCCGCTTTATCGGCCTCGTAGCCTGGCGATCTGCAAAACCCGAGAAGTCCGGAAGTCAATCTCTCCAACACGCGCCGCTTAGGTTTCTGGCTTTTCCTCCACGTGCCGATAGAAATTGCACGCTCCAGCCATGCGCCAAAGAACCCCTGCTGATGTCATCTGATGCCATCTGATGACGTCATTACTTCATGTCAGCAGCCACACAAGCACGTCAACGTCAGCCCTAGTTCACATTATCACACGTCATCGTATGACGTCAGCGACTCTGCAATCCGATCCATGACCCGACCCGACTCGAAAACCTAGAATTGACCCGGATCATGGCCCGTTGACTTTGGCTGACCGATGACTTTGACTTTTGTTTACTTTGACTTTTGTGTTGACCTTTCACTAAAGTTAAAATTTTCGGAAGAGCTTATCTTGCTTAGTTTTTCACGTAGATTCGGATTTTGGACTCTGTTTCTTCATTTGAAACTCCAAAATCAATCAATTGGCACATTCTTCATTGTGGTTTCTTCAAAGACATTCTTCAAGACATCTCTAAGGAATCTTCTCATGCTTATCCAATCTCAAGCCTTTATCGAACTTTCACCTTGAGTTTGAGGGAGGGTGTTAGAGATATATTAGACATATTAGTCCAATGTAATAGGCCCAAGCCCACTCCTACTTGTACTAATAGTCTAGGGTTTAGTCGCCTATATATACTTATGTTAGGGTTCATTGTAACGCAGGTTATTGTACTACACTCTTACATAATAAAAATGTAGCCCTTAAAGGATTCCTCTGTGGATGTAGGCCAATAAGGCTGAACCACGTAACCTTCGTGTTCTCGGTGTTCCTCACATATGCTTCCACTTCCGCATCCACTCTAGCATACACAACATGGTATAACACATCACGTTGCTAATATATTTAGCAATATATACATGTCTGTTTCTTTGGGATTTCCATCTACGTAGTCTCTGGCCAGCACCTGTTTGTTTCTCATTTCTTCACCATCACTTGCCATTGCTATAAGCCTATAACCTCTCCCTCTCTTTTTCGATAACCTGTTGCACTCAATGCAATAATAATAGAGAGGAACTCTTTTTATTGGTAATATAGTGATCGTTATCAGGTTTGTAAATTGTAATGAGATACAAATTCGACTATTACTCACCAAGAAAGAAACACAAATATTGTGACAATCAATCATATAAAGTTTAGTAATATTTGGCGCAAACTTTTGCATGTACAAGATGTTCTTTTTGTACAAGAATCTCCAATATAGCATTAAATTGTTCAAAATTGACAGTTCTCCAAAACGAATTTTTCGAACTAATTTCGTGTTATGACTCATGATAGACGATACTGGTATAGAGGCTTATGGGCACATCAAAACTAAATTAAATGAAAAGGAACATTTTTCACTTTCAATAATAGATCGAGATGGTAACAAAGTCCTTGTAGGTAGGATGCCATATATATATATATATATATAGTAGGAACCCTTCTAAAATTTTTAAGAAACATTATGGATATGCTTAGTGCGTCAAGATTGAGGTGTGCAAGAAATAATAGTTGTCCCTTTGAGCCGCCAAGCACTTCGTGCATGTGGAAGTACTATATACATCCTGTCTACAATCTGAACAAACTGAACCTAGTCTAGGAGAATAAATTAGCATAACTAAATACAGTTTTTTACATAAAGAATAGCCTATACGACTAGCAGCTTAGCTTTGTCAAATACTAAACAACAGGTAGTGCAGTTACAGAGGCTGTAGATCTTGTGTGACATTCCCTATAGCCTGACTAGTGGAAGAATGACTTCCCCATGTTGACTAGAGTAGTATTGATGTCAATGGCATCTGGTGGACGTCTCTTTCTTGCTTTGGTGTGATGGAAAGTGTTTTTTGCCAAAAGCAAGAGATCGCAAGTTCTACTTCTTCTGAAATTAGTCTCTCCAAAAAATTGTGGGTAAAGTTGCTTGCCATGACTTCGCTCATGTTGGGTCCCAATCTAATCTTGTGTGAATTAAGAAATTCAATTAACGATTTTCATTAATCACTAGTAAATATATCTCCAAAATTGCTAAGTCAAAATACCAATCGCACACAAGAATATAATGATTTGTGTGGAAAACCTAAATTTATCTTGAAAGAGTAAATAATAAAAAACATGGGATAAACTTTGAATCAATCCACTATTATAAAATTAATACAATATCTCTCTTAAGTACATATATGTCTCACGGCTAAAGAGAACTTTATTATCTTCTTTGCTCTCACACACACACTAGTTTTCTTCTCACTATGCTCACACTATGAAACCTTTTTCTTTTTCTTCACTAGTGCACTTATAGTCACTGCGAGGTATCTTTCTTTTTCTTCAAGCGGTACACTCTTGGGCCCTTGGCTATTCTCTTCTTCTTCTTTTTTTCACAGAACTCTCCCAAGTTGCGTTTTTTCTTCTTCTTGCGCTACCTCCCATGCAAAAAACCAATAATTAACCAAATTAATTTTTCATTCTTCAACAAGGAAGTCTAATTATCTTTCCTAACAACAATAGGAATTTGAGACAAATTCTCAACATCCCAAATTCCACAAAAGTGGGAGCTTTATACACAAGGTATGATTTTTTTCCCCTCTTGCTTACATCCATTGTTTTGGGCTGTGAACCACTTCAACAATACATTGTCTGGTTAACCAAATGCTCTAAACATTACTCTTTTCCAATACAGATCTTTATTGCAAAAACTCAACAAATAATTAAAGCTCTACAGCTAAAAATCTATTTCCTACAGAAATAACAAACTAATTATATATCAAGAGTTGTCATCCTACGCCCTTTTGAAGATGGATTAGAGAGATCTTCAAGTCAAAACTTCGAGTAAATGGAGAGTCATGATCAAATCTCAATATAAGAAAGTGGATGGAAAAGATTTGAAAGAAATGGTATTGGAGAGAAAAGAGCAACCATTAGGAATCCCATAAAATGTGGCAAACAAATTTTTTTTTTTTGCTCTCCAACATGCGTCAACACGGCATAAAAAGAATTAGAGTGAGATTAAGAAAGAAAACAGTTATATTTTAGAATTACTTTTGAATAATATTTCTGAATTTGGTCATGACACATGAAAGCGTACATAATTTAGCCATGGGTATACACCTTGGGGAACGTAAATATTGTTTGAAGAGAGGACTGAGGGAGGTAGATCTGCTAATTAAAATTTTTTAAAGTAGGTGATATTTTATTTCTGACGAAAACAGATAAATTAAGGGAATTGTTGGTTAGGTGGATCGGATGGAGTGCAACTCTTATTTTTATCTTCAAACTTTCCGATGGTACATACCAACCCGGAGATTAAATAATTACCTTTGAATAAGAGATGCTTATTTTTTAGTGTGTTGTCGTTTCCTTTTGATCATTGCTTGTGAAGTATTACAACAAAGTTGATTTTCTTGGAAAAAAGTATTAAAAGCCCTCAAAAGATATTATTTTGAGGGTTTAACTGACCCTTGATGACTTTTGAAACAAATTCTTTTAAGACAGAAATTTCTACCGTCTTTGTGACCCTTGAAACCAAAATTTCAATAGCCTTCGTAGCCCTTGAAACATATGTTTTATCTTTATCGAGGATTGACAACCTTTGAAAAATTTAAAAGGGATAAAAAAAACAATAACCTTTTTTTGAGAGTCTCCTAACCCTCAAAATAAGGTTTTTCTCTTTTTAAAAAATAAAAAATAAAAAACCATAGCCATGCACATAGACTTTAAAGAACTACATATTAAAAAATCTATATTATACCAAAACACAAATATCAAAACAAAATTCAATTAGCTTTCCAATTTACTAAATTCTTCATTCTTGAAGTTTTTGTAAACATTTTCCCATTAACATAAAAGAACTTAGTATTTTAACTAGATAAAGGAGAAAAAAAGGAAGAAGAAGAAGAGAAATGAATTAGTACAAGAACCATGCATTATCAAAATCCTAATCTTAATAGTATTCCATTTCAATGCAAAACAACCTAATGTACTAATGTTTAAAGGGTCTCACATAAATGATTCTGCCTTCTCCTAGTACTTCTCAAAGACTAATGCATAGCCACCAACTTTCCCTTGCATTAAGAACTACAAGGAAATAGAAAATCCAATTAATCATGCACTTGTTAAATGGTTGAGGTGTTTGATTGAAAAATTGTCATACAATAAAGTCCATATTGACATGTGATTTTCAGAATGCAACATATTTCTGAAAAAACAAATTAAGTAGCATAGTTCAGTTCATGAATTATTACCTTGACCACAAGTGTCTAAACCCCAGCATACTTGACGTCCCAACTAAACTCACCCATGCTCCATCCAGTTCCCACCAAAAGAGTCACCATTTTTCCCAATGTAGTTCAAGTAGTAGTGAATGTCAGCTTCCTAGGATGCATTCATTTGTCCATATGATGCAAAACATAAGTTAGCACAATTAATCATTATTAGCATCATTGAGCCATAACTTTCATTATAGAGCCAGGATATCAAGTACTAAGAGAATCACACAGCTTAATTATTTTCTATTTAACTAAGCTTCTGCCAGATAAACATAAATTTACTAATTTCTTGAATAAAAAAAAGTACTCCCATCTCGCTACGGCAAATCCCAACAAACAATAAATGCCTTGTGCATCTAGATATACACAAAGAAAAAAAGCAAATCACCCTTCTATTTGGTTCCAATTCACAACATTTAAGCTTACTCCCATGAAAAAATAGCAAGATTTGCCAAAACACAACCAGGATATCCAACATAAACAAACTTCAAGCAATTAAACAGAATAATTGCGATAAAGAAAAATAGTTCAATTAGAAAATAAATGATGCATATAAATCATTGTACCAATTTAAACTATAGGCATGAATAGTTCATTAACACACAAGTACACACATTTACCCCCTCTGTTTTGAACTTAATAAGAATTGGCAACAATTGTTGTGTGACTATGATCAGTTCATTCTCTGTTTTATAGTTATAAAGAATATTTATTTGTTTCAATCTGATTTTATTTATTATTGAATCCAATCATTTCTACCAAAAAAGAAAAGAAAAAAAGAATCCAATCCCATTTATATATGATATGAATATCCTCAATATTTGGTCTACATCATTTACTCAAATTAGACAAGCTAGACAGCTTATATTCAAGAAAACAGTAATCCATAGTGCCGTAATAATTTTTCATAAAAGAAAGGGCAAATAATGAATGTACCCAATTATTATGGTTAAAAAGGTTATGATATTTCACCATGCTGTTTTTGAGTAAATGATTGTATGTGTAGCCAATGCTACAAAAAAAAAAGCAATTACAAACCAATTTAGCTAAAGCCAAGTATGTAATTCTAACATCTTTCTTCCTACAAGTTGACAGAAAAACCATCATAATGGAACTACAATAACTGACAAATTATCCACGCTACCTTTCTCAAATGATGTATTTACTATGCATTCAGCTAACGAGGATGAGGGCGGGCATTAACTTGAATCATGTATAAGATCACATACATCTTGCGGTGTCATGCTTTCAAAAATACCATCAGAAGAAACCACCAAAAATCTATCATTGGCATCTAGAGTTTGCCAACCTGTGACTTCAAGTTCAGCTATAACACCAAATCTGACCAAAAAAGAATAAAAATACAAGCTCCATTATAATTGCAAGTCTATATAGACATTAACATGAAATAGATAACAGAACTGACAGTGAATCATAAAAAAACAGTTAGTCTCAAAACTTTTGAGATTGGTTTTTTAACTTCTGAATGGAATAAAAAATAGAAAATCAGGTAATAAAATATGACAAACTGAGAAAATAAGGGTAAATTTAGCTGCATTCAAGTTACGAAACCCACCTCTTTTGGTACACGTCACCAATGGCTTGGGACATAGAAAGTTCAGCATTGACCCAAGGCTTACCCCAAAGAGTGACAACGATACTACTAGCTGCTTCAATTCAAGCTCTTTCATCATCTCTACCTGGACTATGATCTTCTGTTAGTTTAGTAGCTAAAAGACTGGTTGTCAAGTTACCTGTCATTTCCATGTAAACATACAGATATTTAATTATTAGGTTAAAATAAGGTGAAGTTTTATACTCCTTTACTTGACGTACAACTAATGCTTAGGAAAGTCCTATTTTAGGCAAAGCATTAAGAGAAAAGAATTCTTTATCATCTTAGCACATATCTAGTAGACACAACTAATTTAAACTCAAATCAGCTAAACCTTTATTCCCATTCATTAGGATCAATTATCTTCTGGATGCAATTAGCTAAAGAGTCAATAATCAATATCACTACTTAACAAAAAAAAAAAGAAAAAAAAAAAAAGGGAGATATCAGAGAACCAGTACCCTGACCAGACTGGATTTTCTTTGTGCATAAAAGGGCCTTTGAGTCACCAACATTGGCAATTAAAATCTTGCCGTCAACAAGAAGAGCCATAGTGGCAGTGGATCCTGAGAAAATCCTCTTTTCAAAAGCCTCCTGAATGCATATAGTAGAACATAGATCAATATGTGAAGAAAACCAGTTAAGAGTACTAGAAGTGAACAGATTCTGCTTGCCTGAGAAAATTTGAAATCAATGTCACAAATTGTCCCCAACAATGCTTCTTTTAATATTTCCAAATGTGTTATTTCATCCTCAGTTACAGGTACTCCCTCGTACCGTTCCATTAGCTCAGAGATATTGAATATAGCATGCATGTAAAAGTAATCCAGCAAAAGTTTTGAAGCCATTTCACTAGCTTCCTCTCCAATATGACCATCAAATACTGCCATAACATCAACTGTACCCTCCAAATGCCCATTTTTGCCTACATCCAAGTCAAACTTCAAACAATAACTTGTCCACATCAGTATAAACATCTAATGTTTTCTGTCAGTTTGAGATGTGATGCTCCTAAAGCAGTGTTTCTTCACGATATGAAACCTTACTTTGAGTGTCCTGTTATTGGATTCATTATAAATTTATATTATTACCCTCTCTCTCTCTTTTTCATGTGTTACATCTGAAATTTTTTGAATGTGAACATACAATAAAACAATCCTAAAATAATAAGGGTAATTTTCAAGAGTGAGGAAAGAGAGAGAGAGAGAGAGTACCTAAATGTGGTATCTTCATATCAAGATCACATACAATACGATCCTCTTGGTATTCCCTATGTCCCTGAAATGTGGCAAACTGGCAGTTCACAGTCTTATTAGTTTTGAAGAGATCCAGTGGAGAGATCCCACTCAGAATGTTCAGAAAGGCCACCTTCGTCATTTGCCATCATACGCGACATGGATACTCCTTATGAAGATGGAATTAAGATAACAAAAATTGCTAACCAGAGTAATGAAATTTTAAAGCCTTCCATTATGAAATGGATAATAGAATTTTACGACTGAGAAAAAAGAAACCCCAAAAGTCATACAGATAAGATTCTAAACTTTGAAAAAAAAAAAAAAAAAAAAAAAAACTAACTAACTAACTAACTAACAATGGGTAAGAAATTGCTTAGGAATCAAAAAAAATTAAGAGAAATAAAAGCTTAGGACTCAATTTGTTCACTCCCTAGTAAAAGTTTCATTAAACAGCAGTCATAGAAGTTTATTTTAGGCAGCATGTAATCATGAGAACATGGAATCCAATGTTCTCAGTCTATCAGTTACAGATTCGTGCAAGAAGTAACTCAAACTTTACATTTCTATAGATTCATATGATACTTCTATAGACATGACGGAGTGATTAATTAAAGAAATGCCAATTGTACTGCTTAAAAAAAATTATATACTATAAGATGAACAGTCAATAAACACATAGACCATATTACCATGATAAACATGATGAAAAGTCAACTAATTTTCGTAACCACTTTGAGCATACGAAAGAAGACCCTAAACCATTCCAAAAAAAAAAAAAAGCATTATGTCCTGTTTGGTTGCTAGGAAAAAACCTCAAATTGTTTTTATTTGGATTTTTCATTATTTAAGAAGTAGAAAAACAGAAAAACAACAATAAAAAAGGATTTTACTTTACTTTTTGTTTATAACAAGACTGATGGTTGTAGTTGATTAATAGGGTTTGATTTGAATCTGAGAGGAGCGATTCGATTGGGACTGTTGTAGTTGTAGAGTGAGTCAGCGTGAATGACTCGGAATCTTCTCTCTCTCTCTCTCTCTCAGTAATCTTTCCACGTGGAACCTAAAAATTCAAGCTTTACTTACTATTTTTCATCCAAAATCCAAATCGCAAAATAAACCAATAATTTAAGCTCAAGTCAAACTAGAATGTACAAGACAATCGAGTTCGAAACCCAGCACAAATTAACAATTTAAGCTAGAAATTTAAGCAATTGAATACACACACACACACACAAAATCAATTCAATCCCAAAATCCTCTCCAATACATTATTCTTTTCCTACAATATTTAGACAACCAAACGGATTCTCAAATGAATCAAAGAAATTTAATAGAATTCAAATTTCAGCACAAGTTAACGGTTAGGGATTTGAGATAGAAAATTTACCAATTGAAAACACCAACAATAAAATTATATAAAAAAAAAAACTAAAAACTTTCAACCAAAAAAAATCTCAACAAAACCGATACAATACAAACTCATTTATTTTCCTACAATTTCTCAACAATTGAACAGATTCTAAACGAGTCCAAAGAAATTTAATCGAGCTCAAATTCCACCACAAAAGCTAACGAATTGAGCTAGAATTTCAAAGCAATTGAAATAAATATAACTGTTAAAATAAATAAAAACTCAAACAAAGCCTATTCATTTCAAACAATTTCTCCAAATACAGAATCCGAGTAAATCTATAGAAATGCAATGAAGTGAAAAGCCGTTGAAGATCGTACCTAGTAGAATCGAATATAAGTCTCTGAGTGAGTGAGAGAGAGAGAGAAAAGCTTGTTGTGGAAGCTGATTCAGATTCCGATATTCCAAGTACAAAAGCAATGGAAGTTTGTGAGAGAGTGAGGCCCTGTTTGGATTTTTTTTTTCATCACTCATCACTCCTCACTCAATTTTCGTCACTCATCACTCATCACTCAAAATACCCCCATTTTCCAAAACTCACCCAAACACACTTATCACTCACTCATCACTCAATTCTTTTGTTTCAAAAAAAAAAAAAAAAGGTCAAATAGTGCGGCTCTCTCAACAGCAACAAGCCGTTTCAAAGAAAAAAAAAATAAAAAAATAAAAGAAGTCAAAGAATGCGGTTGAATAGTGTAAAGTTATAGGTTTAATTACGAAAATGCCATTGAAAACTGAGTTATGGAAACTGAAAACACCTAAAATGTGTTTTCATTTAGGTGTTTTCAGTTTCCATAACTCATCACTCAAAAATCAGAGAATTGAGTGATGGAAACAGAGTTATGGAAACAGAGTTATGGCGCTCCCAAACAGACTTTGAGCTATAGGTCACATCATTTTTGAGTTATGAGTTATGGAAACAGAATTATGAGTTATGGAAACTAGAAATCCAAACGGCCCCTGAGTTTTCCAATACTTGAGTTTCTGAGAAAGTTTTCTGAACAAAAATGGAAAATGACTAGAGTGTGAGAGAGAGAGAACGAAAATGTGTGTTTATACCTCTCTATCTATCTCAAGGGTTGAAAATATTTTAGATATCTATTTCAAGGGTTGAGTTAGGGTTGCGTTGGAAAAAGGTTGATATTTGAAGCCAGCTCACGCGGGAGAGCAAAAACTGCCCGCTTTTCTTTAGAATATCGATTGTATCGATTGAAAGTGAATACACAATTTACCCATGGGTATATACCTTGGGGAACGTAAATATTGTTTGAAGAGAAGACTGAGGGAGGTAGATCTGCTAATTAAAATTTTATCAAGTAGGTGATATTTTATTTCTGACTAAAACAGATAAATTAAGGGAGTTGTTGGTTAGGTGGATCGGATGGAGTGCAACTCTTGTTTTTATCTTCAAACTTTCCGATGGTACATACCGACCCAAAGAGATTAAAATAATTACCTTTGAATAAGAAATGCTTATCTTTAGTGTTTTGTCGTTTTCTTTTGATCATTGCTTGCAAAGTGTGAAACTATGGAAATTTATTTAGCCATGATGAAAGAAACGTGGGTAAACATAAATTAAGATTTAAGAGGGAGGTAGGCTGATTTGATTATATATAAATTTCTTACAGTAAAGCAGGCAAATTTGACTCGAAAAAGAATTTTGTAAATTAGTATTAGGAAATTGTAGATTCAACCTTTTATTTTCTGATAACAGGTAGCAAACCGGAAAAGCAAATAATTGATTTTGAGTAAGAAATTCTTATCTTTTCATGATAATAATATTATTAAGGCTAAAATGCAAAACTCACTTTTCAAATCTCTCTGGAATTCGTTTCAGTTCTTTAACTTTGTCTTTGTTAATTTCAGACATTTAAGTTTCAAATTTATTCAATTAAGGTATTTTTGTCTACTTTTTTTAAAAATTTTAGAAAAAAATAATCTAGAAAATATTTTTCAATAATTAATGAATATTTTTTAATTTAAAAAGTTTGAAGAAAATTTTAAAAAATTGGAAAATTAATTACAACATATAACCCAAAGTTGATAGAAAAGCCTTAATTGAATAAACTTGAAAGTTAGAGGACTAAAATGAACGAAAGTAAAGTTAAAAGACTTAAATAAATTTGATGAAACATAAACGATGTAATTTGCATTTTAGCCTATTATTAATTATTAGGTCATATTAACGAATACTTTTAAAGTATTTGTTAATTGATTATTTTAAGAAAGTTTTGATATTATTTTATAGAAATTATAAAAAATTGTGAAAAAAATAAATTATCTTTTTCTTTTTCCATAAAAAATTTATAAAAATATTTTCTAAATCAATGCATAAAAGAGGGTAATAAGGTAATTTAACAAACCTTTCGTATAGGTTGTTACGTAGCATATCATCGTTAATTATTCTTATAAAAGAACTGAAATTTCTTTATCATGGCTCATGAAAGAGTTTTCTTGCTGCCAAGAACAAAAGAAAATACAAAACTACCGTCTCCTTGTTGAGAGAGAGAAAGAGCTTACCTTCTCGTCGGTGCTGGTAAGTTTCATTGACATCTTGTGAATGATTATTACTTCCTTGCTTGATCTTGTCCTTTGATGACTTTTTTTATTTTATTTTTTCGATCTAGATATGAGTGTTATTTATTATTATTATTTTTTTCATTTTAGGTTTAAAATTTTTTAGATCAACTTTGACATCCACTGCTGTTATTGTTAATCTGTCGATCGTGGTCTATTTCTTCTTAGACATCCACTGCTGCTATTGTCACGCTTCCAAATATCCATTGGCTGCATCTACCTATTTGCGAGCTCTTCTATCTCTCTGATAATATAGTAAGTGCTCTCTAAAAATGTCTTTCACGCTATTTATTTATTTATTTTCCCTTGAATAGTTATAGTTCACTGATTTGGTTCTATCATGTTTAGGCTTAATCTAACCATAAGAGCTGCCTTAGTTATTTTTTATTTATTTTTTTGATAATCACTAGAAGAACAAACATTTAGTATTAAGATCTTGTAGACTCTTTGATAATTAAAATTGCATATTCAACCTTTTATTTTCTGATAGTAGCAGAAAACCCGAAAAGTAAATAATTGCTTTTGAATAAGAAATTCTTATCTTATCAGTTTTTTTCTTTTCTTTTGGTTATGGGCATGGCTCATGAAAATATTAATAATAGTAGTAAAAAAATTAATAATATTTTTCAATAATAAGTTATTAAGTTGTGTAATTCTAAACAGTGCTATACCACCTAATATTTTTTTAATTAGATGTGGATTTTGATAAATCCACCGCTGGATTGCATTATATTCGTATATTCTCCATGCTTACAAAATTTAAAAATGATCAAAGATCAATAGCCATGTCATCAATCAATTGTTTAAATTTAAGTTTTTGTAGATTAAAATAGTGTATAAAAGATGAGTTTATGGATCAAATGGTAAATTGCATCCGATTGGTATAAAAATTGACAGCATGTTAAGAGCATATAGAACATGTAATATTCAACGGTTGAATTTTCAAAATATGATTTCGATAACAAATTATTGAGTAGTTTAACATTGTTTAGAGTTATACCAGATGTAGCTTGAACCTAACCCTATATATATATATATATATATATATATATATATATAGGTTAGGTGAACTACGGTATTTGAATTCTTCTGCATTCATAGTTGCTAATTATAAGAAATGTGCTACGTTTATAATATTTTTACAATTCTTTCATAACAAATTTAAGTAGCAAATTATTATTGGTTTTAATTTGAACTTATTATTGAAATTATTTTTTTATCCATCAATAATAGTCAGTAACAACCTGTCACTTTAAGGGCAAAGAAATTTAACAAATTCGGTTGAAAAGAATTTGAGAAAAATCCCATAAAATGAGGCAAATGTATATTAGACATTTTTTTTGGCTGACATGCATTATCAACACGACAAAAAAAAAAAAAAAACATTAGAATTATTAAATATAAAATCACTGAGAAATACATTTTGAATAACAAATGCTTTTCTTTTTAGTTTATTTATTTATATAGTATTATTCGCTTATTTTCTTAAATATTTCTTTTTCTTTCGGTCATGGGCCTCATGGCACATGAAGTGTATACAAAGGAAAGTTGTTTAACCATTGATAATACCTTGGTGAACGTAAATTTAGTTTTGACAGGGTTAATCAAACGCAAGGTGACAATTTTGAAAAAAAAAAAAAACAGATATTTTACTTTTTTTTTTTAGGGGATTGTAGGTTAGGTGGATTAGAAGAGTCGAAAACAAATAGTGTGCAACTCTAATTTTTATTATTGTTATTTTTTTCGGATGAAACTAATTTTTTATCTTCTTATCTTTATCATATTCATATCATATCCGACGCTACATACTAGCCGAGAAATTAAACAGTTACCTTTTTACGATGTCAACTAGTATTAATCTTTAGTTGATCATGGCTCATGAAAGATACGTACGTGAACATAAATTAAGATTTAATAAGAGGGAGGTTTTATTTGCTCATTTATAAATTTGTCACAGTCAAGCTGGCAAATAAGACTAAAACGAATATTTAGTTAGTGTTAAGAAATTGTAGATTCGATCGGCGGATTAGTTTAGAGATAACGTGCCCCTTTCATTCTTATTATAATTTCAAGTCGATGAAGATGATGAACACTAGAGGAATGTATACAATTTAATATTGAATTGATGAATTGAACACTAGAGGTGTGATGAAATATTGATGATGAGTAAGAAAGAGAAGATCAGTTTTTGTTTTTAGAAAGAGAGGATCATTGATGACCCTTCGATAAACTTAGTTGCCATATTATAAAATAAATAAAAAACAATGCAATGATCGATGTATATGCTAGTGGCCTAGCTAGTACCTTTCTAAGAACTTGTAAGGAAATTAGTGAGCATTGGAGTTGAAACATATTGCTATTTAAATCCCCTCGAACAAATTGCTGACAGTGATGCTCATCTATATGTGTATATTTTAGAATTAAATCTCTTTATAAAAACTTCAATTCTCTATTAGAGGATTTATTTATTTTGAAGATAGTTAAGTCAAATCCTCCCTAGGTTTTTACGTATCTTAAAACGGTTCATTTCATTGGTTTTCTTAAGTTATCATATCTCTGTGTTCTTTATTTTACCGTTGTTGTGTATGATATGATCTTTCACTGTTTAACCTAGATCTCATAATTAACCTAAGTAATCACTTGGCTATAATATACTAGGTACAATCTATTTTAAGGGGTTAGAACAAACAAACAAAATTATTCATCACATAATATAAAAATGATCTTGAGATTATAACAATCGCGACGATATGCTTGGTTCCCAAATCAGACCGTCAAATTGAAAAATATCACAAGATCAAGTTTTCTTGGTCTGCATGCATTAATTCATTTGGGTGGAACCGATCACGTGTAATTAATTGAAATTAATTTTGATTGGTTAATTATTAAAATTAATTAAATGAATTTTTGCGATTGGTTAAGTATTTTTCTTTAAGTGAGATTTATTGCATGAGATTGAAACAAACAAGTTGATAATATATAAAGACGGTAGATAATTAGACTTCTGGGATAATTATATTCAAAATAATTATTTTAAAAATCCTAATTATTGCTACATACTCATGTATATGAGTACTTGAGTCTAATCTAAAAGATAATTAGAAAACATTCATAGTGTATTTATTTGTTAGAGGGTTTTGTTTTTTATTTTAATGAATGTGTTACGCATGAATAATTCATTTTCTTTTTTTTTCTTTTAAAGAAAATTTCCACTTCTCTCATGGAAGGAATTTTAGTAACTTGTCATATCTCATAGAAAACTTGTGTCAATTCTAAAATTTTGGTTAATATACTCATAGAATTATCAAGTTGCAATAAATTAACAACTAATGTGAATTTATATACTTTTTTTTTTTTTTTGTGTGGAAAACATGTGAATTTATATACTTGAATTATTATATTCAACTTCAAAAAAATATTAAAATTTTGACCACTCTTATATTTCTTATTTGTATACAAATTTATGTGAAAAAGAATAGATTATTACATGAATTTGTGATTCTTTTTTTTTTTTAAGTCATCTCTCTCAAAAGTTAATAATAAAGTTCTTTTTTTCTTTTCTTTTTTTTTTATAAAAGAAATATTATAACTTTTAGTTCTTTTTTCAACTTTTTTTTTGGCTTGGTTTAAACCTTTAACAATCTTTGATAAAATAAAAAAGAATTATTATTCTTTTTCAAATGAAATTTGACATTTAAAGAAACAGTAATCTATTAATTATGATATAAATAAAAAAGAATTGCATAAATAATCCATAAAAAATGAAGGAAAACTAATAATAATAATAATAATAATAATAATAAAAACTGCAAGATGCAGGGTAAAGTGTGAGGGTACAAATTTATTATAAACTTTATATTTGTGATAATATAAACTCATTCCGGGTGATTATTGATGAGTTGGTTGGGGGAAAAACCAAGAATCTCATTCCTTTAAAAATAAATAAATAAATAAAAATGAAAAAGAGAATCTCATAAGGCTTTTTGAAACAAAGCTGATGCTTCCAGTGTTTTGACCCATAGAAGTAAACATCTGTTATATATGTTTGTGCTGTAATTCCCATTTTTGGGTGGCAGTGGCAGATGATCATACTCGTAGAGGCTTATGGTAATCATACCCGTCAGGGCCATCACATCGAATCCAAAAGCATCTTCTTTCGGCAGAGTGTTAGTCCTAACACTCGTTCTAATCATTTGAGTCTTTTGGCGAGTTATATAAAACACGTTATAATAAATTGCTATACGATTACACTCTGACATGTCTTTGATGCTATGGATTTTATATTTTCTTGGCTAAATATTATATATAGTTTATTAACAGAGTAAACAAAGTAAGATGAAAAGTTTGATGGAAGTGTTTCAAGGATTAGATTTATTGATCGTTATATTGCTATTTGTAGAAAGGTTCCTAAAAATACACGAAGCTTATCTAGCCATTAGAGGGCTTGGCAAAAAACTACTTGAAGGTGATTTTGATAGACATAAAATAATTATATAATATTTTTAAAGAATCAGAACAAGCTTATTTTTATTATTCTATAGATCTATATTATTGAAATTAATTTTATTACTCTACAGATCCATTTTTACTATCAATTTTTTTATATTCTAATATTGAACTCTCTATATATCTATTGTAAGGGAAAAGAAATATGGTTCGAAAAAAAGATCGATTTTGGGAGTATGTTGAAGAACTAAATGGTCGTTTCAAATGTAAGTTTTGTAAACTTGATTTTGCTGGGGGTGCTACAAGGATTAAATACCACTTGGCTCAAGCTAAAGGCCACGATATTAATATTTGTACAAAAGTGCCTAAAGAGGTCCAAGTGGAAGCTTCTCTAACAATTGGTGAACCTAACAAAAAGCTAAAGGGTGCATCAACTTCAAACAAGGATAAGGAGAGGGAAATCAGCTCAACTTCAATATCAAAGGATGACATGTTAAGCGGAGTGTTTGAAAAGGTGAGTAAAGATGTAAATATTTTATATTTAGATTATATTTCATCATAATCTTAGCAGTGAACTTGTGATAACATTTTCAGTTATTGATTTTAATTGTTTGAATCAAGTAAAACATTATAATAAATTTCTCTATTAATAAGTGAATTTTTTTCCTTGAAACAAGCGGGGAAGGGGAGTTTGAACTCATGTTCTCTTCCATTGGAGAAGTGTAATATCAGTAAACTACAAAATTCTTAGCATTATTATTATTATTTTACTTATTTATATAATTTGATAGTTATAACATAGGGAAGAGGGGAAGTGTGTTTGTTTATGAAATTTAAGGGGGGAAGGGGGGGGGGGGGGGAGGAGGAAGAGAAGGTGGAAAATAATGTGGAACAGAAAAAATGGGACCAAAGATTTGTATTCAATACTAATCTATACAATATCTAAAAGTTGAAGTGTAGCATTTATTATTATTATATTTTTGCATATCGGCGGCCAAGTCTTCATTTTATTTCCATCATTTCTTCAAAAAATAAGTATATAAATATTAATGTATGCAATAATACATTATGCCTTTACTCAATCTCAAAACTAATTATAACTTATCAATCATGATATGACCATCACTTTACACATTCTTGAACTTAAATGTAACTTATAATAGAAAATACATGTAATACAAACATCTTGGGTGGAGACACTATTTATTTATTTTTAGTTTAAGCTCACCTGAAAAAAATCTCATTCCACCACTGTATACATGTCCATATGCTAATGTAGTATTCAAGGCTAAGTTGAAGAGTCCAATTCCACTCTTTTTTTTTTTTTTTTTGTTGATAACCTTCAATGTTGGGTCCAATTCCGCTCCTACTTAGAGAACCATGTGTCATTTTCATCAACGTCAAAGAATAGAGATAACAAAGCTCTTAACAAAGTGTCTCCCCCTCCCCCCTGCCCCCTTTTCTTTTTCTTTTTGTATAAAATATTACATATATATGATAGTACCAAATTTTATTCGAATAAAACTTTCAACAAGCACGTAGAATCACAACTGCATGCATAATAATTTAGTTAAAAATATCAATGTGATAACAAATCTAATTGATATTACTTTTAAAACAAACCACTTCCATCACATTGGAATACATTACTTATCACAGATAATGGTTTTACATCACTTTATTATTATAATTATTATTAATTTTTTGAGTTATGTTTACTAATTACGATTTGACATTCGGTCCATTGTAGTCCAATTTGATCTATTACAATCTAGTTTGGTCCACTTCAATCCATTTTGGTGTACTTACCTAAAAATAGGGAAAAAAAAAAAGGTTTGGGTTGGGAGTACTATATCGCTATCAATTATTTGAGTAATATTCATTGTAACTATATGATCAGTTTTGATTATCACGACAATCTTCTTAAGAGAATAAAAAATTTGAATAATATATTTGAAACTTAAAAATTTTAGTTATACAAAAAGAAATTAGGAAAATATAATGCATAATAACAATAGTTAGAAAAATATGGATAACTTAAAAAAATAATATCAATCAAAAACACCATAAATGATAAAATTATATATTTGTAAAAATAGAGAAATATAAATTACTTTTAGAGTTTGTTTAAATTTTAGGGAGAACAAATTATCTACAATAAATTTTAGATAGTAAGCTATATATTATACCACATTTAAAAAAAATTATATATATCCATATATCGCGTGTGTTTGCGACTATTTATTATAAAACTCCAAAATAAAAAAAAATCTATTAATTATTGTATAAAAATTAAGAAGGTGAAAATCATAATATAAGTTTTTATATTTCCAATATATAAATATATTTAGACCCACCTTGTTTATTGTTAATAGAATTGTACTCTACATTTTCATACTATTGTCTCTTATGCAGAGTAAGGCAAAATACATTGCTGAAATTTTACTTGGTGTTTTTGTGGAGGGACTTCTAGCCAAGTTAAGATCAATTGTTATAGAGCAACATATTAGTTTTGAGTTGGGTTTCAAGGAAGGGCTAATAGATCTTCTTATCTTGTTAACCCAAATTCAACTTGTGTTAAATGATGCTGAGAAAAGACAAGCAAATGATGATTTTGTGAGGAGTTGGTTAGCAGAGCTTAGACGTGTTGCTTATGACATTGATGATGTGCTAGACGAGTTTGGCTATAACATTCTTCAGCGAAAGGTACTAAACTACTCTTCACCCTCTAATGACATTATCAATATGGCAAACAAAATTAAGACCATCAACGGATCATTAAATAGACTTAAAGGTGACATTGCTAGTTATGATCTTCAAGTGGAGTTTGTGAATTCGATCCCTGAGATTAGCTTTAACATGGAGATAGACTCCTTCCTTGATGATTCAAAAGTTAATCAAAATGTTGGAAATAACATTGTTGAAGCAACCTATTGTGATAGAGTGACAGAAATCACAGAGACTCCTCCCCAATATGAATTAACAGAATATGATTATTGGTCCATATTCAAGAATAGAGCATCTACAAATGAAAGACTTCTAACTCTAGATTTGGAGAAAATTGGAAAGGAGATTGTTAAAAAATGTAAAAGGGTTCCATGGGCTGCAAGATTTTTAGGGGGAATAATGTACTTCGTGCATGATAAAGGTGAATGGCTATCGATTCAAAATAATAAAAATTGGGATTTACTGGACTATGATAACAATGGAGTGTTTCACATATTAAAGTTAGGCTATGATCATCTTCGAACACCATCTTTGAAACGATGTTTCGCATACTGTGCAATTTTCCCTAAAGATTATGATATGAAAAAGGATGAAGTAATTCAGCATTGGATGGCTGAAGGGTTCCTTGAACCATCTAAAGAAGGTAATACGGTGATGGAAGATATTGGTAACACATATTTCAATATTTTGTTGGCTACTTCCTTTTTCCAAAATGCTAGAAAGGATGTCTGTGGTGATATTATTAGTTGCAAAATGCATAATTTGGTGCATGATTTTGCCCTTTCAATTTCAAAATCTGAAATTCTAATTTTGGAGGGAGATTCTGTGGATAATGTTAGTAAAGTACAACCTTTATTTGTCCGTTCTGATGGCGAAACAACATCAGGAACTTTATTTAGTGGAGATAGTTTCACAAAAATGCGCACATTAATTTCAAAAGATCTAGACTTTGATGACATGTTATCAAATTTTAAATGCTTACGTGTGTTAAAATTAATTGAGCTTAGTATAATAAGGTTGCCAAATTCAATTGAGCAGTTGATACATTTGAGGCTTCTTCACATCTTATACACTAAAATTAAGGAATTACCAAAATCCATTACCAAACTCTACAATTTGCAAACTTTAAGAATCCAAGGATGTAGTAGCCTCGAGAAGCTTCCGGAAGACCTAGGCAATTTGATTAACTTGAGACATATTATTATTTCTGATGGTTACAGTGATTGTTTACTCAAAAATATGGGACGGTTGACTTGCCTTCAAACATTGAATTTTTTTACTGTGGGTCGAGATGAAGGTTATCGGATTAAAGAAATGGGACCTTTAAAGAATCTCAGAGGAGAAATAAACATATACAATTTAGAGAAGGTGAAAGATGAGGAAGAAGCCAAAAGTGCAAAATTAAAAGAAAAGGAAATATTCAAGTTGGGATTATTTTGGAGTCAATTTTATGGAGAATTTGACATGCATGATAAAGATAAAGATGAAAAGGTGTTGGAAGGCCTCCATCCTCACCCAAATTTGAAAAGCTTAACAATCGAATGGTATAGAGGAAAGAAATTCCCATATTGGGTTAATGATTTGTCGCTATTTCACAATCTGATTTGTATCAAATTGAATTTTTGTACAGAATGTGAAGAAGTTCCCTCTCTCGGGCATTTACTTTGTCTTAGGGTTCTTGAAATATTTGGAATGTGGAAGGTAAGAAGTATAGGAAGTGAGTTTTATAGTTATAGCGATGGGAGTTACAGAAATACTACTACATCGTTTCCGGCATTGAGAATACTCAAATTGGAGTGGATGTCTAGCTTAGAAGAGTGGAAGGATGCAAATGAGTTGACAAGCGCAGGTGAGGTGTTGTTGGTGTTTCCTTGCCTTGAGGAGTTGAATATTAGAGGGTGTAATAAACTGAGAGATTTGCCGAACTCACTGCACACCTGCGTTTCCCTTCAGAAGTTCGTAGTATTCCATTGTCCTGATCTGAGGTATTTGCCATGTGTCCCGTCAGTTATTCAACACTTGGAGATAATAGGGTGTGGCATTGATGAACTATCCAGTGGGCTACAATTCTGTAAATCTCTTCAATATTTGAAGATTGGGGAATGTACGAATTTGAAATCAATTCCAGAATCACTGCATACCTGCGTTTCCCTTCAGAAGTTCGTAGTAATTTGTTGTCCTGATTTAAGGTATTTGCCAGGTGTCCCGTCAGTTATTCAACACTTGGAGATAACAAGGTGTGGCATTGAGGAACTACCCCGTGGGCTACAATTCTGTACATCTCTTCAATATTTGAAGATTAAGGACTGTCCGAATCTGAAATCAATTCCAGAATCACTGCACACCTGCGTTTCCCTTCAGAAGTTTGTAACACAAGGTTGTCCTCACCTGAGTTCTTTGCCAGGTGTCCCGTCAGTTATTCAACACTTGGAGATAACAAGGTGTGGCATTGATGAACTACCCAGCGGGCTACAATTCTGTACATCTCTTCAATATTTGAAGATTAAGGACTGTCCGAATCTGAAATCAATTCCAGATTTAGGAGAAGTATTTCATTCTCTTATTAATTTAAAAATTAGCAACTGTCGACTGAAGCTTTTGCTAGAAGGCCGCTTAAAGACTTTGGTAATCGGCGGGTTGGATGCTTTCCCGATTCTGCGTTATCCTTCCATTAAATACTCGCACGCGTCCCTCAAAAAGCTAAGATTGAGTGGGAGTCCTACACTCAACTCTCTCCCGGAAGAAATTCGACTCTTCACTGCCCTTGAAAAGCTGTGCATAGAGAACTTTGACGGAATGGAAGCTTTGCCGGATTGGTTGGGCATTCCTTCTTCTCTTCAAAAGCTGTCTCTTCACAACTGCAAAAAGCTGATGTGTCTTCCCCTTCTACATCTCACCGATTTAAAACATCTGCACATTGATTATTGCCCCAATTTAGAGAGCAGCGAAGAGTGGTTTAAGATTGCCCATGTTCCAAACATCAGAATCGATGGAGACTACATCCAAGAGGGAGAGGATTCTGACGACTCTGAAGACTTTGACGAATTTCACGACTCTGAAGATGAAGAAGACTACAAGTATATTCCATTTCCTACTGGCCTCCAATTTATTTGTGTAATTTTTTTTTTATTTTTAAAAGGGCTATTCTTAGATTTCACATCTTAACATTTTAGATTAATTATAAAAAAAAATATTTTAGATTAATGCTTCTTGAATTAATTAATAGAAATTTAACTCACCAACCACTCTGATTACTGGAATGTTGCAAAAAATCGGATCTCAGCCAATGCTAATAAAATTTGTTAGTTTAATCCATTCATGATAACATACATACTCATTCTGTTTCTCAGCATTTCTTTTAACCTTCACTTATTGGTGTCAAATTGATTATGTCCATTGATGAAAGCATACTCATTCTTTTCAATTTCATGAGTTGGAATTCTAATAATACATGGAGCAGTTCTTGTTTTTAGGTCTTTGTAATAGTTGGAAATAGATTTTTTTTTTTTTTTTTTGGTCTGGGTCATAATTCCTATGTTTATTTGAGTGAATTTGTTGTTGGGTTGCATAAGAATGAGATAAGATTGGGTGGGAGCAGGTCTTGCGGATTTTTGTTTTCATGAAGTTATGTGATCCCCAGTTTTACTAGTGGAAGTAAAGCTTAAATTTCTTATAAAGTTTTAGACAGCACTGAAGGTTGATGGTTCTGATATTTATATATCGTTTTTAGCTTTTGAAGGTTGCTAACACCTTTAAATTTTTTTTAAGCTAACTCATCAAGCTTGCAAAAGGATTCCATCTAGCAAAATAACCAACTTGATGACAACTGATGGTGAGGCACTTCAGGTCCGCTTTCTCTCTATCATTTCAGATACTTGTATATATATTTGTACAGTGACTGGGTTCTGTACCCATTGTGCCTATCTGCATAAACAAAATTGTTAGTCTATGTAAAGGTGTGCATGTCAACTCCATATATGTGTTCATATGTCACCAAGACAATGTTTAGAGTTAGATTGAGTTGTCAGATCATAGAATTATGGTTTGACAGTACTCGTTGACATGAAAGTCATCCTGTGCATCTGGTATTATTATAGCTTAACCTGAACAGATGTATATATTAAACTAATTGCTAGGAGCACGGGATGTTAAAAACTAACAAAACTAACAACAAGTGGACAATAGGGACATCATATCTGTTGTGTTCAGCCATCTCTTATGTTTGAATAAATAGAGTACTACTTCAATCTGATAAGTATATCATTCATGCCAATTATCCCCTCTTCCCTCTCACTTTCCTACAACATTTTATAACTTGTTAGTTGTTATTTAGCATCTATTCATCTTGATATTCTGATATATATGTAGTTTTCATGTGTTGATGTCATTGTATCAGTGTTGCAAGAGCCATCAGAAAATTTCTCATTTATCAGAGGACATTTTTTCCAATGTCAAGGATACTTCACATAGCACCCATTTCTGCCAGCTTTGACACCTATTTCTTTGTTGGGGAGGCATTAAATTTTGATGATGTTGGAGCCTTTGCAGAGGAACTGTGGTAACTTTTCATTGTCTTAAGAACTGAAATTCTGGAACAAGAACTGCTACTACCTATCAGCAATGCAGGAGGTGTTCCATTTCTATGGAAAGCTAGATGGAAGTATCCTGGAATGGTTGTCAAAGCTGGATGTTTTGTTGTTTTACTGTTTTCTTTGCAAGGGATATGGAATCAGCAAGAGTGGTCCATTGGTAGAAGATTGTTCATAGTCCAAGAATCACAATGGAGGGAATTTAAAATTGGTTCCAATGAAATTGTTTCATCAAAATTTGTGAGTACTCTCATTCTCGTCTTCTTTTCTTTTAATTTCTCTCTTCCCAGGAAACCTATTAGGAATCCTTTCTTTTGGTTCTAACATTTAATTTCGCATAATATTTACTAAATTTGTTGTTTATATACTATTTACAAATTTTGGTTATTCTTCAATTAGTGGTCATGTACTTCAGCACAGAATGGTCCAAGATTCGACCTGTTCCAAATATCCAGATAAACTTTTGATTCCTATTCTATGCTCAAAATAATCTGAAAATTGGTATTTTTTTTCTCAAATGTCCATTTCTCCAACATTTCAATTTTGTATTTTTTATTCGCTTATTTTGTAGCGAAACCCCTTCAAATTTGTAGTGCCATTTAGAGCAACATATTTTACTGTATAGCATATGTAGACCTTCAAATTTTTGACTTGTCAGTTTTCTAGTGATTAGGGCTCTTTATTTGTACTAAGTTTAAAAGATAAAAGATAATATCTCCTCCACTGTTAAGTGTATCTGAATCTTAACGGAAAAATGTTGAATTTATGACTATGATTTCTGTAAGCCATTGTTAGCAGCACTTGACAATTCTTTTGATGTTACTGCCACCGGTAATTTCTTTTTTATCAGTGGATACTTTTCCAATGTCAAGGATGCTTCACGATTGTTTGGTGCTGGGGTAATTTTTTTATCTCTTCAAGCACTGAAGTTCAGGAACTGGAGTGCTGCTACCTACCAGCAAAGCAGATGCACTCACTTTCTATGTAAAGCTAAATGAAGAACTGAAGCTTGAATTGGTTCCAAATTTCCAGTCTAATGGTTTCATTGAAATTTGTGAGTTGTCACATTCTCTTCCTCTTTTCATTCAATGTCTCTCTTCCAATGAAACCTAATATGATTCCTTTTGATTCTTTTTTCTTCTTTCAATTTCATATATTATTATTATTAAATTTTTTCGTTCGTAGACTATTTATAGATTTTGGCCACCCTTCTTATCCCTATTAGAAGCCATGCACTTCAGCACGGACTGGCCTTAGATTTGCCCTATTCCAAATATCCAGATAAACATCTAATTCCTATTCTAAGCTCAAAATAATCTCAATTCATATTTCCTCTGAAAGGTCCTTTTTTCTAACATTTCATTTTGGAATAAACTAGTTCTTTTTGGAATAAACTAGTTCTTTTTATAATTAATTTACCATCTTTCTTATCCTCTTATTTTAAGGCTATTTCCCTTCAATTTTTGTGTCAAACTTGTATCTCTACGTACTGCAACATATTCTTCTGCATAGCATATGTAAACCTTCAAATTTTTGTTTCAAACAATTCCCTCAAATTTTTTGGATTTATTTTACAATGGAAATTTTGGTCTACTTGTTACTGTTGCATTGTCTTTGCTATAATGTTTTGATTTATTTTCTAATAATAATGGCTCATATCGAATATTAAGCAACAAAATTTTGTATGTGCTTTGGTCATAATCTGATTTCATTTTAAAAATGAAATGCTAGAACCATATGCTTTCTTAGTGTCTCTATATATCCACAATCTAGCAATCACATCTGCTGCATCTGTTTATTTGAGGACTCAATATGCCTGCTAATTGCAGCCGGGAAACAGCTACGAAGTTCATATTTATGCTTATGTGCACAAATTCATGTATTCTAGAACCATGCAAGATCCCATAAGCCAATGCTTGAGCATCATTCATCTCTCTTAAATTTCTCTCTGTTATAGGAGATAAAAGAAGCAACAAAACCAACATATATTTGAAGGCATAAATACACTATGACAATGGCTCTACTTGACTATGCAAAGATATGGTGACAACACTAAAATTCCTACCTGCCCTCTTTGAAGCTTCTCCAAGGGAATTCCAAACATGCCATCTTGGTTTAAGCATCCTACATAAACTTGTGTCTTGGTCCTAGTGGTAGAGAGGCTTCCGGTACGTACTCTGACCATCACTTTTAAACCATATATAGCATTTTCAGCTTGGTATATTTGTTAAAGGTTTCATTTAATCTTGAATGAAAATTCGATGACTTGAACACACTTTTTATAAGGTTCAAAGTGGTTGGCTTACGTCCTCATCTCCTTCATTTGGAAAGGATCATGACCTAGAAGAAGGAACATGCTCACCATTACAAGAAATGAGTTCCCACAAAATTGAAGGACAAGGTCAAGAATTTGAGACATACTCTCAGCATGAAGAAACATAATCAGGATGTTAGCACCACACCCATCTTGGGATGTCAGGTTGGATGATGATAAAGTTGAAGAAGATGCTGTTTTCTTTGTAGCCCCAAGTAACATCATTACAACCTTATTTTTCTTAATACATTTGTTCCCATGTTGTCTTTCTTTATTCTTTTACTGCTTTTGTGAGGTAAAATGCAAACACTCCAATGTGGCTTCCTAATTCATAATGCCCCTTATCATATGATTTTCAGCATTGAATCAAAGCTGGCTCCTGAGGGGTTCAAGGAAAACCATTAGACATAATCCAAGAGCAATACATAAGAATTTCGGGAAGCATGTTTTGTCAATCACTATCATTCTTAGTGTTAAAAAGAAAAACAGATGCCTACAAGTCTTAAAAGGACATTAATTGAAACTGCAACTGAAAAGTTGGCATCAGCTTTTGCTGTGGTATCAGAAATTCAGAGTGCTATTCACAAACTTATCATTTGCCAAACTCACTGCATACCTATGTTTTCCTTCAGAATTTGGTAGGAAAGGACTGTCTTGATTTGAGGTCTTTGCCAGGTGTCCCGTCCATAATAAGGTGTGGTATTGAAGAACCACCCAATGGGCTACAATGTTATACCTCTCTCCTTCAATATATGGAGATTGGGAATTGTGTGGGTTCTACTTCCATTCAACACTACCACCCCTCCCTCCAAAAGCTCAAATTGTGTGGGTCGTTTATACAGGCTACAGTCCACTCTCTCCTGGTCCTGGACCAAATTCAATACTTCATTGCCCTTAAAATTCTGTGGATGGAGAAATTTCATGAAATGGTAGCTTTTCCAGAGTGATTGGGCAATATTTCCTCTCTTCAAAAGCTGTATGTTGTGGATTGTGAGAAGCTGATGTATCTGCCCACCGAGCAAGCCATGCAGCACCTCACCTAATTGGAAAAGCTGATGATTTATGATTGCCCCAAACTAAACAATGAACAGTTCAAGATTAACCACATTCCGTTGGTTCAAATAAATACTCAGTAAGTCTACTCATACTACTATTCTCTTATATTCGTAATGGGTGAGACTGTTCCTGGTATGAATACTTAATTGGACACGACTAAGAAAATTTATAAATGCTACAATTTGGGTTAATGATTCTTGAAATAAATAGTAGAAATTAATATCACCACTACTCTGGAAATACTTGAAATATTCAATTTATGAAATTACTATTTCCAATCATTTGAAATAAGTCTATAAAAGCAGAGTATAATTAAAATTTTTGTGATTGATGCCAATTGACAGGTACTATTCAAATTTTTGTTTCTGCAAATCATCACGAGACTTAAAAAGTTGCTAAAAGTATTGTTTACTTGTATAATTCAGGTTGATCACATTCCAGTTGTTGAAATAGTTGAGTCTGTTACCAATTTGTCTTGCTTCTATTCAATTTCAGTTTGCTAAGCTATTTTCTTTCTGAAATTTTTTCAAAATTGAAATTTTCTGGACATTGGGAAATTTGGAATATTGGATTCATGATTGGTAGAGCTTGTTTTATGTCCACATGCTTATTCTTTCTCTCGGCATTTCTTGTAAAACTTCACATTTTGATACTGTAATAGTTCATGGATCAGTTCTTTTTCTTAGGGCTGTCTAAAACTTGACAGTAGACTTTATTGATTTGGGTGGATCAAGGTCTTGTTGATTTTTCTTTTCACGTTTGGGTGGGTAAAGCTCAGTTTTACTGTTAACTGTCAATGAAATTATGTGATCCCTAGTTCTAGTTGTGCGTATGGTGTTATTATGCCTTATCCTGAACAGTATGATTGTCCTTTGTTTTGAGTCTTTTAATTTCTGACAAGTATATATCGAACTAATTGCTAGGAGCATGGGATGTTAAAAAACTACCAAAACTAACAACACATGGATTCTTCGTTATCAAAGAACTAGAAGATTATTCAATCAGTTAAATATGTTGCCTCAATGTGCAGGCAATAGGGACAGCATATCAATTGTGTTTTTCCAGAGGAAAAATTAATTTGTAGAGTTTGAATTCGGTCCCAAGCCAATTGAAGAGCTGCATATTCTTCATTTCCCCAAATTAAAGGAAAAATGTGCAAAGTGGTCCAGGATTGCCCATATATCAAATAGTTGGATCACTAAATGTCTTAAACAAAAAGCAGTTTGAAGATGACCAGTAAGTTTTCTTCTTCCTCATCCTCCTTTCTTCTGTTGCACTCTCCTTTAAAAAAACCTAGGAGTGATTTATTTATTTATTTAATAATTTCTCCCAATTTCTTCCTTCTTTCTTCAATTTCCCCCAATATTTTTGTTTATGGTTATTTCTTAAGAAGTTTTAATCTAACCACAAGCTAATGGAAGTTTATAAGAATTGGTAAGTTTTCTCAAATCTTCTCTTATCTTCTAATATATAAAGCACTAATTCAATCCAGTTAAGTATATTATTCATGCCAATTATCCCATATTCCCTCTCACTTTTCCTACAACATTTTCTAACTTGTTAATTAGCATCTATGTCATCTTGATATTCCCGTATATATGTGTTGTTTCAAGTGTTGATGTCATTGTATTAATGTAGCGCTTTACAATTCTTCTAATGTAAGAGTCACCAGAAAATTTTCTTTTCCAATGTTAAGGATGCTTCACGCACCACCCATTTTTTGGAACCTAATCTTCTTTTGGTTATCTTAGCTGTTCAGCCAGCTTTGACACCTATATGTCCTTAGCTGGAGCCTCTGCAGAGGTGCTGTAGTAGCTTTTCATCTTTTTAAGAACTGAAGTTCTGGAACATGAACTGCTAGTACTTACCAGCAATGCAGGAGGTGCACTCCCTTTCTATGGAAAGCTAAATGGAAGTTTTCTGGAGTAGTTTTCAAAGCTGGGTGTTTTGTTCCTTACTGTTTTCTTTGAAAGGGATACTGCAGCAAGAGTGGTCTGTTGGTAGAAGATTCTTCATAGTCCAAGAATCACAGTGGAGAGAATTCTAAATTGGTTCCAATGAGATTGTTTCATTGAAATTTGTGAGTTCTCTCATTCTCATATTCTTCTCTTTTGATTTCTCTCTTCCAACAAAACCTATTATGAATCCTTTATTTTTGGTTCTTTTTCTACTTTCAGTTTTGTATATTGTTTCCTAAAGTTGTTGTTAAGGTACTATTTACAGATTTGGCATCCTTCATTTTCTAATTATTGGGCATGTACTTCAGCACAGGGTGGTCCAAGATTCACCATGTTTCAAATGTCCAGATAACTTTTGAGTCCTATTCTTTGCTCAAAATAATCTAAAATTGGTATTGTCTCTCAAATCTCCTTTTCTCAAAATAAAACTAGTAGTTTTGTATTTTTTTCACATACTAGATATCTTGTTCACTTATTTTATAGCGATATCACTTCAATTTGTTTTTGAACTTGTATTCAAAGTAGTCAACATATTTATCTGTGTAGTGAATGTAGATCTTCAATTTTTTTTCTCAATCAATTCCCTTTATCTATTTTTGGTTAGTTTTGTACATAAATTCTAGGTCTACTTGTTACTATTGCATTTACTTCACTTCAAATTTTTGACTTGTTAGTTTTTCTAAAAATTTGGGCTCTTTATTTGTACAAATTTTAAAAGTCTCTTTTGTTGTACCACGTCCACCATTACTTTGTCAACGTCATGAATTTTTTTTTATTTGTACAAAGTTTAAAAAGATAATATCGCCTTCACTGTTAGGTGTAACTGAATCTTAAGAGAAAAAATGTTGAATTTTTGACTATGATTTCTGTAAGCCATAGTTAGCAGCACTTGACAATTCTTTTGATGTAATTGCCACCAGTAATTTCTTCTTTATCAGCGAATACTTTTCCAATGTCAAGGATGCTTCATGATTGTTTGGGGCTGGGGTAACTTTTTATCTCTTCAAGAATAGAAGTTCAGGAGCCAGAGTGCCACTACCTACCAGCAAAGCAGGTGGTGCACTCACTTTCCATGGAAAGCTAAAGGAAGGAATGAAGCCTGAATTGGTTCCAAATTTCCAATCTAATTGTTTCATTGAAATTTGTGAGTTGTCACATTCTCTTCTTCATTTCATTTGATTTCTCTATTCAATCAAAACCAAATATAATTCCTTTTGATTCTTTTTTCTTTTTTCAATTTCATATATTATTATTATTAAATTTGTTGTTTATATACTATTTATAGATTTTGGTCATCCTTCATATCCCAATTAGTCATGCACTTCAACACAGAGCGATCCTAGATTAGCCCTATTCCAAATATCCAGATAAATATATGATTTCTGTTCTAAGCTCAAAATAATCTTAAATTCATATTTCTTCTCAAAGCAATTTTAAAGCGATTTCCCTTCAATTTTTTTGTCAAACTTGTATCTCTATGTACTGCAACATATTCTGTTGCATAGCATATGTAAACCTTCAAATTTTTGTTTCAAACATTTCCCTCAAATTTTTTGGATTTATTTTTACCTAAGAAATTCTGGTCTACTTGTTACTATTGCATTGTCTTCACTATAATGCTTTGACTTGTCAGTTTTCTAATAATAATGGCTCTTATCAAATATTAAGAAATAGTAGCATTTTTTATATGCTTAGGTCATATTCTGATGTCATTTTAAAATGAAAAGCTAGAACCATATGCTTTCTCAGTCTCTTTATATATCCACCATCTGGCTATCACATCTGCTGCATATGTTTATTTGAGGACTCAATATGCCTGCTAATTGCAGCTAGGAAACAGCTATAAAGTTCATATATATGCTTATGTGCACAAATGCATGTATTCCAGAACCACGCAAGAATCCCATAAGCCAATTCTTGAGCATCATTCATCTCTCTTAAATTTCTCTGTTATAGGAGATAAAAGGAGCAACAAAACCAACATATATTTGAATTCGTAAATACATTATGAAAATGGCTCTACTTGACTGCATGCAAAGAAATGGCGACAATACTAAAAGTCCTATGAGCACCTCTTTGAAGCTTCTCCAAGGAAATTCCAACCATGCCATCGTGGTTTAAGCATCCTACATAAACTTGCGTCTTGGTCTTGGTGGTAGAGAGGTTTTATGGTACGTACTCAGACCATCACTTTTAAACCATATATAGCATTTTCAGCTTGGTATATTTGTTAGAGAAGGCTTTATTTAATCTTGAATGAAAATTCCATGATTTGAACACACTTTTTATAAGGTTCAAAGTGGTTGCCTACCTCCTCATCTCCTACATTTGGAAAGGATCATGACCCAGAAGAAGGAACATGTTCATCGTTACAAGAAATGAGTTCCCACCAAATTGAAGAAGGCCAAGAATTTGAGACATACTCTCAGTGTGAAGAAACATAATCAGGATGTTCATCTCCTACATTTGGAAAGGATGATGACCCAGAAGAAGGAACATGTTCATCGTTACAAGAAATGAGTTCCCACCAAATTGAAGAAGGCCAAGAATTTGAGACATACTCTCAGTGTGAAGAAACATAATCAGGATGTTAGCACCACGCCTTCTTGGGATGTCAGGTTGGATGATGATGAAGGTGAAGAAGATGCTGAACACTTTGGAGCCCCAGGTTATATTTTTTTACACCCTTATTTTGCTCAACACATTTGTTCCCATGTTTTTTCTTTCTTTATTCTTTTACTGCTTTTGTGAGGTAAAATGGAAACATTCCAACATGGTTCCTAATTCTTAATGCCCCTTATCATCTGCTTTTTAGCATTTGAATCAAAGCTGGCTCCTAAGGGGTACAAGGAAATCACCAGACATAATCCAAGAGCAATACATAAGAATTTCGGGAAGCATGTTTTGGAAAGCACTGTCAATCTTACTATTAAAAAGAAAAATAGATGCGTACTAGTCTTAAAAGGACATTAACTGAAACTGTAACTGAAAAGTGAAAATTTGGCATCAACTTTTGCTGCAGTATCAGTAATTCAGAGTGCTTTCCACAAACTTATTCTGTCTCTGTTGCTACTGAAAGAGGAAAGCAAGATGATAATGGCGAGCAAATATAGACAAGGTTGTTTCAGTGAAGGAGTATCTAATGCATAAACTTGAGCCCAAGGAAGATGTGCTCTCTCCAGTGATATCCAAGGCAATGAGTCCAAAGAGAACTAATGGAGATATGGGTGTGGTATGAGGGATGCTGTGACTTTACTCCAACTTGAGGAATTGTCCAAATACATAGCTATGAGTTCAGTTAAAACACAACATCGCCCATGCCAATTTCCAGCAATGTGCATTCGGCTGAAGAGTCACCATCACACACTCGGATCTCAGCCAATGCTCATAATTTTTTTTTTTTTTGGGTGTCAATTTTGATCTGCAGTGTGTATGGATATATGTTAACGAGCTTCAATAAATTTTTGACTTCCATGTATCGATACTAAAAACGATCTCCATCAGACCTGCATGATCTGATACTACTTATTCTACTGAAGTTCCAATGGTAAGAAATCACTTGTTCAAATGTATCTCAATGTTAAGTAATTTGAACAAGGTCCTAACCATGTTATGGTTTCCATGTACTATGGTGTAATTTCTCTTTTTGGAATTACGAATTTCTGAGCTGTTTTTGACTTCCATGTATTGATAAGTAGTTTATTTATGTATATAGAGATTTCCTTCCTTTATTTGAAGAAGATTTTTATAGTTACCAATAAAACGTTTTGCAGCCTGTAAGTTGAAAAAAGCCCAAACCGATGCAACAAATGTGAATCTCTCCCTTTATAATATAGGTCAAAGACAATATTTAATGCATTGATAGTACTAAATTACTAAGTCAGTTGGCTGCCATTATAAATTTGTTACAGTATTTTTTAAGTGTTTACTGTTATCAATCTCATAATAGCCAATCTTATTTTGTCAAATGATGATGGTTGTATTACGTTAACAGGTTTATGAGACAAGACAAGTGATCAAACCCTACCAATAGCTGGACCTAGCACTAGGCCAGTAATGAACTATTTGGATCTCAAAGCAATCTTGCTGGGTGCCATTCATTTTACGATGAAATGATTCTGTAGAATTGGCTATGTTTGCCTTTAGCATATTTGTTGCTTATGTCATCTTTATTTAATTTTATTTATTCTCGTTTGTTATGTCCTTTTCTTTTTATCTTTAATTATTAGCATTATTATTTTATTTTCTGGCTAAACATGCTCACCTGGTTCGGTTTTCTCAAAAAAGTATTGAATTCCATTCATGTTGTGAAATGTTAAAAACTGATTTCTCTTGTGAATAATACTCTTGAGTCTTGATTGTAGCATTAGCATATGAATGAAACTGCTTTTGGTATTTGTTAGTTATATATATATATATATATATATATAATCTGAGAATATGAGAATGGATGAACTAAAATAAATATTAGTTATGACAAAATTGATATAACATCTTCAGTAATGGTATTATTTTCATTTCCTACCATAATCTAGGTTCAAAAGATGACAGATGTATACACATATTTAATGAATACATATCTTCTTTCCTTTCATTTTATTTTTTTATATTTTGGGGAGAGCGGGTGGGAAGATTCTTTACCTTAATGCTATATTGTTGTAAGATCTACTACACATTTTCTTAGTTTTTCAAACAATTTAAATAGTGTAAAAGAGATTATTTAAAAAAATTCTTACCACGTGCACTGAACTCCAACTTTTGCGTGTTCTTGGGGAGGTCATGGTAAACAACATTATCTCTAATTTATTGTTAAGCACACTAGGGTCCGTTTGGTTGTGGGTGAAATTATAGAGGGGGAGAGAAAAGGGGAGAGGAGGGTGTTAGGTTTGGGGGAGAAAATATGGGTGGGGAGTTTAGAGAAAATGAGAGAGGAGGGTGTTTGGTTGGGGAGGAGAGAGGGGAGAAGATAGGGGTGGAGAAGTTTTCTCCCTAGGTCCACCGTTTAAGAGGAAAAAGTTCTCTCCAGTTTGAAGATAAAACTAGAGAGAAAAGTGAGGAGAGAGTTGTTTTGATGTGAAATTACCCATCTACCTTCCCCTTATTTATTAATGTTGCTTTTTTTTTTTTCTTTTTTCTTTTTTTGGGAAATGTTACAACTAAGATTGCCTCTTTCTTCTTCCCTTTTTTTTTTGTTGCCTTTGGTTGGTTCTTTTTCTTTCTTTTTTTCAAATCGAAATCAATTTTTTTTTCATTATTAGTTTGTTTTTTTTGCTAGATGTTTTATTAGTTATGTTAGTTTGTGGTAATTAAAAAAAATAATTTTTATAAACTATAAAAAAATTTATTTTAATGTACTAGGGGTATGAAAATAAATTAATACAAACTACATTTTCTATCCTCTCATTTTTTTACCCAACCAAACAAAAAAATTTTCCATTTCTATATTTTTCCACTTTCTCATCCAAACAAACAGCCGGATGGTAAAAGAGGAATGTAAAATAGAAGAGAAAATGAGTGAGAGAACTGTTTGGTTAGGAGTGGGAAGGAGAGGGGAGTGAGAAAAATGATGGATTATGATAGTGGACGCCAGTATTTAGTGAGCTAAAAAGAAGCAAAATAAAAAAAGTGAAGAGTAATTGCAAAAACATCATATTAGATAGGATGGAACATAAACAAAAGAATCACACACTTATTACATTGCATGAAATAATATAATTAGTTTGCATAATATAAACCATATGAAAAACTATGGGTTTCGATGGATTATAGAGGACTCGTGAGCAGGTTCAATAATGTCTCTTAAAGCATAAGCTCTCGCAATTATAAAGGATTTGGATTGCATCTTCAGCTTCAAAAAAGTGCAACTGAACAAAGATCTGGAAAATGGTCCTCAAGAGAGATCTGAAAGAAGCTTTGGATTTTGATGGAGTCGGAGTGGTTGTTGTTGTTGTTGGGTTTTGATCTTCTAATAAGTGTTGGGCTTATTGTATGGGCTTTGTATGTGGGTTTTCAAATTTTGACACCAGAGTTTGAGGGATTCTTGTTTTTTTAGATTTATTTAACATGGGTTGGGCTTCTTCAGATTGGCCCTCATTTAGTGGTTAGCGTGTCAAATGCGAAAACTTTAAGTGAGTCTTTTTATTTTATTTTTTATATTTAAATATTAATTAAATAATATTTATTTAATTAAGACTTTGCACTATTTTCTTCTAAATCTTTTCATTGAATTTTTTGTTCATTAGTTATATTTTCACCTAAATTTTTTGTTGGGTCTTGTTTAATATTAATAACAAATTTAACTATCGATGCCTCTTGAGATTCAATTTTTTTTTTCAAGTTTTCTCTTCTTTCATTTTTTTAACTTTTTCCTATCTAGATGGATATTTTCTAGTAGATATTTATAATTAAATAAATATTAATAAATAAATGAAACACAATTTATAATAAAAAATTATAATTTAACTAAAATAAAATTTAAAATATAGAATAAAATGCCTAATTTATCAAAAGTAAGATTGCAACTTTACTTAATGATATAGTCACTTTATACTTGCACAAATAAAAATTTATTTATCATATAATAAAATAAATTAATACTAAATTACTAATACAAAAAGTTGATTATTCTTAAAGGATAATTTATAAAAATATACTTAAACAATACAAATTAAATAAATTACTTGAAATATTAAAAAAATTGGTACTAATAGAAATGGGGAAAATCAAACTAATTAAAATATAAACAGTTTTAAATAAAGTAAAAAATGGGTTGATGGGCAGTTGATGTGACACATCAACCCCACATTAGCTATCTATTGTTTTTTTTTTTTTTTTTTTTAAGTGCAAACTAGTTGTTGATGTTTTGAATTTTTAATATACAATGCATTCTATTAGCTAATAAAAGAGGCCTTAAATTATTATTTTTTATCTGGGTAAAAGGCTAAATAAGTCTTAATAAAAATATAATATAAAAATATTGTATAATATTAGTTAAAAGAAGAAGCTTTCTATTATTTGGAGGGGCCTTAAACGACTGCTTTAGTCATCTATTTGCTAGCGCTGGCTCTGGGCATGTATGTATGAACGCATTATATGTGATGTGAAGGCTTATGGTATTCCAAACCAAGTATATTCCACAAATGGTATCTATATATAAACAATCATAATACACTAAAATGAGAAACACTGCCTCTTTAAATGCATGCAATGTCATTTTTCGTTTACACTCTTTTTTTTTTTTTTTTTTCTTGATTTTTCTAAAGGCATAGGATAACAAAGCATGCATTTCCAATTGCTCCAGTGTTTTTCACCTCTAAAGTGAGGTACATTTTTGCGCTTTTCTATTAAGCTTGATGCACACTTTTTGTGCTTTTTTATATAAAAAAAAAACCTAAATTAAATTGTAACCATAGGATCTTAACAATATTGATATAAAACCATTGATTTGGCATATAAAATTCAATAAACTAATAAAATAGTTTCATTTCAAATGGATCCACTTCATGACTCAAAATCTTTCTAGTGCCACATCAAGAATTACACACGTGGGAGAGAAAGAGAGCTTGAACATGAATAAAAAAAAGGCTCACAGGAGTGGCATGTAAAGATTCTTCACAAACACTTAATTTGAGCCCTCTGGCACCTTCAAGCTTATGGTACTTGTGTTTTAGTATATACATGTCTGTTTCTTTGGGATTTCCATCTACGTAGTCTCTAGCCAGTACCTGTTTGTTTCTCATTTCTTCACCATCACCTGCCATTGCTATGAGCGTATTACCTCTCCCTCTCTCTTTTTCGATAACCTGTTGCGCGCAATGCAATAATAAAAGAGAGGAACTCTTTTTGTCGGCAATACAGTGATCGTCATCAGGTTTGTAAATTGTAATGAGATACAAATTCGACCATTACTCATCAAGAAAGAAACACAAATATTGTGACAATCAATCATACAAAGTTCAGTAAGATTTGGTGCAAACTTTTGCACGTACATGATGTTCATTTTGTACAAGAATCTCTAAATATAGCATTAAATTGTTCAAAATCAACAGTTTACTCCAAAACGATACTGGTATAGAGGCATATGGGCACATCAAAACTAAATTAAATGAAAAGGAACATTTTTCACTTTCAAAAATAGATTGAGATGGTAACAAAGTCCATGTAGGTAGGGTTTTGAAACCCGGACTAGACCGTATGGTCCGACCATGAAAACCTCAAACAACTCATTTTTGCGGTTCTTTTAGCCTCAAGAACTGCTCTATGGGAAAAAAAGCAGGGAGTCATGCAAACTGCGGTCGGATCTCACGGTTCTGAGAACCATGAATGGTTGTCACGGTTCTCATAGGTCCCTTTTAAAAAAAAAATTAAAGCCTTAAATGGCACCGTACCGAAACATTTACCATTTTTGGTTGGAAAAAAAATATCCACTGGTAACGAATTTGAATAAAAGTAAAAAGAAATCAGAAAAGAAAAAAAAATTTGAGCTATGTTACCACGCGTTATTTTATTATTTCATCAACCAAACAGTAACTTAACTCCACCTCAGTCATTAAAACAAAATCCAAAGTAAAATCAGGACACAAAATTTTCTGAGCAAGCAAACAAAGACTACAAGAGAGAGAGAGATAGAGACCGTGGAGAAGGTCATAAACGTGATTGGAAATTTGGAGGAAGGTAGGGGCGGAAGCAACGGCGTCAGGAGTGATACCATTGCAGCGTGTAGACAAAGTGGAGATGAGAGAGAGATTAGCTGGTCTGACTAAGGTGGAGACTTCTAGAGGCGTTTCTGACTTCTTCTTCTTTCTTCATTTAGTTTCATCTGCTTTTGTTTGTATTGCTTTTTTATCTCTCCTTTAGGGTACATTTGGTTGGGTGGATTTTAGGAAGGATGGAAAAAAAAAAAAAAAGAATGAAAAAAAAGAGAGAGAAAATGAGTGGGAAGGGTGTTTGGTTGAGAGGGAGAGGGGGAGAGAAAAGTGGTGGGGCCCACAAGTTTTCTCTCTTCCCCCTTCAAAATACAATCTCTCCAAATTGGAGAGAAAATTAGAGTGAAAAGTGGGAAAAATATTTGGACAAAACTGCACCTACCTCTTTTAACGTTTCTAGCTTCTTTTTTTTCTTTTTTTTAAAACACACTTTTGGATGATTTCTTATACTATTTTTTGAAATGTCCACTTTCATCTATACACAATTTTTTAAAAAAGTATAATGTATTATTTTTTGTTTTATTTAAGAGGGACATGATGGTAAATTTATACAAACTTTATTTTCAACCAAACCAAAAAGTTTTTCATCCCTCTACTTTTCCACCCTCTCAACCAAATACAAATGAGGAAAACTAAAAACTTTTCTATCCTTTCATTTTTTCATCCTTCCTCTATTTTCTATCCTCTTACTTTTTCATCATCCTAACTATACGGATCCTAATTTCTTTCACTTTTGTTTCTAGGGCTTTTTTAGGTTTGTGAATGTGAGCTAGACAGTTGGTCACGTGGGCATTGAAAAGTGGAAATTGGAAAAACAATCTGAGACTTTGTTTTATACAAAGCCTTGAGCCCCACGTGATATGATGATACATCATATCATCTTCTTTTGTCCACTTGACAGTAAAAATTGATGCTTTTAATTTTCTTTTTATAAAAAAATAGTTACTATTATTATTGGGTAGATATTTCATATTTGGGCTTGAGATGGATATATTAGACATTGTTAAAATATGGATTTATAGTTTTAATTGGACTATTTGTAGTTAATTTCTCTACTTTTTACTAATTTAATATTTTTTATATATTTAAAATAATTATTAAAATAGTTATGATGTCATTATGGTTTGATCTTAATTTGAACTCAAAAACTTTAAACCTCTATTTTTTACGGTTCAATAAAGGATCCGAGTTTCAAAACTCTGGGTAAGATGCCATATGTATATATTAGGAACCCTTCTAAAATTTTTAAGAAGCATTATGGATATGCTTAGTGCATCAAGATCGAGATGTGCAAGAAATTAATAATAGTTCTCCCTTTGAACAGCCAAGCACTTCATGTATGTGGGAAGTACAATCTGAACAAACTGAACCTAGTCTAACAAAATAAATTAGCATAACTAAATACAGTTTATTACATAAAAGATAGCCTATACGTCTAGCAGCTTAGCTCTGTCAAATACTAAACGACAGGTAGTGCAGCTACAAAGGCTGTATATCTTGTGTGACACGCCGTATAGCCTGATCACTAGTGGAAGCACGACTTCCCGTATTGACTATTGCAGTATTCATGCATGATTTAAGTTCATCTCTTTTTTGCTTTTGTGCAATAGTAAGTACCTTCTGTCAGAAGTAACAGGTTGGGGATTTGAGTTCGAAAATTAGCTTCTTAAAAAAAAATTGGGGGTTAAGTTGTCTACCATGTATAATCTCTACCATGTTGGGTCACAATTTAGTCTAATGTGAATTAAGAAAATCAATTAATAATTTTCATCAATCACCAACAAATTCATCAGTAAAATTACTAAGTCAAAAATATAAAGAATTATGTGGAAAGCTCTTTCTTCTTGAAAGAAAAGAAAAAAAAAAAAAAAAACACTGGACAAACTCCTAATCAATCAATTATTATAAAATTAATTACAATATCTCTCTCAAGTGTATGTCTTACAACTAAAGAAAATTTTTTGGTTTTCTTTGCTCTCATACATATTAGTTTTCTTCTCACTATGCTCACATTTTCTTTTTCTTCATCACTGCACTCGCTGCAAGTTCTCTTTCTTTTTCTTTAGGCTGTACACTCTTGGCTGCTCTCTTTTTTTTTTTTTTTTTTTTTTTTATGATTTTTTCCGCTCTCTATAGAGGACCCTTGGGCCATAGCCATCAAACTTTTTGCAACGCCATCTTTAATACTCAATTTCCTATTTCTTTGTGGATAATGAATACATTATTTCTTTAATAAAGAATAGACTTTCATTTCACTCCAAAAGATAACATTTTCTTCCACAAAAAAAAAAAATTAATTTTTCTTCTTCAACAAGGAAACTCAATTAGCTTTCTTAGTCACCATAGGAAATTTGAGGCAAATTCTCAACATTCCAAACCATGTAAAAGTGGGAACTTTATACAATGAGTATAACATTTTAAAAAAAAAAATCTACCATTTTGAGCTAAAACCACTCAACAATACTTGCATGGTTTACCAAATGCTCTGAACATTACTCTTTACAATTACAGTTCTGAGCATCTACACCAGATGTGCCAAATGTGCCAAATGCCAAATATTTGGCACATTTGGCACATCTGGCACATCAAACACAAAAACAAAGCATTATCAGATGTGGCAAATCTAAAAAATTATGCAACATGGCTACAGTACCGTCTCATATTTGAGACGGTACGGATAAGAATGGCAAAATACATATTATTATTTTATTCCAGTTTTCTCTCTCCTCATCACCTCTCACCGTCTTCTCATCTCGATCTTCTCTATTCGTCTTCCATAGCAAGTTGATCACCAAAGGCCACCACTTGACGCTGCCGATCTCTCCAAAGACCACCAATCGACGCCGCCGACCATCTGTCTTCTCTATTCCACTTCGGGTTCTTTTTTTTTTTCCTTTTTCTTTTTTCCATTCACATTTTTTGGCTGTGGTTTGATGGGTGGGTTGGACAATAGGTGGGTTCAGATGGGCAGATCGGTGGTGGGTGGCTTTGGGTTGTGGGTTATGGCGGTGGGTGGGTTGAGTTTCATGGGTTGTGGGTTATGGCAGTGGGTGGGTTGAGATGGTGGTGGGCGGATCAGTGGTGGTGGGTGGGTCGGCTGGTGATGGGCAAATTGGTGGTGGTGCCGAATCGGTGGTGGTGGTTGGGTTGAGTTTCTGGTGATTGTGGCCGCAAGAATTTTTCTGGTTGTTGTTGTAGTTGTCGTTGTTGGTGTTGTTGATGATGATGATGATGGTTCACGTTTTTTTTTTTTTTTTTTTATCTGGTGATTGTGGCCGCAACAATTTTTCTGGTTGTTGTTGTTGTTTTTGTTGTCGTTGCTAGTGTTGTTGATGATGATGGGGGAGAAATTTAATATATTATTTTAATGTATAGTAAATATTATTTTAAAGTATAGAATTGAATGATAGAACATCTGATAAATGAGATATTGTAAAATGATGTGGTAAAATAATAAAGTAAGATTTTGATGTGGCAAAATGACATTTTTTTGCAACATCTGCTACGGATGTTCTATCGCAAAAATTTTACAAGTAAATCTTTGAGTAAAGGGAGAGTCATGATAAAATCTCATCATAAGAAAGAGGATGGAAAAGATTTGAAAGAAATGGTATTTGAGAGAAAAGAGAAACCATTAGGAATCCCATAGAATGGGGCGAGCATATTTTGTCTTTAGATTTTCTTTTTTTTTTTAAATTGCTCGCCAACATGCGTCAACATGGCATAAAAAGCATTTGAATGAGATGTAGTTATATTTTAGAATTACATTTGAATAATAAATGCTAGCTTCTGAATTTGGTCATGGCACATGAAAGCGGATACAATTTATCCATGTTATGTTTTGGGAACGTAAAGATGTGGAAACAATATGCATAGAAACATTCATAGTATAAGCATTTGGCTCAAATCAAGACCCAATTCCTTGCCAAAACACTCCGGAAATTGTTTTAGCAGTCACGAATATTTTATTTTTTTAGCAATTAGACTATTAGAGCGTCCGCACTGGGTATGCTAAATGGCATATGTAGGAGTGCTTTATCATTTTCACACAAAAACCAAGCTCCATCAGGCCTTCTAAAAATCAACTATTGCAAATTTTTTTACAATAGTTCTACAGTACAATTCTCTCTTTAGAATTACATTGTAGCACAATTCTAGAACAAAAAATTAATACTTTTTTTGTGTCAAAAAACTAATGTGTTGTATTGTAAATGATGATGATTGGGGGATATATTATTTTATTGTGTAAAAATATTATTTTAATGAGTAGAAGAGGAAAATAAAGGTTGAGATGTTGAGAGTATTGTAAAATAGTATAGTATAAATAATAAAGTAGGTTTTGAGATGATAAAATAGAATAGTTTATATAGATATGGGATCGAATGCTCTTACCCTCTTAATGTTTACATATATGAAAAACCATACTTTATTAAAACAGCCCATAGTATATTGAACCCTGAGAATTTACTTACCATGGCTGTCAAGCAGCAATGACTTTCACCATGGTAATGGGGAGACACACATATATGGTGGTGTATAAGTAAATTCTCAGGGTTCAATACATATGCAAAAGGAGGTAAAATGATCACTCCCGAGCAACTACAACTACTTGCTTTCCGACATTGTGGCCACTAAAAATTCCAACAAGAGCTGCAGGGCCATTTTCGACGCCTTCAGCAATGTCTTCCACATATGCTATCTTTCCTTCTCTAATGTAAGGCAGCACATGGTCTAAGAAGTTGGGAAGAGGTGATAGTAATCATACACTGTAAATCCTTCTTTACGAATCCTTTTATACACCAGAGACAATAAATTTCTTATGCCTTCAGGTTGATCAAGATTGTATTGTGAGATAATTCCAGCTACTGCAATGCGACTGTGGAGTCTCATGTTTAGGAGCACTGCATCTTGCATTTTGCCTCACGACATTTTCAAAGTATATGTCAACGCCTTCAGGAAAACACCTAACAGCATGACCAAAAACAAAAAATTAATGCCTCTCAGTTTTTGATAAAACTTGCTCTGGCAATTAACAATTAGTTCATGATATTGTTTTTGTGATATTTGTCAAACAGTAGTTTTACCATTTTTATTCTTTGGTGTTATGCAATTCGCAGTCACCTTGATTATACTAGTGAAAGCAGATTATATATGTAGATTCTCCACGGACCTTTTTAGAGTTGCAAGTCATGCTCTTCCTTATAACTGAAAGCGTAATTGATTCCAAACTTGCTCTTCAGCATATCAACCTTTTACAGATAAAAGCAGGACATACATGAAGATTTCATAAAAATTTTAAAATTTAAAATATTTATATTTAAAAGAACAAGCCTGTTTCCATGTCCCCTGTTTACATGAATCACACACTTACTGCATTATATGAAATAATATAATTTTTTCGAGCCGAAGGCTGAAGCAAGCTTTGCTTTTGATGGAGTGCTTGTTGTTGGGTTTAGATCTTCCTACAAGTGTTGGGTTTATTGTATGGGTTTCGGATTTGGACCAAAGAGTTGGGGTTCGGTTTGGTTGAGTTTAAGTGAAGGTTTTATTTATTTATTTATTATGGGCTGGGCTTTCTCAGATTGGCCCTTATTTAATAGTTAGGACTTTGTGTGTCAGGATACCATGTTAAAAGGTGGGGGATCGCATGTTCTAACTTCTAACCTTCGCACTCGCACCGATTGAGTGCTCCATCCACAACCGAAACCCCTAGGTTCATACATTTGCCTTTGTTTGCCTCTTGAAAGCCAGTTCTCCATCAATACATGCAACCACAAAAAACAAAAGAAAGCAAAGAAACACAAGGCTTGAAAATTGGTTAAATTTGACATGTGGGTTTGGATTAGGCCCGTTAATCCATTGAATTGAAATATGAATTTATATCAACTAAACAAGCAAATGATGACCCTTAGGTAAAAATTCTCTCTCTCTACTTGGAGTCAAAAGGAACACCTATGGCGCATGTGTACACACCATCTATGATGTGAAGGCTCTAGGGATTCCAAGCTTCAAATAACCCTTAGAAGAGCACAAAGGCAGTGATGGGTCATGGGTGTGAAGGAATTGATTTCCTCTCAATAATTTGGCTTTGGTGAGAGGGAGAAAGTAGAGAGAAAGACAAGGTGTTTGGCTCTCACAATTAGGGTTAAAATTGTGGGAAATGAGGCTAATATAATCTAAGTAAAGGCTAGAACAGTAGAAGAGTTTGTAAAAGAATTCTCTGCAATTTTGGAAATTTTGGTCAACCAAGGGTTAGGCGAGTGTCAGCTAAAATTGTCCCCAACTGAATTTCAAAAGCCAAAAACGTGTCAAACTCGCAGGACCAAGATGGAAATCACTAGAGCAAAGTTGTTCAGCAACTCCAATTTTCATCACTTGTACTAACTCACATACAATTACCCCATTAAAACAAAGACAAAGTTTAACTACAAAATTGATTGTAACCTTTGGTTACAACCTTACTTAATATATTTTTATTGGAGGTGAATTTTTACAAATCCACCATTGATTTACATCTCCTTGTTATATCTTCTATACTTGCAAAATTTCTAAAAAATTAAAGATCAATAGCTATGACATCAATAAATTGTTTAAATTTTAAGTTTTTATAGTTTAAAATTATGCATAAAATATAACCTTATAGATCATTTAGTAAATGAGAAATGATATGTCCACAACATCTTTACAACATTTTTACAACAAATTCTAAGTGGTAGGTTATTACTAGTTGTTATTGTTGGGTTAAAAAAGTAATCTTAGTACTAAACTCAAATTTGAACTAATAACAACTAACCACCTGTAATTTGTTGTAAAAATATTGTAAAAATGTTATTGTTGTTATTGATGGTGTCCTAGAGATTTACTCTATGCTCGTCCGTGGAGGTCGTCCAAAGGAATGCTTGACACCCTGGCCCAGGAAGCTCGTCCATGGACTTGGTCGTCCGTCCAGGCAGACCCTTGGATGGCCTACTACAAACATCATCACTGCATACCGTCCCTGGACGAGGCTTAAACACTTGGAACATATACAAAACCAAGGACATTGCCACGAAATCACCTCCTATGACCGCGTTGCGAAACGCACGGCCTATTAAAATAACCTCCATAGCAGTTATGGAGGTTACTTCCGAACCTTCCGACATCCTCCAATATAGGAGCAGTTACTACATTGATAAACCGTTCCTAGCCTGCATTATATAAGAAGAACAATCGACAAACAAAGAAGGTACGAAATACTTTTCCAAGTATTTGGGATTTCCAAAGTTTAGAGAAAACACTGACTTTGTCATCGGAGGGTTTCTGGCCGGTCCACCCCGGTCGCCTCTGACTGTTTTGATTCGTCTATCCAGGTTTTCAGTTAGATTATCATTGCCGCCATCGAAATCCGAAGCATCCAGTCTACTGATTTTGTCGTGCATCATCAGTTGGCGCCGTCTGTGGGAAAGATAAGTTTGTACTAATTACTTTCCTTCAACTAAAGGCTGTATGGTTCGGACAAGATCAAGGGCTACCAGCCCAGGCCACCAAGAAAGTAGAGATGCCTCCAGCAATCCTAACCGCGATCGGCAGTCAGCGCCAGTCGCTCAACAGCCAGCCCTCCAACACATACAATCCATGGCAGCCGCCATGGCAGAGTTAACCCGACAGAACCAGGAGTTGACTAGGGAGATTCACTTGCGGAGGCAGCGTCAGGAGAGGCTCGAGGAAGGACAAGCCCAGAGTCAAGAGATTCTAGAAAACGCCGACCCCGAAGGCCAATCGAGGGGTACCGTTTCGCGAAGAGTGCCACACTTGGAGAGGGAAATGGACCAAATGCGTAAGGCCATGGAAGAAATGAGGGAGAACATGAGGAGAACGAATCCCGTAGAAGACTTGGTTCACCGTACGGACTCTCCTTTCTCAGCCTCCATTAACAACCATCCCCTGCCTGCTAAGTTCAAGATGCCTTCCTTAGACTCATATGACGGGACGCGCGATCCATGCGATCACATAGCAACCTTCAAAACCACAATGCATCTCCAAGGAGTTCCAGACGAGATCATGTGTAGAGCTTTCCCTACCACGCTCAAAGGACCGGCGCGAGTATGGTTCAGCAAAATACCTCCAAATTCTGTGGGTTCGTTTGAAGAGTTGAGTAAACTGTTTGTCAATAATTTTATTGGAAGACAAAGGCATAAACGTTCCTCGTCCAGTTTGCTCACAATTGAGCAAGGGGAAAACGAGAGCTTGCGCTCCTTCATTACTCGTTTCAACAGAGAAGCCCTCACTGTAGACGAGATGGACGACAAACTACTACTGGCGGCCTTCCACAACGGGGTCAATTCTGACTTGTTCATCCACAAGCTCTATGAGCAAGAGCCTCAGACCATGGCTGAGCTCGTCCATTCAGCCCAAAATTTCATGAATGCAGAAGATGCGATTATAGCTAAGAAGAGGAAGAGAGCCGAAAGAAGGGAAGGAGACAACACCCGTCACCAGGAGCAAGCTCCCCGTCCAAAGAAGGCCCGCGCAGGGGAAAAAAGGGATCAAGATAATAGGAGGCCAGCTTCATCCTCAGGACGAAGTCAGCACTACACGTCTCTGAATGTCCCACTTGACCAAGTGCTTATGCAGATCAAGGATGATCCGTCCCTCAAATGGCCAGAAAAGATGAAAGGAGACCCCAACAAGCGCAATAAGAATAAGTATTGCCGTTTTCACAGAGACCACGGGCATGACACGGACGAATGTTTCGATTTGAAACAGCAAATAGAAAACCTCATCAGGCAGGGAAAACTGAGGAACTTCCTTGGACGAGATCAGAAGGATGAAAAGTTGAAAGGAAAGCTGGAAGAGGCGCCCCGACCACCGTTAGGAGAAATAAGGACGATCTTTGGAGGAACCTCGGCAGGACAGACTTCCAGGTCACGGAAGACATACCTAAAGGTAGTGCAGAATGTTCAACTCTCAGGACGATCTGTCAGGACGAGGGAAGCTGAGGAACAATCTATTACCTTCACAGACGAGGACGCTGCGAGGCTTCACCACCCCCACGACGACGCGATTGTTATTACCCTGCTTATCGCAGGTTATACGACCAGAAGGGTGCTAGTTGACAACGGCAGTTCGGCGGACATCCTGTACTACCCTGCCTTCCAGCAAATGAACCTCGGACGAGACTTACTACGCCCAGCGAATTCACCCTTGGTAGGGTTTGGAGGAATGAAGGTGCAACCATTGGGGATCGTTGCGCTGCCTGTAGTGGTGGGAACACATCCACAGCAGACAACGAAAGAGATAAATTTCCTCGTGGTGGACTGTTCGTCGTCGTATAATGCTATCATTGGAAGACCTACCCTGAACAGTTGGAAGGCAGTGACGTCCACCTACCACTTGTCGGTCAAGTTCCCTACAGAGCACGGAGTGGGGGAAGTGCAAGGAGATCAGCTAGCAGCGAGAGAATGCTACCTAGCCATGCTAGCCATGGACGAGGTAGCTCAGACGATGAACATAGAAGAAAGGAGAGTTGTTGCAGAGCCTACCGAAGTACTTGAGGATGTCCCTTTGGACGAAAATGACCCCAAAAAGTTCACCAGAATTGGAACAAGCATGAAGAATGAAACAAAGCAAGACCTCATCCATTTTTTGCAAACGAGTGTGGATGTGTTTGCCTGGAGCCACGAAGACATGCCGGGAATTGATCCAAGTGTCATCACACATCGATTGAATGTATGCCCGTCTTACAAGCCCGTCCGTCAGAAGAAAAGAGTTTTTGCTCCAGAACGGGACAAGGCTGTTAAGAAAGAAGTCCTGAAGTTGAAGACAGCGCAGTTCATTCGAGAAGTCTATTACCCAGAGTGGCTGGCCAACGTAGTAATGGTCAAGAAAGCGAACGGCAAGTGGAGAATGTGCGTGGACTTCACTGATCTGAATAAAGCTTGCCCCAAGGACAGCTACCCCTTGCCACGCATCGACCAGCTGGTGGATTCAACAGCTGGTCATCAGCTGTTAAGCTTCATGGACGCTTTCTCGGGCTATAACCAAATACAGATGGACGAGGCGGACCAGGAAAAGACGTCCTTTGTGACGAGCCAGGGCCTGTTCTGTTACAAGGTGATGCCTTTCGGTTTAAAGAACGCAGGGGCAACTTACCAGAGGCTGGTTAATCAGATGTTTCAGCCACAAATTGGACGAAATATGGAGGTTTATGTAGACGATATGCTAGCGAAAAGTTTGGATGAGAAGAACCACTTGGGTGACCTTCAGGAAACCTTCGACACACTCAGGCGGTACAATATGAAGCTAAATCCTAGCAAGTGCGCTTTTGGAGTTTCGTCAGGAAAATTTCTTGGATTCATGGTGTCGCATAGAGGGATCGAAGCGAACCCCGATAAGATCCAGGCCATCATTGACATGAAGCCGCCAGTAAACATCAAAGAAGTCCAAGCACTCACTGGACGAGTCGCTGCGCTCAACAGGTTTGTCTCCAAAGCAACTGACAAGTGTTTACCATTTTTCAGGGTTCTGAAAAAAGCCTTCGAGTGGATGGACGAATGTCAGAGGGCCTTCCAAGAACTTAAAGCCTACCTGACCACCGCTCCACTGCTAAGTCCGTCCATACCTGGTGAAGAACTATACTTGTATCTGGCGGTGTCCTCGCATGCTGTTAGCTCGGCGTTGATCAGAGAAGAAGGAAAGGTACAGAAACCAGTCTACTATACCAGCCGAGCTCTGAGAGGAGCAGAAGGACGATATCCTATGATGGAAAAGTTGGCCTTCGCTTTGATTACGGCCTCGAGGAAGTTGAGACACTATTTTCAAGCGCATATCATAAATGTCTTGACAGACCATCCATTGAAGAAGGCAATGAACAGGTTGGAAGCCGCAGGGCGACTAGTCCAATGGGCTATTGAACTGGGAGAATTCGAAATCAGGTACCTGCCAAGAAGCGCAATAAAAGCACAAGTACTAGCAGATTTCATAGCGGAGTTTACCCCTAACATCGACGGTTTGGACGAGCTGGGCAGCGTTCAAAGATGGGTCATCCATGTCGATGGATCTTCCACATTACATGCAGGCGGGGTAGGAGTCATTTTGACATCCCTAGAAGGAGATGAGCTGGAATACAACGTCCGCCTACAGTATGCAGCAACCAACAACGAAGTCGAGTACGAGGCTCTTCTGAAGGGGCTAGAATTGGCAAAGTCCTTAGGAGCAGAGTCAATACTCATCCATGGTGATTCCCAGCTAATCATGGGCCAAGTGAATGGGACATACGAGGCGAAAGAAGAGCGCATGAAGAGGTATCTTAGCAAGGTGCGACGCCTCGTGAAAAAGTTTAAAGAGGCTCGCTTCATCCAGGTACCTAGGGAAGAAAACATGAAAGCAGACGCTTTAGCGAAAGAAGCCTCGGCAAGCGGACAAGTGGATGAGTTTGACGAAGTACAATACATGCCAAGCATAGATCTGCCAGAAGTACAGCAGATAGAGGGTGAAGACAATTGGATGACACCGATATTGGCATACCTGAAAGATGGAAAGCTACCGGAGGGAAGGGACGAGGCTAAGAAATTGAGAATCAGGTCGGCCAGATACGTCCTCGTGGATGATATGCTGTACAAAAGAGGTTTTTCCCAACCCTACTTGAGATGCCTAGCTCCGGCCGAGGCAAACTATGTGTTAAGAGAGGTTCATGAAGGATCCTGTGGAAACCACTCGGGGGCAAGAGCACTGGTGCATAAACTCGTCCGTGCAGGGTATTATTGGCCAACAATGCAAGCAGACGCAAAAGCCTATGTCAAAGTATGTGACAAGTGCCAACGATTCAGCAACGTCCCCAAACAACCCGCAGAGTACCTTACTCCTATGATGGCCCCTTGGCCCTTCGCGCAATGGGGGTTAGACATTTTGGGTCCTTTTCCACTGGGAACCAGGCAGATGAAGTTTTTGGTGGTGGGTATTAATTACTTTACTAAATGGATAGAAGCAGAACCGCTAACAAAGATTACACAGCAAAATGTCAAACATTTCGTTTGGAAGAACATCTTATGCCGGTTCGGGGTACCCAGGGTGTTAGTATCGGACAATGGACGACAGTTTGACAATGCACTATTCAGGGATTTCTGTGCACACTTCGGCATCCAGAATCATTATTCCTCCCCCTCCCACCCACAGGCGAATGGCCAAGCAGAAGTCGCAAACCGATCCTTGCTGAAAATCATCAAGACTCGGCTTGACGGGGCAAAGGGTGTATGGCCAGACGAACTACCCGGCGTTCTTTGGGCTTACAGGACGACAGCAAGGACCCCCACAGGGGAAACACCTTTCAAACTGGCTTACGGGAGCGAAGCAGTCATACCTGCGGAGGTGCATATGGCCAGCCATAGGGTGATGAAGTATCAGGATGGAGAAAATGGTAGCCAGCTTCGTCTAAACCTCGATCTCCTAGACGAGGTACGGATGAATGCAGAACAGAGAACAACAAGGTATAAAAACTTGATGGCCAAACACTATGATACTCTGGTCAAACCCAGGCGCTTCAATATAGGGGACCTCGTCCTAAAGAAGGTTTCCTTGGCCACCAAAAACCCTGTTCACGGGAAGCTGGGACCAAATTGGGAAGGACCCTACAGGGTTATTAACTGCAAGAGACAAGGATCCTACTATTTGGAAGCTCTGGACGGACGGAAGCTGGAACACCCCTGGAACGTTGAACATTTGAGAAGATACTATCAATAAAGTCCATGGACGAGCATCAGATGTCATGGATATCCGAAGTAGTTTTCTAATAAATGCTTACTACTAATGTTTTAGATGTGTACTACTTATGAACTACTGTATTAAAACGTTTGTAATTCCCTAAAGGCACAAGCATGTGCCATTCCTATGGACGAATATTTACAGTTTCTTAAAAGCATATATGTGATGTATTTTGAAATATATCCAAGTATGTGTGAAAATGAACTAAAGACGAGACAAATCCTTGGACGCAAGGATGTATTGTCCATAAGCTTTCCTTAAAATAAGGATAAAGCCAGCAATACTCGTCCTGACCAAGGGACGAGCTGATGCATGTATTGTCCATAAGCTTTCCTTAAAATAAGGATAAAGCCAGCAATACTCGTCCTGACCAAGGGACGAGCTGATGCATGTATTGTCCACAAGCTTTCCTTAAAATAAGGATAAAGCCGGCAATACTCGACCTGAACAAAGGACGAGCTGATGCATGTATCGTCTATAAGCTTTCCTTAGAACAGGATGAAGCAAAAATGAGGCAAGCTCGTCCAAAACAGGAGAAACTGGTGCGCCAACATCTCAACCTAGACATGGATGAGGAAATGCAGGTGTAAAATCCAACTAAAACATAGCCTAAAGCATGGACGAGTGAAAAAAGTTAAAACGTGTTGAAGAAAAAACTGATATCTCGTCCTTAGGCAAATGCTCGTTCAAAAAAATGGGCGAAGCATAATATTAGCCAACAAAAGAACTTTTTATGGACGACCCGTTCTAAGCACATCACAAGCTAAGCTCGTCCATACCACAAGTCCCCATGAAGGACGAGTCAAGAATTAAAGTTTATTGAAAAGCGAATTAAACTAGTCCATACAATGACTGAAAAACGAGCAAAGATGCATTCATTAGCCATAAAGGGTGGACAACCAACGTCCAAAAACCCCCAACATTGTTTAAAACACCGTCCTAAAACTGTGGACGGGGAAAGTGTACTTGCATTACATATAAAGCATTACATATAAGAGTCTTAAACAATGGCTCAAATAAAAACAAAAATACAAAAAAGAGTTAAAGTCTTCATTGAGGAGGGTCAGCACTAGGGTCGTCTTGGGCTGGCAAAGTGGTGGCGTCGTCCTCAATGTTCACGTCCTCAGAGCTCGTCTGGAGAAGAGAGCTTGAAGCAGCGCCACCAAGGTTGAGCTTTATGGAGCTGAAGTCGAGATTGGGAAAGTGCTCCATGACGTCCATCCTAAAGTCTTCAAACCCAGCTGCATAGTTGGTATCCAAAGAATCAGTGTACTCCTTGGACGCCATGAACTCCGCAACCGCGTCTCTCTTAGCCTCTTTAAGAAGGGCACTCAGCTCGTCATTCTTCTTCTGAAGGTGATCAAGACGAGTGTCCTTCTCGATGATGTCCGTCTTCAGCTCTTCGACGTGGTTTTGCAACTCCTTCAGCTCGTCCTTGGCTTTGCCTGCCACTCCAGCCCATCTTTTGCTCTCGTCCTTCACTTCTTGCACCCTCCTCTCCAGCAAAATCCTCGTCTTGTCCAGCTGTGTTGCCTGTCTAGACGCAGTAATGAACTTGGACATTGCCTACATAAAATTTAAATCTTTCAGACAAGGAAAGGTATTGTTAAGACGAGAAAAAATAAGGACGAAGAAAAAATTATTACCTTGAAAAGATCATGAACACCAGAGTGCTCAAAGTCCTTCAAGGACATGTTGTAGCACGCCGCCACGTCCTGGTCAGTCACCACCCTTTCAAACCTCCCCCAAGCAAGGTCCTTGTCTTCAAGAAGGGTCAGAGGGACTTGGCTGGATGGTTGGGGTGAGACAGGCATTTGAATTGTGGACGGCGTGTGCCTGGACGGCGGATCAACGAACTCGTCCTCGACGTCATGGACCTGGACGGGAGTCTGTTGGACAGAAGGCGCAGAGTCGGCCTGGACGACCCCAGTTTTGGACGGGCCATGCTTGACTCTTTTCTCTTTGCGTCGACTAGGAAGCTTTCCCAAATCGATCGCCTTGGACAAGGCCTTTCGTTTGTCGCCAGCGGATGGACGAGCTTGGGATTGAACCCCTTGCCCAGCCACCTCGTCCACCACATCCTTGCCTTTATTTTGGTTCATGGTAGCCATTCCTACAAACATGGATAAAGATAATAAATAAGCTAAGTAAGGACGAGGATATATATATATATATATATATATAAAACTTACGTCTACGGACAGTACGTTCGTGAGCAATGGCTTCGACAGACGGCTCTGGTCCTAGACCCCAAGCTGCCAGGCGTCTTAAACTTACCAAGAAATGGAACGTCCTGTCAGGGTAAAGACGAGCCTTTTGAACTCGTTCAACGTAGAACCTGCTCAAATGAGGTCGTCTAAAACCTGAAAGAGAAAAGAAAATGTTAGACGAGAACAAATAAGTTAAACATACATAACTTAGGACAGACGACCTCATACCTTCAGGACGAAGGTTGCCTAGTTCTCCTGTGTAGGGACCAAGTGGATCCCTATCAACTTCACTTGGCCTCCCAGCCCAGGGGCTAGAGACGAAGAAAAACTCCGTCTTCCAGTTCCTGTCTGAGGTAACCAAGGATTGGATCAACCTGCAATCTGCCCCTCTAGCTGTGAATTGATGGAAGCCAGGGGATTGGTTGATCTCAGAAGGCTTGTAGCAATAGAGGAAGTCGTCCACAGTTAAAGGACGATCCCCCCCAAAGACTTCCCTCCATAAGACTTGCATAGAGACGATCAGTCTCCATGCATTGGGGTTCAATTGACAAATGGCTAAACCCAACCTAGAAAGCAACTCCCTAGAGAAGGCATTGAGAGGCAACCTCAAACCCCCCAAGAGGTAAGCCTCGTAAATACCAACTCCAAAATGGGGTTGGCAGCACCATTCCCCACGGACGGGCAACCTAGGGTTTAAATCATCTGGGATTTGATACCAAGACTTCAAAGACTCTAACCTTTTTTCGTCTGTCCTAGATGGGATATTTAGAGCACAGCTGTAGACAATCTCCTCATCGTCCTGAGCTGTAGACGAGGGAGCACTGGTGCCTACCCTCGACCCAGACTCAGTCCTCTTCTTAAACTCTTCTTGGAGAACCTCCAGAGGAACCCCAGGAACCCCAGACGTATACTCGTCTGAGGTGTTCCCTTCACTACTGCTATTACTATCACTACTATCACTCGACCCACTAAAGCTACTGGGCTCATGGTACTCGTCTATGGCCTTCTCCATACTATTACTAGACGAGGAGAGAACAATTTCTGACATTTTGTGGAAACTTGAAACCTAAGGACAAGGATAAGGAAAGTACCTGGGTTTAGATGACTATGGATGCGGGGAACTTCTAGACGAGGCGCTAAGACGAGGAGTGTCAAGGAAGAAAATTTTCGAAAATGAGAGGGTAGCTCAGGAATTACACTATTTATAGGCGAAGACTTTAGTACCTGAAACGTCACAACCACTCATAAACGGACACGTGGCAAACTCCTCGAAAAATGAGTCGACGTGAATCTCCACTGCTAAGATCGTGACACGTGGCGAGGTGAAACGTGGGGAATTAACGCGAGCGTCCAAGGGGCAACACCACACTACATTTTTCTAGACGACCCACGGACCGGGGGCAACTGATGGTGTCCTAGAGATTTACTCTATGCTCGTCCGTGGAGGTCGTCCAAAGGAATGCTTGACACCCTGGCCCAGGAAGCTCGTCCATGGACTTGGTCGTCCGTCCAGGCAGACCCTTGGATGGCCTACTACAAACATCATCACTGCATACCGTCCCTGGACGAGGCTTAAACACTTGGAACATATACAAAACCAAGGACATTGCCACGAAATCACCTCCTATGACCGCGTTGCGAAACGCATGGCCTATTAAAATAACCTCCATAGCAGTTATGGAGGTTACTTCCGAACCTTCCGACATCCTCCAATATAGGAGCAGTTACTACATTGATAAACCGTTCCTAGCCTGCATTATATAAGAAGAACAATCGACAAACAAAGAAGGTACGAAATACTTTTCCAAGTATTTGGGATTTCCAAAGTTTAGAGAAAACACTGACTTTGTCATCGGAGGGTTTCTGGCCGGTCCACCCCGGTCGCCTCTGACTGTTTTGATTCGTCTATCCAGGTTTTCAGTTAGATTATCATTGCCGCCATCGAAATCCGAAGCATCCAGTCTACTGATTTTGTCGTGCATCATCAGTTATATCTTTTATACTTGCAAAATTTCTAAAAAATTAAAGATCAATAGTTATGACATCAATAAATTGTTTAAATTTTAAGTTTTTGTAGTTTAAAATTATGCATAAAATATAACCTTATAGATCATTTAGTAAATGAGAAATGATATGTCCACAACATCTTTACAACATTTTTACAACTAATTCTAAGTGGTAGGTTATTACTAGTTGTTATTGTTGGGTTAAAAAAGTAATCTTAGTACTAAACTCAAATTTGAACTAATAACAACTAACCACCTGTAATTTGTTGTAAAAATATTGTAAAAATGTTATGGACATAGCACTTCTTTATAGTAAATAATATCTGATTGACACAAAAATTGACATGTGTATTAAAAGTGAAAAGAACATACAATTTAACGATTAAATTTTTAAAATATGTAGTATTGTTTATTTTATTGAGTAAGGTTGTAGTTAAACTTTGTCCTTAAAACAAAATACAAAATATTTAAATGATAATTACAAGAAAATTTCACCATGGAATATGCTAACACGAAATAAAACTTTACAAAGAGGGACTGAGGGAGGTGGACCTGCTAATTTAAATTTTCTCAAGTGGGTGACATTTCTGACTAAAACTGATATTTAGGGAATTGTAGGTTTGGTGGATTATAAGACTAAGCCAAAGAAAGAAGAATGCTTGTTAAGCCATCAAATAGAGTGCAACTCTAATTTTTATCTTCAAACTTTAATCATATCTGATGGTACATACTAACAGAAAAATCAAATAATTTACTTTAAATAGGAAATGCTTATCTTTAGAGTTTTGTCTTTTCTTTTGATTACGGCTTGTGAAAAAATGGATAATGATAAACTATTTAGCCATGATTGATACGTAGTTGACATAGATTAAGATTTAAGAGGGAGGACTCGGTTTTTAGCCCCGAAAAAAAAAAAAATTAAAAAGGATTTAAGAGGGAGGTTGAATTGGTAATTTATAAATTTCTCACGCTCAACCCAGAAAATTTGACTAAAACAAATATCTAATATTAGTGAGTTCCAGTTAATTTTTGATATCTCCACTTTTTATCTCTTCTTTGCGCACGTATTTAGTCCAATATCTGAGCCAATTCATGTTAGCTCATTAATCACTACAATTAAAAAGAATAAAACAGTCTCTTTTTTTTAATGTGGGATTAAACATTTTCACTAACTCCTTATTTTCTATATTCACTCCCACATCTTTATATTTATGTTGTATTATTTATTTATTTTAATCTATGTATCTATATAATAACTAATAGTCGAAACGTTTGACTTTTTGTTGACTACTCCTCGTTGCACCATTTGGCTATATAAATTTGTGCCATGCCTATATATTTTAAAACACAGAACGATGTGTTTGGTCGTTAAGACTGCTTAAGCAAACCGTTTTAGTTGCTACTGTTTGGTGTTTGGTTGCACCAATTCACTGAATAGTTATGAATTTCTCACCAAAACCTCTCTTATTTATTTATATTTTTTTATAAAAGCCTCTCTTATTTGACTCTTTTTTCAAAAACAATTTCTTTGCCTTTTCTCAACCTTTGACCCCCAATATAGTCTCCATCGTTTTCCCCAACCCTCCCCACGTCACTGCCTTCAGTCATCAATTTGCTACCCTCACAGAAGCTGTCTCCCCCTCTCTTTCTTTTCTCTTATTTACCAAATACTTCTCTCTACAACAATGAAGAACTTCTTAGGTCCCTTAAAATCAGCCCGACTTCTCACAAAAACCTTTCCTAACATTGTATAGCGTCCTGCTACGGTCTTTTCGGAGTCGCTACCTTACAGTTTGACGTCAAGAACATGTTTACTGTGATCGGACCTGTCTTTCTCCAAAAGCTTTACCGGTAAAGTTTCCAATTTTGTTTTTTTTTACTTGCCAGTTAAATATGATTTAGGCTTTTGGTATTTCAATTGGCTTGATTTTGATTTAGGGCTCATTCGGTAGTTACAAATGTTACACCGTTTCTTTCTCTTTATACGCTCTTCAATCACACACATGTACATTTTAAAAGCGAAAGGCTACACCGGTTCTGGGAATGCTAATACACTGTTTAAATTTCAAAGACATTTAAATGTTTCTTAATAAATGTATATGGTTTAAAAAACACACAAATGAATTCAGATAAGAGAGAGATTGAGAGACAATTTGAAAGGTGCGAATAGAGAAACTGAGAGACAGTTTGGAAGAAATATCGAAGGGCCACCATGACCATCAGTTTTCACTACAACACCAGCCTTAGACTGCTGGAACCGTAGGCAAACACAGAGAGAAAAACTTTTTAATACTTGGGTATTAAGTACAATCCAGTTTTGGGTATTTTTGATGGATTTGTTTAGGTTTAGGTATTTGTGTAGATTCAGTTCTGTTTTGGGCTTTTGGCTTCCTCTTGAAATGTTTGTCTACTCAATTTAATGTATAATAAGCCTTATCAATTCAATACATTCATTGAATCAACAGAATTATTAATTATGATTTTTTTTTTTAAATGGTTACAGTTTTGGGTAATCACTGAATCAACAAAATTATTAATTTTTTGTTCTAATTTTGTATCGAGCCCTTTTGTTCTGTTATAATTTTCAGCAATTTAATTTTGATTTTGTTTTTTCTTTAATGAATGTGTTGTGCAGAGAGAGTAGGAGAGAAAGATCTATGGGAGGCCCTTCACTGCTGTCAGACTAGTCCCCTCTGATACTGATGAAGAGATTGTTGCATCAATTGCTGATCTGACACAACCGGATGAAGCATGGAGTCAAATGTTTTGTCTATGAGATTGTTTTGTTATTGGACAGATTCTTTTTCTTCTCTTTTATACTCTTCCACAGATTTTTAGTTCTTCTCTTTTCTGATTTTTTTAAACACTATTTTCATTTGATTGTTGTTATATAATATGCATTTGCAGTAAACCAAACCCAGTTGAACACATAGGGTGTGGCTTTTTCTTAATTTTGCTTCTTTCTTATTAATCTTATTTTTTCACTTGCTGGTTGGTTTCTCACTGTCCCAAAAAACCAACAGTATGATTTTGAATTCTGTGTTCTATATTTTATTTTGTGAATTGGAAGGTTTAACATCAATTAAGACAGATATCATGTGCTTTCTTATGATATAAAAGCCATGGAAGAGTTGGGTTTTTGGCTTTACACTGTTCATGGAATAATTTAATTAGTTATGTAGTTTCGTATATTTGATACTCTTTAATTTGTTTGTTCTGTCTGTTTGTTATGTTGTTGTTGTTCTTGTTGTTGTTTGTTGTGTTACAGGAACTGTTCAATGTGTAAATAAGTTGTATATTCTGTTTTAAACTATTAATTTCTTTTATTTGTAATAACAATCGTTAATATCTAAGACATTATTCAAAAGAAAAAAAATCCAATATCTTAGACATTGATACATGAGGTGTGGATTTCTGACTTGGCTTTGATTGTTTGAACTATTTGATATACTCATCCCACACTTAGGATTGTTCATTATCGGTTTTATGGTACATTCTAATTTTGAAATTTCGTGCACACTATGTGTTTGACAAAATGTTTTACTTACTCTTGCATTAGTTTATATCCACTCCATGTTTTGTACCTGTTGGTTTTAGTTTCCATTGGTCATTGCATTTTTTCTTATGTGAATTTAGGCACACTATGTCATCAACATAAGCGGCAATTTAGTCTCTGAACACTAGAACTTTCCATCAACAAAACCCAAGTTGCAACATTAGAAAATTTAATAATCTTCTGAGATCATCTAGATAGGCATGTTTTATAAATTAATTACGGTAAAGTGAAACCAAAAATTACATCTAATTATATGTAGCCATTCTTAAATTGTGTAAATTGGCATTATGTTGCCTTTTCAATCCCATTGAGGTCTAGCATCTTTGTTTACTGGCAATGTTAGAATTTAGATACATCTTAGACATCAAGAACGATTAATGTAATTTATGAAAGATACTTGATTGAATGAGTATGGAATTAACTATATTTGCGTAATTAATTGTATTGGAGTGTACTTATATCAATTATATATTTTCTAAATATGATCTCAAACTCTTGGTTATCATGATATCTCATTGTATGTGATAGATTTTATTACTTTGTAAGTGATAAATTTTATTGGTTTGGTATATAATTTATACCATGATATTGATTTTTTTTTTTCATATTAGGGAAGTTATTAATAGCTTTCCCGTGTATCGCACGGGTTAGTAATTTTTTTTTGTTGACCACTCCTTATTGCACCACGTGGCTACATAAATAAATGCCACATTGACATTTAAGAACTCAAACAAAAAACTTCCTTTTCGTTTGGTGGTTTATGCTAAACGTTTTGATTTTATTAGTTTGGTTGTTGTTTAGTTATCTGTATTTCCTATAACTTTAGACATAACGTTTCAGACTCTTGGGCAGTAGTTATAAATAAAACAATATTTTTTCTCTCTCAACGCACTTCTTTCCCCCTCTCTCTCCCTCTCTCCAAAATATATTTCCTGTTGAAAAATTTGAAACAAATTTTTCCAGAAAAGTTTTTTTCTCCTATTTACAACAGTACTTTTCTTTTCGGTGATGCCAGCCAGCAAAGCGCCGCCAAATCAACTTTAAAGGTCAGACACCTTTTCTCATAAGTATGGTAAAGAAAAATTGGGTATAAATTAAGACTACAGGTGAATTATAGGGGTGAGTCGGGTGACAATAGGATATATCAAGTAGTACAGTATTTGTATCAAAAACTCATATGAGTAAGTGAAAATCATTAACTAATGACTTAAAAAAATCAATTGATTCTATTAAGGAAAAAAATTCACTAAATGAAATTGCCAAATTATACCCATCTTAAACCCCAACCAACAGATGCATTGAAAGATTCTTTTTTTTTTTTTTTTTTTTTTAAAAGACCCGAACAGCACCTTATCACCACTGTGAAGTCTATCAAACGTTGAGATGAATGCTTCTGCAAAATATTTTGACAAAATAAAATAAAATAAAATAAAATAATAAAGAAAAAGAAAGGAGCACAGGGAAAACGCAATGGTTCTGCAAGATTTTTTGCAAAAAAATAACATGTAGTTGTGTAGGATTGGGAAAATAAAAGATAAGGCATTCTAAGAGTAAAATAAATAAATGAGTGGATGAGAGCAATTCAAGATTGAAGTAAAAAAAATAACAAAGAGATAAAAGTGAGAGAATTTGAAAAAGGTTGAGAAGAAAAAGAAGAAGGGAAAACGGAATGTACTTGTGCCGTTGAGCAATTTAAAAAGTATGAGGAAATTAAAACTTTTTTTGGATGATAGATGTTAAAAAAAACAATAAAATAAAATAAAAAGAAAAAAAAAATAGAAGGGAAAAATGGAATGAACTTGAGCAATTTGAAAAGTATAAGGAATTTAAAACTTTTTTTTACCAACTACCACTCTAGGTTTGTTAACAATTTCTTTAGTTTTTTTTTAAAAAATATTATTCCTATTGCATATGATTTTTAAGTGTTGGGGATAATTATTAATTTCATGTTTAGCATAAATTTTAGGTATGACAAATTATTACTGATAGCAAAGAATACCAAATTATTATTGGTGTTGGACTTATCATGCATTATTGGTATTAGTATTTTTTTTTTCCCTATAAAATTGCAACTTTTATTTTCAATTGATAATAACTTTAAGCAAAATGAAGATTTAAATTTTTGTATGACTCAGCGACTAGTTAATTAATATTAAAATGCTCCAACATAAAGTTTCTTGTCATCGAATAATAAATTTGGAATTTGAATCCTCTCTATGCTAAAAGCTAATTTGTGTGAAAAATGTTTGGCTTCAAATATATTTAGAGTTTTGGGCTCCAATCACCAATAGAAAGAAGCAGTGTGTCTTGTCATGTACAATGCATATGACTCATTTAGTTAGTTGGATTGAGTGAGTTATGTGCAATCCATATCACAACACAAGGACTAATGTCATCTTCTTATTGATGGTTGAAGGCTTGGAGCCCAAGGCTCCAAATATGTTTGAAGACAACTTTGTCCTAAAGAACAATTATCTTGGAACGAGGACAATTATAAATAGTATTAACAAATTGTAGATTGTGGTAGAGTTAATTTAATATTTCGAGAATCTATAGTTGACTCCAAATTTAAGGACTAAGGCTTGTTATTGTTACTATAGTATAGAGAAACTGTAGATTAGTTAAAAATTATATTTTATATTTTCTTTTTTATAAAAAAAATTCAAACAAAGTGCCATAATGCCAATCCAATTTTTAGTTTCAACCTTTTATTTCCCCTTTCACTTGTTTGTGTTTGTCTCTATTTTAAGAAAAAAAAAATCTTTTGATTTTCTCATAGTGCTATGGACAACTTTTTTTACAATTATAAATATATTATTGACTATGATTAGGGTGGATATGAGTAGCACTCATGGATTCATCACTTTTTTTTCCCCTCATCATTCAAAGTCAACAATTGTGAATTTGCTGTGCAAAAAATTATATCCGTACTATTATTATATATTTTCTCATAGTAGGTAGCTAAAGGGAAAATGAAATAATTAATTTTGAATAAGAAATTCTTATATTTCAGTTCCGTCTTTTTCTAATGGTCATGGCCATGAGAAATAATAACAACAATAATAATAATACATACTAATTTTTTTTTTTCAATTTTAGTTTAGGTGGACTAAGTTTTTTTAAGAGTGTTTCTCAAAAAAAAAAAAACAAAAAAACAAAAAAAGAAGAAGCCTTTTTTAGAGAAAGGTAGACTAAAGTTTTTTTTTTTTGGTTTTCTACAGTATTTTTTCAAAACTTTCAACTAGAGATTAATTGATTAAACTATTTTTTTGAGAAGAAGAAAGGTAGACTAAGTCAAATGAGTTCATTTTCCCATTTTTAGCTAGGGCTGTAAACAGGTCAAGCTTTATTGAGTAGTGCATGTTCAAGCTTGGCTTGTCAGGAAAAATCAAAAGTTTGATCTTGACTTGGCTTGGCTTGATCAATTAGTTAAGCCAAACTCAAACTAAATATCAAGCTCAAACTCGAGCTCATGATAAGTTTTTAAGTTTGAGATTAAAAAAAAAAATACATTATTAAACACTTAAATCTCTAAAATTAAGAAAAAAAAATTAGTATATTCATTTTATCATGCATCTAGTCCTACTTAATATTAGACATTATTCAAATTAATAATTTACAAAATTTTACTACAAAAATTTGGTAAACTAAGAATTTAGCTCATGATTTTATGAGATGGTATCTTTGCCAAAGTGGCTGCCTAGCTGGGCTATCTTTCCTCTCTTCAAAAGCTGTATATTGTGAATTGCCCATCGAGGAAGCCATGCGATGCCTCACCCAATTGAAAACGCTGGAGATTTATGATTGCCCCAATTTGGCAGACAATGAGCGGTCCAAAATCTACTAACCCTTGATCTAAGCTCGGAGGTTATGTTACAAGGTAGGAAGGTGTTAGGCACCCACCTTGCCCGGTAAAATCGGTCTTCTAGACTATGGTGGCCAACATTTATATCACATCATCCAATATGTTATCAATCAATTTGCATGTTGAATTTAATGTGTGTGCATGTGATAAATCCTAATTCAATTTATTAAGCATTGTATTTGGATTGAAAAATAAATTCTAGTGAATGTGTGTGGATGGTGGTATCCTAGATTCAAGGATTTGAAAGAATTATTAAACAAACATATTTTTCATATTTTTGATGTGGATTTAAGATTAAAACTAGTGTTTTGCATGAACATGTGATGAACAATCAAGAACATGTGAAGAACATATAAAAACATTTAAGAACATTCAAACATATTCAAGAGAATTTAAATAGTTACTATCATTCTTTAATCCTAAATTCTCATCATGGCAACACAAAAATACAAGTTAGGGAAAGGGATTACACCTTCATGCAAGATCCATATGGTGGAGGAGAAGACTCTTGAGGGAGGTCTTAAGGGTGGAGGAAAGGAAGAGTTAGGAAAGGAAGAGTGAGTCTCACTCAATACCTTGAGTCTCAAGAAGACCAAGATATAACAAGACTACTCAACTTCCTAGAACTCAAGAGAGGGGAAGAGATGGGGTTTTTGTGTCTTGGAATGAATGTGAGGGGGGTTTATATAGTAATGGTTGAGAAAATATGAATGGAAGGCCATTTAATGAGGGTTGACAAAGAATCATGAACCTAGACCTCATTTTAGCCTTTGGGGAAATCTGGTGCATTAAATGAAAAGATTGGTGGGAGTGAGGAGCAAGCCAAAATTCAATTTTCCCATAGCTGTTGTAATAGCCTGTAGAGCCAACTTCGAAAAATCATATCTGACTCAATTCTGATCGGAATTGTCTCGTTCTTGTACTAAAATTGAAGCCCCGGATGTCTAGTTTCGGGGAAAATTAACCTCATTCACAGATTCAAAATATTCTGAGAGATATTAATGAAATGGTGAGCCGAGGTCATTTGTTAGAAAATGGTTTCAGCACAATTAACATTAATATATCCCAAATTAGCTCCCAATTAACATTAAATGACTCCAATCACTCCCAGACTTAATTGGTTCCAAATTTATCCTAATTAAAAGATAATTGCACAAATTACTCATTGAATAATTAATGTTTATCTATCTAATTAATTAGGTGTATGCAACCTCACCGTAAAATGTAGTCCTAACTAATCAAATTATGATACATCATTAATCTCAAATTGATTATAATTATAACCAATTGAAATCAATTGTTCATAATCACATATAATTGGACTCAATTTGTGATAATGCATTTCGGCCATTAAAACTTGATTTGATGATAACTTTCAATCTAATGGTCCGATTAGGGCTTATGACTAGTCGATTTGATCGTTACAACATCAAGATTATTTTGGTGAAATGAGATTAAGGATCTAGTGACCAGAATCAAGATGCATATTTCTAAAGCGAAATTACCCTTTTACCCTCCATGTGAGGTTAAATGCGGGTTGCAAAATGGGGTGTCAACAATGTATTATTCTATGCATAACATTCTAGACATTTGGGATGTATTATTTGGTATATATTTATTGATATGGTGTAATTAAATATATTTGATTTGTTGGTTTAAAGTGGTATTGTATTTGGTATTTGGTATTGTATTTTTATTACATTACAGGTGCTTGAAAAATATGTATTACAGGTTTATTATAGGTGCCTGAAAGAAAAAGAAAAAAAAAAAGAAAAAAACCTACCCTAGCATTTTTTAAACCGTTGGAATAGGGTATTGTCTATTTCGTTGGTTACCCTGTAATGGTGGTTTTAAAACTGCTAATTTAGGCAGGACCTATTACAGCATTTTAAAAACGCTAGTATAGGGCTTATTTTTATAATATTGAAATGACCTATACTGGAGGTTTTAAAAATGCTAGTATAGGCAGTACGTATTACAGCAGTTTAAAATCGCTGGTATAGGATATATTTCTATTTCTCTAAATACCTTGTAGTGGAGTTTTTGAAACCGCTGATATAGGCAGGGCCTATTACAGTGTTTCCAAAACGCTGGTATATGGCTTATTTCTATATGTGAAATGACTTATACTGGCAGTTTTAAAACCGCTGGTATAGGTTGTAATTCTATTTCCCTAAATGCCCTATAGGGGCGGTTTTAAAACCTCTATATTAACTGAACTATGGAATAAGAAAAAAATTAATTCTTATGTATCAGGGCAAGGAGGACTCTACATGTTAATCAAAGTGGTCATGACTTTAATTGTTTTTTATATACCTTAAAAATTTGAATTTTAAATTAATATGTGGTTGTTACCACCCTAAAAAAAAATCTTGAACATCCTAAATAAAAAACTTAAGCCCATTAAAAATAAAATTTGATCCCTTCAAAATTTTGGTCCATTGAAGGTTAAACCAAAAAATTGCGAAAAATACTATGTTTACAACATTTTCACAAAATTTTCACAAATAAATCCTAAGTGACAAGTATAGGTCAAAGCTATACTATGCTATGCTTTTTTCAGGCCTTTTTTCCTTGTAGTGAGTTGTAAGCCATGACATTATGGCATGTGGAGCTATGTCTCAAAATGTTCAAAAAGAAGCTCAAGAAACTCAAAAGTCTATCAAAAATCTTGAAAGTGCATCCACCTTAAGCGGTGCTGAGAAGAGAAAAATCACCTTAGCTTCAACATCAAAAATTAAAGACAAAATTGTCAAACAGGTGTTGATTTAGTCCCAACTCTACACATAGCTGTTTATTTCTAACAAAACCATACCTTTTAACACTTTGCAAACATTTCATACTAATTTCTCTTTTGCAGAGTGAGGAAGAATATATTGTTGAAATTAAAGAATATATTGTTGAAATTATCCTGAATGATGTTGGGGATAGACTAGTCACCAATGTAATTTCACTTGTCACTGAGCATTCCAATTTTGGGTAGGGTTTCATGGACAAGGAGGAGGAGGAGCTGAAAAATCTTCCTTACACCTTATGCAAGATTCATGTCATGTTACATGATGTTGAGAAAAGGCAAGTAACTGATGAGTCTGTGAGGATCTAGTTAACAGAGCTTGGAGATGTAGTTTATGATGTTGATAATGTGCTAGATAAGTTCAACTACGAGATTTTTGGGCAAAAGATACAGATTCAAAACTAAATGATGAATCGGGTACCTAGCATTTCATTCTTTAATTTTTATAAAGCTAAGACCATGAAACATATGTTGGATAAATTTGTGAATGAAGTAGATGGCTTGGGGCTTAAAATTGTGAATTCAAACCCCAAGATTAGCCTACACAATATAGACTCCTCCCTCAATGATTCAAAAGTTATAGTAAGAGAATACAGTGCCGTAAAAATTTGGGATTTGTTTGGTGTGATTATCTCTTTCTGAAATTAACGTCAAGATTTGATAGTCTTACAATAACATCTTTAAAACGATGTTTTGCATATTGTGCAATCTTCCTCACAGATTATGACATTACAAAGGATGAACTAATTTAGTATTGGATGGCTCAAGGGTTTCTTGAACCATCTGAAGAAAGTATGGTGATGGAGGATATTGGTAACAAGTATTTAAAAATTTTGTTAGACAAATGCTTTTTACAAAATGCATAAAACGATGAGTATGGTAATATTATTAGGTGCAAAATGCATGATTTTGTATATGCTTTTGTGCTCTCAATTTCAAAATCAAAATCTTCTATTTCAGATAATTTCAGCTAGGTACGAAGTTTATTTGTTGGATTTGATGGCCAAACAACACTAGGAATTTCATTTAAAGGTGATGGTTTCACAATATTGTGCACACTAATTTTAGAGAATGCTCACTTTGGCAACATACTAGTGGATGTCCCATGCGATGCGCGTATTCGTTATTAGTTATTTTATAATACTCATATGTGTTATAATGTTTGGAAAATTAATTTCGATTATGTATTATACGTCACTAAAATATTGAATGAAAAAAAAATTGTAACAAAATATATTTATAAGTAACCATAATTAATTAGACTCTAAAAATGGCACTATATGCCCTTTTTTGTTTGATCTAGTATACATGTATATTTAGTTCTTACATTTGGCCGTTTCCAATATAAAATTTTTTATTATTTCATTTTCTTTTTTTTAGAAGTATTTTTTTAAAAAGAAAACACGTGAACTTTTGAAGGCTAAACATCTAAGATTTAAGGTTTATAATTTCTAATTCGTAAAACTAAATATACATTCCAAGAGATTAAAAATAAAACAATAATTGAATAGGGAAATATAAACTTATACTATTTCATATCTTACGTTTAATTTTATTTACATTTGAGTACTTTAATCACTTACAAAGATTAAACACTTTCCAAACATATAAATAAGACAAAAAACACATACCTTTTAGAAACTCCATATGTTGTTAAAGCATTGTATCAAGTTTTGATAGCGCTGTTAAGAAGTTTAGATCATATGCACCTGAAACCAAAGCCAATTTCATTCTCTTTTTTACATTAATTTCTCACTCTTTGTCTCTCTATCTCTCCAGTCCTATTTTTCTTTTGGCCTTTTGATATTTTGTAAAGCTAGAATATATAAAAGAACATGAAAACTAACATTGAATGGAGAAAACCTTTCATTTTTTAAATTAATGAAATTAAAGTGGAAGAGTTCAAGAACTTGGAAAGTGGAGTAGAACCAAATCTTTTAATTTTTTTGCATTTATGGCTTAAACTAATCCTTGATAAGAAGATGGAAGGTGAAAGGCTAAACAAAGAAGTACTCATACAAAACGCCACATGGCATAACCTAATGCACTTTCACATGAGGTCTCCGCTTATATATTTATATATTGATTATTAGAATTTAAAAGCTTGGGTGTTTTAAAGTTATATGTGTTGGAAAAATTGGTTTTGCATCTCATACAAAACCCACAATGGAAATAACACAAGGATCTACTTCATTTACGAGAGATAACATGTAACCTTGAATTCTAGAATAAAGAATAGAAAGTGTACCTTAATACAATAAAATTCAAAACAAGATTTTAGAATATCTTCAATTTTCATCCCAATTCAACATGGTGCCCAAGATGAGTGGTTTCTCAATCAGTTCTTAAGTACGTTGATTCTCCACAAGGAAGGTGTATTCAAAAGATACTTCAGAGAAACACTATTTTCTCTTCTTTTAATTATACGTACATATTAACTGCCTTGGTAGTTACTTTATTTAATAACATTTTTTAAATAAATAACTGATTATCTAATTGTGTTAGTCTTTTGGGCTAGCCCAATTGGGCTTAAGTGTGTGGCTTGGGATGGGACCAAAGGGATAATTAAGGCTCTAGCTCCAATGGGCCTCAGGCTTATCTGTCAACTCTTGACAAGCCCAAAGTTACCATTAATTATATTACAAGTACCACTATGGAAATATAATTACACTCTAGGCCTTATTAATAAATTATATATCTCAAGACTCTAATATGATATCATTTGACCCCTCTATGAAATATCTATAGTGAACAAAGTCATAATAAACTGTCACTTTGTAAACAATTATTTTAGTCTTTGAGTCCCTGGTTTAATTTTTTAGTTGTTTGTATTTATGAAATCTAATTTCATTAAATATAAGCTTTAGTAACGCCTTATTAAAGTGGTCGATCTTGAATAACCAGTTACTATTAAACTTACCTCAATGGGATATTTCATGTCTCTATGAAAGACATTATGGATTCCATCTTGAGAATATGTGTTCCTTCAACACTACATGCAACATACTGAGATTTTGACCGTTAAATTAGATTTCACTCCTGATATATTAAAGTAACCTATATTTCATGATTGGGTTCACTATCCTCTCATGATTGAGAATCTATGAAATTAGAAGTCGTGAGATTAATTATTCAGGTGACAGTTGTTAATTGTTATAATTAATCTCATAGCGGTCTAGTTCAATATATTTTACACACTTAGGACACATCAACTAGAAGTTTCCACTTCCATGATCAAGACAAAACATCTTAGTTGATGTGTTATAGTCTTTACAGATGAAATGTCCAATTTCATTACCGACTACGAACTACATTTTATATTTACAAGGAATTTGTGATTTATATTTTCTGTAACTAAATCACATAAATCACATATAATGCATCTCAAGGACTATGATAATGTACAATTACTTCATATACAAATAGTTTCATATAATTAAACAATTTAATTATCATAACATGCCAATAAATTGGATTCTAGGGCTGGACACAAGTTGATAGAGTTACCAGAAACAATTCGTGTGTTAATACATTTGAGGCTTCTTCACATCTCAGACACTGAAATTAATTATTTACCAAATTCAATCACTAAGCTTTTCAATTTGCAAACTTTAAGAATCGAATGCCCTGATCTTATCAAGCTTCCAAAAGACCTAAGCAATTTGATTAATTTGAGATATATTTGCATTATTGATTGTGAAAGTGCAGCAGCACCTAAAAATGTGGGGCGGTAGACTTGCCTTCAAACGTTGCTAGATTTTTGTGTGGGTCGAGATGAAGGTTATCGGATCAAAGAATTGGGACCTTATGGCCCGTTTGGTTGAAGGAGTGGAAAAGTGGGAGGATAGAAAATGGTGGGAGGATGGAAAAGTGAGAAGATAGAAAAGATTTTAACTTCTCTCATTTTTGTTTGGTTGAGAGTGGAAAAGTGGAGGGATTGAAAAAGTGAGTTTGTATAAATTTACTCATACATCATTGTTAAAAAATGATGGCCAATTAATGCAAAAAAGTGATAAACAACCAAAAAAAAAAAAAAAAAAACAGCAATCACCCCATTTATTAAAAAATAAAAATTATGCCCCCAAAAAAATCATGTCTAGTTAAAAAAAAAACAACTATCACACCCACAACCTAGAAAGGGAAAAAAAAAAAAAAAAACAGTGCCAGGAAAGAAAAGAAAAGAAAAAGAAAGGAAAGAGGCAACGTTCCCACAAAAAAAAAAAAAAAGGAAAAAAAAAAAAAAGAGAAAAGAAATGAATTGAACATGGGCATTTTTGTCCATCAAGTAGCCACATTTTCTCCCTTCTATTTTCTCTTCATTTTAAAAAGAAAAATTTTTGATAAGCTTGAGAAAAAAACTTTTTTTTTTTTTTTTTTGTTGAGAATACGAGGAGAAAACACCTGTTTCTCACTATTTATTTTCTTTCCTCTTCATCCAATCAAACACGCTTAAAAAAGTTTCCGTTTCCATTTTTCTCTCCAAAATTTTTCACTACCTTATTTTACCTCCAACCATGCACACTAGAGGGAAAATAAACCTATACTGGACACCCTTTCTATTTACCATTAAATATCCAATGTTTTAGTTAGTTGGCCGGTTTAAAAAAAAATTTTAAAACCAGCATCTCGAGTTTCTAAAACTCGAGATTCTATTAGAACTCGAGTTTTTAAAACTCAATTTATGGTGTTTGTTGATACCCTGACGTGGACAATTTTTTCCACGTGGAGTAGATTTAGCCATGTAGAAATCGAGTTTATAAGACTCGAAATCTGTTGGAAATCGAGTTTATAAGACTTGAAATCTGTTGACTGTACTACCACTTTCAAACCCGCTCAAACACTTAGTGTCGCAGTCTCTCAAACATCTCTCAAACACCTAGTCTCTCTCACTCTCTCAAACACTCTCAGTCACTCTCAGTCTCTCCGTCTCTTACTCTCTCAAACACTCTCTCTCTCCGTCTCTTACTCTCTCAAACACTCTCAGTCTCTCAAACACTCAAATCAACACTCTCACTCAAATCAGTCACCCTCAACCCCTCGGCGTGCGACAGAAATCACCCTCACCCTCAAACCCACAATTGATAGAAATCACACAATCGGCTTCAGGTATAGTGATACTACATTTGGGTTTTTAAATAATTATTCCATCTGGGTTTAGTGATACTACATTTGTGAGAGATATTTGGGATTTTGAATTTTTTGCTAGTAGTTTTCTGCTGGAATTTTCTACATTTGTGAGAAATCAACACTTTAGGTAGTAGTTTTGTGCACATATATACATTGAAAAGCTATGATGTTTAAAGATGTTGCTATTGTTTGTTGCTTATGTGAAAGTAATTGGTGGTCAGTTGATCATTTCTTACTCAATTTTTTAGTGGTGTGAGATATTTGGGATTTTGAATTTTCTGCTTACTTGTTGGCAATGAAGATTTGATTGGTGTAAGAGTTTAAAACTTAGGAGGTTACATATATATTTAAAATTTTGATAAGTAAGTGAAAACTTGATTAACTAGAATGAGAAAAAAAAAAAATGAAACAGTACGGGTCGTATACTATAAGGGATAATCAAACAAAAGTACAATAATCTAGAAAATACAGTATACTAGAAAATGAATGAGCACTTAGTGTAGCCATCCAAGCATATACAAGGTATGTAAAAAACTCATCTTAGGATGTTGTTACATATTGAGAGTTGTGGACAATATGGAGAGGAATATTTGGACTTCTGAAGGTTTTGAATGCCCTCAACATGTAACAAAGCAAAAATTTTTGAGACCCTCTTGTGAAAGAAATTCATGTTGCTGATGAGTCCATGGAAGATTGATTTGTTACTACTTTGTAGTTTGCATATTCAAGGTTATTTTATTGGGCTTACATGTGAAGTGAAGTCCAATTTAAGTAAAATTTGTGTGATTTTAAAGGTCTACTTATGTGTTTCTTAGGGTTATAACTGTTTATTATTTATTTATTTGGGTTTTTACTTAATAGATTATGGTCAATTCGAATTTAGGGGCAAAATTGTAATTACTGCAATCCCTACGAATTAAGGATATTTTGGTAGTCTAGAATTTTCTAAGAATTCCTAAGTATCTTAGGTTTATTTTCTTTGACTTCAAGTTAGTCTTTTATTAGGTTGTTAGTTTATTAGTTGAACTAGGAGTCTTAATACTGCTAGTACAAAAAAGTCCTTATATGTATTTGTGCTTAATGTGCTCAAAGAAGAGATGAAGTTGATTAATACAAATATTGAGCGTTTTGAGTATTGAGGCATGTTTTGGCCGTCTTGTATTCTTTTCTCCCTTTCTCCTCTCTACTTCTCTTTCTTGAGCTGTTCATGGATACTGTTCATACAGCCCTTAAACCCCGTAAAATTCTCTCTTTCTTGTTCTTTATAATCCCAAATCAAGTCCTTTATTTTACCTATTAAAACCTAAAACCCCACATTTTCTTCTACCAAATAGCTATCAAATAACTTATCAAACCATCTTTTAATCCCCAACACAACCCCATAACCCTCTCTTCAACCATTCTAAACCTTAGATCCAAATATTCTCCTAATGTTAAACCCTACAAGCTCATGTAGACAAATTCCCCAATTTGTCATATGTCAATTCCTCTTACCTATTTTTTCAATTTATAGATGACATAAATTCTAGGAGCTACTTTTATTTATTTTCTTCTTTCTTCTTCATTTCTTTTTGGGGGTTCTCCACATATGTGGTTGCTTCCTAATACTGATTATGAGCAGATATTAAAATGTGTTTTTGTTCATGTTTTTATTAAGAGACTTCATTGGTTGGCTGTTCATCATTTGATCCATTGGGCATTTTCTTTAGTCATCAATTATCATCATTTTTCTTCTTGTTTCTTTGTGTTAATAAAGTATATTTATTGTTGAGGAAAAAGATTGTCTAGCCCTGGCCCATGCATAGGCATTCTTGTCCAATGTAGTTCTTTTCAAGTTTGAAATTGCTAGCTCACATCACCCATTTGGATCCTAAACCTTAGGTACATTTTGGTGTAGGTATTGAATCTTAGATTTTCCAATTGAATTGAGAATCACAATGATTGTACCATTAGTTATGGTTAGATGTATTTCCTATTTCATTTGATAGGCGTAACATAGGCTTGCTATCAAGTGGGAGCATTAAGGTGGTTGGATTTATATGTAAATTGCTAACAAAGGTTTGAGCTGAAGGTTTGACCAATCCCTTTTTTCCCTGTTGTTTCTGACATGCTCTGTTTAACTCTTTGGGCTTTTCTTGATTTGAAAGTATTGTAGTTCTTGCCATTGATGTCACACATTTTTTATAATACTGCATTTTATACATTGAGGAGACATTTCTTAATTTTTATGCAAATATCAAATCATTTCATTTAGAGCATCATAGGGGGTTCAGCTATAATATTTGAAATCTTTTATGCAGTGAACTATTTTTTATATCTTCATATGAAATCATTGTGTGTTGTGGTAATGCCTGATTTGTGATAACTCTCACATTAAATAATGTATGTCTGCCACTATGTATGATCTCACAGTTGCAGTGCTTGCAGTATGGAGCCTCGGATCAATGAGGAGCTAGAGATCGTGCGCCTTGGTCCAGAAGATCCTTCATTGTTGACGCGACCACGAAATCATTGATCAGAGGACATTTGGAATGGCGAGGTGAAATATCTAGTTCTAACAACCGCTTTAATTTTCACGTTGTCTTTGACTTCTAGCAAATTCTTTCAAAGTTGTATATCTAGTTCTAATCGCTATAATTTTTATCGATTTTGCAAGACCCGGGCCCACTTAAGTGCCGTGGTCGAGCTAAGGAGATGGAACACATAACGATGCAAGATAATTGGGTGATTGACATTATCCAGTTGGTGGGGCTAGAAGGATTGTTTAGGGCCCCTTCTAGAGAGATAGATCATTGCCTAATATTGGCCCTAATTGAGCGATGGCGGCCGGAGACGCATATGTTCCAACTTGCACATGGTGAGATGTCAATCACCCTAGAAGATGTGGAGGTCATTTTGGGACTTCCTATAGATGGTGAGGTCTTGGTTGGGCCAACTGCTGTGGTGGACGGGGATTGGAGGCAACTGTGCGTGGAGTTGCTTGGTTTTGAAGTTCCAGCGAATGACAACAAAATTTTGGTGGGGTAAAGAATTCTCATTAGCCGCCTTGTTGAGTGCATTGCAGAGCCACTGCCTCATGACTCTACAGAGATTCAGATACATCAGTATGCCTGGTGCTATATTTTAACGCTACTAGGAGATTAGATTTTCATGGACAAGTCGGGAGATAGGGTTCATTTGATGTTCTTGGAGTTCCTGCGGAACTTTCGTGATCCGCCACAGTATAGTTGGGGTAGTGGTTGCCTAGCCTGGTTGTACAGAGAGTTGTGCCGAGCAAGCGAGAAAGAAGCATCGCAGATTGGTGGGGCTTTGCAATTGGTCCAGTATTGGGCATGGGCAAGGTTGCCATTCTTGTGCCCGAGGATAGAGCCCCCACCTGGATGTGATTATGGCCAATGGTAAAAAGCTTCACTTGCATTTAAGTAAGTATTTTCCTGATATTTAGTGTGTTATGCAATGTACTCTTCTTAGTAAGTAAGTGGTATTATTTTATCTTATGTTATTTGCTCGTAAATGTAAGTGGGTGAGAGTGCCAAGCCCGAAGAGTAGGTCATCCGCCACGACGTTGATTCACTATCGCGAGCAATTAGTTAGAATGCAGCCGGGCCAGGTAATAATATCCAAAAATTCTGTTTTGTTATGTTAATTTTCCTTAAGAATATGTTAAAATCATTGTTCTAACATATCTTCTGTTTGAATTTTTGTTTTTCCCTTTATCTATGTATTCTCTCTTGTTAAGATGTTATGATAACTGTTTTTTGTTTCTATTGTAGATTATATGGCAGCCATGTGAGGTAGACTTCGGCCACCTTCTTGACTTCTACGTTGCAGGGAGGGATATGTGGACGGCAAAGGTTCCACTTGTGTGTTTTTGCATAGTAAAGACACACTACCCAGACCGTGTCGTTTGACAGTTTGGGTTGGCGCAAGAGCGGCTCGACCATGTTGTGTACGATGATAGACTGCATAGAATAGACTTGCGTGGGAAGGTAGAAAAGAATTGGAGGGAGGAGCATGGACCGTATATCCTTACATGGGATATGAGACAACAACGACTTTGCCATGCACCTCCTCAGACTGGTGAGATGCCTAGTGATCATGCTTATTACCGCTGGTACCGTCTGGTCACTCGAAAATATGTCGACCGTAACAGCGCTAAATTAGATATAATGGTAATGTGTTCTAATTAGATTTTATTGCTTGCTTTGTTTTTTCTGCAGTACATGTATGAACGTAGAATCAATTGATTTCTTTTTTCAGAAAATCTGGTTTGATTTGACTGACATCCAATTAAAAAGACTTTATGTTACATATAGTATTCTAATAAAACTTTTAGTTCTTAGTTGAGTATTTGAGTAGATTAATAAGTACTATATTATCCATTCTATAATTGATACATAAATGTCCCAAATCTGATTGTACTGGTTATTGCTCCATTTTAGATTGAAAGTCATTTAGTGCTGTTGGCGATGCTTCCTATAGGCAGCCGAGAGCACAACCATGTCCAGTGCGTCCTAAATAATGTGGTTGGACTTGGTGGTGTTCCTGCACCAAATGAGGAAATTGAATCAGCAGCTACTGCAACCCCAAGCACAAGCGCAGCACTCTTAATTCCACCGACCTGTGGTTGGCGAGCTACCACAAGCCCAAGCCCAAGCCCAAGCGCAGCTAGGGGCTGTGGTCGGCCTGCTACAGCAAGCCCAAGCACAAGTGCAGCTACGGGCCGTGGTCGGCGTGCAACAACCTGAGGGGTTGTAACTAGTCCTGAAATACCTGCATCCATCCTGCACGCATCTCCTCAGCCCGAGGTGCATCCACCCATCCTAGATGCATCTCCTCAGTTCGAGGTCCCTCCACCCATGGTAAATGCATCTCCTCAGCCCGATGTCCCTTCACCCACCCCACCTTCGCAGCCCAGTTTTGATCTCGGTATTCCTTTTCATTTGACCTCTCCTATGCACCCTGAGACACCCTCATACCCACCCACCAGCTCTAGTGCACCCACTTTGCCCATAGACCCACCCCGTACTAAACCCACGACAATGATCCCCACTCCTGGCCTCTACACAGAGCATCATTACCCACCTATCTCATCATCATCCGACCCTCTAGGACCTCTGGTTGGGATTGACATTGTACATCCAAATACTGATGTATCGGACGAGCATCCCCCTCATCAACCCTCACCCCCACGAGGTAGACAGCAACGCGCTAGAAGAGCACCCACTTGTGGGACAGGTGGACACAAAATAGGATACAAAGGCACCTCTATGGTATGATAACATTAATGCTTAATGTAATGATATATTTTGCAGTTCACTTTATTCTTATCATTACATCGAATATTGATTGTATACATCTAATGTTTTTGTAGCACGATGATCAGCCTAAAGATGATGCCCCGCAGCCTCCTCCCCGGCCCAAACATTACACGAGGGTTAAAAAGTGCAAAATTGGTTAGTCTACCATTTATTATCATTTTACGCCAAATAGGTGATAACGATGTATGTTGTGAAGTAAAAAGTTAGTACACACTCTTTAGCAATAAGTTAGTTCTCTTCATTAACATTATTGTTGAAGAGCTGCGTTCTGTTTGCAGGTGGTTGACATGGCATCTCTACATAGCCTTTAGAAGGTGTAGATGAGCCAAGAGTGAACTGAATAATACAGAGAATTAAATAAGGGGCAGCACAGGTATTTTTTTGCCCATACTGAAGTCACGGTTAATCCATTCTAATTCTTCCCCCTCATCTGCAGTTTCTGCTAATTTCAGAAATTACAAACGGTTTTGTTTGTAATTTATAGTTTTCTTTCTGCGAGACATTTTGTTGAACAGGTTGTGAACTTTTTTTTTGAATTGGGAAATTTTTTGGGAAAAAAAAATGCAGGTTTTTGATTTGAAGGATGTGAAGCCGCATGAGTTTGTGCAGTATGGTTTGAAATGTCTGGAGATGTTGGCTGGGATTGGTGACTCTTGTGCCAAAGACACTCGTGAAAGGTTAAGAGTTGTGGTATGTTATCTTTACACTAATATAAATCAACAGCCTCAACAACAAGAACAATCAAGCCTTGGCTTAGTGTCATTCTATATTATCAGAAGTCATACTCTTACTTTTTTTGTTACTTTCTTAATTGACATGTCTCGAAATTCATGAGGTTTGCTATCAATCCTACAATTTTCTGTCATTCTATGTTACCTGAAGTGATGCTCTCTAGTCTCTTGTTACTTCCGTAATTGACATGTTGTGTTACTTTTGTAATTGATAAACTCTTGTTTTTTTGGTCTTTTTCTACTTTTTTTTGTTTGTTTTAACTTGAATTAACTCGCTCTTTTTGACTGGTGCATATCACGCTCCTCTGAATTTAATTAATAATAATGATATTATTCATATGAAATGTGATATGTATATAGTGAGATTGTTGATTAGGTTGCTGGAGGAGATGGAACAGTGGGTTGGGTGCTGGGAAGTCTGGGAGAGCTTAAAAAAGAGAATAGGGAGCCATTTCCTCCTGTAGGAATTATTCCACTTGGTACTGGGAATGATCTATCTAGGAGTTTTGGTTGGGTAAGCCTTTCTAATCTTTGCATTCCAAGGTAGTTTTTCTTAATATTTTTTTTTTTTAATTTCGGGTTTTCCAAGTGATGTTTTGCTATGATTGTTGAGCTATGGGTTTGAGTTGAATGTGTTTTTGTCAGGGTGGTTTGTTTCCTTTTGCATGGAAATCAGCCGTCAAAAGATCTCTCCACCGGGCTAGTACGGGTGATGTCTGCCGTTTAGATAGGTTAACTTTCTCACTCACACTATGTTCTGATTTTTAGGGGTTGTGATGCCGATTAATTTCTCTGGTGATTGGTTATGCCTCGCCAGAAATTAATATATGTGCAAGTTGTATGACTTAAGATTACACTTCCTGTATAGATGAGATTTCTCCTCTTTCTAATGAAATTTCATATTACTTTATAAAATAAGTTTTAGAAATGGAAAGAGGTTAATGCTTTGGGACATTGGGCTCAAGAGCGACATCTCATGACAAAGCTCATATACCTTAATGCTAAAAGTTATAATTTACCTATAAAAAATCTAAAAAATTGTAATTGTAATTCATTACATAGCCAGTAGAATTTGATTAAAATTGCCATTACTTTTATTGTGAAATGTAGAATAAGTACTTGATCATATGTTCATTTGACAAAAAGTTTAAGAAAGAAGTGAACAATTCATCCTTATTTTTCATTTTCTTAAAGTTAGTAAAAATGGTTAAGCATTAGGTGGTGGCTCTGGATTTGTTTTGTTATACAAGAAAGTTTATTGCTGAGCATGCCCTTTACTAGTTACGTGATAACAAGTGCAAACAATATAATAAAGATAAATAAAACATAGTTATACATTTTATGGTCTTTAAGTGATTGTTGATAATCAACAATTACAAAAAAGGTTTCAACAACGATCTCTTATATATTGTAAAATATCTTCAGTGCTCTATTATGTTTTAAATAGTTCTTTCACTTGCCAGTATAAATCATATAATTTGTTTCTCTTATGATCAAATAGTTATCTTAGCATCACTTTGTTGTGGTCACCCTTGTTTTTGCTTAAATTACTAATTTATGATGGCTTATTGATGTGGCTAACAGTTATTTAAATTCTGTTTTTGATGTTGCAGTTGGCATATTCTGCTGTCAATGCCAAATGGCAAAGTTGTTGATCCGCCCTACTCTTTGAAGCATACAGAAGAGTGTTCTCTTGATGAGGTTGCTGATCTAGTTACTTCACATTCTACTATAGTACTATTTTAGTTGGCTAGCTGCTTGTGCTGAATGATTTTACCCTTCAAACATTAAAAAAAAAATATGTATATTTATATTTTATTTTCTTATTGCACATGTTTATGCTGTGATATTTATCTATCAAATCATATTATGTGCATATACATGTTCGGAGTTGTTGCCCCACTCTAAACATATTCAGCTTTATACCAGTTAACTCTCTGATATGATAATCTTATGTCTGTCATCACCTATTATATATCAGTTCTTTTGAGAGGGGGGGGGGGGGGTACGGGGAGAGGGACTATGGAGATTTCTCATCTCCTGTTTGCTGATGATACAATTCTGTTTTGTGAGGTAGAGATAAGGTTTAACTTGAGTAAGAGTGAATTAGTGGCAATAGGGGAAGTAAGAAGGATAACGGAGCTTGTGTTAATCCTGTGTTGTAAGTGGGATCAATTGCCAATGCTGTATTTCAGACTGCCACTAGGCTCCAAAGTTAATGCTAGAGCGGGTGAAATTAGATTATTGAAAGAATCGAATGCGGGCTGGCTTGATGGAAGAAGACTTATATTTCAAAGGGAGGAGGCTCACTTTTATTAAGAGTATGTTTTCTTCTTTGCCTATTTTTTTATGCCCCTCTTTAAAATACCCACTTGTATTGTAATAGACTGGAGAAATTTCAAAGAGATTTTTGTGAAAAAAGGGGGGGGGGGGGGGAGTGGATATGGAAGTTGCTAGAAAGTTTCATTAAGTTGATTGTGGTATTGTGTGTTCTCTTTCAAGGGGATGAGGGTTGGGGATGCATAAGTCAAGCACATTTAATTAGGCGCTCCTAGGCAAATGGTTATGGAGATTTGGAGTAGAGAGGGAGTAGCTTTGAAGGTGTGTTATCTCTCCCAAATTTTTCACCTTCAGCTTTTTATGGGGTTTCTTTCAATGGTTCTATACTGCTGGAGATAATTGTGGGTTTGCAAGTTTTTTTTCATTAGGGCTTAAAGCATTTGATAACACGTAAATCAATAGCTACCCTCCACTTTCCTTTTAATAAAAAGTTCATTTTACTTTATGCAAAGAATAAATTGCATTAGTAGGCTTTTTGCTTCAACTTAGCCCTATTCTTTATGAATGTTTTGGCTAATACTAATTTGTGATTATCTGCAGATTTTATTTTGATTTCTCAGCAACATATGTTGGTGTAGGAATGATTTGCCCCTTCTGCTTGGAGGGATTATTTCTTGGGGTCTGCTGTGGCCCCTCATAGAAGATAGAAAAGGTGACTGGTATAGTGCAGAATGAGGCTCAGGCAGCTTCAGTGGTAGAGTTGACTGGTTTTTTGGATGCAGTTCAAGAAACTGAAACTAAGATGGTGGAAATGTCAGCGTTGAATCACCTCATGTCCACCCATGTTCTGCAACAAGCCCAACAGATAGAAGTTCTGTATGATCAGGTCAGATATTTTATCTATGTTCCATACTTCTTCTTGTTTATATGTTCAACAACAGTTCATAATGTTATCTCTCGCTTTGTACAAGTACCATTAGTATCTGTGTGAAAATGATTGAAATGGTGCGTCTCTTCAGTTAGAATTTGTTCAGATGGTAACTCCAGTCTATGTTATCATATAGTATTTGTGGGTGAGCTTCAACATTGCTTTAAATTGAGGAAACATATGCACCCTGCATTCAATTCCGGAGCTGCAGTGCTCTATGGGTGAAGGCCGCCGGTCTTGTTGACCTGTTAGCCTGATCTGTTGTAGTTGTTTTCTATGTTTTAATTATCATGGTCTAATCTCTAACACCATTTATCAGACATTTGGGGAAGCATGTTTTACATTTTAATATTGTGTTGCAGTTTGTCTATAATGGTTGAACATGACCCTAGATGCTAAAATGTGGCATGTACCTCTTTTTTTCTTTTTTGTGTCTCCATATTGTTGGGATTATTCTAGACACTGGAGTTTAATATATCTTTCACTTTTTTGTCATATTTGTTCCTTTTTTTTCCTGTGTTTTCTTGTGCTTATTTTACAGGCAGTTGAAGCTACAAAGAATGTGGAGCTTGGTAACAAAGAATTTAACCAAGCTATCCAGCGTAATAGCAGCAGCAGGAACTTATGCTTTTCCTCTTTGTATTGACCTTCTCTATCCTCTTTCTTGATTGGTATAGTTACTTCTTGTATCTTTGATATAGTGACAAAAAAAATGAACAAAAAATTCCAAAATATTTGTAACGGGATATCATACTTTCAGTATTAATTTTAAAAGGATGGAGCTAGTCACTCTATCTTATTGGGATCATATTTTTTTTTCATAATAAATATTTTGGAGACTAGTAACTAACTTATTGGCAGAATGAGTTCTGAATTAAAGTCTACTGGTTTGATAGAATCACATAAAAAAAGGAATGCATATTGATACAATTTGTATCGCATATTTTTATACTGACTATTTCTCTATTTATTTTTGTATCCTGTAACATTTTGTGTATAGTTCTGCGGTCTTTATTTGTTTTGCTTACTAGTGATTTACAGACATGTTACCCGGTTTACAAAAAGGTCCGGAGAAGATGTCGAAAAGTGATCCACTATCTTCCATTTTTATGGAAGATGATGAGGTAGGGTGCATGTAAAGGGGTATGAAATTGCCATTTAGGGGGGTTGCATTGTGTTTTTTACCCTAGTTTAAAAAGTTTGTAATAGGGCGCAGTGCAGAGAATGGTGATAAGTAAGTCATAAGGATTTTATTATGAAAGCTTTACTTATTTTATTTAATTAATGCTAGGACATCTGCCTTTTCATCTAATTTAACCCTTGCATCTTGTTGAAAGTGCGTGCTCCTTAGATTAGTACACATTCTTGAGCTATTTTTCCAGAATCAATTTTCATTGGGAATATAAACTCAAATTGTTTTCTTCCAATGTATGATGCCCGTTATCCAGGAGTTTCGAAAATTTTGAAGAATTGGTTGCTTACTATGGAAGTGGAAAGCTACATCCAGCTGATCTTAAACTAGCCTTGGCAAAGGCTTTGAATAAGATACTAGACTCAATCATGTGTAATAATAACCTCTAAAAACTTAAAGGGATATAATAATTCCAAAAAATAATTCACATTCATTTCTTTAGAAACATTAGTTTCTGGTTTCTTTTGCTTACAGTGCTTCCATAAATGCATCAAATCTTGGCGTTGTGTTTGTTATCTTTCAAAGATATTTACTTCCTATATTCCTTTCTACATAGACGAGGGCTCCACGGCTGCTGCAGTCCATATGTTCCTCAGTTGGTGATTTGTATCTGTACAAGTTGTCAGATGTCCTCTTTGGTGGTTGTGTTGCAAAATGGGTTGTATCCTTCTTATTCATACTCTTTACAGTTTATTTAATTTTTATTTTTTGGAGGGGTGGGATTGGTAATTTTGCACACGAATCTAGTGGGTGGTGAACCCACAACCTCAATATTTTAGAATATTATCAATATATATCCTAACTTCATTTCAAGATGGGAACTACCATTTCATCTTTACTATAGATAAAATAGCACTGTTGTTACTTATTAAGGCATTTGTGACACATGGCATACTTAACCTTATTGCAGCTCTTTGCACAATTGGCAAATTGGTTTATGATATTTTGTTTCCCTCGCACGTTGTCAAATAATTTGGAGACTGTTCTTACACTTATTGGCCTATACCACTGGCCCTGTATTAGAGCTTCTTCCACTAAAATTCTATTGATTTCAAGGAAGTGGGGTCTGGCAATAGCAGCATTGGCCTTTTCTATTCGACCAACGAGCGCTATTAAATGGGTGTATGTTGGCCTGCTTGAGCTGTTTGTGACTCGTGATAGACTAAGATTCGTTTTTCTTGACGTGGCTCCCATTGGGTAGGTATTAATGCAGCTTTTTGGTTTGTTATCACAATTTTATCATTTCTTGTTAGAAATACTGAAAAGTTGTATTGTATTTCACAAATGGGAATATACATGAGTATGCCTTTATATAGGAGGCATATGAGTGCAGTACAAGTCGAAGTGTAGTACAAGATATGTGTGTGCTGTACAAGTAATATAAGTGCTCTACAAGAAAACTAGGTTGGGCCTAAAGCCCATAACACTATACACATTAACAGCCCCCCTCAAACTCAAGGTGGATGTGAGACCAGCTTGAGGTTGTCAACTAAATCACGAAGGCGTCCTTTAGGATGTGACTTGGTGAAAATATCTGCAAGTTGATCTTTGGAGGAGACGGAGAAGAGCTGGAGAGCACCATGGACAAGATGAAAACGAATAAAATGACAATCAATCTCGATGTGTTTAGTCCGTTCATGGAAGACATCATTATGAGCAATATGAATGGCACTCTGGTTGTCACAATAAAGAGGAGTAGCAGAAGATGTGGACACACCCAAGTCTTTAAGAAGCCATCGCAGCCAAAGGAGCTCAGATGTGGTATCAGCAAGGGCACGATATTCTGCTTCAGTACTGGAGCGGGCCACGAAGGTTTGCTTCTTACTTCGCCAAGAAATTAAAGAAGAGCCAAGGAAGAAGCAATAACCAGTGGTGGACCTGCGATCAGTAGGATCTCCTGCCCAATCAGCATCAGAGAATGCACGAAGTACAAGTGGAGATTGAGCTGAGTAGAAAAGGCCATGGAAGAGAGTGCCCTTCAAGTATCGAAGAATGCGCAGAACAGCAGCATAGTGAGTCGATCGTGGAGCAGACAGATACTGGCTTACTTGATGAACAGCATAGGAAATGTCTGGACGAGTGACTGTGAGATAAACTAAGCTGCCAACCAATCGTCTGTAAAGAGAAGGATTAGACAATGGTTTCCCCCCCGAGGGAGTCAGATGCGCATTAAGTTCAACTGGAGTGTCAACAGTCTTGCTGTCAGTGAGTCCTGCACGAGACAAAAGATCAGAAGCATATTTAGCCTGAGTAATATAAAGACCATCTGCGGAATGAGTGATTTCAAGACCCAAGAAATAACTGAGATGTCCAAGATCTTTCATCTCAAACTGCTGACTGAGAAAATCCTTGAGTTCTTGAATGCCACTGAGGTCATCACCAGTTATGATCATATCATCCACATATAAGAGAAGTAAAATAGTGCCTTTATCAGTGCGACGAAGAAATAAGGCAGAATCATAAGGACTGGCAGTGTAACCCAAGCGAAAGATGGTGGAACTGAACTTGGCAAACCAAGCTCGTGGAGCTTGTTTAAGGCCATAAAGTGCACGTCGAAGACGACAAACCTTGTCTAATTCAACAGAGAGACCAGGAGGAGGTTGCATGTAAACTTCTTCACTCAAATCCCCATTGAGGAAGGCATTTTTAACATCCATCTGAAAAAGATCCCATTTACTAGCAGCAGCAACGGCTAAAAGGGCACGAACAGATGAGATACGAGCAACCGGGGCAAAAGTCTCTTCATAATCAATCCCATACTCCTGTGTGAAACCTTTTGCAACAAGACGAGCCTTATAGCGCTCAATGGTCCCATCAGAGCGAGTCTTAATCTTGTAGATCCACTTACAACCAACCACAGATTTCCCAGGGGGGAGAGTCACCAAATCCCAAGTATGGTTTTTAGACAATGCATCAAGTTCCTCTTTCATTGCAATCTGCCATAAAGGGTCAGTGGAAGCCTCACGATAGGTGTGAGGCTCGTGCAGTGTAGCAAGGGCAGTGTAACAATGATAGTCAAGTAAATGTGCAGGAATGGATCTTACCCGAGTTGAGTGACGAGGTGGAATGTCTTGTGCAAGATCTTCAGGCGGAGCAGGAGCAGGGGACCCAAGCTCAAGGTTGGGGTTGGGTTGCTCGTCTTCAACCTGTTCATCTTCCACCTGTTCATTAAAGGGTGAACTAGGAAAGGGATCAATGATATCTGGTGGTTGGATAGAGAAGTCTACATGAGAATCAGGAGCAGCTGCAGGAGGATCAGGAGCAGTGACAGAAGGAATATGAGCCTCATCTGGAAAAAGATCTAAGACAGAGGAGGAAGATAGGGAGGCACGGAAGTGAGAGAGCTCAACAAAGAGGCGATGTTCCCAGAAGACAACATTGCGGGAGACACGAAGACGATGAGAAACAGGGTCATAACACCGATACCCCTTTTGAGTTTCGCCATAGCCAAGAAAACAACAAAGCCTTGACCGAGGTTCAAGTTTGTTATGCTCATGTGGCTGAAGAAGAACGAAACAGGTAGAACCGAAGGAGCGAAGGTGATGATAATCTGGAGATGACCCAAAAAGGCGTTCATATGGAGTTTGATTTTGGATGATAGGACTGGGAATACGATTAATAGTATAAACAGCATGAAGTGCAGCTTCGCCCCAAAAAGGAGCAGGAACTTTGGCAGAGAGAAGGAGAGCACGAACAGTGTCAAGAATATGACGAAGTTTTCGTTCGGCTCTACCATTTTGCTGAGAGGTACCTGGACAAGTTAGTTGATGAACAGTGCCATAGGAATGCAAAACAGCTTGAAAAGCATATTGAGTGTAGTACAAGTCGAAGTGTAGTACAAGATATGTGTGTGCTGTACAAGTAATATAAGTGCTCTACAAGAAAACTAGGTTGGGCCTAAAGCCCATAACACTATACACATTAACATTTCTTTTGTGCCTTCAAATTCATGAATTCATCTAGCTATTTTTTTGTCCTTTTCTGTTCATGCTTTTAGAAAAGGACTCTTTTTATCTCTAGTAAAAATTTTCTTTTTCCTTGATTTGCAATGATCAATTGGTTAGTAAACATTGTTAAACTTTAAATTGATATCCGAAGTGCTAGAGAGAGTTTTATTCCAATATTTAACGTAGATGAGAAAAAGGTATTCTGTTGATAGGCCACCTTTTTCCAGTACAAAGAAAAGAAAATTTTAGAAATTTATATTTGATTAGGGAGAAACAAATGAAGTGCCACTTCATAGCAATTTGCTCATTGTACATGCACACAAACATGTAAAATCTATTTTTAAATAAATTATGTTATGCACATGATGAAACTGATAGTGCAAGTAATATTATTGTGATGAGAAGATGGAGTTTTTTAGAAATCTATTTTTAAAATAATTATCAGCTGTACAATTATCTCTGCTTTAGCTTTTAAGGGCATCTTTTGGTTATGCAGTTTTTTATACGTCATCTATTCACTTATAGTTCCAAAGAGCACGCTGCCTCCTTGTTTAAGCAGATGGAGGTCCAAAATTCAATGATGAGAAGCTCCTTTAATGGTGTGGAGTTGCTGATATTTACATCAAAACAGCTGCATGTAACACTGCAATATTCAGTACTATATCAGATGCTGTTGTAGTAAGTAGTTTGTGTGCTGCTCATATGCTTAATTATCCAGATGTTAACAAGAGCAGAATATGTAAAATAGGTCATATGAAGCTCATGGACCATGGCTAATATTCTCAGTGTTTTTTTTATTGGTGTGACGTTTATCTTAAAATTGTATATATAGAAATAAATTATTTGTTGGTTTCTCCAGCTTTGTGTAACTTATTGAGATGAATATTCTATGAATATTTGTTTTTAATAACATTTTTAATCAGATGGTTGTTGCAATGTTTTCAATGTTTGTATTCTATGATTTGTTCTTGAAGCATATACTGGCAATACGCAACAGCCAAAAAAATAGCATTAGCTACAGAAAAAAGCTCATACGTACGAAATTTAAAAAAAAAAAAAAAACCCAAGATTAAAAATAAAAATAAAAAATTTATGACAGGAACTCGATTTTTTGAAACTCGATTTTCTTAAAAAAATTTGATTGAACTCGAGGCTCTGAAACTCGAGTTTTACTGTATAATTTTTCCCATGCTCTGTTTCAAGCAGATTGGATGCTCTGTTTTTGGTGTGTTCACACTTGTAGAACTCGAGTTTATGAAACTCGAGTTCCATTGCTCAATTTTTTCCCCCCCAGAATCATGCATGCTCTGTTTCAGGCAGATTGGACGCTCTGTTTTCGGAGTGTTCACACTGGTGGAACTCGAGTTTTTGAAACTCGAGTTTCACTGGGAATTTTTTTTTCCTGAGCATGCAGGCATATCAGAAACTGAAGTGTGTGCATGGACTTGCTGAGAAATAGAGATACAAAAGCTGGGAATGTAATCCACAGACACTCATTGAAAAGCAAAGAAGCTGAGAATGTAAATGCACTTAAAGTACATCCAAAGGCGTTTTCAAGATGCACCAAACTATAGAAACTATTATGCTCTTTGCATAAACATAAGTTTGCAATGTAAATGCACTTAAATCACAGCAAAAGGCATTCTCAAGATATCAACATTCTAAACATACCCAACATTCTAAACATACCCAACTACGCTTAATTTGCAGTTCTAACCATGTTACTCAAATTACAATCTTCATAGAAGTACATGGATAGAGAATTACAAGTACATTCAACAAAAACCAAAAAGTTAATTTAGCGGATACAACGTAGTCATTTTTCGTAATATCAGCAGTCCGCACAACAAAAACATCGTCCATGGAAGCATGCCTGAAAAATGTGAACTAATTGTGTTATGAGACAAGATAGTAAACATTACGTAAACATAGAATGAACAACCCGATCCAAAACTTTTTACCATCTGTCACCTACCTAGTTTGGAACATGCCTGGAGGTATGACACAATCCACATGTCTGCTTGGGTTGACTTTCTATCAAATCTGCGTCCTCCCTTCGCCATCCCGGTTCTCGATCTTTGTTCCTCACTCCATCCATCTCATTCCTTATTCTTGACTTCACTGGTCGACCTTTGCCCCGCACCAATGCTGGATTAGGCAACCACTTTGGCCCCATGGTATCCCTCCACAATGATTGTGAATTAGGAACCACAAATGCATGTGAGTAAGTGCTAAGGTCATAGTCCAAATTATAACATGGGTGAATATATGTAGTCGAATTAATATGTAGCGCATCACATACTCTAATTGCATGTGAACACGGGATCCCTATGTTTTGCCATTTTCCACAACTGCATGTTCTTTCCAATAACCGAACTTCGTAACTGTGGTTTCCCCCTCCTGCGCTACACACGTTGTGTGAAGTAACTACCTGATATAGCATCTCTTGATTGCTAAATGGCTTGAGATAGTGTTTCTCAGATTTACGCCTATTTCCTTCCTATGTGGAGAAAGCATATGTACTCAATTTGTTACCCTCCAACAACTCATTTGTAATTTCTTTGTGCTGGTCGTGGAAATATTCAACAAGTTTGGCAAGTGAATTCAACCATTGCGGCAATAGGGAGGCTCCGTGCACCTTTCAGTACGCCATTGAAGCACTTTGATATATTGGTTGTCATTGCCCTAAAACGTCTCCCACCATCATGTGACTGGGTCCACATATCCACAGACTCCCTCATTAGGTATGTGTATGGAACATAATCTTGATTCTTTTCCTTGCCATCCTTCCCTGTCACCTTCTTTTTATTCCTAATGGCCTCAATTTCCACCTTCTTCTTATTCCTAATGGCCTCGAGTTCTGAAAATGTGTGTTGAAGTTGCTAGCAACATGTCTCAGAAAATATCTATGAAATACTCGTGGTCTTCCATCATCCCCTCTAGGTCAGTTTGCAATGTCGTTTTTTGATACCGAGATGTCGGTCAAATATTATGCAAATGCCTTCCTTAGGTATCACGTGGCCACCTCCAACTGGACCCTGACTCACAATCCACAACAGCAAAGGCGAGAGGAAATACCTTGTTGTTAGTGTCGGTTGCCATTGCAACCAACAACTTTCCCTGATATTTACCATACAGATGTGTCTCATCAATACTGATAACCGGCTTGCAATATTTGAATCCATCAATGTTTGGACCGAAAGACCAAAACACATAATCCAAAATTACGGTGTCATTTTCATCGGTGGGAGTGGTATGATAGAACACCTGGGTAGTCGGATCCTGATCAGTATATGCCATTAGCAACTTTTGCAACTTTTAGTAAGACTCTTCCCAATTCCTAAACATTTTCCTAATCGCCTTTTGTTTTGCATCCCATACCTTGTAGTAAGAAGGCTTATGGCCCTGATATTTCGACTCTATCATAGATCTGAGATGCTTAACTAGGGTAGTGTGATCCTCACATAACTTCTTAAGAATGTCTGATGCAATAAAATTACAAGTCATCATTCTACCATCATTTCGCACCCCAGTCGGTATACACATGTGAGAACCCACATACACGGTGACCATCCATAGTCCGTGGAGATTGGGCTTCATGACTGCACAGACATACCACTTGCATGACTCATCCACGCATTTTGCACAAAGTTTTTTCGTCATCGACTTACTGATAATAAAATGTTTGTTTTTGTTGAGGGCACAAATTGTTAATACGTGGTGCACCTCCACTTTATTGGCAAAAGTCAACCCTTTGCACAAATTCATCCTCTCTCTCCAAGTAGACACAAATGGTATCTCAATATGTGAAGGATCAACTATATTTTCCCAAGTATTTATAGAAAATGACAAGGTAGGAGGTGTGTAGGCAAGGATTGTGTCTGTAGTGTTTTGGACACTAATAACATTGTCTGCATCAGGTTGACTACCATTCAATGTCTCATCATCCTCGATGTCTCTTTCAAAGTCCCCAAAGTCTCCTCGATCAATCCTCTCTTCAAAATAATCTCTCTCTATAAAATCTTCACCATTAATGGTAGTAGTCTCATCAACATAGTCGTCGTCGTCGTCATCGTCGTCATCATCGTCGTCATGATCATCATCATCATCATCATCGGCATGGACATCATCATCCTCTACATGTGTAGAATACTCATATTGAGCATTTGGAACTGTAACCTGTAAACTTGTGGCTGTTTGTTGAATTTCATCATCTGCACGTGGCTCCAATTGAATGTACAACTCAATACCACTTACTTTAGGTATTCTCTCCAACTTGTCAAACATGATCTTCACATATTTATCTGTTTCTATCGTCATATACTTGTAATTAATCCGGTTCTTCAGGACTTCATATGGCATACGATAAGTTATTTGTATGTTGTGTACAACAGGATTCGTACACAATTCTTCCATAACTATCTTCTTCAATTCATCAAGAGTCTTCAACCTACGATCAATTTAGCTATAATAGAACTTTATATCCGGCCCTTCAAATGGCAATCCCTTGTTCACATTCGCATTCTTAAGCGGACCACCGTGGTATAGGATTATATCAATTTCAGGCATTGTGAACCTGTTATAGTCAAGTTACGATGTTAGTTAACAAACATTTTATCTAGTCAAACTACATAAAGTACAAATTCCAAATCATTTAAAGGGTATGAATTTCATTACACATTCGTTACACATTTCATACCCAAATCCTTTTTCCGCCATGCTAAGACTACCCATTTCATATCATACCCATTACAAAAAAAAAAAACAAAAAAAAACAAAATCCTTGTAAAAGTATACAACATTTTATCTAATTACATACCCATAGCATTTACATACCCATAACATTTACATACCCATTTCATACCCAATGCAAAAGAAGTCATTTCATTACACATTCAAAAGGCATGAATTACATGCCCATTTCATTACAAGTCATTCAAAGGGAGTAAGTCACTCATTTCATTACATACGCATTCCATACCCATTCAAAGGGCATGATTACATACCCATTTCATACTCATTCATTACAATTCATTCACTACCCATTCATGATAATAAAATTTTGATAACAAAAACCATGCAAATAAATACTCAAAAAATTAACACTAACAAAACAAAGTTCTATAATTCACAATATTGGTATCTTAACTAAGTTATATTAACCATATACAAAATAAATAGTCAAACTCTTTAACCCACACCTAACAACAAATAATACCCAACTACAATGACAATAAAATAAAAAAACCCTTACCTCAGATTTGAATTTGTTGAGAGGAAGGAGCAGTGAGAGAGGCAATGTGGTGAGTGAGAGTGAGAGGCAACGTGGTGTGAGAGCTATGGGTGAGTGAGGCAGTGACTTAGTGAGGCTGAGTGTATGGGGAGTGAGGGTTGTGGGTGAGAGTTATCAGTGTTATGGGGAGTTATTTTTGTGGGTGAGAGCTATCTGTCTTAACTAATGTGTAGTTTATAAAATATTTCCCAGATAAACTCGAGTCTTATAGACTTGAGTTAATTGATTTTTTAATAAATATCAAGTCTTTAAGACTCGATATCCATGCTCATAAAAAAAATTTCCGCCAAAAATTTTGAATCTTTAAGACTTGATTTTTTATTATGTAGAAATCGAGTTTTTAAGACTCGAGATCTATGTGGCATTTTAATCCAACTCAGCAAGTGCACAGCAATTGGAAAGTGAGTTTCTAATAATCAAGTTTCAGATGGATATCGAGTTTTAGAGATGCTATTTTCCCTAATCCTTTAAAACGTCGGTTAACTTATTACATGCAACTCCTTCACGTTGCTACTCCGCAAATTCCCTCACCTATACTGTCTAGAGAAGGTGGAAGACGAGGAAGAAGCCAAAAGTGCAAAATTAAAAGAAAAGGAAATATTCAACTTGGGATAGAGGGATCATTTTATCCATTCACCCCTCTCTCCAAAAGCTCAAATTGTGTGAGTCAGCCTACTCTCTCCTGCTCCTGGACCAAATTCAATACATCAGTGCCCTTAAAATTCCGTGGATACAAGGATTTTATGCAATCTTTCCTCTCTTCAAAAGCTGTATATTGTGGATTGCAATCGCTTGCTGCATCTGCCCACCGAGGATGCCATGCGACGCCTCACCCAATTGAAAACGCTGGAGATTTATGATCGCCCCAATTTGGAAGACAATGAGCGGTCCAAGATTGACCACATTCCATTTGTTGACATACAGGATAGTGGGTAAGTAGTTAAGTTTATTCAAATTTTGTTTCTGTAAATCATCACAAGACTTCAAAAGTTGCTAAAAGCATAGTTTACTAGTACAATTTAGGTTGACTAGTAATTTTTTTCTTGGTAATTTCTAGCATTTGCTCTTGAGAATATTGTTGTAAACCCATTTTCTATAGTGGAAGATTTTACTGGACTTCTAGGTCCTCTGGTTTTTCCCTTTTCATTGAAGGGTTTTTCATGTAAAAATTCAGAGTCTTGATTGTGGCTTGCTATTGAGATTTTTATATTTATATATTGGTTATTGTGCTTAGCTAATTTATTTGAAATACCCATTTAATTTGCACAAAGAGGGGAAAAGGAAATAAATTTGTTGTTTGTTATATTAATTGACTGTTTTTCCAAACGAAGGCTGACCTTCGGATTAGGCAATGTTTGGTGTCTAACGCCAAATCTTTTTTTTTTTTTTTTTTTTTTTTTTTCTGGTTAATTATATCTCTTCATAGAGGTCATGCCATTCTTAGAACTAAATCAAGTGATAACTCTAATCTTTGTGGTAAGCTAGATTTAATAACATACTCATGTATCTTTGTGTAGGATGGATGCATATTAGACTTCTTCAATGCACCACGTCACAATCACTTACCTCAAATATTGTCTTTTTTAAGATGTTGATAATTACCATTTTTTTTTAATTTCTTTCATTACTAAGGCTTTTCTTTACCTCTATTTCAAGTTCAATACCTGTTTCATATAAGTTTAAATTAATAGGAATAGTTTAGAAATTTTATAGCCTTTTATTTTAAAACTAATGTATTAAATAATATCCCTTAAAGAACTTTTTGATTCCCTGAACAATTTTTAACCATATGCAATAGAGGAAATAATTTTTTAAATATGTTTAACTGCGTTCAAAGTCATCCCTCGATACCTTCATTTGAATTTAAGTTACCAGTTTGTATGTTTTTGAAAGATAGACTTATAAAAGGATTATTAAACCGTTTTGACTTCCACGATTTAGGCAACTGAATAAGGACTTGTGTTACCATATTGTATGCTTCTAGAACTTGGTGAAAGGGTTTTGAAAGGATCTATAATTCACTCAAATGTGCAAAGGGCCTTAACTAATTGCAAAGTACAACTACAATAAACAAAGCCTTAATCCCAAAATTTTGGGGTCAGCTTAATAAATTGCAGTAATTAGAAAATGTGAACCCAAGTGGAATCATCATTTAATTCAATTTCCATCTGATAAAATGGCATACTTTGACTTCATTTTCGTTCCCTTATTCTCTATCTTCCCTTACTCCTTATCGCTAGCAGTAAAGAAATGTTGGGGCAAAACACATGTTACAGTACAGTACCATTCTTCCTAGTACATATAGAACAACACAGAAGGGATAAAAGAGTCTCTACCAAGTACCAATCCAATCCCTCTACACAATTGAGTTGTTTATTATGTTCAATGTCACCAAGCTTATGGCAGACAAGGAAAAGAGGTTTAAACCCCTTGAGGACGAAAATGCTTTTCATTATTATTTCTCAAAAGCAAAAGAAAGTTTATTTAGTGTTATGTTGACTCTGCAGAAATGTTGATGTTTCATAGTTGTTTGGGAAAAAAAGTGGCTATTGTACTCAATATGACCCTTGAAACAAAGGTTTATAACGCCCTTGTTAATTAATGTAAACACTTAAATTTGAGAAATAGTAACAAATAGACAAATACCACCCTTGATGTTAGTCACTATGCATAGAAACATTCATACTATAAGCATGTGGCTCAAATCAAGACCCAATTCCTTGCCAAAACACTCTAATAATTATTTTAGCAGTTACAATTTTTTTTTGTTTATTTGCCTATTAGACTATTATCTTCTTAATGTTTACATATATGGACAAGCATTCCTTATTGAAACAGCCCATAATATATTGAACCCTGAGAATTTACTTTCCTAGTTACATGGCTGTCAAGCAGCAATGGCTTTCACCATGGTAATGGGCAGAAGCACTATATATGGTGCTGTATAAGTATTACACAGAAAAAAGAAGAAAAAAAAGTGTAAAATACATGTACTAAAGTAGGTAAAATGATCACTCCCGAGCAACTACAACTACTTGCTTTCCTACATTTTGGCCATTAAAAATTCTTACAAGAGCTGGAGGGCCATTTTCGAGGCCTTTGGCTGTGTCTTCAACATATGCTATCTTTCCTTCTCTAATGTAAGGCAGCACAAGGTCTAAGAAGTTGGGAAAGAGGTGATAGTAATCATACACTGTAAATCCTTCTATACGAATCCTCTTATATACCAAAGACAATAAATTTCTTATGCCTTCAGGTTGATCAAGATTGTATTGCGAGATCATTCCAGCCACTGCAATGCGACCGTAGAATCTCATGTTAAGGAGAACTGCATCAAGCATTTTGCCTCCGACATTATCAAAGTATATGTCAATGCCTTCAGGAAAACACCTAACATCATTGCCAAAAAAAAAAAAAAAGTCAATGCCTCTCAGTTTTTTATGAAAGCTGCTCTTGCAGTTTTAAGTAACAATTAGGCCTTGATATTGCTGTTGGTATATTTATCAAACGTTAGTTTCTGCCAACGTTTATTCTTTAATGTTATGCAATTTGCAGTCACCATGAATAAATTAGAGAATGCAGTGCAATTTTGCCTCACAGCTAATAATGAGAAATTTTGCCTCAAAGCTAATATTGAGAAATTTTGCCTCATTATTTTCTTTTAGATTATTTATATGCAAATCTTCCACTGACCTTTTTAGAGCTGCATCCAAGTCATGCTCTTCCTTATAATTGAAAGCCTCATCAAATCCAAACTTGCTCTTTAGTATATCAACCTTGTTCAGATAAAGCAGGACAAGTGTTGAAATTTCATTTAAAAAAAAAAAGAGCTTGTTTCTATATCCCCTGCTTTAAAACAGAGATTCAAGTATGCATCGCTGCTTAAAATTTGGGTCCAAATAAGTAAAATCATACAAAAGGGCGAGGACTAGGAGAATTTGAAATTTAATGTTTCAGAATATAATGCAAATTTGTGTTAAAATACTTTAAATGTCAAACCAGAGGCAAAAATAACAACTCATTCTGTCATTCAAGGAGGAAAATAAAAAGATCAAACCTGCAAAATCAGTTCGAATTAAGAACAAAATATATACTATTGCTTCAAATTCATTCAAAATGGATGTTAGTAAAAGCTGATGATATAATTAGAAGATCAATTTATGTGCACTTTATTGTTGTCACAAAAATCTAATTGAATTATTGAATAAAAACAATATTGTTGGTAGCACCTGTCAGAACAATGCATACCTAGTACTTTTCTTCTTCAAATATTTTAAAGAAGATTCCAATTAAGGTTGATGTACCTTTTCTTTGCTTCCAGCACTTCCAACAACATAACAACCCATCAATTTGGCCAATTGCCCAACTAGTTGGCCAACTGCACCAAATGCTGATGAGATAAAAACATATTCTCCTTTCTTTGGTGAGCAAAGTTCATAGAAACCAGCATAAGCAGTCATACCAGGCATACCTATGTGCAAAAGTAAATCCAATTAGATGGAGCATTTACTATGCCAGTATTTTTTTTAAAAGAAAATATCTATAGTTGCTGATATGCAGAGGAGATGGTGTAGAGGACGGAAAAGAGTGACATGAACAAGAAAGATTATTTAGTATAATTATACTGCAAAGTATCAAATTCATCTTTAATCCAGAGTTCCATGAATTGTATATTCCAATCACATAAAAGATTATGAAGTAAAATCCTTTTTATTTTGTTTCTTTATTTTTCTTGAAAATCAAATCCATCTTATAAACTTTTTTCCCAATTGATGAGCAAATTACTTACCAAGAAGTCCAGTATAGTAGGAAAGGGGCACATCAGTGTGCTGGATTTTAAAGAGGCTTTCAGTCATTGTGATGAGGCTGTATTCTTCCCATTTGGTTACCCCCCAAACGAGATCTCCTTTCTTGAAGTCCGGGTGCCCAGATTCCAAAACTTTAGCCACTCCATACCCAACTATTGGCTACATGTTTCACCAAAAAAATAGGTTCATTTGTGAAAGCAAAAACTATGATAACAATTCTCTTTATTTCAAATTGAACCATTTCATGGTTATTAAATATAGCAAATTTAAAGGTGTGCCACGGCAAGTAAGAGAGTTATACAGCATATATGCAAGAGAAAGATAGTGAGTCAGTGAGCTATGAGCATGAGCTTACTGAATGGGGAGCAAAGGAATAAAAAAGGCGATCTGGTGTTTTCTCCTTAATGCCTCGCATGTAAGGATCACAGGACAAGTAAAGGTTCTTCACCAACACTTCTTTTGAACCCTCTGGCAGCTTCAAGCTTAGGCTACTTGTGTTAAAGTACATGTCCGTTTCTTTGGGATTTCCATCTATGTAGTCTCTAGCTAGCACCTGTTTGTTTCTCACTTCTTCACCGTCACCTGCCATTGCTAAAAACTTTCCCCCACTTTAGCCTGTTGCACTGCAAATAATAAAAGAGAAACTCTTTTTTATAGGCAAGATAGTGATAACGTATCTGGTTTGTAATGAGCTACAAATTTGACTACTATTCATCGAGAAAGAAACATAGATATAGTGACAATCATATATAGTTTGATAAGAATATTTGATGTGAAATTCTGACTTCTACACATGATATTCTTTTTGTACGAGACTCTCCAAATAGCATTAAATTGTTCAAAGTTGACGGTTTGCTTGTAAAACAAAATTTTCCAAGTGCTTTCGTGTCAAAGCGGGATGATAAAATTGTACGCATGGTGTATAGAGATTCTAGGAACACAAAAAGAGAAGGGCTGCGCCAGTTCAAGGCCTTGACCCAAAGCCCACATTTTTTAATGGTTTTTTTTTTTTTTAATGAAAATTTTGCTGGCTTTACTCCTTTATATAAAGGCACAAAATTGTAGAATAATGCTAAAAATATTACAAATTTATGCATTTAAATCTCACAAATTAATTCATTTAAATTAACCTTCATTTGATTAGTATGAATTAAATATGTTTAATTGATTTTTAAATATTAAAGACCCTAGTTATATTTATTGCCTTAGCCTCGAATTATATGGTGTCGACCTTGGGGGAACTTGAAATCACCTAGCGATTACAGTTGTAGAGCCATCGTTCTTTGACAAATAAGGGCGCGCCATCGCCCCCCCCCCCCCCCCCCTCCCCCCCAATTTATAAAATAAAGAAAAATTAATGGCATATAATTTTTTTTTTATACAAGATTGAAATTCTACTCTAGCCTAATTTAAGTGTATATGTGTGTGAAGCTCATTCCTAAAAACTTAAACCCTAGACATTGCCTCTCACACCCCACAAGCCATTAAACTTATAGAGTGACCATCGCACCAAGGTTGTACAGTGATATTTTAAGAGAAACTAGCAGCGAACCCGTGCGTTACGCGTGATAATTATTTTTATGGTGATTTTATTAATTTTTTTTTCAATTTAAACTAATCTAATAATGAGTAATGTATTTCGTAATTATATTTTTATTTATTATAGGAACAATCATAAATGTAATATAAGAACAATCCAAAACACCAAAAAAAATGTAAACTAAAAAAAATTAATAAACTTAACAATGATTAACTGAACCAATATTAGGATAAAATTTTGTTTTTGATAATCTATTAAGGTTATTTTCTTTGTAGAAATTATAATTTCGGCCACCCAAAACATATTATCAAATAAAAAATAATCACCCAAAACATATTATCAAATAAACAATAATTAGAAAAATATAAGAATTAAATTTCTATACATGCATTGTTATAAAATAATAATAATTAAAATAAAATTGAAAAAGTTAAAATTTGTTACCTATCCGATTATTTTCGTTTGGCTAACTTTTACTTTTCTTTAAGTGAATGGCATTATAGAGTACTTCTAATACAACAATTAAGAGTACTTTGTTCACTACAAAGGATTAGAAAATAAATAAAAATTAGTGAAGTCTCATAGTTTAACATCTAAATTGAGCACTATAAAAAATTATGGCATGTAATAGAATAAATATCAAATTATCCAAATCATGTTATGTAATAGAATAATATTATATTTTTATATGTTATATTTAATTCTTTAGAATGCAATAGGATAACATTTAACAAAGAAAGAGAATAAAAAAAAAATTTAGAAACAAAACTAAATAGCATTAACCCAAAATAGAGTTTTAAAGAATATAAGAAAATTAACAACTTAAAGTAGAAATGCAAGAAAAATAAATAAAAATCCACCAAAAAAATTAGAGAGAGAGAGAGAGAGAGAGAACCTTTTTTTTTTTTTTTTTTTTGGTGAGGGAAAACTATGCATAGAATAGAAGAGATAGTGATAAATTTATAGTAAGAGGGTGTGAATAATAAGAGACAAAAATAAAGGAAAATGAAGAGAAAGAGAAAGAATGATATTAATGTAGAGGGTAGTGGGGAGATGAAAAGATAAGAAAAGGAGAGAGATTGAAGAAGTAGTTAGGAGATGAAATGGTAAGGGGGAGAGAAAGGTTGGAGAAGTGTAAATATTAAAAAAAATAAATGTTAAAAATAATTATAGGAAAATTGGAAAGAAAAAAAAAACCCTAAAGCTTGAAAGGCTTCAACGTTTTTTTTTTTTTTTTTTTTTTTTTTTGAAAAGGCTCACACAAAACCCTAAAGTTGAACTAAAAAAACTTTGGGTTGGGCTTGAAAGCAGAACTAAATAAATAAGAGGTGGGCTGGATCAATTATATAGATTTATTATAGGGTGATAGTGGAAATAAATAAATAAGTAGTGTGCTGAATTTATTATAGGGTGATAGTAGAAGTAAATAAATAAGTAGTGGGCTGCATTTATAAGGCTGAAAATTGTAAAAATCATTTAAAAATTGTAAGACAAATTATATTAAAAGAAAAAAAAAGGAATGACGTGGCAGCTAATGTGGCGCAACGTGAGAGCAGCAACATTAAACACTATGCTTTAGCTTTTAGTAATATATAGATATAGATATAGATGGGGTTGGTTCTTGGTGAGTCATCAATAAATTTTAGTGTTTTTTTTTTTTTTTTTTGTCTTTTTATTTAAGAAATAGCTTAAAACTTGAATTCTTTTCATCTACTTTTCTTATCTATTTTATGGAGTGATCCACTACTTTTTTTTTGGTTAGCTTTGTGATTTGTGTCTAAGCATTGATCACTATGGCGTTAGGCTTACCAAATAGACCTTCTGTGAGTATTGAAAATTAAGTAAATAGCTTAGATTTTCCGGGATATATATATATATATATATATATATATATATATATATATATATCTGTGTGTGTGTGTGTGTGTGTGTGTGTGTGTGTGTGTGTGTGTGAGAGAGAGAGAGAGAGAGAGAGAGAGAGAGAGAGAGAGAGAGAGAGAGAGGGGGGGGAGAATTCTTAGGTACTCCCGGAGCATAGAGAAATGATGCTCATTTCCTCTCACATTCATAGTAAACCTCATCATAAATGTGAGAGGCAGGGACGAATATAGGATTTTAAGCTAGCGGGGGCCGAAGTATAAAGAAAAAAAAAAAAAAACTCTAAATCGGTGTTCATATAATATTGAAAAATTAAAAATACACAAAATCGTTGTTTTTAAATATATTAAGATGCAATCATTTACCAACAAAAATAAAAACAAAAACAAAAACAAATTATATTTTTTTAATACTAGGCTGACTAGAATTTTTATTTATATTTTTATTTATTTGATTGAAGTTAGAGCATTCACAATAGTATTGCTATCCATTTTAGCTTTTAGTACCTTAAAAAACTACTTTATCTATTTTATCACTTCATTTTACAATACAACCAATATCAAATGTTCTATATTTTTTATTACTTCATAAAAAATAATATAAACAACTCATTAAAATAATAAAGGCAGAGTTAAAATTTGAATTTGAATTTTTTAATTAAAGGAAGAGATATAATCTTAATAAAACATTATATTTTATTTTTAATAACTTGCTACAGTCAACTGGTATTTATACCAGTTTACTATAGTTGCAAAAAATTTAGCTTTAGCATCTCCAATAACATATGATTTTTTGGTTCTTTGGTGATAAAATAGTTTTTTTTTTTTTTTGGCTAAAATACAATTACCATTGTGAATGTTTTTATTGTTTTTGTTAAGTTTTTAGGTTGAATAGTTGCTATTTTGATGACGATAGTTAGACTTATGGAGGAGAATGAAAGTTTTAAGATTTTGTAAGGGAGTCCAACTACAAAATAAAATATATAATAACTTAAAAAAAAAATTTGGACTCAAGGGGGACTCGGGCCCGCACCCGGGTTTGTCTTTGGTAAGAAGAGGGAGCATTATTTTCCATGCATCGAGAGTATGTAAGAATTACTCGTGTGTGGGTGAGTAGATTGTGCACTTTATTTTTATTTATTTATTATTCTATCAAACCAATAAGGAAGATTTATTGAATGGTAAGTAGTGAGGTTGCACACAAGTTAACTTTAGCTGATTATCGATAACCACTCAAAATGGTCTAATGGTACCTCTGGGTTAAAGGGAAGGGAATAGGTTAGGGGATAGTTAGTAGAGGCAGCATTCTAAACACCCAAAGAAAAAAATAAAATAAAAAATTGATCATTCATTAGCTTACTGATAGACTGATAAACATCAGATAATATTTTTAATAACAAGAGTCACAAGACACTTACGTAAACGCCATTAGCTCATTATCTTTTTGCCGACCAATACCAAGAAATGATAACATTGTTTTGAATATTGACTGTTTCAACCAACTTTTAGACGAAAAAGGATTGGCACAGCCGCGAGTGCCACTAGTAATTTGTTCAAACCGTCAGATCTTACCTCATCATATATGTAATCTTCAGGCAATTTTTGAGCAAATCCAGAGGATCAAAGTCAACAATGTTTAATACTCCTGCCTCCAATAAATGTGAGACTCATTTTCACATGTGGGTTTTTTTAGTATATAGTATGATTCATATTTTAAAGTTTAAATTTGAAATTATTGTAGTTGCCCTCTCAAATTTTTGGATTAGTCCAAATAGCCCAAAAAAAAATAATTACCTAACTCTTTCTTTGGGCCCATGGCTCCTCGTCCAAATACAACACAACAAAAAAAATCTCCAAATCACCAATATCATAATTCAATAATTCATAACCAAAAAAATCTCATAGAGAAAAAAAAAAAAAAAAAAATCCCTTATGGGGTTTACAATAATTTATATGACTCTTTTTAATTGATTTATAAATTATGGGAAGGTCAATTACAATATTTAATTTTTTTTCAAAAAATAAAATGCAAAATTTTTTTAGAAGCCAATATTGATGATGTAGCATTGCCAACTCTTAATATTAATATCCCAATTTTTTAAAATCCTCAAAAAAAGTTTTGAAAACTTCATTAGTATGATTTTCAGTTGCTTCCAAAAGTATGAGTTTATTATATTGGTGAGTTGGTAAACGTGATAAAATCAACATATTAATTCCAATTACCCAAAATCTGGAGATCCGAAGTCCTCTTCTTCTTCTTTAAAAGGTTAGAATATCATATTGTAACTTTCAACTTTTTTGGTTCATATTATTTCCTTCTTGACTTATATATTTAGGTAATAAAGTGCAATTGTTTTGTCTACCATGATTTTTTTTTTTTTTTTTTTATAAACCATGTCACTTGAATTTTTTTTTTGGTTCATGCTTTGGCCCCCCCTAGGTTCAAATCATGGTTCCATCCCTGATCATACTTTTAGATTTTGATACCCGTAACATGGTATTATTTGATATCAAATACTTTTTTCTAAGATATGGAGATTTAAAGCATTGATGTATCTATCAAAAATAATTAGAGGTGTGAACTAGTTAAACTACAAAGTTATTATTAGAATGTCTCTATTTTCATAACGCTACTATTTCTCAAACTCTATACCAGCTGTAGGGGTAAAAGGTCCAATACCAGATAATGGGCCATGGGCCTGTCCGAGGAGGCCACTCGTCCGAGGACACCCAGTTATGAAAGAAGTACCTGGCCTAACTCCCCTCTGACGTACAAACTACGTGAAGGAGAATACTCCAGCACTAGCCCTGGTATTTCCGAGAAATCCCCTAACGTTTATAGACCATAAGGGGCAGGTGGCAACAAGGAGATATTTTATAAAATGCTGCTGCAACCGCATTTATGACCCTGCAGCTAACATCATGGCCGCATTAATGAAGAATAGACGTCTGAACAGTGACCCTGATGGGACAAGTATCCAAAGGGAACCACCTACTGGCACGTGAGGGGAACTGACGTATAAATAGAGCTGGAAGCAAGGGAAGAGGGGAGAATGGAACATTTCTAGAGGAATGAAGAGAGAGAGAGAGAGAGAAAGAGAAATATTCTTAACACTTGTATAAGGACACTCCTCGGACTGTGCCGAGCAGAACATTGTATCTTTCTGATATCATATTAATACAAATCTGGTCACAACCATACTTGGGCCTTTAATCCATAGGTGTTCAGTCAAGTGATCTTCAACCCACTCTCTTTACAAATTCATTTCAAGAACACTCCATCGTTTGGGCCCTAAGCAATTCTGTTCAAAGGCCCAACCCGAATATTTGTGTCCTTACAATTGGCGCCGTCTGTGGGAAGATTACTACTGTACCTGTGAATTGAGCCTTGAACCATGGTGAGATCAGGTTCTAACAGAGCGGAGTCAGATGGCTCTCAACATATTGACCACTTCGAGCGCCTTGAGCGCGAGAGAGACCGTGAAGGGAGTGTGCACACCAATCGTACTGAGAGAAGTCGACGTCGAGATGACAATGATGAGTCTCATGAGGGCATGCAACGCAAGATTGATCGCCTCAAAAAGAAGTTGCGCCGTGCGCGGAGAAGGCGCAGTCCGTCTAGCAGTCCTCCCACCGCAGATGACTCTTATGATGATGATGACGATGCCAGTTATAGACCCCGCTCCAGAACACCTCCAAGTGAGTCTTTCTCCCACGAGGAAGAGCATCACAGTGACCGCAGGAGTAGAAACACCTACTCAAGAAGTACTGGAAGTGATGCCATGATTAGGGCACTCAACCAAATTTCCAGGTCACCTTTCACACGCAGCATCTAGGGAGGCAGCCTTCCTCGGCGCTTCACTCAACCCACCTTCACTGCGTACGATGGTCGAACCGACCCTGTGGAGCACGTGAGCCATTTCAATCAGAAAATGGCTGTCTACTCTTGGAACGAGACTCTCATGTGCAAAGTGTTCTCCTCCAGCCTGGGACCTGTAGCCATGAGATGGTTTGATGGCCTCGCGGCTGACTCCGTTGGGTCCTTCCGGGAGCTTACTAGGGCTTTCTGCTCTCAGTTCGTTACGAACATAAGGGTCCCTCGGCCACTAGACTCCCTGCTGTCCATGTCTATGCGAGAGGGGGAGACATTGAAAACGTACTCGGACAGGTACTAGGAGATGTTTAACGAGATTGAAGGCAGCTTCGATGACGTGGCTGTGAGAACCTTCAAGGTCGGCTTACCAGCCGAGCACGATCTGAGGAAGTCGTTAACTAGGAAGCCAGTAAAGAGTGTGCACCAACTAATGGACCGCATTGATGAGTATAAGCGGGTCGAGAAGGACCAGCTACTTGGAAAGGGAAAGGCTAAGGTTATCCCTCAGGAGAGGAGGGATTTTAAGTCGGACCGGTACAGCAACAATAGGCCGTGGACAGACTACAGTGTGCAATCCGGGTCTGCTGCGTCACAGGCTATTCATGTCGTGTTCTGAGAGCCAATCCACCAGATTCTGGAAAAAATTCAGAACGAGCCATACTTCAGGTGGCCAAACAAACTAGGGGGAGACCCCACGAAGCGCAATCAAAGTCTTCATTGCCAGTATCACCAGGAGCGAGGGCATACCACCGAGGACTACAGAACTCTGAAGAGCCACCTGGAACAGCTTGCAAGGGAAGGAAGGCTGCAACAGTTCATCTATCAGCCAAATAACCAAGGAAACCACATCAGGCTAGGGGCTTCAGGGACCACCTCATCAAGGCCCCCGCTGGGCACGATTAACGTGATCTTCGTGGTCCCCAGGAGAACTGGATCCTTCCCTTCTAGGGTAATGTCTATTTCTACGGCGTCTGCCGAGGACACAAACCAGGAGCCGAAACGGGCAAGGATGGAAGTCCGACCAGTCTTAAGCTTCTCGGACAAAGATAAACAGGGGACAATCCAACCCCATGACGACGCTCTGGTTATCACCCTTAGAATAGGGGGGGTACGATGTGAAGACGGTGATGGTTGATCAAGGGAGTAGGGCTGAGATCATGTATACGGACCTGTACAAAGGACTGGGCCTACGGCCTGAAGACCTTGCAGCGTATGAATCGCCCTTGGTCAGCTTCGACGGAAAGACCATCATCCCCAAAGGCTAGATCAGGCTACCCGTATAAGCAGGGTCCGAAGTGGTCGAGGTGGACTTCATCGTTGTAGATGTGTACTCTCCCTACACGGCTATCTTGGCCAGACCTTGGCTCCACACCCTGGGGGCTATTTCATCAACCTTGCACCTGAAGGTTAAGTTCCCATCCGAAGGACGAGTGGAGGAGATCGTAGGAAGCCAACCAATGGCAAGGCAATGCCTCATAGCCGCCATTTCACATCGGCCCAATACCGAGCCAGCAGCCACCTCGGTCGGAGGGTCGTAGCAATTCTGTATCGCACCCTTGGAATGTAAATAATCTAAGAAGGTACTATTATTAATAAAAGTTTCCATTCTCACATTGAAGTCTATTATACTGCTTGTTTACTAAGTATTAAACAGAACCTTGGTCGTGCACGGTCCCTCGGACAACACACTTTGGGTAAATTAATACTGTGTTAAACAGAATCTTGGTCAGGCCTGATCCCTCGAATCACCTACCTTGGGTAAATTAACACCCTTAAGTATTAAACAGAACCTTGGTCGTGCCCAGTCCCTCGGACCACACACCTTGGGTAAATTAATACTGTGTTAAACAGAACCTTGGTCAGGCCTAATCCCTCGGATCACCTACCTTGGGTAAATTAACACCCTTAAGTATTAAACAGAACCTTGGTCGTGCCCGATCCCTCGGACCACACACCTTGGGTAAATTAATACTGTGTTAAACAGAACCTTGGTCAGGCCTGATCCCTCGGATCACCTACCTTGGGTAAATTAACACCCTTAAGTATTAAACAGAACCTTGGTCGTGCCCGGTCCCTCGGACCACACACCTTGGGTAAATTAATACTGTGTTAAACAGAACCTTGGTCAGGCCTGGTCCCTCGGATCACCTACCTTGGGTAAATTAACACCCTTAAGTATTAAACAGAACCTTGGTCGTGCCCGGTCCCTCGGACCACACACCTTGGGTAAATTAATACTGTGTTAAACAGAACCTTGGTCAGGCCTGATCCCTCGGATCACCTACCTTGGGTAAATTAACACCCTTAAGTATTAAACAGAACCTTGGTTGTGCCTGGTCCCTCGGACCACACACCTTGGGTAAATTAATACTGTGTTAAACAGAACCTTGGTCAGGCCTGATCCCTCGGATCACCTACCTTGGGTAAATTAACACCCTTAAGTATTAAACAGAACCTTGGTCGTGCTTGGTCTCTCGGACCGCACACCTTGGGTAAATTAATACTGTGTTAAACAGAACCTTGGTCGGGCCTGGTCCCTCGGATCACCTACCTTGGGTAAATTAACACCTTTAAGTATTAAATAGAACCTTGGTCGTGCCTGGTCCCTCGGACCACACACCTTGGGTAAATTAATACTACTAAGTATTAAACAGAACTTTGGTCGTGCTTGGTCCCTCGGACCACACACCTTGGGTAAATTAATACTAAGTGCTAAACAGAACCTTGGTCTTGCCTGGCTCCTCGGACCACAGACCTTAGGTAAATTAGCACCCCTAAGTATTAAACAGAACCTTGGTCGTGCCTGGTCCCTTGGACCACACACCTTGGGTAAATTAATACTCCTAAGTGTTAAACAGAGCCTTAGCTACGTCGGGTCCCTCAGGCCCTCTGCTAAGCATTCCCTTAGCTACGCCGAATCCTCGGACTCTCTGCTAAGAAGAGCCTTAGCTACGCCGGGTCCCTCAGGCCCTCTGCTAAGCATTCCCTTAGCCACGCCGAGTCCTCGGACTCTCTGCTAAGAAGAGCCTTAGCTACGCCGGGTCCCTCAGACCTCCTACTAAGTGTTAAATAAAACCTTGGTCCTGCCTGGCTCCTCGGACCACACACCCTGGGTAAATTAATGCTAAGTGCTAGACAGAACCTTGGTCAAGCCTGGCCCCTCGGACCACATACCTTGAGTAAATCAGCACTCCTCGGATGGACCCAACACCTCGGATCGCTGTTGACGGTCCAAGCCGAGCACGTTCACAAGACTGAGCTTGGGGGCGCCTCCGCGTGGATAAGTGGAGAAGCTTAAATGGGTCCTACTCCTAGAGAAATTCAAAATCCCGTCTCTCTCCTCAGATAAGAAGGAAAGCCAGAATTTTGAGGGGCTATTGTAGGGGTAAAAGGCCCAATACCAGATAATGGGCCACCGGCTTGTCCGAGGAAGCTACTCGTCCGAGGACACCCCGTTATGAAAGAAGTACCTGGCCTAACTTCCCTCTGACGTACAAACTACGTGAAGGAGAATACTCCAGCACCGGCCCTGGTATTTCCGAGGAATCCCCTAACGTTTATAGACCATAAGGGGCAGGTGGCAACAAGGAGATATTTTATAAAAGGCTGCTGCAACTGCATTTATGACCCTGCAGCTAAAATCATGGCCGCATTAATGAAGAATAGACGTCTGAACAGTGACCCTGATGGGACAAGTATCCAAAGGGAACCACCTACTGGCACGTGAGGGGAACTGACGTATAAATAGAGCTGGAAGCAAGGGAAGAGGGGAGAATGGAACATTTCTAGAGGAATGAAGAGAGAGAGAGAGAGAGAAAGAGAAATATTCTTAACACTTGTATAAGGACACTCCTTTGACTGTGCTGAGCAGAACATTGTATCTTTCTGATATCATATTAATATAAATCTGGTCACAACCATACTTGGGCCTTTAATCCATACGTGTTCAGTCAAGTGATCTTCAACCCACTCTCTTTACAAATTCATTTCAAGGACACTCCATCGTTTGGGCCCTAAGTAATTCTGTTCAAAGGCCCAACCCGAATATTTGTGTCCTTACACCAGCAATAGTAGGAATAGCTTTCATGCCCAAATTTGAGAAGGTAAAAAAAAATTAAAAATGGTACTCTGGTTATGTAATGTATTATAAATCCGGTTTAAAACACTAGTATTACTATTTTCATGTATATTCTAATAAGTAATACTGTTTGCTAAAAAAAAAATGGAATGTTTATCCCATATTGATTGTGTGTGTCTTGTGTCTATAACCCCAATCTACAACAATAAATGTTAGAACCTTTTGTAGTTGTATTCTGGTTATTTAATGTATTATAAATCCGGTTCAAAACACTAGTATTATTATTTTCGTATGTGTTTTAATAAGTATTACTGCTTACTAAAAAAAAAAAAACGGTAGTCATTTCGATAATTTTTTTTTTTAATTGAGTCATAATCATGTTACAACTCATCTAACTTTAACTAATGTTACATATGCAATAAATTTTTATTAAATTAATATATTGATTGCTTGTATTGGATTGCATGTTATCTACTTTATTAACGCATATGCCAAAATTTGTGTTAATTGTATAATATATATTATATTAAAGTCGAAACACAATTAGAATTCACTATAAATTCTAATTGTTATCCAATTTTGCGCCACTTGTCCAGATCATGAATCACGATTCAAAACTTTTTTAAAATAATGAATACCTTAAGAATATCGGTATTTAATATACTCCAATCCTTCTGACATATTACTATTATTGGAACCCATCACATTTAATATATTATAATCATTTATTTATGAGTCATGTTAATGGATGCTTTTATGGAAATTGTTAATAAACTATAATAGAAAAGTTTTAACATCACTTTTATAAGAAATGTAAAAAGTTGTCTACATCTATTATTTTATCATTTTCTTGATAAAATATTACTAAAAATAGTTTCTAAACCAATACCCTAAAAACATTGATTAACATTTCCCTTTATTTATTTTCCTAGCCATGTTATATAAAGAAATATGATTGGTCAACTAAATACAATGACATTTTCCGCTTCAAAAAATATAGCGCCAACCATCATCAATGACGTTTTTCATATATATTTTTTTTCTTTCAAACCACCAATGAGGCAATGACTTATGTCACACAATAACATGAACATTTAGTTTTAATTAAAAAAACACACTTATACAGAATAAAACATTGAGAATATGTGTACTACATATAGGACCTCTGTTCACAAATTTCAGTCTTTCACCACCACTACACAACCATTTCAAAAGAAAAAAAATATCGAAACACAAACACACAGAGATATAGAGGCAATGGCTGCTAGTGTTGGAAAGGAAGTGAGCAACAAGCAGCTGATATTGAAGGACTATGTCACCGGTGCTCCCAAAGAATCAGACATGTACGTTAAAACTAGTACTATCAAATTGGAGATCCCAAATGGATCAAAAGCAGTTCTGTTAAAGAACCTCTACTTATCATGCGATCCCGTTATGAGGATTCGCATGAATAGAGCTGAAGATTCGATCTTCACTTCCTATACCCCTGGCTTGGTAAGTCTCTATTTTCGTGTACACATATATAGTAATACACAACAATTTTTATAACAGTTGAATTAGTAAGTTTTTTATTGATTCTTACTTGGGCCTATCACAATTTGACTCATCAACAATAGTGAATTATTTTTGTAAAATGTTTTTTGACGCTCTAGATTATATATATTTTGATCATTTTGTATTAGGATGTAGATATGACTATTAATGCAAATTGATCGGTAATAAGTTTTGAGTTTTGACCTAGCAATTGTGAATTGGTGCAAACATGCAGGCATTATCTGGGCACGGAGTGGCTAAGGTTTTGGATTCCAAGCATCCAGAGTACAAGGAAGGTGACTTCGTTTGGGGACCAGCAGTATGGGAAGAGTATAGCCTAGTTGAGGAACCTAACCTTACCAAAATTCACCATACAGATGTACCACTTTCCTATTATACTGGAATTCTTGGTCAGTTATTTGGTTTGGCGGTCATTAGTTTTGCTTCTCACTATCTATATATATATATATATATATATATATATATATATTTTACTTTTCCATTCAACTATGGCTATTAAATCTTCCACAATATTCCATAATTTGGTGAGATGACAAATTGTTATTTTGGCAACTTTTATAATTGCGAGTGCTCTTTTTCTTTAGTGAGTGGTTTTCGGTTTTCAGATCATCATATGTGCTTATACTTTAACTGTCACTTGTACACATCATGAGGATACTTTATAAATTAAGGATTCTAATGATCAAGATTTAGATTAAATATTATAAATATAAAATATATCTGAACCATATATACACCCTTAAATATAAGAGATAAAATCTTATCCGTATTATATTTTTCTTTTTCTTTGATCTGAAGATAATATATATATTATTTTCTCATATAATATAAACGATTGACAAATTAGATTCATGCTGATTTTTTATTTTTTTTGGGGTTCCCCTCCATATTTTGAATGTGTTCATATATAGGTTATCCTGGTATAACAGCATATGCTGGTTTCTACGAAATTTGTCCTCCTAAGAAAGGAGAATATGTCTTCGTTTCATCGGCTTCTGGCGCAGTTGGTCAGCTCGTTGGACAATTCGCAAAGTTGACAGGTTGCTATGTGGTTGGAAGTGCAGGAAGTCAACAAAAGGTCTACTAAATCTTTTTATTTTTATTTTATTATATATATATATTAAAAAAGACCTAGTAACTTGTTATATTGTATAGATAACATCTAATAAACTATGCAATCTCATGTTTCAATTATATATTTTTTTCTATATTTCTTTTGTGTTTTTAGAAATTAAATATCTCATCCTTTTTGTTTTGTTTTGCTTTTATTTTTTATAACAATATTGGCATATATTATTTTAGTGATTAATTAATTTTAAAATCCTAATTCCTCAAAAAAAGAAAAAGAAAAAAGAAAGTAATATCAGGATAATTCCTTTAGTTATATAATTTCTAAGGAATCTTTTTATTGCGTAGCTTCCTGGAAATTAGTACTGATCGATTGCTTTCCCTCTGACCACTGTATGCTTTTAAATTGTTCATGGCATATACATGTGTAATAAATAACAAGTGATGTCAAGGTATTAGAATTTTATTATAAGAACATTATAAATTGGTATATTATTTTATAAATTCAAAGCAAAATTTAATTGAAAATTGATGAATTTTATTATAAGAACATTATAAATTGATATATTATTTATAAAGTCAAAGCAAACGTTTATTGAAAATTGACGTGACAGTGACAATTTAACTATTAATGTATTACCATTTTAATTTGTTTTTTTTTAATACTTTTTTTTTTGAAACCGTTTACGCTAGTCTTTTTTTTTTTTTTTTTTTTTTTTTTTTTTTTCCGGTAAACAAAAATGGGGGGACTTATGGTTATATTACACCCCTAGGGAGGGAGCCGGACAGCCTGGGAAATTTCACCTTAAGGCCAGACCATGTGAGAGTCACCCCACTTTATGCGAGTACACCCCTCACTAAGTTTACCCACCAACGGACTCCTGCGAGCAACAAGACTCGAATCTAGGTGTGGTGCACGAAGTGTCCGAGCCTTACGCACTTAGCCAAGCCTTCCGTTGGCAACTGTTTACACTTGTCATCAAGTATTGAAACTTGTACCTTCTCAAAAAAAAAAAAAAAAAAAAATATATATATATATATATATATATATTGAAACTTGTAATACTTTTATTATTTTTCATTTATATATTGAACTAACATTATGAGAATTTAGAACTTTTTGAAATTTTGACCATTTATCGACTTTGTGTAGTCCCATCTAGTTTTTCATATCTAATTCTCTCTTTGAGAGCAAGTGGCATGAAATACGTTGCACGTCTCTACTGATGTTCTGGAAATAGTGTACATATGAAATTATTACTTTCCTGTTTTTTGTTTCTTGGTAAAGGAGAGATGGTGCTAATTGCATATATAACCTCTGTTAAATGAATACTTATTTATTGTCTTCAATCAGGTTGATTTATTGAAGAACAAGTTTGGGTTCGATGAGGCTTTCAATTATAAAGAGGAGCATGATTTGAATGCTACTTTGAAAAGGTCAGTATTTGCTACTGTGTATCACACAGTCACACATGTGGTACCATTCTAACATGTCACCATAAGCTTTTAAAGATCACTTTTTTTCTACATGATATGTACATATATATATATATATATATATATATATATATTCTAATTTTTCTCTTTAATGTAACAAAATAGGGTTAAACTATATAAAATCATAGTTGTTTGGTATAAAGTGATCAAATACTAAACAAATTTTATCTTCTCTAAATAAATTTTATTTAAATTAGGTAAATTATTTTTCACAAATTGAGTAATCTAACTTTTTAGTTATTAATACAATACACATTACTATTGGTTTCTCTTTTGGCGTGGCAGGTATTTCCAGAATGGTATTGACATTTACTTTGAGAACGTAGGAGGGAAAATGCTTGATGCAGTTCTTCTAAACATGAGAGACCACGGGCGCATAGCTGGATGTGGAATGACCTCAACCTACAATCTTGATGAGCCTGAAGGGATTAAAAATTTGATGTTTATCATATACAAGCGAATTCGTATGGAAGGATTTTCAGCTATTGAATACTATCACCTCTATCCCAAGTTCCTAGAACACATATTGCCATACATTAGAGAATCAAAGATAGTTTATGTGGAAGACTTAGCTGAAGGCCTTGAGAATGGGGCAGCAGCTCTCCTAGGACTCTTTAGTGGCCGCAATGTTGGAAAACAAGTACTTGTAGTTGCTCATGAATAAGAGCATGTTTGGTACAGTAAATGAATTGGAATAAAATCCTATGCATGTATTTGACAATTGGTTAATTTTGTATCCCAATCTCCTATGTATATACATTTAGAGAAGATTAAGAAAAAAAGATGTTATTTTTAAGGATTTTTTATTTTTATAATTATTATATTCAAAGAGGGCTTTGTATTTATTGAGATATATTAATTCTTAATATAATTCTATGTATATTAAGGAATAGTTATTGTTATTCTCTTGGAGAGAGATAACTATTCATTGCTTTAATAGCATTCACACTAGCTCCAAAGGAGTTTTTTGACTGAAATGATGATAGAAGTATATTAATCAAGAGAAAATACAAAAGAAAGCTTGGCCCAGGAGTTTTACAGTATTGAAATTGGCCCAAAAAACAATGGACCTATTACTCCAGAAGCACCAAAACTTAAAAAAAAAAAAAAAAAAAAAGGTATATTCGTAAACATATATTTCATCTGTGGGGGAGGGACTTGGCAAGTCTCTGTTATTCTTTAAGCAACGAGTCTGCCTGCTTAAAAATCTCATTCGGATGAAGACCACGACATTATAGCCCATAGCTTGAGTTCCTTTCTGTCAAGCCTCTATATCATAAGACATGCAAGCATGAAGAAATTCTCGACCAAGAAGAACTGCTCTTTTGCAGCTTACCTCGAACCAAAGCCCAAATGTTACAGGCAAACAGGCACTCCCACAGAATATGCTCTGTTGTTTCATCCTGTTGGCTGCAAAAGGAGCATTCAGGGTCGATCTGCACATTCCACCGGGCAAGGTTGGATTTTGGATTTTGTAGGTAGAACATTGCAGCAAGCTCTCTACATAAATGTTCGAACCTTCGGAGGGACGTTTAGGGACCATAATCTCTTCCACAGGCTTTGATCTTGTGCAGCAGAGGAATACTCCTCAGAGGGAGGATGGTTGAGCCGGTGAGCCACTTATTATGCAGTCTTCATTGTAAACTCCCGGGGCTTATTTTCCTTCCACGTCAACTTATCTCGAGTTCAATGTGCCAACCTTAATCCTCAAAATATCTTCCACTGTGGCTTGAGTGAAGGTGGTAGTGAGGATGCTTCAATCCCACTGGTGGGTTACCTTGCTGATCAAGTCGCAGACTCTTTAATAGCATGTTTGGGAGTTCAAAAAAGGAGGGGGAGTAGAGTAGAGGGAGGGAGAGTAATTCAACTATCTTGTTTGAAAGTTTTTTAAGAAAGGAGGGGAGAGATTTGGAGGGGTTTCAACTCCCTCTAACCCCTCATTTTTACTTCCTCCAAATTGGAGAGATTTAGAGGGAGAGTAGAATAGATAAGTTATTGGCTAAATGAATTTCCTAATTTACCCTTTCTAAATCAACAAAATTACCATTTCTAAAGGGCTAATTATCCCCTTCCCCCTCCCTAATTTTAAAAACATTCAAACAATGTAGAGGGGAATCATTCTCCCCTACTCTCCTCCCCACTACTCTCCTTCCCTCTACTCCCCTCTACTTTTTTCCCTTTCTAAATTTCCAAACAAGCCATAAGTCTTTGTCTGATCCATCACGGAAATGTGGGGGGGGGGGGGGGGGGGGGGGCGGGGGGGGTGGTAGCCACTTATGAGAGCTGATACTAATGGATCTCCCATCACCCACTTCCATATGGACCCTTCCATAATCACATCACGAGCTTGCAACTGGCTCTTCCAAACAAAAGATGGATTCGAGCCTAGTTTATGACTTGTTTGGAAGTTTAGAGAGGGAGGAGAGTAGATGGGAGTAGAGGAAAGAGAGTAGTGGGGAGGAAGTAGAGGGGAATGAATCATCTCTACATTGTTTGGATGTTTTTAAAATTAGGAAGAGGAAGGGGATAATTAGCCCTTTAGAGAGGGTAATTTTGTTAATTTAGAAAGGGTAAATTAGGGAATTCATTTGGCCAATAATTTATCCACTCTACTCTCCCTCCAAATCTCTCCAATTTGGAGGAATTAAAAATGAGGGGTTAGAGGTAATTGAAACCCCTCCAAATCCCTCCAAACCCCTCCCCCTCATTCTTTAAAAAACTTCCAAACAAGGCAATTGAATTACTCTCCATCCCTCTACTCTACTCCCCCTCCTTTTTTTTACTCCCAAACATGTTATTAGCCTCTGTAAAGGAGCAATGGAGAAAGCACCTTGCCTTATACACCCGGTAGAATAGTGAAAGTGTCTCCTTAATAAGCCCTCACACTTGTTTGGCTAGCATGGCCAAGTTGAAAGCATGGATATCTTGAAAGCCCATTCCTCCTTTCTTCTTTGATCTACAAAACTTACCTCAATTAATTCAACGAATATTCTTCTCCTTCTGAGTTTTACTAAATTGAAACTCTACCTTTTCTATTTTAACTAATTTATTATTCAAATGCAAGACTATTTATTTATTTCTTTAATATATATAATATTATTTTTTCTCTCTTCAAACATAAATAAATAAACATTATAATCTACTCTCCAACTTACCTTTCACAACAATAACACCTTATTCCTCGCAATAACACCTTTTAACTTGAGCTAATGGGAAAGTGGAAACCATGAAAATGTTCTAATTTAATTGTTTACAAGTTTCTTTTAAAGGAAAATATTTTTTACAAAATAAACTAACTAATATTAATTAAAAAAAAAAAGAAAACAAAAAAGATAATAGAAAGACAAAGATGACTTAATTCAAAGTGTTAGTGAGCATAAAAAGGAAAGAAAAGAGAAAAGAAAGAGACATTTTTTTTAGATAAAGTTTCAACTTATGACATCTGTTCTTGATAATAGCTCTTTATTATTAGACCAAGATATCATAGACACATATGATTTAAAGGAATTTAATTTGACATGTGAGCTCTTATTCTTGATCCCAAGAGAGGAAAAACATAATTTAGCCCTTTTACAATGCAAAGGGATGCAATCTTATTTAATCACACAAATACTTATTTGACATGTACAAAAATCATATATGTTAGGTTCTAAGGATTTATGATCTAAATGTATTAGAACTTCAATGTGTAAAGTTGGCAAACCATGATCAAAACTTAGAGTCTAGAATTAGGTTGCTCAAAATGTGTTTATATGTAAAGTTGGAATCGAGTGTACTGCATGATTTATTATGTAAATTTGTAAGGCTCGATTGATCAAAAATTAGACTCGATCGATCGAAGCTCATGCAGATTGTTTTTCTGCAAATTTTTCAAACTCAACTCAAGCTTATATGACGTGTAGGGTTTTATGTTTTGCCTTAGATATAAAAGGAAAAACCCTAGCCACGTTTTTCTGTTGTTGTTTATGCTGTGTGTATGAATCTCTTGTGAGATCTAGAGGTGTTTGTCTTTATACATACTTAGGGTTATCAAGATTGTGATTGATGTCGAGAGCTTGGTGTTTAGTTGCTACATAAAGAGTTTAAAGAAAACACAAGTGGGAGTACTTGTGGTTGCTGTGAATCCATAGAGAATCCAAGAAAGAAGTAGTCCATGATTCGGAGCTGTCACGTGGTCGTGATAGTAAGTTTTCTACTCGAGTGTAGCAATAGGATGTTAGTGGTCTAAGTCGTTATTGTAAAAACTTCAATTCTTTCATAGTGGATTTGTTTTACCTTGAGGATAGTTAGGTTAAATCCTCTTTAGATTTTTTACCTGTTTGATTTTCCTAGGTTATCATATCATTGTGTAATTTATTTTTCCGCTGCTTTGCATTATAAGATTGTTTTGTGTTAACCTAGATCTAAATAATTTACTAAGTTAATCACTTGGCTAAATAACTAGGTTAATCTGTGTGTTTAAGGGGTCTAAAACCATACAATATATATATTATATATATATATGTGTGTGTGTGTGTGTGTGTGTGTGGTGTGTGTGTGTAATAAAATTGGACTTAGAAGTTAGTGGTTGAGCCAAGTGGTTATCAATTTCTCTTTGGATAAAATAAGTGTTTTACAAATACAAGCACATGCACTAAGTTTAGTTGATAGAAACAACAACTTATTTATTATTATCAATTTCTTTAGATAAAGTAGGAATAAGTGTTTTAACAAAACATGCAATATATGCATTTTAGATAGAATAACAATGAGTGTTTAACAAAACATGCAACATGCTTCTAAGTTTTAGCTGATAGAAACAACTTATTTGTTTTTATCGATTTCTTTAGATAAAGTAACATTAAGTGTTTTGAACAAAACATGCAACATGCATGTTTGGAGTTGTAGAATAATAGTAGTTTGGAGTATTGAACTCTAGATCTCTGGTACTAAAAAAAGATAAATGCAAATTACACCCTAGAGTCTTGGGGTGTTTGGATTTTATATCCTAAAATTTTAGAATTTGGAATTTACCCCTGAAGTTTAGGGGCATTTGGAATTACACCGTGATATTTTAGAATTTGGGATTTTACTCTCTAAAGTCTCGGGGTGTTTGGATTTTACACTTTTTGGATTTTATATATATCCTAACGTTTTTAAAATTTGGATTTTACTGCCTTAAGAGGGAGTGTTTAGATGTTACGCTTCCAAATTCTAAAACTTTAGGGTGTAAAATCCAAACATTCCCAAACTTTAGGGAGTAAAATCTAAATTTTGAAATGTTAGAATGTAAAATCCAAATACCTCCAAACTTCAGATGGTAAATTTCAAATTTTGAAACTTTAGGGTGTAAAAATTAAAATCCAAACATCCCCAAATTTTAGAGGTAGAATTTTTAATTTACTCAAAAAAAAAAAAAAAATCAATTGTACTATATTCATGTATATAATCTACATTTTAACGTTATAATTAGAACCCATATCAATTTGTAATTGACGTAATTGTAGCAGTGTAGAACTTCAAGTCCATATTGTACAAGACTTGGTTCTCTTTACTATTCGTAGTTTAGAGCAATTATAGCGTAAGCAATTACGTGCAGCTGTGAATACTACATATTCGCTTTGCACCCCGGACACGTCAGCCATGAAGTATGGAACTCAATTTGGAAATTATTTCATTTCTCTCTTCCAAATGTGCTCTATAAATAGTACTTTGTAATCCGTAGAGAAGAACCATTGCACATAAAATATTGACACAAAAATTTTTACATTAAATTCTCGAAGAGGAGAGAGAGAGAGAGAGAGAGAGAGAGAGAGAGATTCTCCTTAATTTTTGTAATTATTATATCCAAAGAGAGGCTTGTGTTTTTTGAAATATATTAATTCTTTATATTATGGCACATGTTAAGGAATAACTATTATTGTTCTCTTGGAGGTATATAATTATTCATTGGTTTAATAACATTCACACCAACCTCAATGGAGTTTAACTAAATTGAAACTTTACCTATCCTATTTTAACTGACTTATTATTCAAATGCACAACCTCCCTTAAAAGTTATTATGATTTCTGAGTAGAGTTGTGGCATACCTTTGTATTATAACCTATTTCCATTTCCCTTGTATGTGTGTGTGCTTGTTTCTCCAAAAAAAAAAAAAAAAAAAATGCACAACATCAGACCCTTTATTATTATTATTATTATTTTTATTATTATTATTATTATTATTATTATTATTTTCACTATTCAAACATAATTAACAAACATTGTCATCTTCTCTCCACCTTATCTTTAACAGCAATAATATCTCTTCTTCTTCCCAATAACACCTTTAACTTGAGCTAATTGAAAACCACGGAAATGTTCTAATTTAATTGTTTACAAGTTTCTCTCAAAGAAAAATGTTATAAAAAAAGAAGAAGAAAGAAATTAAAGTCACTTATTGTTTAAAAAAAGAAAAGAAAAGGAAAAGATAATAGAAAGACAAAGATAACTTATTTAAGTTACCAGTTTGTATGTTTTTGAAAGATAGACTTATAAAAGGATTATTAAACCTTTTTGACTTCCACGATTTAGGCAACTGAATAAGGACTCCTTTTTGACTTGGTGAAAGGGTTTTGAAAGGATCTATAATTCACTCAAATGTGCAGAGGACAACTATAATAAACAAAGCCTTAATCCCAATATTTTGGGGTCAGCTTAATTAATTGCAGTAATTAGAAAATGTGAACCCAAGTGGAATCATCATTTAATTCAATTTCCATCAGAATAAAATGGCATACTTTGACTTCATTTTCGTTCCCTTATTCTCTATCTTCCCTTATTCCTTATCGCTAGCAGTGAAGAAATGTTGGGGCAAAACACATGTTATAGTTCAGTACCATTCTTCCTAGTACATATAGAACAACACAGAAGGGAGAAAAGAGTCTCTACCAAGTATCAATCCAATTCCTCTACTTAACCGAGTTGTTTATTATGTTCAATGTCACCAAGCTTATGGCAGTCAAGGTAAAGAGGTTTAAATCCCTTGAGGACAAAAATGTTTTTCATTATTATTTCTCAAAAGCAAAAGAAATCTTTATTAGTGCTATGTTGACTCTGCATAAATGTTGATGTTTCATAGTCGTTTGGGAAAAAAAGTGGTTGTTGTACTCAATATGACCCTTGAAACAAAGGTTTATAACGCCCTTGTTGATTAACGTAAACACTTAAATTTGAGAAATAGTAACAAATAGACAAATCCCACCCTCGATGTTAGTCACTATGCATAGAAACATTCATACTATAAGCATGTGGCTCAAATCAAGACCCAATTCCTTGCCAAAACACTGTAATAATTATTTTAGCAGTAACAAATTTTTTTGTTTATTTGCCAATTAGACTATTATCTTTTTAATATTTACATATATGGACAAGCATTCCTTATTGAAACAGCCCACAATATATTGAACCCTGAGAATTTACTTACCAAGTTAGGCTGTCAAGCAGCAATGGCTTTCACCATGGTAATGGGGAGAAGCACTATATATGGTGCTGTATAAGTTAACACAAAAAAGGGAAAAAAAAAAAAAGTGTAAAATACATATGCAAAAGGAGGTAAAATGATCACTCCCGAGCAACTACAACTACTTGCTTTCCGACATTGTGACCACTAAAAATCCCTACAAGAGCTGCCGGGCCATTTTCAAGGCCTTCAGCTATGTCCTCAACATATGCTATCTTTCCTTATATAATGTAAGGCAGCACAAGGTCTAAGAAGTTGGGAAAGAGGTGATAGTAATCATACACTGTAAATCCTTCTCTACGAATCCTCTTATATACCAAAGATAATAAATTTCTTATGCCCTCAGGTTGCTCAAGATTGTATTGTGAGATCATTCCAGCTACTGCAATGCGACCGTGGAATCTCATGTTAAGGAGAAACTGCATCAAGCATTTTGCCTCCGACATTATCAAAGTAAATGTCAATGCCTTCAGGAAAACACCTATATTCATTACCAAAAAAAAAAGTAAGTGCCTCTCAGTTTTTTATAAAGGTTGCTCTTGCAGTTGTAAGTAACAATTAAGCCTTGATATTGTTGTTGAGATATTTATCAAAACGTTAGTTTCTGCCAACGTTTATTCTTTAATGCTATGCAATTTGCAGTCACCATGAATAAATTAGTTACTCCAGTGCAATTTTGCCTCACAGCTAATAATGAGAAATTTTGCCTCATTAATTTCTTTTAGATTATTTATATGCAAAATTTCCACAGACCTTTTTAGAGCTGCATCCTTGTCATGCTCTTCCTTATAATTAAAGGCCTCATCGAATCCAAACTTGCTCTTTAGTATATCAACCTTGCGTTGTAAAATAGCGGAAGCTCAAATTACCATGATTGATTGTGATAATATTTTAGGCTTGAGAAAGATCTCCAAACTAAACAATAGAAACGAAGAAAATTAATCCAAAATAAAATAGACACAAAACACTAAGAATTTACGTGGTTTGACAATAGCTTACATCCACGGGCGATGACGAACAAATTTCACTATAACAAATTTGGGATAATACAAATTGGTGTAGAAGCACTCTTACAAACCCAAATCTCAAATACACCCAAATAGCTCTCTCTCACAAATACAAAACCAAAGAACCAAATACGAACCAAAGAACCAAAGGTTCACAAATACCAAATACGAATACCAAATACTAATTGCGCACAAACCAAAGGGAGAGCCACAAAGAAAATGCAAGAGTTGCAATGCACCAAGAGAGAGCAAATCACCGAACTGCAGAACCAAAATTAAGCAGCAACAAAACCTCTCTCCACAATTCCAAATTGCAACCCACAAATATCAAAAAAACCAAAGCAAAAGAGAGCCTCTTTTTCTCACACACCAAAACTCTATCAATTTGCCACAACACCTCTCCTTATATAGGATATTTAAGTCGGCAAAGATGCAAGGCCTTCAAGCAGTAGAATTTGTAATGCAATTTTCTTGTGTCCACGTGCACCATACTAATCCAAGCGAAAGACAAAGTCTACTCCAAGTATAACTCTAAATCACATGGCTGTCTCTCAAAGGTCGGCTAAATTAAATCAATCTCATGTTGGACTCCAAAGTCAAGTAGAATTCCAAGACTAATATGAGAACAAGTGTCATTCACCTAGTGAAAAAGAACCATTTCAAGTCGACCTCCACCAAATGAAAAGTCATCCAAAACAAGGAGTCCTAGTTCAATTCAAACTAGGCAAAAAAAAAGTGAATCCACATATAGTGGAATTACTCCCATATAGATCATGTATGTGCATAAAAACCCCTTAAATTTAAGCCATATATCTACACCTTGTTCAGATAAAAGCAGGACAAGTGTTGAAATTTCATTTAAAAAAAAGAGCATGTTTCTATATTCCCCTGCTTTAAAACAGAGATTAAGCATGCATAGCAGCTTAAAATTTTGGTCCAAATAAGAACAGGGTGAGGACTAGGAGAATTTGAATAAGGTTTCAGAATATTATGCAAATTTGTGTTGAAATACTTTTAATGTCTAACCAGAGACAAATAAATAACAACTCATTCGAGGAGGAAAACAAAAAAGATCAAACCTGCAAAATCAGTTCGAATAAAGAACAAAATATATACTATTGTTTCAAATTCATTCAAAATGGATGTTAGTAAAAGGTGATGATATAATCAGAAGATCAACTTATGTGTACTTTATTGTTGTCACAAACATCTAATTGAATTATTGAATAAAAACAATATTGTTGGTAGCACCTGTCAGAACAAATTTAGAACAAATATCTAATTTACTGTAGATGCAAAAAATTTAGCTTTAGTTTCTCCAATAACATATGATTTTTTGGTTCTTTGGTGGTAGAATAGTTTTTTTTTTTTTTTTGGGGGGGCTGAAATACAATCACTATTGTGAATATTTTTGTTGTTTTTGTTAAGTTTTTATGTTGGATAGTTGCTATTTTGATAATGTTAGTTAAGCTTATTGAGGAGAAGGAGAGTCTTAACGTTTTGTAAGGGAGTCCAACTACAAAATAAAATATATAATAACTTAAATAAAAAAAATTGGACCTAAGGGGGACTCGGGCCCCCACCTAGGTCTGTTCCTAGTGAGAGAAGTGAGTACCATTCTTCTTACTTCGGGAGTACTTAAGAATTACTCGTGTGTGTGGGGGAGAGGATTGTGCACTTTATTTTTATTTATTTATTATTCTATCAAACCAATAAGGAAGATTTATTCAATGTTAAGTAGTGAGGTTGCACACTAGTTAACTTTAGCTGATTATCGATAACCACTCAAAATGGTCTAATGGTACCTCTCGGTTAAAGGGAAGGGGATAGGTTAGGGGATATTTAGTAGAGGCGGCATTCTAAACACCCTAAAAAATATATAATATAAAATTGATCATTATCTTTTTTTTTTTTTTAAAAGAAGCTCATTATCTTACTGATAGTCTGATAATGATCAGATGATATTTTCAATAACAAGACATTTACGAAAACGCCATTAGCTCATTATCTTTTTGCCTACCAATACCAGGAAATGATAACATTGTTTAGAATACTTACTGTTTCAAGCAACTTAGACGAAAAACGATTGGCACAGCTGCCAGTGCCGCTAATAATTTGTTCAAACCCGTCAGATCTAACCTTATCATATAAGTAATCTTCAGGCAATTATTGAGTATATCCAGAAGATCAAAGTCAACAATGTTTAATACTCCTCCCTCCAATAAATTTGAGACTCATTTTTAGGATTTTTATTTTTATAATTCTATGGTTAATGCTTACGAAAAAATATTTTATATTTTACGTATTAAATTTTGATATCGTTAATATGATATTATTTAATATCAAATACTTTTTCTAAGGCATGCGGATTTAAAGCATGGATGTATCTATCAGAAATAGTTAGAAGTGTGAACTAGTTAATTACTAGAATGTTTAGACTAATTATAACTGATGGATTTAAAGCATGGAGGCCTTACTGCTTGCTGGCTAATCGTTTAGACTGCATAAGCCCGCTAGCGTGTGAATTGATTTTAAATTTTTTAGTATTGTGTATTGAAAGACGTAAATATTTTATAACAAAAATATAAGGTTTATTTAATATAAATTGAAAATATTCAACAAATGATATTCTAATTGTTTTTTGCACTCTTTGAATTTTATTTTCTTAAGTTTGAAAGTGTTTAGATGTTACACTTCCAAATTCCAAAACTTTAGGATGTAAAATTCAAATATCCTCAAACTTTAGGGAGTAAAATCCAAACGCACCTAAAAGTTAAGGTGTAAAATCTAAATTCTGAAATATTAGGATATAAAATCTAAACACCTTTAAATTCCATATGGTAAATTTCAAATTCTGAAACTTTAGGGCGAAAAATTAAAATCAAACATCCCCAAATTTTAGAGGTAGAATTTTTAATTTACTCAAAAAAAAAAAAAAAATCAACTGTACTATATTCATGTTTATAATCTACATTTTTAACGCTGTAATTAGAACCCATATCAATTTGTAATTGACGTAAATTGTAGTAGTGGAGAACTTCGGGTCCATGTTGTACAAGCGTTGATTCTTTTTACTATTCGTAGTTTAGAGCAATTATAGCGTCAGCAATTACGTGCAGCTGTGAAAACTATATATTTGCTTTGCACCCCGGACATGTCAGCCGTGAAGCATGGAACTCAATTTGGAAATTACTTCTCCCTTCCAAATGTGCTCTATAAATAGAACTTTGTGGTCCGTAGAGAAGAACCATTACACATAAAATTATTGAGACAAAAAGTTTTACATTAAATTCTTGAAGAGGATGAAGAGAGAGAGAGTAGCAATGGTGAGAGTTGGAGATGAAGTGAGCAACAAACAGGTGATATTCAGAGACTATGTCATTGGTTCTCCTAAAGAATCAGACATGTACCTGACCACTGGAACCATTAAGTTAAAGGTTCCTGAAGGTTCAAATGCAGTTTTGGTGAAGAACCTCTATTTGTCCTGCGATCCTCTCATGCAATTCTTTATGAGGAAAACTGAAGGTCCCGATGGATATCTTTACTACACCCCTGGCTCCGTAAGTCAATCTCAAGAATTGTCGTTTAGTTTGGTTTTTTTAGTTATACTTGCTAGGAATATTATAACTTTTACTTTACCCTTGCTCTGTAATATGTTGTTGAAGTATGAAGCATACATTGTCATGTTTGTAAACACTACACTAAATTTTGTATTAATTGTAGAACTTGTTTCATACTATGCTGTATGCATGTGATGGTGAGCTTGTAATTTGTTTTCTAATTTTAATGAAAACATATATATATGCAGGCAATTTTCGGGTACGGTGTGGCAAAAGTGTTGGATTCCGGACATCCAGAATTTAAGGCAGGGGACTTGGTTTGGGGGATCACAGGATGGGAAGAGTACAGTCTAATCACTAAAACAACTGATACTCTCATTAAAATCCAGCATACTGACGTACCTCTTTCTTATTATACTGGAATTCTCGGTAAGGTCTATTGTTAATGAAGCTAAAATTGATGTAAAATTTGGAATAAATTGATTGCAGTACACATATACTAATGTGCTTGCCAATATACATCACATATTGTTAATTGCTCTGACTTTATGGCTTGAGAGAATCTTTATTTCAGAGATGAGACCCCTTAGTAATACTTTTCTGAGTTTCTCCAATTTTACTATAAACTTTAGAAAATCAAGTTGAAATCTGTGTAGTTATTAAAAATTTGAAGCATAAACTTAATTTCAGTAGTATAAATTAATTTTATAATTGTTAAAATTTGTGGGTCAGAGGTGGTTTATTCGCACTTGGGAAATTGCAATAGTAGAAAAAAAAAGAAAAAAAAAGAAAAAGAAATTAAACATTAACCAAATTTGGGGTGTGCCATTCCCATGTTGCTTTACTCTTTTTCATTGTTTTTTCTCGGTCATGTCACTTCATTCATCAAAAAAAAGAAAAAGAAATTAAACATTAACCAATGCTCTATCTGAATATGAGGATTTTTTTTTCTCCATTTATAGGTATGCCTGGCATGACTTCGTATGCTGGTTTCTATGAGGTTGGGACTCCTAAGAAAGGAGAATATGTATTTGTTTCAGCAGCTTCTGGTGCAGTTGGTCAGCTTATTGGACAAATCGCAAAGTTGGAGGGTTGTTATGTGGTTGGAAGTGCTGGAAGTAAAGAAAAGGTATAGCACACAATGGTTGCTATTTGGAATGTGTCATATAACATATAGTTTTTTATTTTATTTTTTTTATACTATATATTACAATAATTCCATTTCTATTTTCATTTATTGATTCTTTCTTTCTTTTTTGTTACTTCGTGAATCGAAGAGGCTATCCCTCAAATGAACACTTATTTTTTCTTCTGCATCAGGTTGATCTATTGAAGAATCAGCTTGGGTTCGATGAAGCTTTCAATTACAAAGAAGAGCAGGACTTGAATGCAGCTTTGAAAAGGTAAGTAATTGCAGAGGATTTTCCCAGTTGAGCTACACTTATCAAAATGTGAAAAAAAAAAAAAAAAAAAAAATTGACCATGTCATTCAACATTCATTATTCCCAATTCCCCCAAAGATAGCACCTCTTTAGTTAATATCCTCATGATTAGCACTACTAGTCCAAATGCAACCTAAACAACAATAATTGAGCTTGGTAGGTTATGATTATGTTAAGAGAATAGGTGGACTCATATTTCAAGCACAGAAAACATGCATCACTGACTTACTTAATTTGTTTGTCACCTCTAGGTATTTCCCTGAAGGCATTGATGTTTACTTTGAGCATGTTGGGGGCAAAATGCTTGATGCTGTGCTCCTCAACATGAGACACCATGGTCGCATTGCTGTGTGCGGAATGATCTCACAATACAATCTTGACGAGCCTGAAGGTATCAAAAATTTGTTGCATATCGGATTCAAGTGGATCCAAATGAAAGGATATACACATCGCAATTATTATCACCTATACCCCAAGTTCTTAGACCTTGTGCTGCCTTACATTAGAGAAAAGAAGATGGTGTATGTGGAAGACATAGTTGAAGGCCTTGAGAGTGGTCCAGCTGCCCTTGTTGGACTTTTTAGCGGTCGCAACTTTGGAAAACAAGTAGTTGTAGTTGCTCGTGAATGATTCAATCATACATTGTATGAATGTAGAATGTACAACTGTGTCAGATTACCATCCAAGTCTTAGTTATGGAAGGCTTCTATTGAGGGTAAAGATATCAGTGTAGTTTATTGGGTTTTGGCTAGTGCCTATGGAGATTAAATATGTATCGTACATGTATATGATAAAAATAAAGAGAAATTGTCCCGTGCTTAATAAATGCTGTTATATGCGTGTGCAGGTAATTTTTACATCTTTTGAATTGAAATTGATTTACAATTATTAATGCGAGAGTCATAAATTATTTTACGAAAAGATGATGCGGCAATGTCTACCACATCAGCTATTAAAATACTGAAATACACGTCAAATAAACTTAAATGAAATTTTCATCACAAGCACTTAAATTTACCAAAAAAAAAAAAAAAATCGTATCTAAAAAATTAGTGCATAGATCGTCCATCTTCATTCCACTCCATCCCTCTTTTTCTCTCTGGTGATTTTTAAGATTTGGGATGTTGTATTAGATCCTGTTGAGTTTTGAATTTACATTAAAAGGTCTTAAATTTTCATCTTAAGGGTCTGTTTGGATACCGTTGAAAACTGAAAAACATTGTAACAAAATAATTTTTAAATGTGTAAATAGTATTGTGAGACCCATTTTTAATGGAAAAAGTTGCTGAAAAATAGTATTTGTGGGTCCCGTGAGCAGTGCACGGGACCCACTGATGTACTGAAAATGAGTTGAAAAGTCAAATAGTGCGGCTACTATTTATGAACAATGCATAAACAGTAGCCAAACAGTACATTTTGTCCTCGAAATGCGCGCAGCAAAAAAAAAAAAAAAAAGAAGAAGAGAAAACGCTGTCGTGGACGCACAAATGCACAATCCAAATGTAGGCTTAATCTTTCTTTTTCCTTCAACTAAACCGTTTTCTGTTGCTCTTTCTCTTTATCCCTTTCTCTTAATTAGTTCAATGTTTTAAGATAACCCTCTAAGGAGAAATACTCGAAAAGAAGAAGCTAGCTTCGGTATAAATACGACATCAATCACCTCTATTTTCATGAACAAAAGGCTCATTAAGATCCAAGACATTAATCAAAAACACAAACATCCAAAAGGAGTTCCATGGATTCAATCCCAAAATTAATGGAGAGTTCCAACTTAGAGAAGACAAGTCCAAAGAACCTGTAGTGGTGTTGGCACTAAGATGAAATCGGCGTAGATTTGGGTGGCTATGTCGCCGGAGAGAGAGAGACTGATGGAGCCTGGAGCCTGGAGGGGGGAGATACACAGTTTGGGAAGTGTGGTTTTTCATATTTTATTTTTCATCCTAAAGACCTAAAATTTTCTAATAGTTGATGATATTCAAGCTTACTCCGCTGGTGGTGAAACGATGAAGGTAGAGACTTGAGGATAGATAAAAGGTTCTAGTGTTGACTTGAATGGCCGTATGATCTAATGAAATTCTTCTCCATTCAATTTGTGAGGTTAAATCTAGGGTCGAATTCCTTCGACTTACATTTAGAGAAATTGCATCAGTCTGTGCACATGTCTATTTTAGCATAAAAACCCTTTTTTTTTTTTTTTTCTATTTTACATAAACACTTATCCAAAACTCTCACATCAGTTTGTTTATTCTACCATCTATTTTATTTAAATAATCATTTACCACATTTTTTTTTATTATTTCTCTCAGCTCCATTTTAACCAATCTGAATACACACACACACACACACACACTCTCTCTCTCTCTCTCTCTCTCTCTCTCTCTCTCTCTCTCTCTCTCTCTCTCTCTCTCTCTCTCTCTCTCTCTCTCTCTCTCTCCTCTTGGTCAAATCGCCTCACCCTCCCTCCCTCATGGTCAGACATCACTCCTTCTACTCAAACCCTTAAGCCACCATAAGCATACTTCTCCGCCACAAGCACAGATCCACAAGCTCCTATCTCCCCATAGGCACAGAGATTTGTTTTAGTCAACTTCCAAGCACCAACCCATAGTCACAAGTTCACAACAATGTGCTCTTTGTCTCTATTGGTGTGTCCATGTGTGGGTGCATTTGATTTTTGGTTAATTTTGTGGTCAAATTGTTATGTATTATAATTTTGTGATGGTGGTGGGTTGTGGTGGTGGGTGGATGAATTGATCTGTTGTCGAGATTCTGAGTTGGAGAGAGAGTGTCAGGAGATCGAAAGTGTGAGGAGAGAGAAAAAATATTTAGATAATGAAAGAGAAAGCTACAGTAACCATGTATATATATATGGTTACTATAGAATTTTGGATATTTACAAAGCTTTACAAGGGCTGATGCATGTGTTTTTTTATGTTATATTGTGTAAATTTTTGCACTTTTTGTATTTTAGACCCGCTAATGCAATTTCTCTTAGAAGGGGGAAAATGGAAAATACTGATCCCAAGTGCAAACAATGTTTCTATCTATTTATAAAACCAATTAAATTCAAAAGTAACTAGACATGACCACTGAAATATCAAATTACTTGAGATCCCCTCCAAGATTGCAAGATCAAACTTCCATAATATTGCAGTTCATGTGTAACGTTGGGATTAATTTGTGCATTTGGCGATTTGAATCATTTGGCGATTTGTGCATTTTAAAATTATGCTATTGGCTATTTGAAATTCATTTACAGTTGTACTAACAGTTATATTGCTTGGTCATAGGTGCCATTCTTCTCCGTTCTATTTGTGAGGATAATTTCAGGGTTAAATTCCTTCAACTTACATTTAGAGGGTCAAATTCTTGGGAGTTCTTGACCTATGAAGCACCAACATTATTTGGGATTTGATACCCATGTCAAACACAGGACATGATTGGTACACTTCTATACACATGTCCAAGCTATGTCTTTTTTAAATTATTATTATTATTTTTGAGAAATTGTGTGACACGACCTGGACATGGGAGGGACACAAATCTGTCATCGATAGATATATATATATATATATATATATATGTAGAGAGAGAGAGAGAGAGAGAGAGAGAGAGAGAGAGAGAGAGAGAGGTTATTTTTATCTACTAATCATTAGGGATAATTTTGATAAATGAATATAACATTGCTAACAATGAATTTGTCAAAATTCGCATCAAATTAAAAAAATATTGAGTGGTGTAACGTCGTTTAAAGTTACAGTAGGTGTAATTTGAATCCAACCCTATAGGTTTGGTTCAAATTATACCTGGTATAACTTTAAACACAGGACATGATTGGTACACTTCTATACACATGTCCAAGCTATGTCTTTTTTAAATTATTATTATTATTTTTGAGAAATTGTGTGACACGACCTGGACATGGGAGGGACACAAATCTGTCATCGATAGATATATATATATATATATATATATGTAGAGAGAGAGAGAGAGAGGTTATTTTTATCTACTAATCATTAGGGATAATTTTGATAAATGAATATAACATTGCTAACAATGAATTTGTCAAAATTCGCATCAAATTAAAAAAATATTGAGTGGTGTAACGTCGTTTAAAGTTACAGTAGGTGTAATTTGAATCCAACCCTATAGGTTTGGTTCACATTATACCTGGTATAACTTGAAGCAATGTCACACCACGCAATATATTTTTTAATTTAAAGCGAATTTGACTAATTCATCATTAGATTACATTATATTTGTATATTCTTTATGCTTGCAAAATTTCAAGGTGATCAAAGAGTAATAGCTATGTCATCAATTAATTGTTTAAATTCAAATTTTTGTAGTTTAAAATAATGCATAAAATATAAGTGTATAGATCGAATAGTAAATATCATCCAATTGATATGAAAATTGGCATGAGTATTAAGAATATATAAAACATGTAATTCAATGGTGAGATTTTCAAAATATAAATTTTATAACAAGTTATTGGGTAGTATAACATTACTTAAAATTACACCATGCATGTGTAACTTGAATCTAACCCATATATATATATATATATATATATATATAGAGAGAGAGAGAGAGAGAGAGAGAGAGAGAGAGAGAGAGAGAGAGAGAGAGAGAGAGAGAGAGAGTTTTTTTTAATTTTTGTAATTATTATATCCAAAGAGAGGTTTGTGTTTTTTGAAATATATTAATTAATCCTTATATTATGACACATATTAAGAAATAACTATTATTGTTCTCTTAGGGGTGTATAATTACTCATCGATCTCATCGATTTAATAGCATTCACCCCAGCCTCAATGGAGTTTAACTAAATTGAAACTTTACATTTCCTATTTTAATTGACTTATTATTTAAATGCAGAACATCCCTTAAAGTTACCATGATTTTTGAGTGGAGTTGTAGTGTGCCTTTGTATTAGAACCCATTTCCCTCTCCTTATGTGTGTATGTTTGTTTCTCAGAAAAAAAAAAAAAAAAAAAAAAAAAAAAAAAAAAAAAGAAGAAGAAGAAGAAGGATGACATAAAACCCTTTATTATTATTATTATTATTATTATTATTATTATTATTATTATTATTATTATTATTATTATTATTTTCTCTATTCAAACATAATTAACAAACATTGTTATCTTCTCTCCACCTTATCTTTAACAGCAATAATATCTCTTCTTCTTCCAAATAACACCTTTAACTTGAGCTAATTTAAAACCATGGAAATTTTCTAATTTAATTGTTTACAAGTTTCTCTTAAAGAAAAATATTATAAAAACAAAGAAGAAGAAAGAAATTAAAGTCACTTATAGTTTTCAAAAAAAGAAAAAAGAAAAGAAAAAGATAAGAGAAAGACAAAGATGACTTATTCAAAGTCTTGGCGAGCCTAGAAAGGAATGTAAGAGAAATGAAAGTCACACATGATTAAAAGAAGTTTAATTTGATTTGTGGGCTCCCATTCTTGACTCCAAGAGAGTAATTAAAAACTTAATTTTCTTCTTTTAGTTTTACAATGCAAAGAGACATAGTCTTATTCGATCACGCAAATACATATTTGATATAAAATTAAATATAAGATTAATTTTTAAGCTACAATTTAACCAATGCTAAATTGTAACAAGTGCAATTATAAAAAATAATAGATATTTTAGTATGATGATAAATAACTATCATCAGAAGCGAATGCCATAAATTTAAAACTCTTTCTAAAAAATAAAATAAAATAAAGAACTTGGAAAAAGTGATGTAAAATGATACAATAGTTGATTTAGAATCATAGCAATTTGGACTTAAAAATTAAAATCTGTGGTACCCAAAAAAGAAAAACCATTTATATAGCGTTAGATATAAGCCATATTCATGTATATAATCTACATTTTTAAAGTTGTAATTAGAAGCCATATCAATTTGTCAATGACCTAAAATTGTAGTAGTGGTGAACTTCTCAGTCTTCAAGTCCGTGGTACATAGTGTTGACTATTCGAAGTTTGGAGCATTTATAGCGTAAGCAATTACGTCCCCTGAGAATACTATGTATTTGCTTTGCATCCCGGACACGTCAGCCGTCATGCATGGAACTCTATCTGAAACATATTTCATTTCTCTCTTCCAAATGTGCTCTATAAATAGAACTTTGTGGTCCGTAGAGAAGAACCATTACACATAAAATTATTGAGACAAAAAGTTTTACATTAAATTCTTGAAGAGGATAAAGAGAGAGAGAGAGAGTAGCAATGGTGAGAGTTGGAGATGAAGTGAGCAACAAACAGGTGATATTCAGAGACTATGTCATTGGTTCTCCTAAAGAATCAGACATGTACCTGACCACTGGAACCATTAAGTTAAAGGTTCCTGAAGGTTCAGATGCAGTTTTGGTGAAGAACCTCTATTTGTCCTGCGATCCTCTCATGCAATTCTTTATGAGGAAAACTGAAGGTCCCGATGGATATCTTTACTACACCCCTGGCTCCGTAAGTCAATCTCAAGAATTGTCGTTTAGTTTGGTTTTTATAGTTATACTTGCTAGGAATATTTTAACTTTTACTTTACCCTTGCTCTGTAATATGCTGTTGAAGTATGACGAATACATTGTCATGTTTGTAAACACTATACTACATTTCGTACTAATTGTAGAACTTGTTTCATACTATGCTGTATGCATGTGATAGTGAGCTTGAAATTTGTTTTCTAATTTTAATGAAAACATATATATATGCAGGCAATTTTCGGGTACGGTGTGGCAAAAGTGTTGGATTCCGGTCATCCAGAGTTTAAGGCAGGGGACTTGGTTTGGGGGATCATAGGATGGGAAGAGTACAGTCTAATCACTAAAACAACTGATACTCTCATTAAAATCCAGCATACTGATGTACCTCTTTCTTATTATACTGGAATTCTCGGTAAGGTCTATTGTTAATAAAGCTAAAATTGATGTAAGATATGGAATAAATTGATTGCGGTACACATATACTAATGTGCATGTCCATATACATCACATATTGTCAATTGCTTTAGTTTTAGAGAAGTAACCTCTTACTGATAATTTTCTCCAAAACCACTATAAATTTCAGCAAATCAAGTTGAAATCTGTATGGTCAATCATAGATACTTGAACCATAAAGTTAATTAAAGTAGAATAAATCAATGTTTAATTTCTTTGGTTTAATTTTTTTTTCTTGGTCATGTTACTTCACTTTTGAATGAATTTCAATGCTCCATCTGAATGTGAGGATTTTTTTCCTCCACAGGTATGCCTGGTATGACTGCGTATGCTGGTTTCTATGAGGTTGGGACACCTAAGAAAGGAGAATATGTATTTGTTTCAGCTGCTTCTGGTGCAGTTGGTCAGCTTATTGGACAGTTCGCAAAGTTGGAGGGTTGTTATGTGGTTGGAAGTGCTGGAAGTAAAGAAAAGGTATATCACACAATCATTGCTATTTGAGATGTGCCGTATAGCATCTAGTTTCATTTTATATACTATATGTTCCAATAATTCTGATTCTTTTTTCATTCTTTGATTCTTTCTTTCTTTTTTTTGTTATTTTGTGAATTGAAGAGTCTATCCTTCAAATGAACTCTTACTTTTTCTTCTGCATCAGGTTGATTTATTGAAGAATAAGCTTGGGTTCGATGAAGCTTTCAATTACAAAGAAGAGCATGACTTGAACGCAGCTTTGAAAAGGTAACTAACATACAACATAATTTGCATAGGATTTTTCAAGTTGAGCCCGGTTCATCCACAGTAATTCATCACCCAGTTGATTGGGTCAGGGAACGGACCAAAATGTGCCACATTAGTTGAAAAATCCAAAAACGCAAAATTTGGCCATGCCATTCAACATTCATACTCCCAATTCCTCCAACAGATATTATCTCTTTAGTTAATCTCCAGTGACTGGGTGGACACATTTCAAACAGTGAAAAAATGCATCACTAACTTTGTTGTTTTGTTTGCCACCAGGTGTTTCCCTGAAGGCATTGATGTTTACTTTGAACATGTTGGGGGCAAAATGCTTGAAGCTGTGCTCCTCAACATGAGACACCACGGTCGCATTGCTGCGTGCGGAATGATCTCACAATACAATCTTGATGAACCTGAAGGTACCAAAAATTTGTTACAGGTCTTGTACAAGTGGATCCAAATAAAAGGATATACACATCGCAATTATTATCACCTATATCCCAAGTTCTTAGACCTCGTGCTGCCTTACATTAGAGAAAAGAAGATGGTGTATGTGGAAGACATAGTGGAAGGCCTTGAGAGTGGTCCAGCTGCCCTTGTTGGACTTTTTAGTGGTCGCAACTTTGGAAAACAAGTGGTTGTTGTTGCTCGTGAATGATTCAATCATACATTGTATGAATGTAGCATGACCATTGTGTCTGGTTACCATCCTAGTCTAAGTTGTGAAAGGCTTCTAGGTTTGAGGGTCAAGATCAGGTTAGTTTGTTGGGTTGTGGCTAGTGCCTATGGAGAATAATTATGTCCTATATGTGTATATAGGATGAAAATAAAGAGAAACTGTCCAATGCTTAATAAATGCTATCATATGCGTGTGCATGTATTTTTTACATCTCTTGAATTTAAAATCATTTACAACTGTACTAAATATTTAATGGAAATACTGCTTGGTTATTGGTCATTGGTCATTGGCCATGTGATATAATGGCATTCTTCTCCGTTCAATCTGTGAGGTTAAATCCGGGGTTGAATTTCTTCAACTTACATTTAAAGGGAAAATATATGGAGGAGGTCTTGACCAAGGAACTTGACAAACATGTTCTTCATTCTTCTTTGCAGCTACAACACTGATAAAATCATAGCTTCACCTATCACCATAGTAAAAAACAGACATGAAATAGTCATTTGAATCATCACATGGTGGGTTGGATGAAGTTTCTTCCAAACTGATTTGGAGGTAAACTCTATCCATTGAAAGAAAAGTCTCATATCTTATATCTCAATAATATGTCATGTACGGTAAATCCTAAATGAATAAGAAATTGCAGAAATTACCCTTTTCTGTTGAAGGCCCATAAGAAGAACAAGCATGCTTGGTAAACTTCAAGCAGAAGAAAATGAATCTTTCAACCACTTGTCTGGAACTCAAAACAAGGTATGTCTTGGAGAGAGAGAGAGGGAGAGAGAGAGAGGTCTTAAATCGTGGACCTAAATTAAGGAGATTATCAAAACTCCGTATGTTTATATGAACCTGAAGATATATGACCACATATAAGACTGAAGCAAAAGGCATAAGCATCTACTTAGAGATATGGGGCAACCTGAATGATGCTAATTCTTACTCAATGACAACGGTAAGCCAAACGCGTTGTCTTCTCCTCTTTTCATCCATAAACACAAAAGTTACGAGGACAAAGACACCAAAGCATTAATGCCACACCACAAATTCTCTTCCTTTCCATCTATTCCAAGGAGTATACACTCATCACATACAGGATTTACACAACGCTATTATTCTTTTGAACCCAATAAGCCATTTGGGCCAACCTCAAACACTTCTTTGCAACCTAGAAGACACTGCACACAAGTAGTACTAGGCAGATAACTCAGTCCAACAACATTAGAAGCAGATACAAAATACAAGGCAGAATTATTCGTGAGCAATTACAACTACTTGTTTTCCGATGTTGCGACCACTAAAAAGTCCAACCAAGGCAGCTGGACCACTCTCAAGGCCTTCAGCTATGTCTTCTACGTATGCTATCTTCCCCTCTTTGATGTAAGGCAGCACAGTGTCTAAGAACTTGGGATAGAGGTGATAGTAATCACGAACGGTAAATCCTGTCATATGGATGCGTTTGTATATGAGACACATCAAATTTTTTATGCCTTCTGGTTGATCAAGATTATACTGTGAGATCATCCCACATACAGCAATGCGACCATGGACTCTCATGTTTAGGAGCACTGCATCAAGTGTTTCACCCCCAACATTCTCAAAGTAAATATCAATGCCCTCTGGGAAATACCTGAGGATGGACACAAACCAATAATGTGTTTCAAAGATCAAAATACTGATGTACGTTTCAAAGAATGAAGATAATATCACCAAGGCTCTAATGGATGGGTATCAATTACAGATTGATGTTTTTCATTAGACATATACTAGATAATTTTTTAAATGTTGGTCACTATATTTCATATTCAAAAACTAAAATCAGGTTTATGGGCAGCACAAAGAAAAACCATGTCAAATGAGCAAAATTATCTGTACCAAACACGTTAAAAAATAAGTCATCTAAATCACTAGATTCACTACATTGCCTACATCACAAAGAATTGATAGTGATTCCATCATGATGAATAGCTATTAAAAAGATTGAGGACCAACTACAATTAATGTTACAAAAGAAAATGACGTACTTGAAACTCTACCATCTTTCTTTGTTTTCACTTGCTTGATACTTCTATATTTAAGCCTTAGACCATACACCAAGGATTAACCCAACCTTAAAGTTGCTACGGGCAAGGCCTAGAAGTTTCAATAAGTCAGTTGTTGATAATAAATGTGGTGTCATATCAAGTAATGGCCCTTCCAGTTTGTTAAAATAATGCTAAAAAAGAACAACCTAATCTGCCAAGGAAACTGTATTTGCTTCAAGCTTCAGATTACAATTTTAAACTCCTATTATGCAAATGACATACTGACCTTTTCAAAGCAGCATCCAAGTCATGCTCTTCCTTATAATTGAAAGCATCATCAAATCCAAACTTATTTTTCAATAGATCAACCTAAGTCATCACAGAAGAAAGATGAGTTTTTCATACTTAAAAATAGTTTATTATTATTATTTATTTATTTATTTTTTTATGTGAATGGTACATTCATCCCACCAGACCCACTCCACAATCACAGAAGGAGAAAAGGACTGTTTTTGGAAAGGGTTTGTGGGGAAGGAAGATTCCATACTGTCCAAATTACTCACTGTGGAATTCAGATAAAGAACAGCTTGCAGATAAAGAAGGGCCAGTGAGTACTAAAAAGTCTATATCCAAATAGAATATACCTTTTCTTTACTTCCAGCACTTCCAACTACATAACAACCCAACAATTTTGCAAATTGTCCAACAAGCTGGCCAACAGCACCAGATGCTGCTGAAACGAAGACATATTCTCCTTTCTTAGGGGAACAAACTTCATGGAAACCAGCATAGGCGGTCATACCAGGCATACCTTTTTTAAAATGAAAAGGCAAAGTTAGAAGATTAGTGCACATTTACAGGGATAATTAATCAAGATGTCCACAAAATCAAAGGAGATTTTAAATTAATGAAACTACTCTTTGAGACATGCATATGGGTATGTAGCATAATCACCTTTGTCTAAATCTCAAGTCAATCCAAACTTTATAGAATAAGCAAACAACATACCAAGAAGTCCTGTATAGTAGGAAAGGGGTACATCACTGTGAGTGATCTTTCTGAGGCCTTCGGTTGCTGTGATTAGGCTATACTCTTCCCATCTAGCAGACCCCCAAACTAAGTCACCTGCCTTGAAGTCTGGATGCCCAGAATCCAAAACTTTAGCCACTCCATACCCGTTTATCGGCTGCAAGTTTTCACAAAGAAAAGTTCACAATTGCAAGCTCAAACTTGTACACAACATAATTTTTAACAAGCAGTCACTCATGCATATATATATATATATATATATATATATATATCATTAATCTCTTTTAGTCATACAAGGAATTAGTTAATCTTTTAGTAGTTTCTAAAATGTTTAACAAGGTTATTCTTCTTGAAGCATTCTGCTTTCTTTCTTTTCTGTCATTTATATCCACAAGTACCGAAAACATACTCTGCATTCATCATCAACTATATCTTATGATTTTATTTACCAATAAAAGATTATTTATTGTGATTTCAACTACACATATTCTAATGCCATTAAATTTCTAAATTAAATTCCCAAATTGAACACTTTTCCATAAATCACGATGAACAATATATATATCTCTCAAGTTATCATTTCATTTGCGGAAAAAAAAAAAAAAGAATCTTAATTGAGATTCCGCTACACATATTCTATTGTATTTTGATTTCTAAATTTAATCGCAAAATTGAACAATTACCTAATTTTTCAACCATAAATCACCATGAACAATATAGAAATTCTTAAGTTGGAACCCAATATTTCCAATTTCCAAATAAGAAAAGACAAAGAACTCAAAATATCATCTGCCTATGCTATCATATTATGGGCAAATTTCCTAATTTGAGAGAACCCCACTTCAAATAAGTCAAAAAGAGTAAAAATTATCAGAACCCCATATCCCATATAGTAATTTTCTGGGGAAACAAACAGAAAAACTCACAGAACCAGGGGTGTAATTGGAGAATCCTTTAGGAACAACTCGTTGCATTAGGATACGCATGACAGGGTCACAGGACAAGTAGAGATTCTTCAAAAGAACACCATTGGAACCCTCTGGAACCTTCAATTTGATGGTACTTGTGGTCAAGTACATGTCTGATTCCTTGGGAAAACCAGTGAAATAGTCCTTGAATATCACTTGCTTGTTGCTGACTTCCTCTCCAACAACACTCGCCATTGCCACTATCACAAACTGCAATCACTCTCACTTTTCGTTGGTGTGTGTGTGTGTTACATTCGTGTGGAACATATGAATTTGTACCTGGGACTACGTGTAATTGGTTACGTGGCAAGATTTTACTGTGTTTGTACCATTGTTAATTACGTCACTGATGATTGTTGGGTGTGAGAGTCAGCAGTGACGATTCACGCTGGGAGACTTTACCGCGTTGAAAAGAAGAATTATTGCAGGAACACAATTTTTGGCATAATTTTGTGTCACTGTACGCACTTTTATCCATCACAACTTGAGTTTTATGTTTTTTTTTTTTTTTTTTTTTTAAGTTTTGTTTTTTTAAGTTTGATTGTCTATAACTCTATTTTCTCTTAATTGAGGTTTTTATTATAACTCGATTTTTAGAAAATTGAGTTTAAAATAAAGGCATATTCCTAAATTATTTAAAACATGAGACATTTTGTTGAAAAGTTTCGGTGAAAGGAGTATATCCTTATTTTGGCCGTATTAATTATATAGGGATGCTTATCCCACATCGGTTGTATATGTTAGAGTTTCGGTCCTTATAACCTCAAGCTACTACTACAAACGTTAGACACTTTTGTAGTGGTACTCTGGTTATATAACATATTATATGTCTCTTTTAAAAACTCTATATGTCAGTTCGTTTAGACCCCTTAACCCAACAGATTAACCTAGAGAATTAGCCAAGTGATTAACTTAGGTAATTTAATTAAAACTAGGTTAACACAAATATATAAAAACAACAAAGCAGCGGAAAATAAATAACACAAAGATATGATGACCCAGGAAACCTAAAAACCTGGGGAGGATTTGACCTAGCTATCCTCAAGGTAAACTGAATCCACTATGAAAGAATTGAAGTTTACACAATAAGACTTAGACCACTAACATCCTATTACTACCCAAGTGTAGGAAACTTACACTTGTATATCTTTGTGCTCTTTGATTCTGCAACTGTAATGATTTACACAACCCTTGACATAAATCTCAAGTTTGTAAACCCTAAGTGTATGTGAAGGTAAACACCTCTAAATCTCACAATGAGATTCACAAACACAGCAAAACAGAACTCTAAAAACGTGGTTAGGGTTTTCCCTTTTATACTTAGGGCAAACATAAAACCCTATACATTAAAACGGGCTTGGGCTTAGTTGGAAATTTCTGCAGAAAAACGTTCTGCACGATTTTCGATCGATCGAGTCTAATTTTCGATCGATCGAGTCACACAGAAAGTTAAAGGTAATTCTGCATAAAAACTCGATTCCAACTTTACATTAAATCCCATACTTTGAGCAAGTCTAACACACGACTAAACATTGTTTTGATCATGGTTTGCCAACATACAAATTGAAGTTCTAAATACATTAGATCCTAGTCTTTAATACCTAACACTATATATTAATTTCGTGTTTGTGTGTTCTAATAAGTATTATTGTTTCTTTAAAAAAAAAAATATGAACCTGGTAAGAGACAGACCCACGATTTGAAAATTTTAAATAGTATAAAGGATGACTCGTGAAATTGTTAAAGTTGGCCTCCTCAAATTTTTGGATTGGTCTAAATAGCCTAAAAGAAACTAATCACCTAAGCCTTTCTTTGGGCCCGTAGACCCTCTATAGTCCAAATACAGCATAACAAAAAATCCCCAAATCACCAATATCATAATTCAATAATTCATAACCAAAAAAATCTCATAGAAAAAAAAAAAATCCTCTACTGGGGTAACAACAATTTATATGACTTTTAAAATTTATTTATAAATTATGAGAAAGTAAATTACACTATTTAAATTTTTCTTAAAAGATAAAATGCAAAATTTTTTTAGAAGCTAATATTGATGATGTAGCATTGTCAACTCTTAATATTAATATCTCAATTTTTTAAAGATCTCGAACAAAGTTTTGAAAAACTTCGTTAGTGTGATTTTTAGTTGTATCCAAAAGTATGAGATTATCATATTGATGAGTTGGTCAACGTGATAAAATCAACATATTAATTTCAATTACCCAAAATCTGGAGATTTGAAGTCCTCTTCTCTTCTTTTTTTTCTTCTTTTTTCGTAAAAGGTTAGAGTATCGTGTTGTAACTTTCAACATTTTGGTTCATATTATTTCCTTCTTGACCTAAATATTTAGGTAATAAAGTGCAATATTTTGTCTACCATGATTTTTATTTTTTAATAAACCATGTCACTTGAAATTTTTTTGGTTCATGCTTTGGCTTCCCCTAGGTTCAAATCCTGGTTCCATCCCTGAAACTGATATATAATTAAATTAGTTTACACTACCCTGCTTAGATATGAAATTGATATACAATTATTAGGTGCTTTGAAATATTAAAATGGCAAGTTAGGTCGGATTAGCAAGTTGAGTTTTTCTAAAACCGCCAAAACCTGATCCAATCCACCTATATATATATATATATATATATATATATATGTTGTAGGGGGAAAAGGCCCAATGCCAGATGATGGGCCGCGGGCCTGTCCGAGGACACCCCGTCATGAGGAAAGTACCTGGCCTTACTCCTCTCTGTCTTATAAACTACGTGAAGGAGAAAAGGACTTGTCCGAGGAGAACCTGCTGCTCGGATCATCAAAGGAACGACCGAGATGAATGTTCCAGCACCAGTCCTGGTATTTCCGAGGAATCCCCTGACTTGTATGGGCCAAAGGGGATAGGTGGTAACAAGGAGATATTTCACAAAGAGCTGCTGACACCGCATTTATGTGGACAGGACCCTTGAATAGTGCTACCTCGGTTATCGCAACTCACAGAACACCGAAGAGGGTGTCTGATGGGACGGGCACTTAAGTATAGGCTTGGATGATCAACAAATGGAAGGCCCAGATTGTTTGAAAGAGAATATATAATAGGAAAAATCCACCATGGAGTAGGGGGGATTGAACATTCCAGAGAAGAAAACTAAAGGAGAACGGAGGATCTCAAGAACTCCTATAACTATTCTCATTCAACATTTTACTAGAACAAAACTCCTCGGACTGTGCCGAGGATACACTTTCACTCGGTTCATCTATGTTTGACCCACTAAAGCCTAGCTCTTCGACCCACTCTCTTACAAATTCATTGCGAGGATACCTTTTACTCGTTGGGTCAGAGTCAATCTCTCCTGTAGGCCCAATCTGCAACTTGTGTCCTTACAATTGGCGCCGTCTGTGGGAAGAGCTTGTGTGATAGTGAGTGCAACGGTTAGGCCCCCATCAGCAAGAATCCTTGGGTAAAGCCATTATGGTGGCCAATTACTACGTAAACAAGTCACTACATGAGGCCAAGGTCTATACTTCGAGGGGCTGATTACATGGGGAGGATTGCTAAATGGGGCAAAGTTCTAGGGGCTTTTGACATCAAGTACATGCTTCGAGAATTTTTATTCTAGAAGGAATATGTTGATGGTGCAGCATATCAAAGGGGCTCCGCTGGGAGATAAACCTTGAGGGCCTGGCTCCCCAAAGAGGATAAATCTTAATGCCGGGCTCGGTGGTCGGTCACACCCTTTGCGCGGTGCTTGACCCTACCCATCGTGTCCTCACATTAAAACGCTTTTTGGGTTTAGCTACGCCGGGTCCCTCAGGCCCTCTGCTAAACAAAGCCTTAGCTACGCCGGGTCCTCGGACTCTCTGCTAAGCAACTCTTTAGCTATGCCGGGTCCCTCAGGCCCTCTGCTAAACAAAGCCTTAGCTACGCTGGGTCGGACTCTCTGCTAAGCAACTCATTAGCTACGCCGGGTCCCTCAAGCCCTCTGCTAAACAAAGCCTTAATTACGCCGGGTCCTCGGACTCTCTGCTAAGCAACTCATTAGTTATGCCGGGTCCCTCAGGCCCTCTGCTAAACAAAGCCTTAGCTACGTCGGGTCCTCGAACTCTCTGCTAAGCAACTCTTTAGCTACGTCGGTCCCTCAAGCCCTCTGCTAAACAAAGCCTTAGCTACGCCGGGTCCTCGGACTCTCTGCTAAGCAACTCTTTAGCTACGCCGGGTCCCTCAGGCCCTCTGCTAAACAAAGCCTTAGCTACGCCGGGTCCTCGGACTCTCTGCTAAGCAACTCATTAGCTACGCCGGGTCCCTCAGGCCCTCTGCTAAACAAAGCCTTAGCTACGCCGGGTCCTTGGACTCTCTGCTAAGCAACTCTTTAGCTACGTCGAGTCCCTCAGGCCCTCTGCTAAACAAAGCCTTAGCTACGCCGGGTCCTCGGACTCTCTGCTAAGCAACTCTTTAGCTACGCCGGGTCCCTCAGGCCTTCTGCTAAATAAAGCCTTAGCTACGCCGGGTCCTCGGACTCTCTGCTAAGCAACTCATTAGCTACGCCGGGTCCCTCAGGCCCTCTGCTAAACAAAGCCTTAGCTACGCCGGGTCCTCGGACTCTCTGCTAAGCAACTCATTAGCTACGCCGGGTCCCTCAGGCCCTCTGCTAAACAAAGCCTTAGCTACGCCGGGTCCTCGGACTCTCTGCTAAGCAACTCTTTAGCTACGCTGGGTCCCTCAGGCCCTATGTTAAACAAAGCCTTAGCTACGCCGGGTCCTCGGACTCTCTGCTAAGCAACTCATTAGCTACGCCGGGTCCCTCAAGCCCTCTGCTAAACAAAGCCTTAGCTACGCCGGGTCCTCGGACTCTCTGCTAAGCAACTCTTTAGCTACGCCGGGTCCCTCAGGCTCTCTGCTAAACAAAGCCTTAGCTACGCCGGGTCCTCGGACTCTCTGCTAAGCAACTCATTAGCTACACCGGGTCCCTCAAGCCCTCTGCTAAATAAAGCCTTAGCTACGCCGGGTCCTCGGACTCTCTGCTAAGCAACTCATTAGCTATGCCTGGTCCCTCAGGCCCTCTGCTAAACAAAACCTTAGCTACGCCGGGTCCTCGAACTCTCTGCTAAGCAACTCTTTAGCTACGTCGGGTCCCTTAGGCCCTCTGCTAAACAAAGCCTTAGCTACGCCGGGTCCTCGGACTCTCTGCTAAGCAACTCTTTAGCTACGCCGGGTCCCTCAGGCCCTCTGCTAAACAAAGCCTTAGCTACGCCGGGTCCTCGGACTCTCTGCTAAGCAACTCATTAGCTACGCCGGGTCCCTCAGGCCCTCTGCTAAACAAAGCCTTAGCTACGCCGGGTCCTCGGACTCTCTGCTAAGCAACTCATTAGCTACGCCAGGTCCTTCAGGTTCTCTGCTAAACAAAGCCTTAGCTACGCCGGGTCCTCGGACTCTCTGCTAAGCAACTCTTTAGGTATGCCGGGTCCCTCAGACCTCCTGCTAAACAGAACCTTGGTCGTGCCTGGTTCCTCGGACCACACTCCCTGGATAAATTCATGCTAAGTGCTAGACAGAACCTTGGTCATGCCTGACCTCTCGGACCACATACCTGGAGTAAATCAGCACTCCTCGAACGGACCCAACACCTCGGATCGCTGCCGACGGTCCAGGCCGAGCACGTTCACAAGACTGAGCTTAGGGGCGCCTCCGCGTGGATAAGTAGAGAAGCTTAAATGGGTCCTACCCCTAGAGAAATCAAAATCCCACCTCTCTCCTCGGATAAGAGGGAAAGCCGGAATTTTGAGGGGCTATTGTAGGGGGAAAAGGCCCAATGCCAGATGATGGGCCGTGGGCCTGTCCGAGGACACCCCGTCATGAGGAAAGTACCTGGCCTTACTCCTCTCTGTCTTATAAACTACGTGAAGGAGAAAAGGACTTGTCCGAGGAGAACCTGCTGCTCGGATCATCAAAGGAATGACCGAGATGAATGTTCCAGCACCAGTCCTGGTATTTCCGAGGAATCCCCTGACTTGTATGGGCCAAAGGGGACAAGTGGCAACAAGGAGATATTTCACAAAGAGCTGTTGACACCGCATTTATGTGAACAGGACCCTTGAACAGTGCTACCTCGGTTACCGCAACTCACAGAACACCGAAGAGGGTGTCTGATGGAACAGACACTCAAGTATAGGCTTGGATGATCAACAAATGGAAGGCCCAGATTGTTTGAAAGAGAATATATAATAGGAAAAATCCACCATGGAGTAGGGGGGATTGAACATTCCAGAGAAGAAAACTAAAGGAGAACGGAGGATCTCAAGAACTCCTATAACCATTCTCATTCAACATTTTACTAGAACAAAGCTCCTCAGACTGTGCCGAGGATACACTTTCACTCGGTTCATCTCTGTTTGACCCACTAAAACCTAGCTCTTCGACCCACTCTCTTACAAATTCATTGCGAGGATACCTTTTACTCGTTGGGCCAGAGTCAATCTCTCCTGTAGGCCCAATCTGCAACTTGTGTCCTTACATATGTATATATATAGTCTTTTTAAAATATTTTTCTCATATTAAATTTAATTATTTTTTATAACTCTTTGATTTACAAATGTTAATATGAAAAACACATGGTTTTTTCAATTTTTCAAAATATTCGTAAATATATACCGTTACATGGATGTTGTTCTTATAGCCTTTTTTTTTTTTTTTTTTTTTGTAGAAAAAAGTTAGAATTTACTTATAGTTTAATACATATGTACTTTGACCTATGAGAAAATTGGTCAATTATTATGATATTTTCAATGATTTATAGGATTTGGAGGAAATAAAACTTTTTAAATTTAACTGTAAGTTGTAAAATAGATTTAAAGTTTAATATACAACACATGCTAAAATTAACCCACCCAATTTGCGGAATTGAAACAACCAAATTTTCAATGACTGCTCCATTTTTGGATGTTGGGGGGACAGCGGTTTAGAAAGTTGCCTTGTAACTATTGCAACCATGGCATAGCAAATTAGTTGAAAATGACAACTAAACTTTTCTTAATCCTGTCCTTTTAAAGGAAACTGAAAAAGTAAATAAATGTTTTATTGTTAATTATAATACACATCTAAAACTGTAAATGAAATTAAGGTTACCTTATCAATTTGATTTAACATTTATTAATGGTATTAATTTTTCTTAGAAGAATTAATCTCATTAATTTGGTTTGCCAAAATTTTCTAAACTAGGCATTAACCGGCACTCTGTGAGGGTGCTTTCTATTTCTTTTTTTCTTTTTCTTTTTTGGTAAGGATTTAAAATTTAAATATTAATTATTTTATTCATACTATAGTTAACTTATATAGATAACTGAAACAGTAAATGGTGGCTACATATCAAAATAATTTACTATAAAACATTAATTATTTCCATTTGTAAAATTTTTATAAGAGTAATGCTATAGTCACAGACTATTTTACAACATTTTTACAAACTATTTTACTATAGTCACAAATTTTTATTAGTTCTAATATGAGTCCACCACTAATATCACATATATGTTTATTAATGATTTAAAAATTACTAAAGTCACATCAGCAGCTTGTAAAAAATGTTGTAAAATAATTTGTATTTGTAGTATTATTTTTTTTATATAAATTGAATTTTAAATTTCTTACCTCTTAGGGTAACAGAAATTTTGACTATTAAAAAAAATAACAATATAAATTACTGATAGCTTGATTTTTATAGGGAGTATCAATGTAAAACTAATATTTAATAAAATTATAACTTATAAATCAAATAAACAAAAAAGATATATTATTCTCTTTTTCAGAAAGCTTAAATAGTAATATTGTTGAAGTATTATGGTAGGTTTTAAAAGTTTAGAACAATTGGCAAATCGTAAATACAAACTTGTCTATAGGTATTATTAGACAATGCTCAAGGTGATATAAGTCAAGATCTAAGAACAAGCAAACTGCAGAAAAGAAAATTCAAAACTTGTCTGGTTTGATCGATCAAAAGACAGGCTTGACCGAATGAAATACATATCTGCTGAATTCTATTTCGGCCCAAACTCAAGTATTGGGTTTCAGGTAAAATACTACTAACATATAAAGGAAACCCTAAGCATGTTTTTATAAGGCTTTTTAGAAAGAGAAGAGTGTATATCTTTTGTAGATATAGGGTTTTGTACTAAAAAACTCTCTAAAGTCTTTTACCGGTGTTATTCCTTGAAGAATCTCAAGATCTGGTGTTGTAGAAATTGTTGCATACAAGATCAACGTGTAAGGAGATCCAAAACCTTTGAGTGGAGTCTCAAAGTTACAAGTGTGGGTGTTTGTGTTGCAAAGGCCTAATAGAGAAGGAGTCCGTGGATTCGGAGTTTGCACGTGATCATGTCAGTAAGTTCTACATGTGGTAGCAATAAGATGTTAGTGATCTAACTCTTATTGTAAACTTCGATTCTTTATAGTGGATTTACTTTTTACCTTGAGGATAACTAGGTTAAATTCTCCCTAGGTTTTTTACCGATTAGGTTTTCTTGGGTTATCATATCGTAATGTTCTATATATTTTTGCATTATTTACATGATATGATATTATTGTGTTAATCTAAATTTGAATAATTTATCTAAGTAATCACTTGGCTAAATAATTAGGTTAAACAACTTATGTTAAAGGGTCTAAAAACGTAAATATTATACTACTATCAATTTTTTTTCTATGCTTGTTATTATTATTATTGTAAGGACACAAGTTGCAGATTGGGCCTACATGAGAGATCGACTCTGGCCCAACGAGTAAAAGGTATCCTCGCAATGAATTTGTAAGAGAATGGGTCGAAGAGCTAGGCTTTAGTGGGTCAAATAGAGATGAACCGAGTGAAAGTGTATCCTCGGCACAGTCCGAGGAGCTTTGTTCTAGTAAAATGTTGAATGAGAATGGTTATAGGAGTTCTTGAGATCCTCCGTTCTCCTTTAGTTTTCTTCTCTGGAATGTTCAATCCCCCTCACTCCATGGTGGATTTTTCCTATTATATATTCTCTTTCAAATAATCTGGGTCTTCTATTTGTTGATCATCCAAGCCTATACTTGAGTGCCCGTCCCATCAGACACCCTCTTCGGTGTTCTGTGAGTTGCGGTAATCGAGGTAGCACTGTTCAAGGGTCCTGTCCACATAAATGCGGTGTCAGCAGCTCTTTGTGAAATATCTCCTTGTTGCCACCTGTCCCCTTTGGCCCATACAAGTCAGGGGATTCCTCGGAAATACCAGGACCGGTGCTGGAACATTCATCTCGGTCGTTCCTTTGATGATCCGAGCAGCAGGTTCTCCTCGGACAAGTTCTTTTCTCCTTCACGTAGTTTATAAGACAGAGAGGAGTAAGGCCAGGTACTTTCCTCATGACGGGGTGTCCTCGGACAGGCCCGCGGCCCATCATCTGGCATTGGGCCTTTTCCCCCTACAATTATTATTATTATTATTGAGAAAGTTTTCTGTGCATAATTGAATCATAATAGCGAATTAGTCCATTAAATTATATATGACTACCTTTTTTCTTAGAAGAAAATTATATATAATTACCTAGAAGGTAACATAAAGCAAATTTACATGAAGAGACGTTAAAAGTGGAAAAAGGAGGACAATGAAATGAAATTTTGTGCCAGCCTACCTCTACTTCCCAAAACAAATAATAAAACCAAAATAAATGAAAGTTTGAGTAGAACTAAGTATTAGTATTGTCTGACATTTTTTTTTTAGTTACAATAAAATTTCAATTTATAGCATTCACTCCATGATGATTCTTCATTATTATTGAGCTAAGATATCAACCAATTTTTTATACAGGTGGGGTTAATTTAAACTTTGAATCTATTATTTGATGACAATAGATTTTATCAGTTAAGCTAACTGGAATTCACATCTACTTGGAGATATGGGTCAACCTAAATGATGCTAAAATTTTTTGCTTAATGACAACAGTAAGTCAATTTCAAGTGTCTTCTCCTCTTCACAACACTAAAACAAAAGTCACAAGGGCAAATACACCAAAGCATTTACTGCAACACCACAAAATCTCTTCCCTTCCATCTATTTCAGGGAGATTACACTCATCATAAACAGGAATTACAATCAATCATCAATATTTATATATAAAAAGCAAAAATCTCATGTGAAAAAGTATGAGGTTTTGTCAAGTGGCACCTTCCTTTGGAATAGTCTTTCTATCTTCCACATTAAACTTTATCAATAAGCATTAAACTTGATCAATAAGTGCGTTCAGCCAAAATAATAAACAAAAAAACTCTATCATTAAGTGAGACCTTATTTGCCAAGTGGCACCTTCCTTTGAAATAGTCTCTCTATCTTCCACATTAAACTCTATCAATAAGTGCATTCAGCCAAAACAAAAAACTCTATCATTAAGTGAGACATTACTGATCCACTTTTGTTTTTCCTTCATGTCTTTTAGCACACTTGGTGCAATTACACAATAACATAAACCCATGTCTCCTTTCACCTCTTGCTATTCTCTTACTTCTGTCTCTTCACTTTCCCATACATTTGGTCATGTCATGCATGTGGTTTTGTCTCAACCTTAAGGAATGAGTGCAGAAGATGAAAAGCCCTCAAATCCACCACGGAGATGCTCTCCACGCTTACAAAACTTATCTTTCACTCTCAAGCTTTGTTAATTTCTTCTCTCTTTGGATACTGTAAGTGCTTCACTCATGCCTATTTTTGCATTAATTTTAATGTATTTAATCTAATGGTATGCCAAATTGTGAGAAGCATAGATGGAGTTCTAGAATTATATATATAAATATTATATAATTGTTGTTTAAGTGTGTCTTTGCCTCCTTGACTTCATTTGTGCAGTGATGTTTGTCTCTCCAATTTTTATTGTTTTTATACTAAAGGTTTATTTTTGGTTTTATATGTTTTTGGGTGTCTAATAAAAAACCAGAAAAAATCACTATTTCAAATGTTTGACATGAAAACAAACTTCTTTTACAGAATAGAAGCCCCAATTTGGTCTTTAAATGCTTCTTTAGCAACTTGAGAAAAAGGCAGTGTCTATGGCTTAGTGAAATAGCAAATGAAAACCAACGTCAAGATCATTGCTAGGTAATTTTTTTTTTTTTTTTTTGCTCATATAATTCAAATTCTTTAATTTTTTAGACATAATTTTTTGTAGTTTTATCGTTTGAGCATAACTTCATATGGTTAAAGTATGTTTTTATGTGTAGCTTCAATTGTAATATATTTTATGATTTGACTATAAAAGAAAAAAATTCTTTGCTTGACTGATGAGGAAGTTCGAGGAATAAGAACTGAAGCTTTTTCCTTTTTCTATTGTGTATTCTTTAGGGTATTGATCAACCAAATTGGACATATAATTGTAAACAATTAAAATTTATTAGGTTTTAAAACTATATTTTCTTTCACATTCCCCTATATTTCTCAAATAGAATAATGAGAAACCTGTGAAATTTATATAAGAAGATACTAATTTCAAGCATTCATTTGCCCAAATATTTACATAGAAAGTAGCACCTCGGCCTTCTACCTCTGTAATCTATTAGATTCTACCAGCATTTGATCTTGAATCAAAATGAAGGCAGTATGTATTAAAAGCGTATGGCATGGAAACATATAAATAATACACATGTTTGGGACACATACCCTATTTTGAACAGTTCTTCTCTCTAGTGTGACACTTGAGGAAGTCCTAAAATTATGAACCTAACAAAATAAAGAGTTCTTATCTTTTAAATTTTAATTAGTTTCATCTCTAATGTGGCACTAGAGGAAATCCTAAAACAAATGATAACAAGTCGTTCATTGCAACATTGAGTTGTAAAGGGAGAGCAATTTGAATTTGGAGAAAGCAAAACTAACAATGATTGTCTAGGCTATTAATTTTGAAATTGAGATATGTGTAAGATATATTATCTTAGAGGGAGATTTAGCATATGATATTGACAAGTTTCGACCTAAGGAGGAAGATAATTAATGGCTGGGAGCAATGCTAGGGGCAAAAATATTAAGAGTAAGTATTTTGTATAGTCATAAAGATAATTTTATATAATAGAATATAGTTTTTATCTTATCCAAAAAAAAAAAAAAAAAAGGATATAGTTTTTAATAAAATATTTTAAAGTAAATTTATACGATGCACGGGACATCGGTTAGTTACCTACAATGTTTTTATTCTTTTCAACCCAATAAACCATTTGGATTGGGCCAACCCTCAAAACACTTGCTTTGCAAGCAACACTAGGAAGACACTGCACATAAGTAGGGACTAGAGTAGAGGCTGAATTATTCTCGAGCTACTACAACTACTTGTTTCCCTATGTTGCGACCCTTAAAGAGTCCAACCAGGGCAGCTGGACCACTCTCAAGGCCTTCAGCAATGTCTTCCACATACACTATCTTCCCCTTTTTGATATAAGGCAGCACAGTGTCTAAGAACTTAGGATAAAGGTGATGGTAATCATGAAATGAAAATCCTTTAACATGGATGCGCTTGAACATGATGTGCATCATATTCTTTATGCCTTCAGGTTGATCAAGATTATACTGTGAGATCATTCCACATACAGCTACACGACCATGGGTTCTCATGTTTAGGAGCACCGCATCAAGTGTTTTACCCCCAACATTATCAAAGTAGATATCAATTCCCTCTGGGAAATATCTGATGATGGACACAAACCAAAATCAAGGAAATATTGTGTAAGGCTAGGATATGAAAATTTAATGTCTACATTAATAAATATTTTTTTTTGGTGGAGCTGGGAGAGCTCTTTTTTAGATTAAGTAAAAAAATTCATGCTATCATACACGATTGAATCTGTGAGCTCCAAATTTCCTTTTCTTTATCAAATAAATTTCTTAATGTTGGTCACAATATATCATATCTCAGAGGCATTTGCATTCATATTATACAAATGACATACTGTACTGACCTTTTCAAAGTTGCATCCAAGTCATGCTCTTCATTATAATTGAAAGCGTCATCAAAACCAAACTTATGCTTCAATAGATCAACCTAATCCACAACAGAAGAAACATAAGTTGTTCATACTTAAAAAGGAATAAAAAAAAAAGAAGATTTTCCAGGTGAATGTTAAGTCCATCCCACCAGGTGCCATTCACAATCAATGAAGCAGCATTCAAATAAAGAAGTAATGGTGAACTAAAAAGTACATATGTCGTAATACAGTATACCTTTTCTTTATTTCCAGCACTTCCAACAACATAACAACCATACAATTTTGCAAATTGTCCAACAAGCTGACCAACTGCCCCAGATGCTGCTGAAACGAAGACATATTCTCCTTTCTTAGGAGAACAAACTTCATGGAAACCAGCATAAGCAGTCATACCAGGCATACCTATTTTGTAAACAAAAAAAAGTCAAGAAGATTCAAACTCATTTACAGGGAAATTTGACATGATGCGCCCCATACACAATCCAAGAATCCTTAAACTAATTATGAAACTACTCTTGGAGACACGAATACATCAAAAGAGAATTAGCATAATATAATGATCTTCTGTTAAATGCAAATCTATTCAAAACTTATAGAATGAGTAAGGAACTTACCAAGAAGGCCTGTATAGTAGGAAAGGGATACATTGCTATGATTGATCTTTTTTAGGCTTTCAGTTTCCGTGATTACGCTGTACTCTTCCCATCTAATTTTAGGTCCCCAAACTAAGTCACCGACCTTGAAGTCTGGGTGCCCAGAATCCAATACTTTAGCCACTCCATAACCGATTAGTGGCTGCAAGTTTTTACCAATAGAATTTCACAATTGCAAGTTCAGTATAGTATACGACATCAATTTAAACAAGAAAGCACTCATGCATATGTATAAAATTCTACCTCATTAATCTCTTTTTATCTTACAAACAATTTGTTAATCTATTAGTAATCTCTAAAATGTTTGACAAGGATATTCCTCTTCAAGAATTTTGCTTTCTTTCTTTTCTGTCATTTAAGGATACTCTGCATTTCTCTTTATCCTTCGTAAACATTTTTTTTTTTTCCAGTAAAGGATTCTATCATCTGTTTGAATTTCTAAAATCCAATTGTCAAATTGAAAAATTTTCTTAACTTTTCAAACACAAATCTCCATGAACAACGTAAAACTCTTAAGTTGGAACCCAAGATTTCCAATTTCAATTATGAAGGAAAAAGAATTCAAAATTTCATCTTGCTATGCTATCATATTATGGGCACTCTCCAAATTTGAAACAACCCCACTTCAAATTAGTCAAAAACAGTAATAATTATCAGAACCCCGTATCCCATATAGTAATTTTCTGGGGAACCAAACACAAAAACTCACAGAGCCAGGTGTGTAATTGGAGAGTCCATCAGGAACAACTCGCTGCATTAAGATACGCATATAAGGGTCACAGGACAAGTAGAGATTCTTCAAAAGAACAGCATTGGAGCCCTCTGGAACCTTCAATTTTATGGTACTTGTGGTCACGTACATGTCTGATTCCTTAGGAAAACCAGTGAAATAGTCCTTGAATATCACTTGCTTGTTGCTCACTTCCTCTCCAACGACACTCGCCATTGCCACTATTACAAACAACAATCTCTCTCTCTCTCTCTCTCTCTCTCTCTCTCTCTCTTCGTCTGTGTGTGTTACATTTGTGTAGAACATGTGAGGTTGTATTTGTACTTTGCAGTACACTACACACCAATGACACCTTCCTAGTACTGCGTCTAATTGCTTGCGTGGCAAGATTTTATTGTGCGTACCATTGGATAAGCAAAAATTCTAAGATTACGTTATAAATTACAACTCTTACCACAACTTTTTATGTGACAAATTGAAAGTTATAGAGAAAAATGATAAGTTTATGTGGAAGTGACATGCAATTAATCACATTCTATCATACACGTAGGATAGTTGTGACTATATTTGTTACTTTTATTATGGTATTATAATTACTCTTATATATTAGTCACTCATGATAGTTGGATGGGAGAGTTAGGAGTAACTATTCATAGTATCAATTCGATTTCACATTTATTAATGGTATTAATTTAGTTTCTCAACATTTACAATTAGGCTTGTGCAACAAGCTATTCAAACCATCTACTCTGCTCTGTACCACCCTGCTCAAGTATGAAACTAATTTCCAAACGAACTGACCGCGTTAAACTATGACAATGGCGGGTTAAGTTGGGTGGTGGGTTGAGTTTTTCTAAAACCACCAAGACCTGATACAACCCCCTTATATATGTATCTATAATCTCTTTTAAATCTGTTTCTCATATTAAATTTAATTTTTTTGTTAAATTTATGATTTACAAATGTTAATAAGAAAAATAAATAATCTTTTCAACATATTTGTAAGCATATACAGTGGGTAGTTCCCCCGCCCCCACCCCCCCCTTTTAGAAAAATGTTAGAATGTATTGATAGTTCAAAACACGTGTACTTTGACCTATGAGAAAATTGGTCAATTACTATGATTTCTTCAATGGTTTATAGGATTTGGAGAAAATACAACTTAAATCTATCTGTAAATTGTAAAATAAATTTAAAATTTAGAATATAATACGTACTAAAATTAACTCGTATAATCCACCCAATTCCCTAAATTGAAACAGCCAAATTTTCAATGACGCGCCTTTTTGGATGTTAGTGGGATGACAACAGTTTGGAAAGCTGCCTTGTAAATTTTTTAATCCTAACATAGCAAATTAGTTGAAAATGACAACTAAACTTTTCTTACTCTCTTCTGTCTATATTATCTCAAAAAAAAAAAGAAAAAAGAAAAAGAAAAAAGATAAGTGGTCTAAAGTACAACATCGGTCAGTTAGTGAATGAGTTTTTAGTTTATAAGTTTCGCTAGAACTTACAAAGGTTAGGTCCTTTTGTAAGTGTTAGTGTTGTTAGTCTTGTCTTCACACTCCCTCCTTCTTCATTTCCGGTGTCTATCTTATCTCAAAAAAAAAAAAAAAAAAAAAAAAGCTTTTCTCAATCTTGTCCTTTTTAAAGGAAACAAAAAATTAAATGGGTGTAAATGACAACTAAAATTTGTGTCCTTTTTAATGGAAAAAATGAGTCCAAGACACAGATTGATTTTTGATATAGACATGGATAGAACCCGAATCTCTTATTCAATCATAAAAAATTTTATCAATTGAGTAACTGGAAGTCACGTTTGCCAACCAATTAAATTAAATTAACTAGGCATTAACCGGCACTCTGTGAGGGTGCTTTCTATTTTTTATGTTTTTTTTTTTTTTTTTTTTTTTTTTTGTTGGGTAAGGACTTTAATATTAATTATTTGATACTATAGTTAATTTATATAGATAACTGAAACTATAAAGCATGGCTATATATTAAAATATTTTACTATAAAAAGTTAATTATTTCCCTTTGTAATTTTTTTTTATAGATTTGAATTATAAATTTCTTACCATTTAGAGTAATAGAAATTGTGACTATTAAAAAAATAACAATATAAATTACTGATAACTTGAGTTTTAAAGGGAGGATTAATTTAAAACTAATATTTAATTAATTTATAACTTAAAATCAAATAAACAAAATGTATATATTATTGTCTACTTTTCAGAAAGCCTAAATACTAATATTGTTGTAGTATAATATAACTATCAATTTTTTTCTATGCATAAATGAATCGGTATAGCGAATTAGTAAATTAAATTATATATGATTACCTAGAAGTAAAATAAAGCAAATATATATACATGCACAAAATTGAGAGAAAATTCAATTAGATTTTAATGGGATTCTCAATTTTACGCCATATGTCCTATTTAATTTCTAATTTTGTGCCAAGTAAATTATTGAGTGTAAAAATTGAAGAGTCCAGATCTAGTTAGTAACTAAATTTGATTTCAATTGGAATCCAATTTTTGGCCATGTGTCTACCTAAATTTTTTATTTTTGTGGCAAGTGAATTATTGGATGCAAAAACTGAAGAGTCTAAAACGAATTAAATTCTAAATCATATATATATGATTTAATATAATATGAGAAGCCATTACATATTTTAGAAATATGTGATTTAAAAAAAAGTATAAATTAATACCATGTATAATTTGAACTTCATCTAAAATTTTTAATTGTACTCGTGTATATGTACTAGGCTACACACTAGTTTTACGTAAAGAGACATTAAGAGCAGAAAAAGGAGGACAATAAAATGAACTTTAAGCCAACTCGCCTCTACTTCCCCAAACAAATAATAAAAACCAACATAAATGAAAGCTCTGGACTAATTATTTATATTGTCAACTTTTTTTTTTTTAGATACGATAGAACTTCAAGTTATGACGTGCTTTCTCAAAAAAAAAAAAATAATATATATATATATATACATATGACGTGCACTCCATGATGATTAAATCTTAAATCTCAAATCTCAACCAAGTTGTTATGTAAGCGGAATTTGTACTTTAAATCTCTTATTTGATAACAACAGATATTATCAGTTAAGGTAACTGCAACCTACATCTAGTTAGAGATATAGAACAACCTGAATGATGCTAATAATTATTTCCTCAAGGACAACAGTAAGTCAATTGCAGTGTCTTCTTCTCTTCATAACCCTAAAACAAAAGTTACAAGGAAATACATACACCAAAGCATTTACTTCCACACCACAAATTCTCTTCCCTTCCATCTATTCCAGGGAGTATACACTCATAAGTCATAACAAACGGGAATTACAATTACCTTCAATGTTTTTATTCTTTTCAACCCAATAAACCATTGGGATTGGACCAATTAACCTCAAAACACCTACTTTGCAACCTATACTAGGAAGACACACCCCTCAAATGATCAAATTACCAAGAAACAATTTAAATAATTCAATTTTGTAAATAAATTGAAATAATTTAAGCAAATAACCTACACACTACAAATAATTTTTTTAAATGAAATATCAAAATTTATATTCCAAATAATAAATAAATATAAATACACAAATTGACCAAGAGAAAACCTAGTCACTAGCTACCTTGCAATAGAAAACAAAAAATGTGATGTGGGTTTCAATTGGCTCAACTGGTAAAGTCTCTGATAGTTGAATAAGATATTTGAAGTGCAATCCCCCGTCTATACCAAAAATCAATTGGTGTCTTGGTCTGGTAATAAAGAGCATTATCAAGAGCAGAGATCATAGGTTGAATTTTTCTATTAAAAACAAAAAAGGTGTAGGTACAAGCAAATTTGTTTTGTTCTTTTTCTCTAATACAACTAAGTCACAACCGTGTTCGGGACATATTCCTATTAAGTTAATAATTCTTTTTCTCTTGACACCTATTAAATAAGAGAAAACATTAGGTCAGGCTGTGGCGTAAAACATTGGTTTTAGGCCATCTAATAGCCCTTCGCCACGTCATCCATCACTTAAATCCTGAAGGAAGAGAAATAGAAGGATTTCAAAAAAAAAAAAAAAAAAAAAAAAATCACACTGTTTTCCTCTACTTCACCGCGTCTTTTCCTCTACTTCATTTCTGCTTCCTCCTTGTGAGATTGTGGGTGTGGGTGAGGAGGACACTAATCAACAAGAAGACAACCTTATTAATAAAAATAATCCCTTTGATTTTGGGGTTCAAGAAGCTTCTTTCGGAGAAAATGTTTTGGACTTTGAACTTAGAGAGAGGTGAGTCTTTCTTCTTCTTCTTCTTCTTCTTCTTCTTCTTCTTCTTCATCTTTTCTTGTTTTATTTAAATCTTCGTTGTTTGTGCAAAGGAAACTAGCAAAAAATCTGTCAAATTGGATTATTGAATCATAGGGTTTTTTTTTTTTCCTTATATTATAAAATTGGGTTTATTCACAGGGGAGGGAATTTCTAGATTATGTTCATTTTATGTTTAAACAGTTTATGTTTAAGTTTAAAGATAGAGAGATGGGGTTTTCTTCTTCTTTTTCTTTTTCGTTTTTGTTTCTTCGGTTAATCTGATACCTCTTCTCTGTTTTTGGTCTTTTTTTTTTTTTTTTTTTAATGTCCATTACCTTCTAAGAAATCAAGGGAAAATCTAGGAAAATTGATTTTGAAACGTGGGGTTTTTCGTGTTTTTATTTTAATTTCATTGGGGTTAAGAGAAAGGGAGGAGGGACTTTTTGTGTTTAGTTCGTTTTCCTGTGTTTGGAAGTAAATATTTTGGGCTTTTTTTCTTATCTTTTCTTTTTGAAAATTTGAAATTCTTCTTCTTGAAGCATTTTATATAGGGTTTTCAAAGCATAGTAGAAGATGGGCTTTTGAATGTTTTGGTCTGAGAAGAAGTGGATTGATAGTTAATTGCTGCAACAATTGTACAATCTTTTCATATTAGGGGAGAAGATAGAAGATAGCTGATAGACCAAGAATGTATTGACTCCTTGTGGTAAATTAACCAATTAATTAGCCAAGTTAATTAATTAAGTCAATTAACATGCAATACGTGTGGTAGCATAAACAAATCACTAAATAACTAAATGCAACGGAAAATAAATTTGACATGGTGATTTTTTTTTACGAACGAGAAAAACTTCCAAGACAAAAACTCCACTGGGTGAATTTAAGGTCACCACTCTCAAAAATCTACTATTATTAAGACAAGCGGTTACAAGTAAAGGAATCCTAGTACCTTATACTAACTTATAGTTGAACCCTTACCCCAATACACAATTGTACTTGTTCTGTAGACAATCTCTCCTTTTCAATGCACGACTCACAGTATTTGACTAACCAATTGATGCACGGATCTAAGTACATGACTAACACACCAACTTGAGAAGGATGTTGGTTGCAAAGTTCTTCAGTTCATTCACACGATACAGATCAAAAAGCTCTTTGGTCACAAAACCCTACGAAGTACAAACGCAGCAGCTTCTTCAAGAGAAAGATGAACTATAGCATATGTCTCTGGTCACAATATGCTTGCAACAACAAGTGCAACAATCTTTGCATCTACTTGCATCAAGTGAGACAGCCCTTAAAATAATTCTTATATGTGTTTAGGGTTGTGAGAAAAGAAAACCTAAACACATACACATGGATATGCGTAAAATTAGATCTGAAAAACTGATTTTCGTAATTATTGATAGATACAGCGGTCGAGCTTATCTGTTAAGCTTCACATTTTAAATCTCGATAGATACATCTGTTGAGTTTTAAAATACAACACTTCTTCACTTGATTCTTGAATAGATTTGCATGGTTTCAATACTTGAACTTGAACTCGAACTCTTTTTCCTTAAAGTATTAAACACATTCTAGATCTACCCAATTATAAGTAAAGTGTGTTTTGTTAAAGGATTAGCCAATTCTAAATGACATAAGTTCTTAACATGATCCACATATGTTCTAACAATAGCAATATTTGAATTTTCTTCTTTCTTTTATTCCATAGGTTTCTTGGCAACCAAACATACTTTAGAGTGTTTCGTGGTCATGGCAAAGGACACAGTGTGGTGAAGTAGAGGAAATCGGCTAGATTTTTTTTTTTTTTTTTGGAAATCAATTTGTTTCTCTTTCTCTTTCTCTGCTAGGGATTTAAGTGATGGGTGATGTGGCGAAGGGCTATTGGATGGCATAAAACCATTGTTTTATGCCACAGCCTGACCTAATGTTTTCTCATTAAATATATAATTATTATGTCTCAAACTAGCCAATGTGATTAGCTCCAATAATTGATTCTAATCATTGTTGTGGGATGCATGAAACCTCTTAAATGCCATGAAAGTACCGTCTGGAAGCATTGCCTTGTAGACAGTCCCCATTTTTCCCGATGTAATGACATTGTTTGCTCTAAAATTGTAGGTTGCTTTTTCTGAGCTTCTTCAAACATATTTTTGTAGCCATCTTCTCTAATAATGAAATCTGTGGATCAAATCACTATCCAGGAGTACTTAAAAAAAAAAAAAATGATCGTAGAGCTTAAATGAATTAGGAGAATTCAAGAGTATGTCAAGATAACAAAGTGTAAATTTTCAATAATTAAATTTAAAACTAGTAATTGGGAAATTTTGTCTGATATATGATATCACATACAAGGTGATGTTAATGACATTGCATTACGAAAAGTTAAGATTATGGTATAAAACGATTCTAAAATATTAATTAATACAATTTTTTTTTTCTGTTTCCATTATATTTGAATGAAGATTTTTCTACTTTCAAGGTGAAAGCAAGGGAACCGTGTCTAAAGAACTTTAGTGGAAGAACCAAAAAAAAAAAAAAAAAACTTTCATCAAAATGACCTTGATTTTTTCAAATTTCCTTTCTAAAAAATCTTGATTTTTTTTTTTTTTATCGAATTTTGTTCAACTTTTATTTTGTGTTCAATATGATTCTTTCACCCACCAATTAGACTACTATTAAAGCTTCCAAAACATTGTCATTTTGATTTTTTGAGGTTACATTTCACAATTATAAATGCTTTTAATTTAGACAACCTTTAATATTAGGTCAATGTCATTTTTGAGAATAGGAATTTATAGAAAGATAAATGTGACTTTGACTTAAGGACTGAAATAGATCGAAATAAAGCGAATGGACTGAAGTGGACCAAAATAGACTGAATGGATCCACTGAATTGAATTGGACCATAATGGACTGAAGTGTACCAAATAGACCGAAAGGACCGAATTAGGCTAAATGGATTGAATGGGCTAAATGGACCGAGTGGACTAAATGGACCGAATGGACAAAAGTGGTAGTGGACCAAAATGGACAGAAGTGGACCAAAGGGACCAAAATAGACTAAAGTGGAGCAAATGGATGAAGTGGACCGTATTGGACCAAATCAAATTGAAGTTTAGCGAGTGGTCCAAATAGACCAAAGTAGACCGAATATACTAAAGTAGACCAAAATAGAGAGAGAATGAGGTTCTAACCCAAAGACACACCACAATCTACATTCAAAAGCCATGATAATGAGTTAGAAAATCAAACTTTATCTAGTAGTCCAAATACAATATTAGTAATTTACCCTCATTAAAAAAAAATCATTATATTTTTACCTTTATTTTTATTTTTATTAAATAATAGTATTATTTTAAAAACAACAAAACTCATCTATTGTAAGAGAGAGAATAGTTTCCTTTAAATAATTATTATTATTTATTTTAAGTTTTACATTGACATTTTAAAAATTTTCATTTTCAAACAAAACAGTAAATTTTAATTGGTATGCAAAGACAAGGCCGCTCATTACAATTTGAGGTATAAGACAATAATTTTATATGTAATTAGTATTTTTTTTCATTTTAATATAGTATTTAAATGATTCTTTATTTCTTGATATGAATGATTATTAATTAATTTTTTCATTTTAAGCTAATGCCTACGGCTACGTTGCTTTGTCTTGAACTGTTCATGTGCATTGTCGCATATGATTTAGGTCAACAACCTCTCAACCTGAAAAAGATATTTCTCAAAGCTACTTTTTTAATTCTGAAAGTTCAAATAGCGTATACAACACTATGAATGTTTAGTCCCCCAAATTACAAATTACCAATTCAAGCTTTAAATCAAACAATATACATGCGGAAAATGAACTAAAGCTTAAAACAGAATTGATAAACAATCTAAGCCAAATAAAATCACATCCATAACAGAAATTAAATGATAAAGATAAAGGGAAAAGAGATGCAAACACAAGGACAACACACGATGTGTTATCGAAGAGGAAACCGAAGCCCTCGGCGTAAAACCTCTCCGCCGCCCTCCAAGCGGTCAAATGATCCACTAAAGAATAAAGTTGGGATACAAGGACAGCAATAGACTCTCCAAGCCTAATCTGCCCAGTGTACCTAAGCCCTCCAAACTCCTACTCCAACGAGGTTACGCTGAACCTATTTCTTCTTTAGCTTCTCGGATCCTACTATCGCCCATAACATCAACTAATATGAATTGGTCCCTTCCTAACTGCTTCCCAAAGCACCAAAGAGCCTTCTCACAGATATGGGTATGGTGAGAAAAGGATTTAGCTAAAAAACCTCTCAAGGATCTACAATGGAGAGGGTAAGAATAGAGAAATTTGAAGAGTCACAAGATAAAGATTGTGGATGAGTCAATCTTGTTATTCTCTAGGGTTTCTCTCTCAAAATTCTCTCTGGAAGCTCTCTACATTTTGTGGGTATAAGGGGTATATATACTAGGGTGAGAGAGAAATGCGAAGAGTCAGTTTTTCCAAAACAGAGTGTCTGGTGGCTTGGCCTTGCGACTTGACTGAGTCGCGAGTTCAAGCCACGAACTAACTGAACGGCTAGACTGAAATTTTTGTCCTGTAGTGCAACAGCTGGCACAACGGTTCAGTTTCTGGCGGCTTGCCAGTCGCAAGCTACTTGCGAGACTAGTCGCGAGTTCTTCTCTGCATGCTTCACTCGTGTGCAACATCTAGCGGCTTGTCAGTCGCGAGACACCAGCGAGATCCAGTCGTGAGTCTTTGTTCTACTGCACAGTCTTGAGCATATCTTCACACTCTCTCACACACTACCCTTACAAGATTCCTACCTAAATACAGGGTTTCTAAGTGTTGAAATACAAGCAAATTAGTACAGAATAAAGCCAACAAAATGATTGATAAAATTTAACCTTACAAATTCCAAGAAATGATAATGGCTTATTTGACAATACCTCTGGCTCAAATTGTATTGCACACCAAACTAAGCTACTCTCAAGTTTTCATTGTACACTAGAATGAATAATACACATGCCTGGAAATCAGATTCTTAAAAATATCAATTCACATTCTTTAGAGAAGGTGCAAGGTTTTTTTTTTTTTTTTTTTTTAATCTTACAGGTCTCAAAGCTTACTAAACATAGTTTCCTTAATAAGATAAACATATCATTCATGACTATGTTAAAGGTTGAAACTCATATAATGTGGATTTGTAAATTGTCAAAGTTACTAGTAGATTTATTGTACTCAACACCAAACCATAAACCTTTCCCCGGCTGCAGACAGGGCTTTATTAAACTACCACAAGGTGGACCTCTAACATCGAAGAATTTGACATAAAACTCAACATAATAGCAAATGGATACATAAATCATGACCAAATCACTCCCGAGCAATTAAAACAACTTGTTTCCCAACATTGCGGCCACTATAAAGTCCTACAAGAGCAGCAGGGCCACTCTCAAGGCCTTCAGCTATGTCCTCCACATACATTATCTTCCCTTCTCTGATGTAAGGCAGCATTGCATCCAAGAACTTGGGATAAATGTTATAGTAATCAAAGACAACAAATCCTTTCATGTGAATTCTTTTATAAATAAGACACATCAAGTTCTGAACACCTTCAGGCTGATCAAGATTGTATTGTGAAACCAGTCCACATACAGAAATCCTGCCATGGTCTTTCATATTGAGAAGCACAGCATCAAGCATTTTTCCCCCTATGTTCTCAAAGTAGATATCAATGCCCTCAGGGAAGTACCTGGTGACACTCAGAAATAGTGAAGACTGTATTTAGTGCCTGAGATAACATTTCAATAGCTCATAATTAACAGCTGTGGGCAGAAACTTAAATTGGGAGAATATGCACCTTTGATTTAAAAAATAAATAAAAAATTTCCTATCCTCCCCTTCCCCTTATTTTGCCTCTTTTTTTTTTTTTTTTTTTTTTTTTTTTTTTTTTAATTTTTAATCAGATGTGCCAGGGAGTGTTAGTGGATGCAGTATAACCATTATTTTTAAAAGGATTTGCAAATGCATAATCAAGACTGCAATAATATAATCTTATGAATTTCCGTAACCATCTTAATCCTTTCTTGTTAATAGGATTTTTCATTAATGTGCTATCACCATGCATCTACCTACATAGAAAAATCAAATATAAAATCTGCAATTTAAGAATGTACACTTTCAGGTGCAATGTCATTTACATGGCTTTTTCTGTAAGACATGGTTTCATTGTGATGAATGGTTACATCAAGGATAAAGGAGGTAAAATTATTATACAAATTGATGAAATGGTGCATTCTACATTCTAACAATCTCTTTTTTTGGACATTTGATAGAAATGCCTCAACCCATTGGCCATGCTTCCAATGCAACGATTAAGCTGCTAGTAACGTAAACCATGGAACTCACCCGAAGCTAGTAATTTATAATATCATTAGGATGATCAAGACTGTGTCATGTATGTTATCCTTAATAGTATAAAATTATAGACACACACATATATAGATGATAAGAAAGATAGAAGGAACAACTTTATATTCATCTGATGTCCAATGATTAATTAAAACTACAGAGCAAGAAATGTGTTAAGAAATATTTATAGATACTGACCTCTTCAAAGCTCCGTCCAAATCAGTTTCTCCCTTATAATTGAAAGCCTCAGCAAACCCAAACTTGATCCGTAGTAGATCAACCTGCATGACATCAAAGCACAGAAAGAAGATAGAAATTTTTTGTTGAGTATTGACTGGCCTACCCTTCAAGAGCAGAGAAGGGAAGGAGAAAGAAAGATATTGTATGGCTAACAACTTTAGCAAGAAATCTATCCTTTCAAAACCATACAATGATTATTTCCTATAAAGAATTATTTCTGTATATGATGTCTGTATTTCTAAAACAAGGCCTTCAATACACCTTTTGTTTCCCATCCAAAATTTTCAAGAAGAAAACCAGGTATACATAGTGGTCAGAAGATTGTAGTCCATTAACCAAATTGGGAAGTATTTTGGTGTAAATTAGTAAGAATTATATGAGTTTATAAGTTTTCCTGAGGAAATTTCATTATGTCATAGAAAAAGAAGCAACTGTAAGAACAAAAGAAGTAAGCTTCATATTAGAAAGAGAAATTCTAATGTTCTGAGAGTTTACATATTGGTCAGGTTGACTACAAATTTTCGAAGAAATCCAATGACATGTCACGAGATCAGGTTAGCAATGCTTAATCATGGTCATTGCATGAAATTGAATCATATTATGAAAAGACAACACCAAAAAAAAAAAAAAAAAAAAAAAGAGAAACAAAAAAGAAGTTCAATGCAGGCAGTGGATAAAGAATAGATAGGGCCCAACTTTGAAGAATGTCAAATAGAAATAGCTCACCTTTTCTTTACTTCCAGCACTACCAACTACATAGCAACCCATCAACTTTGCAAATTGCCCAACAAGCTGACCAACTGCACCTGATGCAGCAGAAGTGAAGACATACTCTCCTTTCTAGGAGAACAAACTTCATAAAAACCGGCATAAGCAGTCAAACCAGGCATACCTAGAATAAAATCCAAATGTTCAGCCAATTATAGGATGGATATTAGTTGATGGAAAGGTAAAATGGCAGAATCTCTCCTAATCTTGTCAAATGTTCATTTAATAACATTGACTGTTGCAATGTTGCTAAACATCCATATTAAAATGCACATTGTTGGTATGTAATTAATTTAAACAGAATGTACATAGCAAACTTAGTCGAAACATAGAATTATCTAACCAACTAGACTACTAAACGCGACACATAATTTCAATTAAGAATACATACTTTGTTCAGAATCAACTACATCTACCAATTATATCTGATCAAAAGCCACAATCATAAACAGTTGTAATTACGAAATCTGTTCCAGCAAACTACAGAGCCAGCTCACTGAATTGATCAAGGACCCAACTGTACCGCACTAGCTCGAAATTTCAACACAAGAAAAGAATTGAATTCATGCTTCTCAGGATCAAAGTAAAAGGATATGGACTATCCGTGCAAGTTTTGATTCAAACTTTTGAGGGTTATAATTACAATGTAAGGGTCATCACCTTGGAATAACTATTAACCGTCATTGTTTTTAACTATGACAACTAACTAGTAAGAGAAAAATAGACAAATGGCAGTAAGAAACTATGAAACTCACATAGTTTTATGGTGCATTTGAATATATAGCGCATTTGAAAATATGAAGTACTCACCTTCAAATAAGAATTTTACAAGCTAACACATGCATATCCAAATCATACACATGCATGCGCATGCACAAGCAGCATTCATTGTAATTTAACAGCTAATTCTGTTGTAAAATAGCGAAAGCTCAAATTACTAAGATTGATTGTGAAAATATTTCAGGCTTAAGAAAGATCTCCAAACAAATAATAGGAACAAAGAAAATTAATCCAAAAGAAAATAGACACAAAACACCAAGAATTTACATGGTTCGGCAATAACCTACATCCACGGGCGACGGCGAACAAATTTCACTATAACAAATTTGGGATAATACAAATTGGTGTAGAGGCACTCTCACAAACCCAAATCCCAAATATACCCAAAATAGCTCTCTCTTACAGATACAAAACCAAAGAACCAAATACAAACCCAAGAACCAAAGGTTCATAAATGCCAAATACGAATGCCAAATACTAAATGCGAATTACGCACAAACCAAAGAAAGAGCCATAAATCAAATCCTAGAATTGCAATGCACCAAGAGAGAGCAAATCACCAAACTGCAGAACCAAAACCAAGCGGCAACAAAACCTCTCTAACAATTCCAAATTACAACCCACAAATATCAAATAACCAAACCAAGAGAGAGCCTTTTTCTCACACACCGAAACTCTGTTTTTCACCCACTTCAATTGCTGCAACACCTATGTCCTATTTATACATAGAGATAGTCCGCTAGTAGTGATTGCTTTGCACCAAAATTGCTATGAATCCTAGTCTATTATAATTAGGAAATATAGTTGCACTTGAAATAGGAAATAGAATCCTACTTGAAATAGAATTCAAGTCTTGCATGCCACTCCAAAATATTCATGGATTAGGATAATCAAGCCACTGACATCACAAATCTCCACCTTGGCTTGAGTCCAATCAAACCTCACAAATGAAATTTGAAGACCACCAAATACAAATCCTTAACAAATCTCCACCTTGACAAGACATTTCCCAAACCACAAATGCAAAGCACTCAATAAATTAGAGTTTTCAACAAACAAAGTGCAAATTATCCAAAAAAACTTCCAAAAGTGCCAATGGACGCCAAATGCACCCAAAGATGGTGCCAAATCCAAAATCCAAAATGCATATCACCACAAACAAAACTTCTCCGTTGCCACCACCAAAGCCCCTACGGGCTAATTCAAATTGCAAATACCAAACAAGTCCAAGCAACACTTGAACTTGTGCAAAGGCTTAATCACCATGTCACCACCAAAATTAACATCCTTGGCCAAACACAAACGAATAGTGTTACAAGCTTGTCTATTAATCTTTTCCTAATCCTTGTCTGACATCCCTTTAGGTTTGTCTTCCAAAGTAATATCCAATTCTTGTTGGACCAAGACATCCATAACTTCGCATTGCCACATGCCAAAGTTATTCGTTCCATCAAATTTCTCTACTTCAAATTTGGCATTAGAAACCATCATCCTAACCGCCAAGGGTTTTGTAGAAGACTCTGACAAAGATTTTTCAGAAGAATCCGCAGAAAATTTTGTAATGGAATCACTTGACATCTTTCTCCCCAATAATAAGATTCACGAACCAATCACCAAAATCCCCAAAGAGAACAAATCCAACGCCTAGGTAGCGAACCTTACCTCTGATACCAGTTTGTTGTAAAATAGCGGAAGCTCAAATTACCAAGATTGATTGTGAAAATATTTCTAGCTTAAGAAAGACCTCCAAACAAACAATAGGAACAAAGAAAATTAATCCAAAAGAAAATAGACACAAAACACTAAGAATTTATGTGGTTCGGCAATAGCCTACATCTATGGGCGATGGCGAACAAATTTCACTATAACAAATTTGGGATAATACAAATTGGTGTAGAAGCACTCTCACAAAACCAAATCCCGAATATACCCAAAATAGCTCTCTCTCACAAATACAAAACCAAAGAACCAAATACAAACCCAAGAACCAAAGGTTCATAAATGCCAAATACGAATGCCAAATACCAAATGCGAATTACGCACAAACCAAAGAAAGAGCCATAAATCAAATCCAAGAGTTACAATGCACCAAGAGAGAAAGAGCAAATCACCAAACCGCAGAACCAAAACCAAGCGGCAACAAAACCTCTCTAACAATTCCAAATTACAACCCACAAATATCAAATAACCAAACCAAGAGAGAGCCTTTTTCTCACACACCGAAACTCTGTTTTTCACCCACTTCAATTGCTGCAACACCTATGTCCTATTTATACATAGAGATAGTCCGCCAGTAGTGATTGCTTTGCACCAAAATTGCTATGAATCCTAGTCTATTATAATTAGGAAATATAGTTGCACTTGAAATAGGAAATAGAATCCTACTTGAAATAGAATTCAAGTCTTGCATGCCACTCCAAAATATACATGGATTAGGATAATCAAGCCACCGACATCACAAATCTCCACCTTGGCTTGAATCCAATCAAACCTCACAAATGAAATTTTGAAGACCACCAAATAGAAATCCTTAACAAGTCTCCACTTTGACAAGACATCTCCCAAACCATAAATGCAAAGCGCTCAATAAATTAGAGTTTTCAACAAACAAAGTGCAAATTATCCAAAAACATTTCCAAAAGTGCCAATGGATGCCAAATGCACCCAAAGATGGTGCCAAATCCAAAATGCATATCACCACAAACAACTTTCTCCGTCGCCACCACCAAAGCCCCTACAGGCTAATTCAAATTGCAAATACCGAACAAGTCCAAGCAACACTTGAACTTGTGCAAAGGCTTAATCACCATGTCACCACCAAAATTAACATCCTTGGCCAAACACAAACGAATAGTGTCACAAGCTTGTCTATTATTCTTTTCCCAATCCTTGTCTGACATCCCTTCAGGTTTGTCTTCCAAAGTAATATCCAACTCTTGTTGGACCAAGACATCCATAACTTCACGTTGCCACATGCCAAAGTTATTCGTTCCATCAAATTTCTCTACTTCAAATTTGGCATTAGAAACCATCATCCTAATCGCCAAGGGTTTTGCAGAAGACTCTGACAAAGATTTTCCAGAAGAATCCGCAGAAAATTTTGTAATGGAATCACTTGACATCTTTCTCCCCAATAATCAGATTCACGAACCAATCACCAAAATCCCCAAAGAGAACAAATCCAACGCCTAGGTAGCGAACCTTAGCTATGATACTAGTTTGTTGTAAAATAGCGGAAGCTCAAATTACCAAGATTGATTGTGAAAATATTTCAAGCTTAAGAAAGATCTCCAAACAAACAATAGGAACAAAGAAAATTAATCCAAAAGAAAATAGACACAAAACATCAAGAATTTACATGGTTCGGCAATAGCCTACATCTATGGGCGATCGCGAACAAATTTCACTATAACAAATTTGGGATAATACAAATTGGTGTAGAAGTACTCTCACAAACCCAAATCCCAAATACACCCAAAATAGCTCTCTCTCACAAATACAAAACCAAATAACCAAATACAAACCCAAGAACCAAAGGTTCACAAATGCCAAATACGAATACCAAATACCAAATGCAAATTATGCACAAACCAAAGAAAGAGCCACAAATCAAATCCAAGAGTTGCAATGCACCAAGAGAGGGAGAGCAAATCACCAAACTGTAGAACCAAAACCAAGCGGCAACAAAACCTCTATAACAATTTCAAATTACAATCCACTTATATCAAATAACCAAACCAAGAGAGAGCCTTTTTCTCACACACCAAAACTCTATTTTTCACTAACTTCAATTGCCGCAACACCTATGTCCTATTTATACATAGAAATAGTCGGCTAGTAGTGATTGCTTTGCACCAAAATTGCTATGATTCCTAGTCTATTATAGTTAGGAAATATAGATGCACTTGAAATAGGAAATAGAATCCTACTTGAAATAGAATTCAAGTCTTGCATGCCACTCCAAAATATTCATGGATTAGGATAATCAAGCCACCGACATCATAAATTCAATCTAGAATATTTCATTGAATGAATAGATGACTAAGTTACCAAGAATTCCAGTATAGTAGGAAAGGGGTACATCAGTGTGCTCGATTTTATAGTCCTTCCAGTTCTGTGATGAGGCTGTATTCTTCCCATGAAGTTGTGCCCCAAATCAAGTCACCTTTCTTGAAGTTTGGGTGTCCTGAATCCAAAACTTTGGCCACCCCAAACCCAGTTAATGGCTGCTTCATGTTACCATCAGAAATAGAAATTAGAATTGCACTCATAGAACAAGATACAAGCTGAGTCATTTTACAAATCCCACTCAACATATATATATTGCAAGAGGTGGAAATTTTTAAATTTTTTAAATTTATATAATTCTTACGAAATAGAAAGAATTTGACCATTTAGTTAATTGCCATTTAATTTTGATTATCTTTCTAAAAATTTCAACAATATAATTTTTCAACCCTATATGTTACGAACTAATATATATATTGTGATGATTTGAATTGGCAAATATCCATGACAATGTAATTTGTATTGAGTGTGAAATTGTTGGTCCAATAAATTCCCTAATGAGAGAAGCTCAGAGTTTTGCAATTTGAAAAATCTCGCTCGAGCGCAATTTTATCAAAGGCTGTTTTCTAATCAGGATTTTGTCTTGCTCAAATAAGAACCTGCTCGAGCAAGTAGCTAACACTGCTCATACGAGCAACTTAAGGAAACAGGCAAGCACCAAACAATTGAGGGCTTCAGTTTCCATGCTTCTTGAGCCAAAAAGAAGACATCAGAGTTGAGAATTGAGCTTTAGGGAGCCAGAGAGCCAGAGAAAAATCTGTGAGGCTTTCATCGTTGGAGCTGCTAGATCTTTAGGATTAAACTCATGATCTCTTGCTCTAATACCATGTCAAATTACAGATTTCTCTTAAAAGGAGATAAATAATTTATTCATTTAATATGCGTTTAGATACCGTTTATTTTGCTAAAAACTGAAAACTGAAAAAAAAAAATATTTTTTTACTGTTTGCTACAGTGTTTGTCATTGTTCATTGGCCTAAAATCACTGTTCATTGCCAATGAACAGTGACAAACACGCTGCTTAAAAAAAAAAAATGCAGCCAACCCTGCCGCAGAAACGCAAAATCCAAACAGAGCTTTATAACAACAATTATTATCCCTATGCCTACAAAAGTCCCTATAACATAGAGGAAGCAAAATCCAGAGAGAGAGAGCTTACAGAGCCAAGAGTATAGGAGGTAAACACGTTTTGACCCTCAATTCTTGTCATTCGGATACACATGTAAGGATCACAGGACACGTAAAGGTTCTTCACTACTATTCCATGGGACCCCTCTTGAAGCTTTAGTTTCATTGTTCCATTGATCACTTGCATGTCCGACTCTTTAGAAAACCAGACACGTAGTCCTTCAATATTACTTGCTTGTTCCTCACTTCTTCACCAACAACACCACCAGCCATTGTTAGCCTTTTTAAGAGCTTCTGGTATTTCAATGTTTCTCTCCGTCAATCTATGCCGTGTGTTCAGTTTCAATTATTGTTGCTTTTGTAATATGAATTTTGTTGTAACACCCCATAATTTTATCCCTTATTTAATTCTTAAACATAAATTAAAAGGAGGCCCACAATTAAATGGATTTAATTGATTTGGGCCTAGGATATTTAAAATAATTTGAAGCCCAAGTGAGGTGGCATAAGTAAAAAAAAAAAAAAAAAATATATATATATATATATATATATATGGGCCTTGATAACCCTAGCCTTTTATCTTTTTAAGTTCACGTGTATCCTTTTTGCTTTAGCCGCATCACACTGCTGAACCTTGCTTTGCTTCACTGTGGCTGTGAGTGGAGATTTCAGGTATGGCTCTCTTCTACTCTAAACTTAGGAATATTGTAATACTCAATGGCTGGCCTTTGTCCCCACTCTTATAGGAAGAACCCGTTAGTGGCGTACCCAGTAGAAAAAGAAAAAAAAGAAGGGGGGGCTGGCTGTTATGGATCTATGGATATGATGACGTTGATAGAAAAAGGGTATTGTTGGACATTATATGACCTTATGGCCTCACTATATATATATATATCACCACCCATCAGCCATGCATCTTCACCTTGCCTTGTTCATTACGTGCCCAGCAACTTCTTTGTATTGTGGCGGCATCAAAATAATTATGGGCCTTTGGATTGATAAATTAAGTTATAAATTAGGTTGATCACATGTCCACCTTGCTGCCATATTAAAGTTTCATACATTGCTAGGATTTTATTAATGGAAAAAGGCTGCTGCATTATGTCATTAGATACCAACCTTTGCATCATTCTAGTGATACTAATTATCATCTCTAAGCCACTGAGTATGCAGCAACTTTTAAGCCCAAAAAATCTGATTATGTAGCAAATTTTAAAAGCCCAAATGTGATTGGGTAGAGCCAAAAAGACATGATTATGCAGCAGAAATTGTATGTCTAGAAATCTGATCAAAGCTGAAAGTAAATTGTATAGTTAGGTGAATAAATGGAGAATTTTGGATATATCAATATTGATTAGGATAAAACCGTTTAAGCGTGAAAATAGATTTTAAGTAGGAAACTATGTATTGATGAGCCTATTTTTGGTGTTGCTAGGTTCTAATCCTACTGAATTGTTGTGATACAAGGGAGGTTGATTTCTTTTATTTTTGCAACTAAGAGGTAAGTGGCATTTACTAATTTTGGGGGTTTTCCCAAAACAACGTTGATTATTAAACTATTTTATATCAAAGAATTATGTTGATATTCTATATATAAATTGATATGTTATAAATGTTTGATGTGCACATTAACTATTCGTTTTATGAAAAACTTGTGGGACAACCTAAACTTATTTAAACTTGTATGTGCAATTATACCTTTTTATTGTTAAGAATTATGAATGAAATATTTTTGTGAGCATATTGAATATGTTTTGAAAACCTATGGCAAGTCGTGATTAGAAGCTCAGTATGGTATTTAGTCCTTAGCAAGGGACAATCATACTGCAGCTAGTCCCTAGCAAGGGACGGTCTCAGAAAAGGGGACAGTGCACATTTGATAGCTCCTTAGCAAGGGAGTATACTTCGAGAACCCAAAAAGGAAGCTCCTTAGCAAGGGAGTGCACCTTTAGGTTCCAAAGGAGTCATCCTTAAGAAAGGGGATGAAAAGGAGGCTCTAGTCCTGAAAAGGGAATAGCACAACCCTGTCAACGGGGCGTAAACGTGACCACGAGAAAAGCCTAGGAAATTATGTTTATGATGGTATTGATATATATATATATATATATATTATGATGGCTCACAATATAAAGATATTTTCTTTTTATGTGAAATATTGATGAGTTGCAAGTTATGAAAATGTTGTAAGAATTATTTATTTGAGAGGTTTGTTCCCACACCCCAATGTTAGTGAATTCCACTTATTGAGTTATCTCACCCCCCTTTTTATTTCCTCTTACAGATACATTAGAGGGATTATTGGAGTAGACATTCTTGGGAGATAGCAATTTCGAACTATTTTGTGGAACCAAGGATTTTATTATTATTTTCTTTTATGGCATTAAACTTTGTAATGGAGAATTATTTTGAGGATATTTTGTTTTTGGTGGATTAGAGCTCTGACATTTGTGATGAGAATTAAGGTTGCTAGTTCCTTTTATTTAATATTTTTATGGATTAATTAGATTGAATAGACTTTTATTACTTATGATTTTGGGGCATTACATTTGTGGACTGAGGAGATGACACGCGTGTGAGCCAAACACTTTGAGAAATCAGCTACTGCAATGCATGTTAGATACACACAATTTTTCATTACCATATTTAACTAATTTATACTATGTAGAAATTTTAAAAATATATTTTTGGCGAAACATTATCTGAATTTAAATTAAAAATTAGAATTTTAATAGGAGAGTTTCAAACTATGATATAGTGGCACCGACACAATACGAGAGGTACAAAATTATTTGCATCACGATACAACACAACAATTTTAAAAAAAATAAAGATATAACACAAAAGGAATAAAAAATTAATTGATTAATTAATATTTATTTCAAAATATATATTATTTAGTTTAACTTATAATTTAGGCTTAAGAATAATTACCGACAATCAAAAAAAAAAAAAACATCTAAAAGTAATTTAAAAGTAATAATATATCACAAATAAGTACATTAATACCCCTTAATTGGTGTTCAAATTACAAAGAAACAGTTTAAATAATTCAATTTAATAAATAAATTGAAATAATTTAAGCAAATAACCTACGCACTACAAATATATTTTTTTTAAAGTGAAATACCAAAATTTATTATACCAAATACTAAATAAATATAAATACACAAATTGATAGAGAGAAAACCTATTCACTACCTTGCAATAGAAAACAAAAAATGTGACGTGGGTTCAATTAGCTCAATTGGTAAAGTTTCTAAAGGTCGAATAAGAGATTTAGGATTCAATCTTCGCCTACTCTAAAAACCGATTGGTGTCTTGATTTGGTGATGAGATTTATCAAGAACAAACACCATATGTTGAAATTTTCTCAAAAAAAAAAAAAAATAATAAAACAAAAAAGGTGTTAGGTACAAGCAACTTTGTTTTGTTCTTTTTCTCTTGTACAATTGAGTCACAACCATGTTCGGGACATATTCCTATTAAGTAAATAATTGTTTTTCTCATGACACATTGACACCTATTAAATAAATAATTATTATGTCTGAAACTAGCCAATGTGATTAGCTCTGATAATTGATTCTAATAAATGTTGTGTGATGCATGAAACCTCTTAGCCGCCATGGAAGTACCGTCCAGAAGCATTGCCTTGTAGACAGTCCCCATTTTTCCCGACGTAATGACATTGTTTGCACTAAAATTGTAGGTTGCTTTTTCTGAGCTTCTTCAAACTTATTTTTGTAGCCATCTTCTTTAATAATGAAATCTGTGGATCAAATCACTATCCATGAGTACTTAAAAAAAAAAGTTCGTAGAGCTTAAATGAATTAGGAGAATTCAAGAGTATGTCAAGATAACAAAGTTTAACTTTTCGATAATTAAATTTAAAACAAGTAATTGGGAAATTTTGCCTGATACATGATATCACATACAAGGTGATGTTAATGACAGTGCATTACGAAAAGTCAAGATTATGGTATAAAACAATTCTAAAATATTAATTAATACAATTTTTTTTCCTTTTCCATTTGAATGAAGATTTTTCTACTTTCAAAGTGAAAGCAAAGAACCGTGTCCAAAGAACCTTTAGGCGACCAAAAAAAAAAAAAAAACCTTTTCATCTAAATGACCTTGATTTTTTAAAATTTCATTTTTTTTTAAATATTGATTTTTTTTTTTTTATCGAATTTTGTTCTACTTTTATTCTGTGCTCAATATGATTCTTCCATCCACCAATTGGACTACTGTTAAAGCTTCCAAAACGTTGCCATTTTGATTTTTTTGAGGTTACATTCCACGATTATAAATGGTTTTAATTTAGACAACCTTTAATATTAGGTCAATGTTATTTTTGAGAGTGGGAAATTATAGAAAGATAAATGTGACTTTAACTTAAGGAGAGAAATCGATCAAAGTAAAGCGAGTGGAATGAAGTGGACCAATATGGACTAAATGGACCTACTAGACCGAATTGGACTGCAGTGGACTGAAGTGTACCAAATTGACCAAATGGACTGAGTTAGGCTAAATGGACTGAGTGAACTAAATGGTCCGAATGGAAAAAAGTGGTAGTGGACCGAAATGGACAGAAGTGGACTAAAGGGACCGAAATCGACTGAAGTGGAGCAAATGGACGAGGTAGACCATATTGGACCAAATCAAGCTGAAGTTTAGTGAATGGTCAAATAGACCAAAGTAGACCGAATATACTGAAGTAGACTGAAATGGAGAGACAATGTGGTTTTAACCCAAATACACACCACAATCTGCATTCAAAAGCCATGATAATGAGTTAGCAAATCAAACTTTATCTAATAGTCCAAAAACCATATTAGTAATTTACCCTCTTTAAAAAAAATTCATTATCTTTTTACTTTTATTAAACAATAGTATTATTCTAAAAACCACAAAACTCATCTATTGTAAGAGAGAGAGAGTGGCTTCCTTTAAATAATAATAATAATTATTATTTATTTTAAGTTTTCCACTGACATTTTGAAAATTTTCATTTTCAAACGAAGAGGTAAATTTTAATTGGTATGCAAAGACAAGGCCGCTCATTACAATTTGAGGTATAAGACGATAATTTTATATATGATTAGTATTTTTTTTTTCATTTTAATATAGTATTTAAATGCTTCTTGTTTCTTGATATTAAAGATTATTAATTAATTTTTTCATTTTAAGTTAATGCTTACGGCTACGTTGCTTTGTCTTGAACCGTTTGTCTTGAACCGTTGTGCGTTGTCACATATGATTAAGGTCATCAATCTCTCAACCTGAAACAGATATTTCTCAAAGCTACTTTTTTAATTCCAAGAAATGACAATAGCTTATTTGACAATATCTCTAGCTCAAATTGTATTGCACACCAAACTAAGCTACTCTCAAGTTTTCATTGTACACTAGAATGAATAATACACATGCCTGCAAATCAGATTCTTAAAAATATCAATTGACATTCTTTAGAGATGGAGCCAGGCTTTTATCATCTTACAGGTCTCAAAGCTTACTAAACATAGTTTCCTTAAACAAGATATAAAATACATAGTTTCCTTAAACAAGATATAAAATATCATTCATGACTAAGTTAAAGGTTGAAACTCATATAATGTGGTTTTGTAAATTGTCAAAGTTCCTTCTTGTAGATTTATTGTACTCAACACCAAACCATAAACCTTTCCCTGACTGCAGACAGGGCTTTACTAAACTACCACAAGGTGGACCTCTAACATCGAAGAATTTGACATAAAACTCAACATAATAGCAAATGGATACATAAATCATGGCCAAATCACTCCCGAGCAATCAAAACAACTTGTTTCCCAACATTGCGGCCACTATAAAGTCCTACCAGAGCAGCAGGGCCACTCTCAAGGCCTTCAGCTATGTCCTCCACATACATTATCTTCCCTTCTCTGATGAAAGGCAGCACTACATCCAAGAACTTGGGATAAATGTTATAGTAATCAAAGACAACGAATCCTTTCATGTGAATTCTTTTATAAATAAGACACATCAAGTTCTGAACACCTTCAGGCTGATCAAGATTGTATTGTGAAACCAGTCCACATACAGAAATCCTGCCATGGTCTTTCATATTGAGAAGCACAGCATCAAGCATTTTTCCCCCTACGTTCTCAAAGTAGATATCAATGCCCTCAGGGAAGTACCTGGAGACACTCAGAAATAGTGAAGGCTGTATTTAGTGTCTGACATAAAATTTCTTCAACTCATAATTAACATCTGTGGGCTGAATATTTTTACGCAAGAATATGCTCCACTTTGAATAGAAGAAATTTTATTTCATGTCCCCTCACTCTCACATATTCGGCCTCAACTTAGCATTTTTTTTTTTTTCCTTTTTACATGTAATCTTAATCTTAACATGTCAATAGGATTTTCCATGAACGTGCTATCACCATGTACCTACCTACATAGCAAAACCAATTATAAAACTACAGTTGAAAGAATGTACATGTTTCATGAGCAAAGTCATCTAATCTGTCTGTATTGCTATTCATAAGAAGACAAAATTCCATCATGATTAATAGTTATATCAGAGATAAAGGAGCTAACATTAGAAGAGAATTAGTAAAATTATTGTACAAATTGATGAAATGGTGCATTTTACATTCCAAATTTCTCCAGTTTACAGATATTTCATAGCAAATCCTCGACTCATTGGCCATGATTCCAACTGAAAAATTAAGCTGCTAGTAACACAAACCATGGAACTCACCCAAAAGCGAGTAATATTCAGTATCATTATAATAATCAAGACCATATATGTTATCCTTAATAGTGATGAAAATATAGACACACACACAAATTTAAATAATATGTAGCACAGATGCAACAACTTTATCTCCATCTGATATCCTATTGTTAACTAAAGCTTCAGAGCAAGAAATTTCGTTTTAAGCAATATGTATAGATACTGACCTTTTCAATGCGGCGTCCAAGTCAGTTTCTTCCTTATAGTTGAAAGCATCATCAAACCCAAACTTCCTCTTTAGGAGATCAACCTGCATGATGTTAAAGCAAACAAAGTGAACAAAAAAATTCTAATTTCTTGTTGAGTATTGACCAGTCTGAATACTCCCTTCTAAAACAGAGAGGGGAAAGAAAAAGAAAGATATGCATTGCTAACAACTCTAGCAAGAACTCCATCCTTTCAAAAGCTTGCAAAGACTGCTTCCTATAAAGTAATTATTTATGCATATGAATGAGTTTATCTAAAACAAAGGCCTTCAATATACCTTTTGTTTCCCATCTGAACATTTCATGAAGAAAACCAGGTATGCATAGCGGTCATAAGATTGTGGTCCATGAACTATAGAGCCACTCGATGGGAAGAGAAAATTGGGATTAATGAATTAGAAATAATTATTATGAATTCTATGAATTTTGAAATATTATTGTGGAAATTGTGGTATGTCATAGAAAAAGAAAGATGATGTAAGTACAAAATTAGTAAGATTCATGTCAGAAACAAATATATTCTATTATTCTTAAGTCCACATATTGGCTTGGATTTACTATAAATTTTCAAAGAAACCAAATGACACATGGCAAGATCAGGTTAACCACGCTTAATCATGGTCATTGTGTAACCGAATCATTTTATAAAAAGAGGGGGAAAAAAATCAAAGCATTCATTGGACAAAGCATAGATAGCGCTTAATTTTGAAGTATGCCAAATAGAAATTACTCACCTTTTCTTTACTTCCAGCACTTCCAACAACATAGCAACCCATCAACTTTGCAAATTGCCCAACAAGCTGACCAACTGCACCTGATGCCGCAGAAATAAACACATATTCTCCTTTCTTAGGAGAACAAACTTCGTAAAAACCGACATATGCTGACAAACCAGGCATACCTAGAATAAAATTCAAACACAGCCAATTATAGGGCAGACATTATATGATGGAAAGGGAAAGCAAATGAAAATCTCACCTAGTTTTGTAAATTTTTCATTTAATAACATTGGAAGTTTCATAATTGCTAAATATCCATAACTAAATTTTCTCACAATGTTGGTATCAAATTTATTTAAACAGTATGCAGATAGAAAACTTACTTGATACCAAGAAGTATCAAACCCACTAAACTACTCAACTCAACACATAATCCTAACTAAGAACACATTCTTTTTTATCAGAATCAATTCCATTGAAATAGTGTATATACAAATTATATCTGATCTAGAACCACAATTATAAACAGCTGTATTTACCAAATCTATTCCAGTAAACTACTCAGCCAACTCACTGAATTGGTCAAGGATCCAACTGTACAACACTATCTAGCTACAAATTTGAACAAGAGAAAAGAATCGAATTCATGCTAATCAGGATCAGAAAATGTAGGATATGGATTATTCGTGCAAGTTTTGATTCAATCTTTTGAGGTTCTCAATGAAAGGGTCATCACAATGAAATAACTATTCACCATCAAAGTGTTTTTAACCATGACAATTAAATAATAAGAGAAAATTCCACAAATGGCAGCAAGAAACCATGATTCTCACATATAGTTTTATGATGCATGTGCATACACAGAGCATAGAGTAATCGCATTCGAATAAGAATTTCAGAAGCTAACACATTGATAGATATCCAAACCACACACGCACACACACACACACACATAAGCAGCAAAATACCAAGAATTCCAGTATAGTAGGAAAGGGGGACATCAGTGTGCTGGATTTTAAAGAGTCCTTCCAGTTCTGTGATGACACTATATTCTTCCCATCCGGTTATGCCCCAAATCAAGTCACCTTTCTTGAAATTTGGGTTTCTTGAATCCAAAACTTTAGCCACCCCAAAACCAGTTAATGGCTGCATTTTACAAGCTGAGTTATTTTACAAATCCCAATCAATATATATATTGCAAGAGGTTTATTATTTTTATTTTCCATATCTCATCAATAACAATAATTAAAAATAAAATAAAAAAACATAAATAATCCATAAAAAGACAAGGACAAAAAAACCCAGAAAGTACTTGAAATTGAAATTCCATAATCAAATTAAATCAAAAAACCCAGAATCCAAACGAATTTAGCTATGGGTTAATAACTTTCTTGCGCCCCCACAGACCCATCTCTCTAAACTTATAACCGGGATGACAATACCACTACAGTACTTTTACTAGTGCTATGCCACCCACACCGCCCACCGGATTGCTTAGCACCAAACAACAAACTCCACGAAATCAATGTATGTTTGCTTCGAAGATGAAGTGCAACCCCAGGTTGAAGTCACTCTCCGATCCTGGCCTCATCCTTTGTTGTCAGATTGCCGTTAATAGATCTTTTATATATATGCTATGACATCAAGATTTGATTTCGGGAATTTGGGGTTTGCTGTGAAAAATCCTCCAAGAGAAGAAATAAAAAAATTGCCCACAGCAAATTCCAAAACCTCGAACGACCAGAAATTAGCCACAACTTAAAAAGTTAAAATATTGGGACGTGAAGATTATTATTATTATTATTATTTTTTTTTAAGGAACTGGGATGTGCAGAATTTTTTTTTTTTTTTTTTTTTTTTTTTTTTTTTTTTTTTTTTTTGAGAATGTAAGCAAAGGGAAGGTTGAGGCATTAACTTTTATTAAGGTTAGGCTCTTTTTTTATTTTTATTTTTATTTTTTTGGGAGAAGAAAGTTTGGGTTCTGTTTGGTTTCAAAAAGTGGTGCATTCACTTTTCTTCTTTTCTTACATTCAAATTTTGAATGTAAAAAAAAAAAAAAAAAAACATTTTCATATTTGAGGGTGTTTGATAAGTTATTTTGAATACATAATTTGAGTATAAAAGATATATATAAAAAAAGAAAAAAAAGAAGATCCATTTTCACATTTAAAGGTGCTTGGTAAGATATTTTGAATACATGATATTGGTATAAAATATATCATATGTGCATGGCATTGTTTTCTATTAAAAAAAGTTAAAAAGTTATTTTTATTTTTATTTTTTTAAGGAATTGGGATGTGCAGATTGATTAAACAGAATAGTGTGGAAAAAAAAAATGTAAGCAAAGGGAAGGTTGAGGCATTAACTTTTGTTAAGGTTAGGCTTTTATTTTTATTTTTATTTTCATTTTTTTGGGAGAAGAAAGTTAGGTTCTGTTTGGTTTCAAAAAGTGGTGCATTCACTTTTCATTTTTTCTTTCTGTTCGTATTCACTTTACATTCAAATCTTGAATGTAAAAGAAAAAGAAAAAAAAAAAAGATACATTTTCATATTTGAGGGTGTTTGATAAGCAATTTTGAATACATAATTTGTGTATAAAAGGCACTTATAAAAAAAAATAAAAAATTCATTTTCACATTTGAAGGTGTTTGGTAAGTTATTTTGAATACATGATATTGGTATAAAATATATCATATGTGTCTGGCATTGTTTTCTATTAAAAAAAATTACTTTTTCCACTTACACACACTCACATAAGTTAGGTGGGGCCTTTGCATTTTCACAATATTTACAGAATTGCCACTGTATTTGTTTTTTATGAAAATGAAAATTTTGAAAATGTGTTTTCATTTTCGTATTCAAATTCAACTTTTAGGATATTAAAAACGAAAATTGAGTAAGAGTTCTTAAACTAAACAAGTTTTAAAACTGAAAATGAAAATAAAAAACGCAACTTTTTTTTTGCTAATCAAACAGCCTCTAGGCTTTGCTCTTAGTTTAAGAAAACGGGGAAAAAAAATAGAAGCGTTTCATTTTTTTTTTTAAGAGTTTCAACCTATAGAGTACATTTCTAATGATTGTGCTCTTTATCATCATATTTAAATACCAATCAATTTTTTTTTGTGTAGATAGGAATTGAACTTTAAATCTCTTATTCAACTATTAGTTGAACTAACTGAAATCCACATAGAATGAAGCAAATTTTGTGAGACAGAAGATTTAAACCTGGAACTAGGTTATCTCTACATAGGTTTACAAAAGACTTGGACCCAATGGCAGAGCCAGGATTTCAAATTAAGGGGGGCAAAATTAGAGGGAACTTTAGAAACACAACCGTTCATCTATTGATCTTCCACTCAATTTTTTAATTAATTTTTAACACTTCATTGCTAAAAAGCCTCAAAGTTCGTTACCAAAACATAGAATTTGAAACAATGAATGAGTCAAAGAGATTGAGGGGAAAAAAAGATTAGTGGAAAGATGTAAGCATTAGAGATTTAGTGACATGAAAAAATAAGACATAATTTGAAAGAATGGATCTGCTGCTTAGATTTGGAGCCATGAAATATTTTAAACACAATTCAGTGGACGATTTTGATTTAAACTTAAAAAGTGTGATGAAAATTGAATTTCAATTGGTGTAAAAGATTAAGTGTTGTGTATCTCCCATTAAAAAAAAAAAAATAGTAAGTGTCAATGTGCCCAATTTAGTATTATCTCTTTGTATCTTTTTTCTCTAGTATGATATTTAGTATAACTTTGTTGATAAAGGCACAAGTGTGTAGCACATCTCATGACAGCACAACAAGTTCTTGCATGTGCTGCCAGAGAATAACAAGCCACCTCATAAGGCAATAACTCTCACAAACATTCATGATATTAGATCAATACAATGTAAAATCTCAATTACTTGAACTTTAGGTATTTGACAGAAGCATATTAAGCAGCTTTTTGTATCAGAACACTGTGGTAGCCAATTCTAATTTTGCAAGTGTCTTGAATGCTATTAAACAGCTCCTTGTTTTTGTTTTAAGATATATAACATATTGTATACTCTTCTCTTTGTTGGGGGGAATTAATTTTGGCATTAAACTATCAAATTTGTATCATTTGCATAGTTAACTAAAATTATGGGTAAGAATTTGATGTTAATTGGTTGTCTTTGAAATTTGTCCAGAAATTCTTGGTGTTTGGGGGGGGGGGGGGGGGGGGGGGGGGGGGGGGCAAAGTAATCCAGAAATCCTATACTAAAGGGGTTTGGGAGGAAGGTTGGGCGGGGCAATTGTCCCCCCCTCCCCCCTAGCTCTGCCCCTGCTTGGACCTAACATATTTAGCATGCACAACCCATAATATGTTTTAACACAGGGAATCTTTTTTTGCAAGAGCAGAGTAAAGTTGTAATTTTAAGTTTTAACCAAGCTTGTGGCTAAATTTTGTATATATATATATATATATATAAAAAAGAATTAAAATTTTTTGAAAACTTTTTATAATCTATTAAAAAAAATACTTTAAAGATGCTCATAATTTTGAGAGGGATAACATCACTTTCAAAGGTATGAAAACTTTTGAATAGATAAATTTAGTATTTTCACAAACCAGGCAATCGAATTTTACCTATAATATTAGGATTAGAAGAAAAACCAAGAAAGTTGAGAGCTAGAAGAGAGAAACAAAGAGAGAGTGGTAGGCTTACAAAGCTAGGAGTGAAAGAAGTATAAACATTATGACCCTCAACTCTTGTCATCCGGTTACGCATGTAAGGATCACAGGACAAGTAAAGGTTCTTCACTACTATTCCATTGGAGCCCTCTGGAAGCTTCAGTTTCAGGGTTCCATTGATCACTTGCATGTCTGACTCTTTGAGAAAACCAGACACGTAGTCCTTGAATATTACTTGCTTGTTCCTCATCACTTCCTCACTAACAACAACACTAGTAGCCATTGTTGTATTTCTGAGAGCTTTGTGTGTTTCTCTCTCTGTCTGTGTGTTCAGTTTCAACTTTCACCTACTCGTACGTGGTTTTATAGGTCTCAATTAGTTGTTGCTTTTATATACTGAATGAAGTTCGTAAACTGAGGAGATCACACGTGTGTTTGATAACACTTTGAGAAATCAGCTACTGCAATGGGAAAACAGAAGGATTAACCATTTGATCTTTGTCTATCTTGATCCTCCTTAAAATATTGTCTACTTTAAAAATTTCTGGACACACCAATTTTTCATAGCTATTTTTAAATAATTTTTATTTATTTAAAAATGTTGAATATACCATTTTGGTCCACATGTTTTGGAATCATAGCTAATTTGATCTCTACATTTACGCTCTGTTTGTTTTGATGTAAAATATTTGCAAAGGTAAAATATTTTACATGTAAAATATTTACAGGAAAATATTTTCATTTTACAGTGTTTGGCAGTGTATATGAAAATGTTATGCAAAATAAATTCCGATCTTTAGCACAATGTAAAATGGAAAAAAGAACGGTAAAAATTTAAAATTGAACAAAGACATTACCAATGGCTAAAATCCAGAGTTTAATAACCACGGAAAATGGCATCCTTTGAATTTCAAGTGTTTAGTAATGAATAGAATAGAAAAAAAAAATTACTAGTCCAATTTCTGCCCATAAACAATGACATTGGGGTCATTTTATAAATGTTTCACAAACTTGGTACGAGTTAGACACTATAAACATAATATATGCACAGGTAACTGGTCTCAGTTCTACATATACACCCAGATAAAACCAAATTCTTGATGCAGAACTAATACAAATATTCAATTCCATAAGATTCCTCGCAATCTAACATAAGTACAATATCTAAATGATTTTTCCCTAAATTAAGAATTTTAAAAAACGCAGGTGTCTACAATAAAAGAAAGAGCAAGACATAAGTGATCAAAGGCACTTATCTAGTATTATCTTCATACACACATCATCTACTCAAGTACATATCCAGGTATTGAACATGTGTCAAAGAATGTACAAGATGAATCATTGATAACAACAACGATTCAATATATCAAAATATCAATACATGAACGTGTCAAAGAATGTACTAGATGAATCAATATATAACAACAAAAATTGAAGACCACAGCTGGCACCCAATGTTTCTAGCCCCTTGCAAATATCTAGTGAGTTCACTTCTCGTAATAATCATGACTAATGCAGCTACACAGGGTGTTCAACAGAGCAAAACATCATTTTGCCTTCTTCTAGTAGCAAAATGTCCATATAAGGTTGAATTTATTCAATCATTTTGTTGGCTTTATTTCGTGCAAATTTGCTTGTAATTCAGCATTTAGAAACCCTTTTAGGGGGGGAATCACGTAATGGTAGTGTGTGAGAGAAAGAGAGTAAAGAAAAACTCAAAAGTGTGCACTCAAGAAAAGCCATGAGATTGGATCTCGCGGCTGGCTTGTGACTGGCACAATGTAAAATGAAAAAAAAAAAAAAAACGGGTAAAAATTTAAAATTGAACTGAGACATCACCAATAGCTAAAATCTAGAGTTTAATAACCATGAAAAATGAAATCTGCTGAATTTCGAGTGTTTAGTAATGAATAGAATAGAAAAAAAAAATTAATAGTCCAATTTCTGTCCATAAACAATGACATTGGGGTCATTCTATAAATGTTTCACATACTTGGTACAAGTTGGACACTGTAAACATAATATATGCATGGGTAACTGGTCTCAGTTCTACAAATACACCCAGATAAAACCAAATTCTTGATGTAGAACAAATACAAATATTCAATTCCATAAGATTCCTCACAATCTAATACAAGTACAATATCTAAATGATTTTTCCAAAAGTTATGAATTTTAAAAAACCTAGGTGTCTACAATAAAAGAAAGAGCAAGACATAAGTGATCAAAGGCACTTATCTAGTATTATCTTCATACACACATCATCTACTCAATTACATATCCTGGTATTGAACATGTGTCAAAGAATGTAATAGATGAATCATTATAACAACAAAGATTCAATATATCAAAATATCAATATATGAATGTGTCAAAGAATGTGCTAGATGAATCAATATATAGCAACAAAGATTGAAGACCACAGCTGGCACCAACATTTCTGGCCTAATGTAGATATCTTCTGAGTTCACTTCTTGTAATAATCATGACTAATGCAGCTACACAGGGAGTTCAACGGAGCAAAACATCATTTTGCCTTCTTCTAGTTGCGAAATGTCCATGTAAGGTTGAATTTATTCAATCATTTTGTTTGCTTTATTCCGTGCCAAATTTGCTTGTAATTCAGCATTTAAAAATCCTGTATTTAGGTGGGAATAACGAAAGGGTAGTGTTTGAGACAGTGTTTAGAAAAGCTAAAGAGTGTGCACTCAAGTAGAGCCTTGCAATTGGATCTCAAGATTGGCTCGTGACTGCCAAAATGTAAAATGAAAAAAAAAACGGAAAAAATTTAAAATTGTACCGAGACACAACCAATGGCTAAAATCCAGAGTTTGATAACCATAGAAAATGGCATATGTTGAATTTCAAGTGTTTAGTAATGAATAGAGTAAAAAAAAAAAAAAAAAATTTAGTAGTCCAATTTCTGTCTGTAAACAATGACATTGGGTTCATGCTATAAATGTTTCACATACTTGGTACAAGTTGGACACTATAAACATAAGATATGCACGGGTAACTGGTCTCAATTAGACATATACACCCTGATAAATCCAAATTCTTGATGCAAAACTAGTACAAATATTCAATTCCATAAGATTCCTCTCAATCTAATACAAGTACAATATCTAAATGATTTTTCAAAAATTATGAATTTTAAAAAACACAAGTGTCTACAATAAAAGAAAGAGTAAGACATAAGTGATCAAAGGCACTTATCTAGTGTTATCTTCATATACACATCATCTACTCAATTACATATTCCGGTATTGAACATGTGTCAAAGAATGTACTAGATGAATCATTGATAACAACAAAGATTCAATATATCGAGATATCAATATATGAACGTGTCAAAAAATTTGCTAGATGAATCAATATATAATTGTTAGGTTCTAAGAATTAGGAACTAATGTATTAGAACTTCAATTTGTAATGTTGGCAAACCATGATCAAAACATTCTTTAAGTCTTGTATTAGACTTGCTCAAAGTATGGCTTTTTATGTAAAGTTGGAATCGAGTTGACTGCAGAATTCACTGTTCACTTTCTGCCTGACTCGATCGATCGAGAATTAGACTCGACCGATCGAAAATCATGCAGAACGTTTTTCTGCAGAAAATTCCCAACTCAGCCCTAGCCCATTTAATGTATAGGGTTTTATGTTTTGCCCTAAGTATATAAGGGAAAACCCTAGCCAAGTTTTTATAGTTCTGAATGCTGTGTTTGTGAATCTATTTGTTAGATCTAGAGGTGTTTACCTCACATACACTTAGGGTTTCCAAACTCAAGATTCATGTCAAGAGATTGGTAAATCATATAGTTGCAGAATCAAGAGAACTTCAAGATATACAAGCAGGTGCGTTTGTGAATTGCTGAAGAATTCAAAGAAAAAAGGAGTTTGTGGATCTCGGAGCTGTCACGTGGTCGTGGTAGTAAGTTTCCTACATACAGGTAGCAATAGGATGTTAGTGGTCTAAGTCTTATTGTGTAAATTTCGATTCTTTCATAGTGAATTCGATTTTACCTTGAGGATAGCTAGGTTAAATCCTCCCCAGGTTTTTTACCGGTTTGGTTTTCCTGGGTCATCAGATCTTTGTGTTCTTTATTTTCTGCTGCTTTATTGTTTTTGATATACTTATGTTAACCTATATTTGTTTAAATTACCTAAGTTAATCACTTGGCTAATTCTCTAGGTTAATCTGTTGGGTTTAAGGGGTCTAAACGAATTTACAAGTGGTATCAAAGCGGGTAGCTTTTGTTTTTGATCCTTTGATCTTTAAGCTGATCCTTGACCCCTGTTGTTATGGATTTCTCTAAAATCTTCTCTTTAGTTTGCCACATTGTCTACTTGGTGTGCTTGTCCTTTACCATTTGTGTTAAAACTTTTCTTGAGTGTCTTGCTATAAACACATATGATAATAATTACATGTGCTATACTGCTTTAACCGCCTTAAAGGCACGTGATTCTTGTCTTTGGTATTTGGATAGTGGTTGTTCCAGGCACATGACAGGAAATAAAGCCATGTTCAAGACACTCTTCGAAGGAAAGATTGGAACAGTTACTTTTGGAGATGGAAGCAAATCTGTGATCAGAGGCATTGGCACTGTGGATATTCTAGGACTACCAGTCTTTGAAGACGTTTGGTATGTTGATGGGTTGAAGGCTAACTTACTCAGCATAAGTCAGATCTGTGACAATGGACTGAATGTGTTTTTCACTAAACAAGAATGTGAAATACTTGATGAAGGAGGTGACTGTATGTGTGTTGGTGTGAGGACAGCTGATAACTGTTATAGGATCACCCCAAGTATAAGCAACAAATGCTTCAGTGCTAAGATCAATCAAGTTGACTTATGGCATCAAAGGTTGGGATGTGCTAGTCTTAAGTAATTAGAGAAGATTTCAAAATGTGATGCAGTAATTGGGTTGCCCAAGTTTGAGAAGATTGAAAAATACATCTGTGGACCATGCTAGATGGGTAAACAAGTGAAGTCCAAGCATCCGTCTGTAGCTGATGTTCAAACTACAAGACCTTTGGAGATGCTGCACATTGATCTCATGGGTCTTGCCAGAGTTCAGAATTTAGGTGGAAAGAAGTATATTCTAGTTGTTGTGGATGACTTTACCAGATTCACATGGGTTGTACTTTTGAAAGATAAAGCTGAGGCTCCTGAAAAAATGATTTATCTGTGCAAAAAATTGCAAGTAGAAAAAGGAACAGTGATAGCCAGAATAAGAAGTGACCATGGAAAAGAGTTTGAGAACACAAAACTGGCTACGTTTTGCAATAATCAAGGCACACATCAGGAATTCTCTTCACCCAAAACACCACAACAAAATGGAATAGTGGAAAGGAAAAATAGGGTGGTACAAGAAATGGCCCGTGTCATGCTTCATAATAAGAAGATGCCTAAATCTTTTTGGGGAGAAGCTGTTAATACTGCATGTCACACTCTCAATCGGGTATATTTCAGACCTAACTCCAAGCAAACTCCCTATGAACTCTGGAGAGGAAAGAAGTCTGTAGTCAAATACTTCAGAATATTTGGCAGTGACTGTTACATTCTGCGTGATAGAGAGAACCTGGAAAAGTTTGATGCTAAGAGTGACAAGGGTTATTTTCTGGGATACTCTTCCACCAGTAGAACATACAAAGTATACAATCTGAGAACTAAAACAGTCATGGAATCTTCAAATGCAGTGATCAATGATGAATTAAACTCAGAAGGTCATTCTAAAAATGCACCTTAGGTTCAAGAAAAGATTATGGAAGTTGATGATTCTCTACCTGAAAACTATGTGGGAAAGCATACAGAGGAAGAGTTGATGGTATTGAATGATACAGCATCTATGCCATCAAATTCAGAACCTTCAATACCAATTCATGGAGCTCAACAAGAACAGAGAGAGTTTCAAAGTCCATCAGATCAGAAGGGTACCACTACTTCATTGGTCAAAGGTCCATCCTCAAGAGTTAAGTTGAATCATCCTACAACTAATATATTGGGGAGTTTGAATGATAACATGAGATTGAGATCCAAAGCATTAAATGTGATTACTCACTCATGCTATCTATCCCAATTCGAACCGAAAAAGGTGGATGAAGCTCTACAAGATGCTGATTGGGTAAATTCTATGCACGAAGAACTTCATCAGTTTGTTCGAAATGATGTGTGGGAATTAGTTCCTAGATCAAAGGGAGTCAATGTTATTGGAACTAAGTGGATCTTCAAGAACAAGTCAGATGAACATGGAACTGTTATCAGAAATAAATCTAGGCTTGTTGCTCAAGGATACACACAAGTAGAAGGGATTGATTTTGATGAGACTTTTGCACCTGTAGCAAGATTGGAATCCATTCGAATTCTTTTGGCTATAGCAAGTCATATGAACTTCAAGTTGTATCAAATGGATGTCAAGAGTGCTTTCTTAAATGGCATGTTACAAGAAGAGGTATATATTGAACAACCGAAAGGTTTTGTTGATCCTCACAGGCCGAATGATGTTTACAAGTTGAAGAGAACTCTCTATGGATTGAAATAAGCTCCACGGGCTTGGTATGATAGACTAACTGCATATCTCACGGACCATGACTTTAAGAGAGGTTTTGCTGACACCACTCTGTTCATACGAAAGGATAAGAATCATTTTGTAGTTGCTCAAATTTATGTTGATGATATTGTTTTTGGTGCTACTAATGATTCTCTTGCTCAATCTTTTGCAGATGAAATGAAGGCCATGTTTGAGATGAGTATGGTTGGTGAACTAACTTATTTCTTGGGATTGCAGGTAAAGCAAACGGATGCTGGAATTTACATCAACCAAGCTAAGTATGCACGAAATTTGGTCAAGAGATTTGGTCTTGATAAGGCTGCACATGCTAAGACACCAATGGCTGCTAATGCAAAACTAACAAACGATCCATCAGGTGAGTCTGTTGATGTTACTCTATACAGAAGCATGATTGGTTGTCTTTTGTACTTAACTGCTAGCCGACCTGATATTGCGTTTAGTGTGGGTGTTTGTTCTAGATTTCAATCTAATCCTAAAGTGTCTCACTTAAATGCTATTAAAAGGATTATAAAGTATGTTGCTGGAACTTGTGATTATGGTCTGCTTTACAGCAAAGAGTCAAATCTTTCTCTTGCTGGTTTTTCTGATTCTGATTGGGCTGGTAATGCTATAGATAGAAAAAGTACAACTGGTGGTTGTTTTTATGTTGGTACTAATCTTGTTGCTTGGATGAGTAAGAAGCAAAATTCTGTTTCTTTATCTACTGCTGAGGCAGAATATATTGCTGCTGGAAGTTGTTGTTCTCAGCTTCTTTGGATGAAAAACTCTTGAGTGATTATGGAATAACACAAGACACCATGGTTGTTTATTGTGATAACTCTAGTGCTATAGATATCTCTAAGAATCCTGTTCAACACTCTAAGACCAAACACATTGAGATTAGATATCATTTCATTAGGGATCTTGTGGAATGGAAAATTGTTGCTCTTGAGTATATTCCAACTGAACGTCAGAATGCTGATATTTTCACCAAACCACTTGATAGAGGAAAGTTTGAGACTCTTCGTCAAGTTATTGGTGTGATTCTTTGTCCCTAGTCATTCTTGACTTCATGGTCCTTGTGCTTCATTGCTCTATCTTTTGTAACCTTTGTTTCTAGGATTTGCATTGCATAACATTCATGCATTTCATTCTAGGAGGTTTATCTCTTTTTTATATAAAAAAATAAAAAATAAATATATATATATATATTTTTTTTTTTGCAAATTATGTTTTTGCTATTTTTTCCTTGAACTTGAAGACAAGGTTGGTCAATCAAATTTTGCATAACATGTTTATGTACCTTGTTTAGCTTTGATGCACTTATTTCTATTGCACTGTACTAGCTGAAGTTTTATTGTGCATGTTGTGTGGGAAGATGCTATATTTGTTGATCACATGATCTTGATCTTAAAGTCTTATGTCTTTGATTGTCGAACTTGGTCTTATTGAGAAAGGCATAAATAACCATCTCACCACTATTTACTAGCCAATCATGAACACCTTAGTGCATATCGTAAGATTTTGTACTCGAGAAAATGTAGCACATGTACAAAAAGAACATAAGGTGTAGCCTCTAAATAAAATTGGTGTGTACATTATTGGGCTATAATAATTTCACAATTCAAATAAAATTGGTGTGTACATTATCCCGGCTATTATTAAGTTTCTAATCAATTAAATTGAATATTAACTTTGAGGCAAATCAAGAAACTTACATGATTGCAAGCTTTTATTCTAGGAGATGTGAGAGTTATATGATGTAACTCTTTAAGTAATAGTCTCTTTCAATTTCATGTGATGGATTTTGTAGAAATTATGATTGATTACTATGTGCATATCACCTCACATGTTTCTCAAGCTTATGCTAGTTGCACACACTACACAAATTATTCTTTGCTAAACTGTGTACATGTTATTATGTGTGTTTTTGGTCTGACCAACCAAGTTTTAATATTTCTGGAAATTGATGCAGAACATGTTTGCTTGTTTAAATGGTTGAGGGATATTAAAAGAAAATCTTGCTTTGAGAGATCTGGGTTAAAAACATGGGTTTTTGGAAAACATTTCATCTCATACTCATGCATTCCATTCATAAAATCTAATGCTTTGAGGAGTTTTTGAACTAATATGTTTCGTTTTTCAAAAATTCAATTTTTCCAGAATTTCGATCAATCGAGTCTGTTTTTCGATCGGTCGAAATTGTTTTTAAAATCTCAGAGAAGTCTCTGTCTGTTTCGATCGGTCCTTGATTGATATTGGATCAATCGAAGGATTTTCGACCGATCGAATGTAATTTTCGATCGATCGAAAATCGGGCTGAGTGTTTTTAAAAAGGATCTTTTCTCACGTAGTTATTCACTTTTCAAAATTTTTTCAAACACTTTTTGTCTCTCTACCAACCGGTCAAGAGATTTTTGCTGTTTTTGTCGTTTTCTTCCGATCTTTTTGCATCAATCCTCTCTCCCAAGGCTGGTAAGACATTTTTGCCCCTCCTTTTTTTTTTATTTTCATGTATCATGCATTATTTTCATGCATTTTGGGTTATTTTCGGCATTTTAGTGTTTTGGTATTTTTGGCAATAATTTTGGGTGCTTTTCTTCCAAATTAATCATGGGTTTTTGTGGGGACACCTTATCCAAGCACTACATGTGATTTAATTTGATTAATTTGGTGCTTTGGGGAAATTTGAAAATCTAGGGCTTGAAATTGATAAATTTGGGGATTTTGTTCAATTTGAGTTAAATTGATGAAATTGGCTTGTTAGATTGATTAATTTAATCATTATATTGTGTTATTTAACTGTTGTGATGATCAATTTCTCAATTTGGTGTGTTTTGAAAATTGGGTTTTTCCTAAATTGGGTATTTTTGATTTAAATTCTATGCTCAAGCCAATTTTGTTAATTTGGATCATTATTGACCTCTGTCACTGCATTAGTTCATGCATCATTTGCATATTTTGTTTATGCATCATATAGATTGTTTTTTTTTTTTTTTCTATATATTATGCTGTGCTAACTTGCAGTCTGCCCTTGGAATTTTTTTTTTTTTTTTGCTCTTTTCTTTCTGTGTCTCTTTCTTCTTTCCTTAGCACCATGCCTAGGAAAACTAGAGCCCAAAGGACTTCTGACCCTTCACCTTCATTTGATAGTGATCGGTTTCCTAGTGAGAAGAACCGAGAGACCTATGAGACGCTTAATCTTAGGTGTCATATTTGGGCTGAGCGTAGGGTTATTCTAGATGAGGTAGATCCTGAGGTGAGACGTAACTTTGAGCGTCGGGGGTGGTTATCTTTACTAGATTTTGAGCATCCTCCTCCTCCTGCCACCTTGATTAGAGAGTTCTATTCAAACTTCTATATCCACATCTATGATACCAACACCTTGGTTAAGGTTTGGTTACGAGGTGTAGAGTATCGCATTACCCCTTCGGTGGTGTCTGATGCTCTTGGGGTGCCTATTATTGATTATCCCGTTTTTCCTTATGAGGAGTCTCCACCTCTTGATGATGTTATGTCATACATCACTGGGTCTTCTATCCAGTGGGGTTCTGATCCTTGGATCACGTCTGCTGAGCTCTCTGAGCTTCATTACCTTTTCTTTAGGATTGCCTGTCATTCCTTGTGGCCCATTTCTCATCTCCACATCATCCCTCTTGAGCGTTGTGTGTTTTTGTATGCCCTTGTTACTGATGCTCCTATCAGTTTTCCTCATTTGTTCCTTCGTTCTTTAAACGAGGTACATCGGTCTAGTTCTACGGCTCATGCTTTATTCTTTCCTGTTTTTATTCATAGGATTCTCCTTTATCTCGGTTTAGGTGATTTTCCTGCTTCTGAGCCTGTACATATTATTGCTCCTATAGGTGCTACCTTTTTGAGGCAAAGGGCTGCTCAACTTCGAGCTAGCTCTAAGCGTTCTAGGGTAGAGCCTTCCGGTGTAACTTCACCCCCTTCGTCTTCTGCAGATGCTCCTGCAGCTGAGACGTCTGCTGATCCTGCTGCTGCTGCTGTTGATGCTCCTCCACCTTCTCCTTCGGATGTTTTTGATATTCGTCAGACTTTGGACACTGTCATAACTGTTCAGGCGGCTCATGGTGTCCTTGATGAGCTTCGAGCTTTGAGAGCGGATTTGGCGAGTTTTCGTCGTTCTCCTCCGCCACCTCCTTTTGATGATGAGTGAGTGCCCTTTGGCAATTCGTCACAAAAAGGGAAAGTGCATTCTATTGAGGAGTTCATGTTTTGTAGAGGAGATTTTTGTCTTAGGGGGAGTTGAGTTTTGTGACACTGTTGAGCTTGTGGAGTTATTAGATTGTATCTAGATGCTTCACTTTGTATTTACATTTTTTGGCTCTTGATAGGAGATATTTTTTGTTGAGATACATTTTGATGTATATGTTTCTTGTTTCACTATGCTACTTTGCTTATTGATTTATATTTATGATGTTATTCATGATATATGTCTTTATTTTGTGTCATGTGAAATCAAGAAGTTTTTTTTATTCCTTGTATTTTCCACACATGCGTTTATGTGTTTGTTAAGTGTTACAGGAATATATAGGTTGATTCAGTCGTGCTGCTGTCTACTTTGCAACTCTTAGATAGTAGTTAGGTTGAATTGTTTAGTGGCTTTTTAATTTTGTAATGGGCTGTTTCAATTTGTAAACTTTGAGCTTTTTGTTTAGTCTGTGTTTTGTCACGGATTGCCAAAGGGGGAGTTTGTTAGGTTCTAAGAATTAGGAACTAATGTATTAGAACTTCAATTTGTAATGTTGGCAAACCATGATCAAAACACTCTTTAAGTCTTGTGTTAGACTTGCTCAAAGTATGGCTTTTTATCTAAAGTTGGAATCAAGTTGACTGCAGAATTTACTGTTCACTTTCTGCCAGACTCGATCAATCGAGAATTAGACTCGACCGATCGAAAATCGTGCAAAACATTTTTCTGCAGAAAATTCCCAACTCAGCCCTAGCCCATTTAATGTATAGGGTTTTATGTTTTGCCCTAAGTATATAAGGGAAAACCCTAGCCACATTTTTATAGTTCTGAATGTTGTGTTTGTGAATCTATTTGTTAGATCTAGAGGTGTTTACCTTCACATACACTTCGGGTTTTCAAACTCAAGATTCATGTCAAGAGATTGGTAAATCATACAGTTGCAGAATCAAGAGAACTTCAAGATATACAAGCAGGTGCGCTTGTGAATTGCTGAAGAATTCAAAGAAAGAAGGAGTTCGTGGATCTCGGAGCTGTCACGTGGTCGTGGTAGTAAGTTTCCTACAAGCAGGTAGCAATAGGATGTCAGTGGTCTAAGTCTTATTGTGTAAGCTTCGATTCTTTCATAGTGAATTTGATTTTACTTTGAGGATAGCTAGGTTAAATCCTCCCTAGGTTTTTTACCGGTTTGGTTTTCCTGGGTCATCAGATCTTTGTGTTCTTTATTTTTCGCTGCTTTATTGTTTTTGATATATTTGTGTTAACCTAGATTTGTTTAAATTACCTAAGTTAATCACTTGGCTAATTCTCTAGGTTAATCTGTTGGGTTTAAGGGGTCTAAACGAACTTACAAGTGGTATCGGAGCAGGTAGCTTTTGTTTTTGATCCTTTGATCTTTAAGCTGATCCTTGACCCCTGTTGTTATGGATTTCTCTAAAATCTTCTCTTTAGTTTGCCACATTGTCTACTTGGTGTGCTTGTCCTTTACCATTTGTGTTAAAATTTTTCTTGAGTGTCTTGCTATAAACACATATGATAATAATTACATGTGCTATACTGCTTTAACCGCCTTAAAGGCACGTGATTCTTGTCTTTGGTATTTGGATAGTGGTTGTTCCAGGCACATGACAGGAAATAAAGCCCTGTTCAAGACACTCTTCGAAGGAAAGATTGGAACAGTTACTTTTGGAGATGGAAGCAAATCTGTGATCAGAGGCATTGGCACTGTGGATATTCTAGGACTACCAGTCTTTGAAGACGTTTGGTATGTTGATGGGTTGAAGGCTAACTTATTCAGCATAAGTCAAATCTATGACAATGGACTGAATGTGTTTTTCACTAAACAAGAATGTGAAATACTTGATGAAGGAGGTGACTGTATGTGTGTTGGTGTGAGGATAGCTGATAACTGTTATGGGATCACGCCAAGTATATGCAACAAATGCTTCAGTGCTAAGATCAATCAAGTTGACTTTTGGCATCAAAAGTTGGGACATGCTAGTCTCAAAGAATGTGCTAGATGAATCAATATATAACAACAAAGATTGAAGACCATAGCTGGCTTCCAACGTTTCTAGCCCCGTGTAGATATCTAGTGAGCTCACTTCTTGTAATAATCATGACTAATGCAGCTACACAGGGAGTTCAGCCGAGCAAAACATCATTTTTCCTTCTTCTAATAGCAAAATGTCCATGTAAGGTTGAATTTATTCAATCATTTTGTTGGCTTTATTCTGTGCCAAATTTGCTTGTAATTCAGCATTTAGAAACCCTGTATTTAGGTGGGAATCGCACAAGGGAAGTCCGTGAGAGAGTGTGAAGAAAAGCTCAAGACTGTGCACTTAAGAAGAGTCTTGCGATTGGATCTTGCAACTGGCACAATGTAAAATGGAAAAAAAAAAAAAAAAAACCGGTATAAATTTAAAATTGTACTGAGCCATCACCAATGGCTAAAATCTAGAGTTTAATAACCATTGAAAATGGCATCCGTTGAATTTCGAGTGTTTATTAATAAGTAGAATAGAAAAAAAAAATTAATAGTCCACTTTCTGTCCATAAATAATGACATTGGGGTCATTCTATATATGTTTCACAGTCTTGGTACAAGTTGGACACTGGAAACATAATATATGCACGGGTAACTGGTCTCAGTTCTACAAATACACCCAGATAAAACCAAATTCTTAATGCAAAACTAATACAAATATTCAATTCCATAAGATTCCTTGCAATCTAATACAAGTACAATATCCAGATGATTTTTCCAAAAAATATGAATTTTAAAGAACGAATGTGTCTACTATAAAAGAAAGAGCAAGAGAGACGTGATCGAAGACACTTATCTAGTATTATCTTAACACACACATCATCTACTCAATTACATATTCTGGTATTGAACATGTGTCAAATAATGTACTAGATGAATCAGTGATAACAACAAAGATTCAATATATCAAAATAACAATATATGAACATGTCAAAGAATGTGCTAGATGAATCCATATATAGCAACAAAGATTGAAGACCACAGCTGGCACCAACATTTCTAGCCCCATGCGGATATCTAGTGATTTCACTTCTTGTAATAATCATGACTAATGCAGCTACACCGGGAGTTTAGCAGAGCAAAACATCATTTTGCCTTCTTCTAGTAGCGAAATGTCCATGTAAGGTTGAATTTATTCAATCATTTTGTTTTCTTTATTCTGTGTCAAATTTGCTTTTAATTCAGCATTTAAAAACCCTGTATTAAGGTGGTAATCACGTTAGGGTAGTGTGTGAGAGAGTGTTTAGAAAAGCTCAAGAGCGTGCACTCAAGAAGAGCCTTGCGATTGGATCAAGCGACTGGCTCGTGACTAGTACAATGTAAAATGAAAAAAAAAAAACCGGTAAAAAATTTAAAATTGTACCGAGACATCACCAATGGCTAAAATCCAGAGTTTGATAACCGTGGAAAATGGCATCCGTTGAATTTCAAGTGTTTAGTAATGAATAGAGTAGAAAAAAAAAAAATTTAATAGTCCAATTTCTGTCCATAAACAATGACATTGGGGTCATTCTATAAATGTTTCCCATACTTGATACAATTTTGACATTGTAAACATAATGTATGCATGGGTAACTGGTCTCAGTTCTACATATACACCTAAATAAAACCAAATTCTTGATGCAAAACTAATACAAATATTCAATTCCAGAAGGTTCCTCGCTATCTAATACAAGTACAATATCTAAATGATTTTTCCAAAAATTCTGAACTTTATAAAACACTGGTGTCTACAATAAAAGAAAGTGCAAGACATAAGTGATCAAAGGCACTTATCTAGTTTATCTTCATACACACATCGTCTACTCTATTACATATCCAGGTATTAAACATGTGTCAAAGAATGTACTAGTTGAATCATTGATAACAACAAAGATTCAATATATCAAAATATCAATATATGAACGTGTGTCAAAGAATGTGCTAGATGAATCAATATATAACAACAAAGATTGAAGACCACAGCTGGCACCCAACATTTCTAGCCCCGTGCAGATATCTAGTGAGCTCACTTCTTGTAATAATCATGACTAATGTAGTTACACAGGGAGTTCAGCCGAGCAAAACATCATTTTGCCTTCTTCTAGTAGCAAAATGTCCATGTAAGGTTGAATTTATTCAATCATTTTGTTGGCTTTATTCTGTGCCAAATTTGCTTGTAATTCAGCATTTAGAAACCCTGTATTTAGGTGGGAATCACGTAAGGGAAGTCTGTGAGAGAGTGTGAAGAAAAGCTCAAGACTGCACTTAAGAAAAGCCTTGCGATTGGATCTCACAACTGGCACAATGTAAAATGGAAAAAAAAAAAAAAAAAACCGGTATAAATTTAAAATTGTTCTGAGACATCACCAATGGCTAACATCTAGAGTTTAATAACCATTGAAAATGGCATCCGTTGAATTTCGAGTGTTTATTAGTAAGTAGAATAGAAAAAAAAAATTAATAGTACAATTTTTGTCCATAAATAATGACATTGGGGTCATTCTATATATGTTTCACATACTTGGTACAAGTTGGACATTGGAAACATAATATATGCACGGGTAACTGGTCTCAGTTCTACAAATACACCCAGATGAAACCAAATTCTTAATGCAAAACTATTACAAATATTCAATTCCATAAGATTCCTTGCAATCTAATACAAGTACAATATCTAAATGATTTTTCCAAAAATTATGAATTTTAAAGAACGAATGTGTCTACAATAAAAGAAAGAGCAAGACATACGTGATCAAAGGCACTTATCTAGTATTGTCTTCACACACACATCATCTACTCAATTACATATCCAGGTATTGAACATGTGTCAAAGAATGTACTAGATGAATCATTGATAACAAGAAGGATTCAAAATATCAATATATGAACTTGTCAAAGAATGTACTTGATGAATCAATATATAGCAACAAAGATTGAAGACGACAACTGGCACCAACATTTCTGGCCCCGTGCAGATGTCTAGTGAGTTCACTTCTTGTAATAATCATGACTAATGCAGCTACGCAGGGAGTTCAGCAGAGCAAAACAGCATTTTGCCTTCTTCGAGTAGCGAAATGTCCATGTAAAGTTGAATTTATTCAATCATTTTGTTTGTTTTATTTCGTGCAAATTTTCTTGTAATTTAGCATTTAAAAACCCTATATTTAGGTGGGAATCACATAAGGGTAGTGTGTGAGAGAGTGTTTAGAAAAGCTCAATAGTGTGTACTCAAGAAGAGGCTTGCAACTCGATCTCACGCCTGGCACAATGTAAAATAGAAAAAAAAAAAAAAAAACAGGTAAAAATTTAAAACTGTACCTAGACATCACCAATGGCTAAAGTCCAGAGTTTGATAACCATGGAAAATGGCATCCGTTGAATTTCAAGTGTTTAGTAATGAATAGAGTAGAAAAAAAAATTAATAGTCCAATTTCTGTCCATTAAAAAAGACATTGGGGTCATTCTATAAATGCTTCACATACTTGGTACAAGTTGGACATTGTAAACATAATATATGCATGGGTAACTGATCTCAATTCTACATATACACCTAGATAAAACTAAATTCTTGATGTAAAACTTATACAAATATTCAATTCCATAAGATTCCTCACAATCTAATACAAGTACAATATCTAAATGATTTTTCCAAAAATTATGAATTTTTTAAAACACAGGAGTCTACAATAAAAGAAAGTGCAAGACATAAGTGATCAGAGACACTTATCTAGTATTATCTTCATACACACATCATCTACTCTATTACATATCTAGGTATTGAACATGTGTCAAAGAATGTACTAGATGAATCATTGATAACAACAAAGATTCAATATATCAAAATATCAATATATGAATGTGTCAAAGAATGTGCTAGATGAATCATTATATAACAACAAAGATTGAAGGCCACAGTTGGCACCCAACGTTTCTAGCCCCGTGCAGATATCTAGTGAGTTCACTTCTTGTAATAATCTTGACTAATTCTACTACACAGGGAGGTCAGCAGAGCAAAACATCATTTTGTCTTGTTCTAGTAGTGAAATGTCCATGTAAGGTTGAATTTATTCAATCATTTTGTTGGCTTTATTCCGTGCCAAATTTGCTTGTAATTCAGCATTTAGAAACCCTGCATTTAGGTGGGAATCACGTAAGGGTAGTATGTGTTTGAGAGTGTGAAGAAAAGCTTAAGAGTGTGCACTCAAGAAGAGCCTTGCGATTGGATCTTGTGATTGGTAAAATGTATCATGGAAAAAAAAAAAAAAACCGGTAAAAATTTAAAATTGTATTGAGACATCACCAATGGCTAAAGTCCAGAGTTTAATAACCATGGAAAATGGCATCCGTTGAATTTCAATTGTTTAGTAATGAATAGAATAGAAAAAAAAATTTTAATAGTCCAATTTCTAATCATATACATTGGCACTGGGCTCATTCTATCAGTGTTTCACATACTTGGTACAAGTTAGACACTGTAAACATAATATATGCACGAGTAACTAGTCTTAGTTCTACATATACACCTAGATAAAACCAAATTCGTGATGCAGAACTAATACAAATATTCAATTTCATATGATTCCTTGCAATCTAATACAAGTACAATATCTAAATGATTTTTCCAAAGATTATGAATTTTAAAAATTGCAGGTGTGTACAATAAAAGAAAGAGCAAGACATAAGTGATCAAAGGCACTTATCTAGTGTTATCTTCATACACACATCATCTACTCAATTACATATTCCGGTATTGAATTTGTGTCAAAGAATGTACTAGATGAATCATTGATAACAACAAAGATTCAATATATCAAAATATCAATATATGAACGTGTCAAAGAATGTGCTAGATGAATCAATATATAACAAAGAAAGATTGAAGACCACAGCTGGTACCCAACGTTTCTGGCCCCATGCGGATATCTAGTGAGTTCATTTCTTGTAATAATCAGGATTAATGTAGCTACACAGGGAGTTCAACCGAGCAAAACATCATTTTGCCTTCTTCTAGATGCAAAATGTCCATGTAAGGTTGAATTTATTCAATCATTTTGTTGGCTTTATTCTGTACCAAATTTGCTTGTAATTCAGCATTTAGAAACCTTGTATTTAGGTTGGAATCGTGTAAGGTAAGTGTGTGAGAGAGTGTGAAGAAAAGCTCAATAGTGTTCACTTAAGAAGAGCCTCACGATTGGATCTCACGATTGGCTCGCGACTGGCGAGTCGCCAAAAGGTGGCACATGTGTGAAGCATGTGGGGGAGCTGAAGGGTCACACTAGCTATTGCACTACAGGACAAAACTTCCAGCCTGGCCCGGCAATTAGGTCACAACTCAAACTCGCGACTCATTGCAATCGCAAGATCAAGTCACCAAAATGCCCTGTTTGGTTGTAACTGTCTCTTCACATTCCTCATACACCCTACTATAAATACCCCTTATACCCACGAAATGTAGAGAGCCTCCAGAGAGAATTTTGAGTGAGAAACCCTAGAGAAAAATATGATTGACTCATCTATAATCTTCATCCTTGATTCGCGAGTGGAAGCTCTAATAGGTTTACTCAGAATGGTTCGCGACTCCCTTCGCGACTTTCTCACGAGTGGAACTCCCAGTCGCGAAAAAACACTTAGACAAATTTTCCCAATTTTGTCACACGAGTTTTTGGCGACCTGCATTGGCGATTAGTTCGCAACTCATTCCAGTCGTGAAAAATGCGTGTTTTGCATTTTGAGGGTTATTTTCAAGGCAATTTTCAAAAACTTTTAAGTTTTCCCTCACACATTCTGACTATTCATTGTCTTGTCCGTTCCTCTCCCTCACAAACTCATCGTTTTCTCTGAAAAATCATCCACTTTCTTTGTCATTTCTTCACAAATCTTCAAGAAAAGGTATGAGTTTTGTCATTTTCATTATTTATTGTCAATTCCTAGCCTTTATTTTCTTGAATTTTAAGTTTTTGTTGAGTTGTTGAGAAACTTGATGTCCGAATATGGTTTGGGTATATTTTGTTGTGTTTGTTGAATGGGTTTTATTGGTTTTTGATGTATTGATATTTATATTACATGATACTCATGTTTGTGTCTCATTGTTGAGGCTTATGTCTTGTTTGGGTTGTGGTGTGCATTTCATGCCCATGGGTAAATGCCTCATTGACATCCTCTTGTAAATTTGAGGACTTCATGGAAGTCAATGTTTTTAGGGATCTCATGAATTACAATGATTGTAAACTGTATCTCAGGATATGTGTTTTGATTTATGCCTTAGGTTTTACATGGTGTTACTTGCGCGCGCGCGCGCGCACACACACACACACACACACACACACACACACACACACACACACAGACTCTTCGATATGTTTAAGGAATTATTACCTAAACTCTGTTGTGCCTTAATGCCATGTGCTATCTCCTGTCTTGACACTATTAAACTATGCTTTAGTTTAATCATTGGTCCTATCCTTAGTCCATTTCATTGCTATTAACTTGTAACTAATCTTTGGTGTTTCCATATGTCGTACCTTGTGTTGTGGTCTTTGCTACTATGTTTTAGCAAATGACTCCAAAAAAGAAGACTCCTGCACATCGAGCTGACAAAAGGAAGAAAATGGAGAATACGTGGTTTCGCTCTATCCAACATTTTGAGAGATACCATCAGTTCTACGTAAAGGCTCCAATCATCCAAGAGAGATTTGTGGACTTGGATGATTTGAAGGATTACTTAATCCCAAGTTGTTTTCATGATAGAGGTTGGAAAAAGTTCTCAGTGATCTTCCTGTGGTGTGTGAACCCTTGATACGAGAGCTCTATACCAATGCCATTTTGAGAGAGGATGAAATCAACTGTTGGATTAGGGGCCATGAGTTCACCATTGATGTTGAGGATATTGATGAGGTTCTTGGCTTTAAGGATCTAGAGCATGATTTCACGCACTTCAAGGACAAAATGCTCTCCATTGAAATGGTTCAATCCCATATTGGTGGTGTTCGAGAAGGAAAATGTCTCAATGCAACAGCTTTTCCAACAAATCTTCGATGTCTTACATACATCATGGTGTTCAACTTGTACCCAGTGAAGAAGATAACCACTCTCAATAATGCTAGAGCCATTTTTCTCACGGAGCTTAGGAAGAATACCTATATCGACATTAGTGCTCATATCTACTCCATTATTGCTGATGAAACAAGGACAACTTCAAGGGCAAAATTGATTTTCCCTAGTCTACTCATGAGGCTCTTTCGAGCAAAAGGTGTGGAAATTCCCCAAGACATCAGTCTCATGTCTACTCCTCTAGCTATCAATGCTCTAACAATTGCACAGATCAAAGCTCGTCTTCTAAGTGATGAAGAGGAGGGTGATCAACAGCAAGAAGAGCCTATGGAAACTGAGACAGAAGCTTAAGCAAAACCCTCAAGCTCAAGAGGCCGTGGCAAAAGGAGCCGAGCCTCATCATCCTCTGCAATACCTTCAAATGCAGTTCAGATCATTCTTGACAGGATTGATGGGCTTTGAGATGCCCAGAATGAGCAATTTGACAGGCTAGCTGCTATTTAAGAGCAGATAAATCTTCTTTCAGCAAAGTTTGATAGCTTCACTACCCAGCAGTAGACCTTTGGCCATTCCGGTCAAAAAGGGGGAGAAGTAGCTCTTGAGGGGGAGCACCATTTTTGAGGGGGAGAAAAATTTTAGCACTCCTAATTTATGTTCTTATGGTTTCTGTTGTTTTTAGTTCTTATATATGTAGGGAATTTAACCCGAAATTCCCAATCTGTGAGAAAACAAAAATAGAGAAAACACACACCAAAGAAAAAAAAATAATCACACGCACAAGACAATATTTACGTGGTTCGGCAATTTGCCTACGTCCACGGAGTTGCAGGGATTTTACTATTATCAGGGAAAAATACAGAGTGCGGCTACAGTGTTTTTGCTCTCTCAAAAACTACAACAAGACAAAACCCTAATCACCAAAAAAACGGTTTTTATATCTTGCGCACAGGAGCTACAAAACGGGCCAAAAATTTTCATGAGCGCTCCGGCTTGGGCCTATCGGCCCAAGCCTCGGCTCCATGGACTAAGCCTCAAAAAATCTCCCATGAAAAACCACGCAACATTATTCGGGTCGACTCAGGTCGTTAATCGGATCAAATATAAACTAGTCTCCACAAGCCAATCCCTCATCCCTGTAACTCATCCTCCTGTCCTCAAGCTAGAAGGCCAACTGAAGCTGCACACAGCTTCAGCTTCTCAATAATGACACCCTTAGTCAACATGTCAGCCGGGTTCTTAGATCCACAAATCTTCTCAAGTATTACCAGCTTATCTTCAACAAGGTAACGGATAAAATGGTATTTCGTCTGAATATGGTTCGACTTTGAATGAAAAGCCGAATTTTTAGCAAGAAAAATTGCACTCTGACTATCACTATGTAAAATGCCCATCTCCTGCTTCTTACCCAATTCATCTAAGAAACCATGTAACCAAATAATCTCCTTTCCAGCTTTTACTGCTGCAACATACTCAGCTTCTGTAGTAGACAAAGTAACAATCTTTTGTAGATTTGAAGCTCATGATATAGTTGTACCACCCAAAGTAAATACAAACCCAGTAGTACTTTTTCTACTATCAATATCACCAGTAAAATCAGCATCTACATAACCCTGCAGTTTCAAACTTTCACCTGTGTAGCAAAGACATGTATCTGATGAACCCCTCAGATATCTCAGAATCCACTTAACTACCTCCCAATGCTGCTTTCCAAGCCTACTCATGAATCTGCTCACAACTCCTACTGCATGTGCAATGTGTGGCCTTGTACACACCATAGCATACATCAAGCTGCCAATAGCTGAGGCATAAGGTACCTTGCTTATATGGTCCCTTTCTTCTTCTGTCTTTGGTAACTGTTCCTTACTTAGTTTGAAATGACTACCCAAGGGTGTGCTCACTGGTTTAGCTTCATTCATGTTGAACCTGTTGAGAACTTTCTTCACATACTCTGACTGTGAAAGCTTCAATGTACCATTAGCCGTATCTCTAATGATTCTCATACCAAGGATTTGCTTTGCAGCTCCCAAATCCTTCATTGTAAACTGTTTTGACAATTGCTTCTTCAGATCATTAATCTCCTCAATGCTAGACCCTGCAATAAGCATATCATCCACATACAACAGTAAAATGATATAAGAATTGTCAAAGAACTTAACATAGCAACAATGATCAACTTCACATCTCTTGAATCTAATTTTGTGCACAAAGCTGTCAAATTTCTTGTACCACTGTCTAGGAGTTTGTTTTAGGCTATACAAGCTCTTTCTCAGTTTGCAGACTAGATTCTCTTATCCCTAAACAATGAACCCTTCAAGCTGAATCATGTAAATGTCTTCCTCCAAGTCACCATGAAAGAATGCCGTCTTTACATCCAACTGCTCAAGATGTAAATTTTCTGCAGCCACCATTCCCAGTAAAAATATGATTGTTGACATCTTCACAACTGGAGAAAATATCTCTGTGTAGTCAATGCCCTGCTTCTGCTAGAACCCTTTAACAACTAATCTGGCCTTGTAACATTTGCTACCATCATGCTCATTCTTTATTCTGTATACCCACTTGTTGTGCAAAACCTTCTTTCCTACTGGCAATTTAGTCAATTTCCATGTCTGATTCCCTAACAAGGAATCCATCGCATCCTTCATGGCTAACTCCCACTTGCTTGAATTTTCATCCTGCAAGGCTTCTTCATAACACTCTGGCTCACCACCATCAATCAATAGGAGATAATTTAGAGTGGGTGAATAACGCTGTGGAGGTCTAATGGTCCTGGAAGATCTACGGACTTCAGCTATAGGTGTACTCTGATCTACCAGTGAATCTTCATTCTCCTTATTCTCTACACCCCTTTTCTGGACAGTACTTTCAGTCAATTCATCTAAGTTGACAAACTCAGATTTCTTTTGATCTATCTCTGTAACACCTGACACTACAGTTGACCTGTCCTTGTACATAACCTGTTCATTAAATATCACATTTCTACTTCTGATGATTTTCCTGTTTTGGTCATCCCAAAACCTATAGCCAAATTTCTCATCACCATAGCCAATGAAAAAACATATTTTAGACTTTGCATCAAGTTTACTACGAGCATCAGAATCAATATGAACATAAGAAACACAACCAAAAACTTTTAAATGTGAAAACTTTACCTCTTTACCACTCCAAACCTCCTCAGGAAGTCTAAATTCCATGGGAACTGATGGCCTTCGGTTTATCAGGTAAGCTGCAGTGCTAATAGCATCAGCCCAAAAAGTTTTTGGTAGTCCAGCATGCAACCTCATACTCCTAGCACGCTCATTGAGGGTTCTGTTCATGCGCTCAGCCACACCATTCTGCTGTGGTGTCCCAGGAATGGTCTTCTCCATCCTAATTCCTTATGCAGTATAATACTCATTGAACCCTCCATCTATGTACTCTCCTCCATTATTTGACCTCAAACATTTTACTTTCAAACCTGTTTCTCTCTCAACCATGGCCTTCCACTTCTTAAAAGTTTCAAATACATCAGATTTATTTTTCAGAAAATAAACTCATACCTTTCTGCTTGAGTCATCAATGAACGTGATGTAGTACCTTGAACCTCCAAGGGATGCAACCGGTGAAGGCCCCCACAAATCAGTGTGCACTAACTCCAAATTTTCAGCCTTCGGTGTCCTGCCAGTTTTCAAGAAGCTCACCCTTTTCTGCTTTCCTAAGATGCAGCTTTCACACATGTCAAAATCAATAGATTTCAATTCTGGTAGTTTCCCTTTTGACAACAGCATCTTCATCCCTTTCTCACTCATGTGACCAAGTCTGCGGTGCCATAGGCTTGTATCAGTACTTGTTTCAGCAACTGCAATTGTTTCTCTTGGACTTGAGGTCATATATAGAGTACCAGTATTCTTTCCATGAGCCAATACTCTGGCTCTCTTTGTAACCTTCCAAGTATCACCAACAAATAGTATTGCATGCCCTTCATCATCAAGTTGTCCAACAGAAATCAGATTCCTCCTCAGGTCAGAAATATGTCGAACCTTCACCAGTAACCAAACAGACCCATTGGGCAACAATATACGGACGTTTCCCATACCCACAACATCCAAGGCTGTACCATCAGCCAAATACACCTTACCAAAATTACCAGCAACATAATTCTGTATGATTTCTCGATGTGGAGTAGTATGAAATGAAGCTCTTGAATCTAAAACCCAATCATCAAGTGGACTGTCTACTGCAAGAAGTAATGCATCTTGTACCTCTTCTGTTACAGCATTAGCAGAATCATCTTCATTCTTCTTCTTAGGAATTTTACATTGCCTCCTAAAGTGACCTGTTTTCCCATAGTTCCAGCATTGTACTTGTTGGCCTGATCTAGATTTACTTCTGTTCCGATTAGAATTTCTAGATTTTGATCTGCCCCGATTTGAATTTCTGTCATTACCTCTTCCTCTTGTCTCAAGGTTTAAGGCAGAACCAGATCCTGAGGTTTCACCTGCATCTCTTCTACGAATCTCCTCAGCCAGAATTAAATCTCGTATGTCATTGTACTTCAGCTTTTTCTTCCCTGTAAAATTGCTTACTACCATCCTCATTGCCTCCCAACTGTTTGGCAAAGAAACCAAAACGATCAGTGCACGAATCTCATCATCAAAATCAATTTCTACATACGACAATTGATTTGTGATAGTGTTAAATTCATTCAGATGTTGTGCTACTGATGCATTCTCTACCATCTTCAGATTGAACAGTTTCATCATCAAATGCACCTTGTTGTTTGCTGACGGCTTTTCATACATACCAAACAGTGCCTTCATCAGATCTGCTGTAGTTTTCTCCTTTACAACATTGTGTGCAACAGACCTAAACAGAGTTAACCTGATAACTCCCAGTACCTGTCTGTCAAGAAGAGCCCATTCCTCAGCCTTCATAGTCTCAGGTTTTTCCCCTAGAAGCGGCAGATGCAACTTCTTCCCATAAAGATAATCCTCGATTTGCATCCTCCAAAATCCAAAGTCTGTGCCATCGAACTTTTCTATTCCAGACGCCTTTCCTGCTTCCGCTGCCATTGCTCCCACTCAAACCTAACCCTAGGCTCTGATACCAGTTGTAGAAAATTTAACCCGAAATTCCCAACTTGTGAGAAAACAAAAATAGAGAAAACACACGCCAAAGAAAAAAAAAATAATCGCACGCACAAGACAATATTTACGTGGTTTGGCAATTTGCCTGCGTCCACGGAGTTGCAGGGATTTTACTATTATCAGGAAAAAATACAGAGTGCGGCTACAGTATTTTTGCTCTCTCAAAAACTACAACAAGACAAAACCCTAATCACAAAAAAAAAAAAAAAAAAAAAAACGGTTTTTATATCTTGCGCACAGGAGCTACAAAACAGGCCCAAAAATTTTCTTGAGCGCTCCGGCTTGGGCCTATCGACCCAAGCCTCCGCTCCATGGACTAAGCCTCAGAAAATCTCCCATTAAAAACCACGCAATATTATTCGAGTCGGGTCGGGTCGTCAACCGAATCAGATATAAACTAATCTCCACAAAGCCTAACAATATATTGTGGTTACAGTGTTCTTGTTTAAAACTATTAGTACTTTGGTTTAATTAGTTCAGTTTCTATTCAGTATTTTATGTTTTTGTACCTTAGCTTTGTAGCTCAGTATTTTTAGTTAATGTTATGCATTTCTTTTAGTACATCACTCTTGTACCCTTGTGGATTTTATATCCTTGATAAAATTACCTTGAGTTTTTGTATTGGTTGAGTGTTGGACATGCAAATGATACTTTGCATTGAGCTTATTTGCTTGCATGTCCGGATATTCATTCCTTATGTGAATGTTCATTGTGATCACTATTTATAGTTGAAAGTTCAAATAGCGTATAAAACACTATGAATGTTTAGACCCCCAATTTACAAATTACCAATTTAAGCTTAAGATCTAACAAATTATGTGCGGAAAATGAACATAAGCTGAAAACAGAATTGGTAAATGTAAGAAATTTAGACCCCTTAAACCTAAACAAATTAATCTAGATATTTAGCCAAGTGATTAACTTTGGTAAATTACGCAATTCTAGGTTAACACAATTATATCATATCATGCAAAGTGCGGAAAATAAAGAACACACGATATGATAACCCAGGAAAACCAAACCGGAAAAAAACCTGGGGAGAATTTAACCTAGCTATCCTCAAGGTAAAACAGAATTCATTATGAAAGAATTGAAGTTTACACAATAGCGACTTAGACCACTAACATCCTATTGCTACCTCGAGTAGGAAACTTACTACCACGACCACGTGACAGCTCCGAGTCCACAGACTACTTCTTTCTTTGAATTCACAGCAAGCATAAGCACTCCTACTTGTATATCTTTAAGTTCTTGAATCTGCAACTGAATGATCACTAAGCTCTTGACATTAATCTTGAGTTTGGAGACCCTAAGTGTATGTGAAGGCAAACACATCTAGATCTCACAAAAAGATTCACACACACAGCATTCGGAATCTTGAAAACGTGGCTAGGGTTTTCCTTTTTATACTTAGGGCAAAACATAAAACCCTACACGTCAAATGGGCTTGGGCTGAGTTGGAAATTCTGCAGAAAAAATAATCTGCACGACTTTCGATCGGTCGAGTCTAATTCTCAATGGATCGATCCTGGCAGATTTACACAGTAACTTCTGCAGTAACTCGATTCCAACTTTACATAAAAACCACATACTTTGAGCAAGTCTAAACAAGACTAAAACCCGTTTTGATCATGGTTTGCCAACCTTACAAAATGAAGTTCTAATACATTAGTTCCTAATTCCTTAGAACCTAACAAACTCCCCCTTTGGCAATCCATGACAAAACATAAACTTAACACAATGCTCAAAGTTTACAAAATAAACAGCCCATTACAAATACAAAAGCCCAACTAAACAAATTCAACCTAACTACTATCTATCAGTTGCAAGAGTAGATAGCAGCACGACTGAATCAACCTGTATACTCCTGTAACACTTAACAAACACATAAACGCATGTATAGAAAATACAAGTAACAGAAAAAATAACTTCTTGATTTAACATAACACAAAATATAGACATATATCATGACTAACCTCATAAATATAAATCAATAAGCAATGTAGCACAGTGAAATAAGAAACATATACAAAAAAATGTATCTCATATATCTCCCCTTATCATGAGCCAAAAAGATAAATACACAATGAAGCACCTAGATACAATCTAAAAGCTCCACAGCTCCACAGAATCACAACAAGAAACAAAATCTCCCTCTAAGACAAAACTCCTCTACTACAATGTACAATCTCCACTACAATGTACAATCTCCACTACAATGTACTCCCCCTTTTTGTGACGAATTGTCAAAGGGCATTCACTTATCACCAAAAGGAGGTGGCGGAGAAGAACGTCGAAAACTCTCCAAATTTGCCCATAATGCTCTAATCTCATCAAGCATATCCACCAGAAGCTGACTATGAGCTGCCTGAACGGTCATGACAGTGTCCAACATCCGACAAATGTCCGAATCATCCGTAGGTGAAAGTGGAGGAACAGCAGCAGCAACAACAGTCGGATCAGCAGACGTCTCTGCCATAGGAGCACCTGTAGAAGAGGAAGGAGGAGTAGTGACATCGGAAGGCTCAACCCTAGGATGCTTAGAGCTAGCTCGAAGTTGAGCAGCCCTTTGCCTAAGAAAGGTGGCACCTATGGGAGCAATGATATGAACAGGCTCAGAAGTAGGGAAATCACCTAACCCTAAATGAAGAAGAATCCTATGAATAAAAATGGGGAAGAACAAAGCATGAACAGTAGAACTACTCCTATGCATTTCGTTCAAAGAACGAAGGAAAAGATGAGGAAAACTGATAGGAGCATCAGTGACAAGAGCATAAAGAAACACACATTGCTCAATAGGGATAGTGTGTAGATGAGAGATAGGCCACAAGGAATGACAAGCAATCTTAAAGAAAAGATAGTGGATCTCAGAAAGCTTAGCAGACGTGATCCAAGGATCAGAACCCCATTGGATAGAAGACCCAGTGATGTATAACATAATGTCGTCAAGGGGAGGAAACTCATCATATAGATAGACAGGATGAGAAACCACGGGTACTCCAAGAGCATCAGACATTACCGAAGGAGTAATGCGATACTCTACACCTTGTATCCAACTCTTTACTAAAGTGTTGGAATCAGAGACATGGATAGAGAGGTTCAAGTAGAACTTTCTAATCAGGGTTGCCGGAGGCGGATGATTTATGTCTAACAAAGGTAACCAACCCCGACGCTCAAAGTTATACCTCACCTCATCATCTAACTCATCTAGAAGAACCCTACGCTCATCCCAAATGTTCCGCCTAAGGTTAAGTGTTTCATAGGTCTCCTGATGTTTCTCACTCAGAAACCTATCACTATTAAAGGATGGTGAAGAAGAAAAGGTCCATGAGCTCTAGTTTTCCTAGGCATGATACTACAGACCAGATAGAGAGACACAGAAAGAAAAAGACAAAAGAAAAAACCAAGGGCAGACAGCAAGATTAGCACAAGAACAATATAGAAAAAAAATTCTATATGATGCATGATCAAAATATTCAAATGATGCATGGTCTAATGCAATGAAAATAGTGCAATTATGCTCCAAATTCACAAAATTGGCTTGAGCATGAACGTTACATCGAAAATCCCCAAATTTGAAAAACTCATTTTCACAAAACCCAACAAATTGAGAAATTGATCATTATGCAAGTTAGAAAACACACTATAATGATCAAATGATGCTATCTAACAAGCCAATTTCATCAATTTACATCAAATTGAACAAAAACCCCAAATTTGGTATTTTTCATGCCCTAGAAATTCAAATTTGTCTCAAACCACCAAATCAATCAAATTAAACCATATGGATCAATTGTATATGGTGTCCCAACAAAAACCCAATGATTTATTGTGAAAGAAACGGCCTAAAACATCAACAATACCAAAAATAAAAAATTTCGAAAATAACCCATAATATGCATGTTTTAATGCATGAAAAATGGAAATAAAAAGAAAAGGAAGGGCAAAATAGACATACCGGTCCTAGTGGAGAGAAACCTTGCAAAAAATTTGGAGGAAAACGACAAAAAATCCTCTTAGGTGCTTTGACCGATCGGTGAGAGAGAAAAGAGATTTTAAAAACTTTTTGAAAAGTGAAGAACACGTGAGAAAAAGCCTTTTTTTAAAAACTCTCGTCGAGATTTTCGATCGATCAAATATTAGATTCGATCGGTCGAAAATGCTTCGATTGATCCATAACCAATCGAGCATCGATCCAAACAGACGGAAGCAGACCAAAGGATTTAATCACAATTTTGATCGGTCGAAAAATAGGTTAGATCGATCAAAATTCTGGAAAAAACAATTTTTTAAAAAACAAACCAATTTTTGTGCAGAAACTCCTCAAAGCATTAAATTTTATGAATGAAATGCATAAGTATGAGATGAAATGCTTTTCAAAAACCCTTGTTTAGATCCCATTTTTCCAAAATTAATATTTTCACTCAATTCTCCACAAATTCTCAAACATCAAACATGTTTTGCATCAATTTCAAGAAATTATCAAACTTGGTTTGTCAGACCAAAAACATACAGTAACACGTACAAAGTTTAGCAAAGAGTAACTAGTGTAATGTGTGCAACTAGCAAAAGCTTGAGAAACATGTGAGGTGATATGTGAACAGAAATCAATCACAATTTCTACAAAATTCATCATATAAATTTAAAAGAGAATATCACCTAAAGAGTTACATCATATAACTCTCACATCTCCTAGAATAAAAGCTTACAATGATGTAAGTTTCTTGATTTGCCTAATAATGTACACACCAATTTTATTTGATTTGTGAAGTTATTATAGTCCAATAATGTACACACCAATTTTAGCATTTAAACCGAGGCTACACCTTATGTTCTTTTTGTGCATGTGCTACACTTTCTCGAGCACAAAATCTTATGATATGCACTAAGATGTTCATGATTGGCTAGTAAACAGTGGTGAGATGGTTATTTATGCCTTTCTCAATAAATTCAAATCCGACAATCAAAGACATATGACTTCAAAATCAAGATCATGTGATTAAAAACTATAAATATCTTCCCATACATCATGCACTACAAAGCTCAAACTAAGAAAGTGCAATAAAATGAGCACATCCAAGCTAAACAAGGTACATAAACATGCTATGTAAAAAATAGATTGACCAACCTTGTTTTTAAATTCAAGAAAAAATACTGCAAAACACATTTTGCAAAACACAATCTTGTTACCTTTTTTTTTTTTTTTTTTTTTTTTTTTTTTTTTGTAAAAAGTAAAAACAACCTAGAATGAAATGCATAAATGTTATGCAATGCAAATCCTAGAAAAAAAATTGGTCACAAGAGATAAAGTAATGAAGCAGAAGGACTATATCAGACAAACTCTACTAGGTCGAGCCTTTTGCATCCAAAACCTTTTAGATGCAACTCTAGCATTGGAGTTATTATTCATATTAGAATTCTGAGCAACTCCAGGATTGGAATAAAGGTTTAACGCCTTTACCAATTCACCAATAAGTACCATAGAATCTTGTGCTTGAGGCATAGGTACTTTTGGTTTATTTGCTCGCTTAGCAGCTTGCAACTTGAAACAGTTCGGATGAATGTGCCCAGACTTTCCACAAAAATGACAAACCCATGCAGGCTTATCATGCAACTTGCCCTTAGAGGAATTAAAAGCCTTAGATTTAGACTCTTGAAAATCAACCCTAATCTTCCTAGGAGGTGTAACTTCTACAGATTTAACAGCTTCACTCACAGAGGGTTTGACAACCTCATTTTTAGGGAGTTTAGTAGAAGGAACAAAGTTTGTGGAATGAAATCCAGGCACAGAGATGCTTTCCATAAAACCTAAACCAATTTTGTCAGAGGGAGACTTTTGAACACTTAGCATGTGATCAAGTTTGGAGCTTGCAGACCTATTAGTTTGTTCTCTAACAACAAACAATTCAAGTTCCAAATTTTTAACTTTCTCAAATAAAAGCATGTTCTCAGTCGTCACATTATTCAAAAGTTCATTAGCATCAAATAATTTCACAAGCAAATTTTTCTTATCAAGTTCAAAAGATGCAATTTTCTTTAAGCCAAGATCAACATTCATAACATCCTTTGCAGCAACTTTGCAAAGTTTATTATAGGCTTCTTGTAAATCTGCATCTTCAGAGAGCTCCCCATCAGAAGGGTTCTCTTCAACAGACACGCTTTCATTGACTACAGCAGTAGCAGTGAAAGCAATGAAATTTCTATCCTCATCACTGACGGATTCATTGTTAGAAACTTCATCATCACTAAGGGTTTTAGCCATAGCCTTACCCTTAGACCTCAAGTATGTAGGACATTCAGATTTCACATGATCATACCCTTAACATCCAAAACATTGTTGTCCCATAGAATTATTAGAAGATTGACCTACTTTCTCTTTAGGTTTTTCAGTGTTATTAACCTTAGTGGGATCATTCCTCTTAAAATTTCTAGGTTCAACAGTGTTCTTACCTCTTGCCCTTCTATTATTGTTCCTAAGAAAATTCCTAAAGTTCTTGGCAAGATAGACAATCTTTGTAGCAGAGAGCTCATCATCAAATCCACCAACTTCAACATCATCAACAAACTTAAGAGCCATTGATTTGGATTTGTTAGTCTTGGATAGGTCCAACTCATAGGACTGAAAAGATCCTATAAGTTCATTAACAAGGATGGAATCCACATCCTTACTTTCAGTGATGGCAGTCATCTTGGGTCTAAAATCCTCTGTCAAAAATCTAAGAATCTTCCTAACAATTTTAGATTGATCATAGATTTCACCCAAATTATATGCAGAATTGACAATATCATTAAGTTTAGCATAGAATTCATCAAAAGATCCATTATCAGTCATTCTAATGCTTTCAAATCTAGTAATCAATTGCTACAACTTATTAATTTTAATAGCCTTTGTGCCTTCATGCACAGTCTGGAGGATATTCCAAGCAGTATGAGCAACCTCAACATTAGAGATTCTCTTAAATTCCTCCATAGAAACAGCATTAAAAATAACATTAATAGCTTTGCTATTAAAAGCGGCTACTTCTTTTTGAGAAGTTTGCCACTCACTCACAGAAGTAGTGGGCTTCTCTCATCCGTATTCAACAGAATTCCAGATTCTCTCATCAATAGATTTCAGGAATGCTTTCATCCTTACTTTCCAATAAGCATAATTATTCTCATCAAAATGAGGTGGAATAACAAGAGAGTGTCCGCGTTCCATGACAACCGGGGTCAAGGATTAGCTTTTAGATCAAAGGATCTACACACAAAAAAGCTACCTACTCTGATACCACTTGTAAGAAATTTAGACCCCTTAAACCCAAACAGATTAACCTAGATATTTAGCCAAGTGATTAACTTAGGTAAATTAAGCAATTCTAGGTCAACACAATTATATCATATCATGCAAAGTGCGGAAAATAAAGAACACATGATATGATAACCCAAGAAAACCAAACCGGTAAAAAACCTAGGGAGGATTTAACCTAGCTATCCTCAAGGTAAAACAGAATTCACTATGAAAGAATTGAAGTTTACACAATAGTGACTTAGACCACTAACATCCTATTGCTACCTCGAGTAGGAAACTTACAGCCATGACCATGTGACAGCTCCGAGTCCATGGACTACTTCTTTCTTTGAATTCACAACAAGCACAAGCACTCTTGCCTGTATATTTTTAAGTTCTTGAATCTACAATTGAATGATCACCAAGCTCTTAACATCAATCTTGAGTTTGGAAACCCTAAGTGTATGTGAAGGCAAATACCTCTAGATCTCACAAAAAGATTCACACACACAGCATTCAGAATCTTGAAAACGTGGCTAGGGTTTTCCCTTTTATACTTAGGGCAAAACATTAAACCCTACACGTCAAACGGGCTTGGGCTGAGTTGAAAATTCTACAGAAAAAATAATCTGCATGATTTTCAATCGGTCGAGTCTAATTCTCGATCGATCCAGCCTAGCAGATTTACAGGGTAACTTCTACAATAACTCGATTCCAACTTTACATAAAAACTACATACTTTGAGCAAGTCTAAATAAGACTAAAACTCATTTTGATCATGGTTTGCTAACCTTACAAAATGAAGTTCTAATACATTAGTTCCTAATTCCTTAGAACCTAACAGTAAACAATCTAAACCAAATAAAATTACATCCACAGAAAAAATTAAATGGCAAAGATTAAGAGAAGAGAGATGCAAACACAAGGACAACACAGCGATGTGTTATCGAAAAGGAAACCGAAGCCCTTGGCGTAAAACCTCTCCGCCGCCCTCCAAGCGTTAAATAATCCACTAAAGAATGTAATTGGGATACATGGACAGCAGTAGACCCTCCAAGCCTAATCTACCCAGTGTACCTAAGCCCTCTAAGCTCCTACTCCAACCAGGTTACGCCGAACCTATTTCTTCTTTAGCTTGCCGAATTTCGCTATAGCCCATAGCATTAACCTATATGAAATTGGTCCCTTCCTAACTGCTTCCCAAAACACCAAAAAAGTCTTCTCACAGATATGGGTATGGTGAGAAAATGATTTGGCTAAAGAACCTCTCAAGGATCTAGTAATGGAGAGGGTGAGAGTAAAGGAATTTGAAGAGTCTTTATGTGAAGATTGTGGATAAGTCAATCTTGTTTTTCTCTAGCGTTTCTCTCTCAAAATTCTCTCTAGAAGCTCTCTACATTTCTTGGGTATAAAGGGTATTATATTGGGGTGAGAAAGGAATGCGAAAAGTTAGTTTTTTCAAAACAGAGCTGGCTGGTGACTTGACCTCGCGACTTAACTGAGTCGCGAGTTTAAGCCACGGGCTAACTGAATGGCCAGGTTGGATATTTTGTCGTGTAGTGCAACAGCTGGTAGACAGTTCAGCTTCTCTGTAGGATTCACTCGTGTGCATCTTCTGGCGACTTGTCAGTCGCAAGCTATCCGCGAGATCCAGTCACGAGTCCCTGCTTCACTGCACAATCTTGAGCAATTTTTTACACTCTCGCACACACTACCCTTACTTGATTCCCACCTAAATACATGATTTCTAAGTGCTGAAATACAAGTAAATTGGCATGGAATAAAGCCAACAAAATGGTTGATAAATTTGAACCTTACAATCTCTCCCTTTGGCTATTTCGTGACAAAACCCTATAACAAACTCTAGACTTAACGTGTGAGTTTGGAACAGTTGAACAAAACTCACTTACACCTAACTCTAGAATCTGTGAAGTTCTTGAAACATAGGCACAAGTATCTCCTGAAAAACAACCACATAATAAGATCATTGTTTGTAGAAAAACTTGTAATGCATATGTAGCAAGCATAATGAGATCAAGCAAAAATGATTAAAGCAGTAAAGCATAGCTTGACCAAACATAAATAATCACTATAAAAAGTGATTACAATGCTCATTCACACATGGAATGAACACCCGGACATGTAAGCTAATAAGTTCAATGCAAAGTATTATTTGCATGTCCAACTCTCAACCAATGCATCAACACAAGGTGATTGCATTAAGGATATAAAATCCAACAAAGGGCATAAGAGTGATGAACTTAAAGAAAATGCATAACATATAGCAACAAGTACACTTAACATGTGAGTTTGGAACAGTTGAACAAAACTCACTCACACCTAACTCTATAATCTGTGAAGTTCTTGAAACATAGGCACAAGTATCTCCTGAAAAACAACCGCATAATATGATCATTGTTTGTAGAAAAACTTGTAATGCATATGTAGCAAGCACAATGCGATCAAGCAAAAATAATTAAAGCAATAAAGCATAGCTTGACCAAACATAAACAATCACTATAAACAGTAATTACAATGCTCATTCATACATGGAATGAACACCCGAACATGCAAGCTAATAAGTTTAATGTAAAGTATCATTTGCATGTCCAACTCTCAACCAATGCATCAACACAAGGTGATCGCATTAAGGATATAAAATCCAACAAAGGGCACAAGAGTGATGAACTTAAAGAAAATACATAACATATAGCAACAAGTACTTAAGCAACAAAGCAAGGGTACAAAATAACAGCTACAAAAGCATAGGTACAAAATAACCAAACACCACATAAACAAAGGTACAAAATAACCATAAACTGAATAACATCTAATATATATAAACCAGAGTACCAACAGCTTCCAAGAGCTTTGAACACTTTTAAACAGAATATATGTAACCAAAAGTATAGATGTAAGAACTATAAATGTACTGAAGTTAAGTCAAAAGTATGTAAATAACTCCCCCTTTCACTGTGCTCACTCCCCCTTCCAATGTGCTCCACTTCCATTCTCCCCATTTTTGTCACGAATAGCTAAAGGCTAATCTCAATCTTTTGTTGAATAGCATCTAACTGTGCCTCAATGCCGGTGAGTTGCATATGAACTGAGTTGTTGTATGTGAGGAGTAGTTTCTCCAGTCTGGAAATATGCTGATGTACACCATCAATCAGAGTGCTTAACCTGTCATCTAGAATTCTAGGATGTAAAGGTTGAGTGCTAGGTGTCTGCAAGTCAGGAGTGTGTGGAGAGGCTGCCTTGGTATGCATAGGTGGAGCGAAATCATGACCAGACGGAGTGGCATAAGTGAGTGGCTCATTCTTGGGTGCCTTAGAGGAGTGACTCTTACTTGCTTAAAGAGTGAACATGGATATTGGTCACACACGAGGCACAATTTTTCCATTCGTTGGTGGAAGTACACCTTCTTAAAGCATGACTTGCATGATGAGGCTATTAAATGGGAGACAAGTTCGTGCTGCTGATCGTGCTGCCGTTTTCCCAATAGTTTGGAAGATGTGGGCACAATTGTCAATTGGAACACTGGTAATAAGATCACACAAAAATTGGGCTCTTCCAAGATTGATGAAAGCGGTGTTAGACAATGGGTAGAGATTGGAGAACATGATCAATTTTAGAGTCGTCAATTCAGGTGAAAACTTTACAGTTCCTATAGATGAGCCTTTGCTTCTGATCTCATGTTCAGACCCAAGAACTTGAAGAATGTCTTGTACCTGAGGAAGTCTATCATCATGTAGAGCTTTATTCACATTTTCTGGTCTGCTTATACGAAGAACCCTTGCAATATAGTCTGGATTGATGAAAAATTCCTTTCTTCATACCCAGCAATGTAGTTCAATTCCAAAGAATCTAGCGTTCAAGTAGAACTCCCGAATTAGTTTAGCAGATGGATCTTCAAAGTTTCCATATAGATCAGCCCAGTCTTTTGATTCAAAAATCCTAGGGATAAATGTGGTTCCCAAGGTTTTAAATTGTACTACTCGTTCCACAATAATAGAAGCATCTACAAAGATGTTGGAATATGTCTGCGAATCAATCTGTGTCCTGAATCTCTCACTGTTTGTGTCTTGAGATGATTGGCATGAGCGTCGAGTTCTCTTAGCAACAGGGGAAGGAACATTAGGTACAATCTCTTTTCCTTTAGAGGAACGGCGTGACATCTGTAAAAGAACAGAAACACAACTGAGAACCAAGAGCAAACAAAATCCAAGACACAAACAACAACTTGATTAGATTCAAGTTAGATAGAGACATGGATACACAATGATTTCAGAGAGATATAACAACCAACAACAGAGTATGAACCAATTTAGCAGCAAGTAAACAGGGGAAACACAAGTGCATTGTGTACAATAGTATGTAACAGGATGCCAAAATTTATGAATATGCAGGTACAACAGAGAACATAGTAGCCTATGATCATCACAGAGATGCAAGAGACTGTCATTATGACAATCTATTGTGAGCATGGCATGCATAACACAGTATTGGCAAGAAACTCAACTCAACAATAGAAGACAAATATGAAAGCATATGACACAAGCAAGATATTATCATAATCAACAGAATTCATATTATCAAACTCAACAAACTATAAAAAAATATGGCCGAAACAACACAAAAACCATAAATCAAAAAAAAAAAAAAAAAAACACAAAAGCATGACCGACTCTTTAGGAAAACCAGACATGTAGTCTTTCAATATTACTTGCTTGTTCCTCACTTCTTCACCGACAATAACACTAGCCATTGTTAGTCTTTCTAAGGGCTTCTGGTGTTTCAATGTTTCTCTCCGTGTCAATCTATGCTGTGTGTTCAGTTTCAACTATTGTTGCTTTTATAATATGAAGTTTGTGGACTGAGGAGATGACAAGTGTGCGAGCCAAACACTTTTGAGAAATTAGCTACTGCAATGCATGTCATCCATTGGATTTTGTCTTGATCGTCCTTAAAATATTGTCTACTTTAAAAAAAGTTAGATACACAATTTTTTATTACATTTTTAAATAATTTGTACTACTTTAGAGAAATTTTAATAATATTTTTTTGGCGAAACGTTATCTAAATTTAAATTAAAAATGAGAATTTTAATAGGAGAGTTTCAAACTATGATATAGTGGCAACGACACAATACGAGAGGTACAGAATTACATGCACTACGATACGATACAATATTTTTTGAAAAATTAAAATATGACACAAAAGGAATAAAAAATTAATTGATTAATTAATATTTATTTTTAAATACATATTATTAATTTAGTTTAAATTATAATTTAGGCTTAAAAATAATTACCAACAATCAAAATTTTAAAAAATATATCTAAAAGTAATTTAAAAGTAATAATATGTCACAAATAAAAATACATTAATACCCCTTAAATGGTGTTCAAATTACAAAGAAACAATTTAAATAATTCAATTTAATAAATTAATTAAAATAATTTAAGCAAATAACCTACACACTACAAATAGTTTTCTTTTTTTAAAGTGAAATTCCAAAATTTATTATACCAAATAATAAATAAATAAATATAAATACACAAATTGGCGGAGAGAAAATCTAGTCACTACCTTGCAATAGAAAACAAAAAAGGTGACGTGAGTTCCAATTAGCTCAACTGATAAAGTTTGATAGTTGAATAAAATATCTGGGGTTTAATCCCCATCTACACAAAAAACTGGTTAATGTTTTAGTCTGGTGATAAAGAACATTATTAGGAGCAACCTTGTTTGGATCATATTCCTATTAAGTAAATAATTCTTTTTCTTTCAAAACCTATTAAATAAATAATTATTATGTCTCAAACTAGCCAATGTGATTAGCTCCGATAATTGATTCTAATAAATGTTGTGTGATGCATGAATCCTCTTAACTGCCATGGAAGTACCGTTCGGAACCATTGCCTTGTAGACAGTCTCCAGTTTTCCCGATGTAATGGCATTGTTTGCAATAAAATTGTATATTGCTTTTCTGAGCTCTTCAAACTTATTTTTGTAGCCATCTTCTCTAATAATGAAATCTGTGGATCAAATCACTATCCATGAGTACTTAAAAAAAAAAAATGATAGTAGAGCTTAAATGAATCAGGTGAATTCAAGAGTATGTCAAGATAACAAAATGTAACTTTTCAATAATTAAATTTAAAACTAGTAATTGGGATTTGGGAAATTTTGCCTGATATATGATATCACATACAAGGTGATGTTAATGCCAGTGTATTACGAAAAGTTAAACAATTTTTTTTCCTTTTCCATTATATTTGAATGAAGATTTTTCTACTTTCAAAGTGATTGCAAGGGAACCGTGTCCAAAGAACCCTTAGGGGACCAAAAAAAAAAAAAAAAAACCTTTTCATCTATATGGCTTTGATTTTTTCAAATTTCGTTTCTAAAAAATCTTGATTTTTTTTTTTTATCGAATTTTGTTTAACTTTTATTCTTTGTTCAATATGATTCTTCCATCCACAAATCGGACTATTGTTAAAGCTTCCAAGACATTGTCGTTTTGATATTTTGAGGTTACATTTTGTTGGGGACGTTTTTTGCGCATGGCCATGTGTCTTCTGCCAGAAGTGTGACTTTGCTAGGATTTGTTTTAGGGAGTTCAACCCGGAACTCAACATTGGGCCGCATAGACCAATGGCTTCTAGTGTATTTTTAAGCCTACAAAATAGATGAAACCCAAAATCTTAGAATCATGATAATGGTTTAAATAAATGAATGATATACTTAGCATGATAGCTTTGATTAAATGGTGAGTTGATACATTATTATTATGTATATTAAGTGATGTCCAATATTAGAAAATAATTAATTTGGTATCAAATGTCCAATAATGGGATGAGTCCAATAGTCCATATCCAGCTGCGGTTCATGATTCGTGTTCAACATAATAAGGTATGTCCAGCAATGGTCCATGTCCTAATAAGGAATGGTTTATGTCCAAATAATACACATCCAACAATGGTTTATGTCCAGTAATATATATCCAACAATGGTTTATATCCAAGTAATATATGTCCAATAATGGTTTATGTCCAAGTAATATATGTCCATTGGTGGTATATGTCCAAATAATATATCCAATGGTAGATCAATTTATTAATATATATGTTTATTAATGAAGTATTAGTGTGATCATGTTTCATTAAATGGTGAGATAATGGTAAAATGATAATGAGTTAACATATACTTAATAATGTAATTTCAAAGATGGAGAAAACATTGACTTATCTTTTATGTTTCTGATTTCAGCTGTACAGCATCACTTTGTTCCTTATGTGATTTGTGGCTCTAGCTGTATAACGTTAGTGAGCTTCATAGTTTGTGGATCTAGCCTTATAGCGTTAATGAGCTAATAACATTCCAGCAGTATAATGACATTAGTTGAGTGGTATAATGATAATGAATAAAATATACTTAACAATATAAGTTTGAAGGTAAAATATAATGACTTATCTTCATAGTTTATGGCTCCAGCCGTAGAACAGCAATGGACTTAGAACATTTCAACAGTATAATAAAATGAGTCCAGTGGTACAATATGATATTATGAGTTTTTCCTTGGTGACTTCATGATTAAAGGGGAAAAATGGGTGCAACTGGAGAGAGAGAGAGAGAGAGAGAGAGAGAGAGAGAGAGAGAGAGAGAGAGAGAGAGAAAAGATGTCCAGCTGTGTGCATAGGTTGGTTAAGTTTATCCCCTTTCATCATGCACTTAAGTATTAGAAATGTATGTCTCCAATGAGAATGACTTTAATATGAAGTCTTTGTGCCTTTTAAGAGAAAGAGCTTAGTATTGATGTTCATATGTCTTTCATGAAAATGGCTTTTGTAATATGTTCTTGGAAGAGTGTTTGGCATCTCTTAAGATGTATGGAGATAGTAAGAAATATATATATATATATATATATATATATATATATATATATGTTTTGTGAGATATGATGTTTGTAAGATAGATTAGAAACATATATGTGGGATGTATGTATGGGTAGTTTGTGAGGAATGTATTTGTAAAATATTTGGAAGTATGAGATAGATAATATGGAGGTTAAACGTAGTAAAAGCTGCCGTTGGAGTTGCTTTTTGTGTTATGACATTGGTTATGTTGCTTTCTAAGAATTGAGGTATTGCAAGGGAAATAGAGAAAGAGATGGAAATGTGTTTATGAGCACTAAAATGATGATATTTTAGAATAATGGAGTGTGGGAAAGATGGGTAATGGATAATGGTGTTGTAATATGTGTATTGTGTTGTTATCTATGAAAAGGGATTTTGTAAGAGAGATGGGGAAGTATGAAAATGTGTATGTGGCAACCAAATGAATGAAGTTTCAGAATAAGGGGTGAGAGAGGGATGGATGGTGTCCCATGGTGTGTGGCTTAGTCCTCTTTATATAGAGCCAAGCATGTAACTAGATTAGAACTAGTTGAAGGGAAATTTAGCAAATAAGGAAAAATCTTTGACAAAGTAAGTGGTTTTTTGTTTTTTTAGCCAAAAGAAGAAAGTTTGAGACTTTAATGTTGCTGTCACAGCTGGATGATGTCATCTGAATGATATCTTTGGCATTAAATTCATAGTTTGGCTAAAAATGGTAAGACAATCCTTTTAAGATCCTTCTATTTCTTATATTATAGCTGGAGCTGCTGCAGAATGTGCTGGAGCTGCTGTAGCTTCTGCAGAAGCTGTTTTTGCAAAAGCTGTTTCTATAGAAGCTGTTTCTGTTGGAGCTATTGCAGCTTCTGCTAGAGCTGTTGTTGGTATTTTTGGCAAAGTTTCCTCTTCTGGAAAAATTATATGTTTAGTTTGTAAGTAATAGACTAGTTGATTGATATTTGATGAAGTTTTAGAGATGTAATTATGGTCTTTTTGTATTTTAACCAAATCTTTGAGAGTAAGGAGAGCATTTAATGTTAGGTATGAGATATTAATATATATTTAGCCATGTGCTTGGAATTGGTTTAGATGATAATAATATAATTTAGGGTCATGCTAACGAATGCCCTTAAGGCATTGGTTAACAATCCATTTTAGAAAAATGTTAATACCACTTTTATAGGAAATGAAAAATGCAGCCAAAACATTAATTGCTTTATTTCCTTTTCCTATAAAAACTTTCTTTAAATGAATTGTTAACCAATGCCCTTTGTGCATTCGTTAGCATTTCCCTATAATTTATATGAAATACTATAGTTACATTTTTAAACTTATATTATATGATGAACATTAATTTTTATGCAAAGAACATGGTGGAGTTTTATCATTTTGAGTGTTATGTGATATGAGAGACTTACCAAATGTTACCTATTGCACACTGACCCGTCAGAGTTCAGGGAATTGGGGAAGACATGCCAAGCAACATGCTTTCCTTTATCAACTTTGAACCATTGGAACTTTACTTAACATACTTCTTAGCCCTCCAAACCATAACTCCCAAAATTCCTCTGATGAGACTCATGAGCTTGGATCATGAGCTGAAAATGAGATATTGTGCCATGAGCTCAAACTATGGGCTTTGATGAGATTATATCACCATGAGTTTTGGACCATGGGCTTCGACGTTATTTTGTGAATATGGACTCTTTTGGACTTTAAAAGAGATTTTCCCAAAATCTATGATAGTGTTGACGTGGTGCGAGTCACCAATGAAATGAAGCCATGTGATGTGAAAAATTTGTCCTTAACACATTCCACAATTATGAATGCTTTTAATTTAGACAACCTTTAATATTAGGTCAATGTCATATTTAAGTGAAGGAAATTATAGAAAGATAAATGTGACTCTAACTTAAGGACTGAAATGGATTGAAGTAAAGCAAATAGACTGAAGTGGACCATATTGGACCGAATCAGACTGAAGTTTAGCAAATGGTCCAAATTGACCAAATTGAATCGAACATACTGAAGTAGATCGAAATGGAGAGAGAATGGGGTTCTAACCCAAAGACACCATAATCTACATTCAAAAGCCATGATAATGAGTTAGCTAATCAAACTTTATCTAGTAGTCCAAAAACCATATTAGTAATTTATCCTCTTTAAAAAAATCATTATATTTTTACTTTTATTTTTATTAAATAATAGTATTATTTTAAAAACCACAAAACTCATCTATTGTAAGAGAGAGAATATTTTCCTTTAAATAATAATATTTATTTATTTTAAGTTTTACATTGACAGTTTGAAAATTTTCATTTTCAAACAAAGTATTAAATTTTAATTGGTATGCAAAGACAATAATTTTATATATAGTAAACCAAGTAGTAAATAATTATTTTTACTTTTATTTTTATTAAATAATAGTAAATTTTAAATTGGTATACAAAGTAGTAAATTTTAATTACTATTTGAGGTATAAGACGATAATTTTATATATAATTAGTATTTTTTTTATTTTAATATTGTATTTAAATGCTTCTCGTTTCTTGATATGAAAGATTATTAATTAATTTTTTCATTTTAATCTAATGCCTACGGCTACGTGGCTTTGTCTTGAACTGTTCCTGTGCATGATTTAGGTCATCAATCACTCAACCTGAAACAGATATTTCTCAAAGCTACTTCTTTTAACTCCAAGAAATGATAATGGCTTGTTTGACAATACCTCTGGCTCAAATTGGCAAATTGCATTGCTGCTAAAGTAAGCTACTCTCAAGTTTTCATTGTAGCTAGAATGAATAATACACATGCCTGCAAATCAGATTCTTAAAAATACTAATTCTCATTCTTTAGAGATGGAGCCAGGTTTTTATTATCTTACAGGTCTCAAAGCTTACTAAACATAGTTTCCTTAATAAGATATAGCATATAATTCATGACTAAGTTAAAGGTTGAAACTCATATAATGTGGATTTGTAAATTGTCAAAGTTCCTTCTTGTAGATTTATTGTACTCAACACCAAACCATAAACCTTTCCCTGGCTGGAGACAGGGCTTTATTAAACTACCACAAGGTGAACCTCTAACATCGAATAACTTGACATAAAACTCAACATAATAGCAAATGGATACATAGATCATGGCCAAATCACTCCCGAGCAATCAAAACAACTTGTTTCCCAACATTGCGGCCACTATAAAGTCCTACCAGAGCAGCAGGGCCACTCTCAAGGCCTTCAGCTATGTCCTCCACATACATTATCTTCCCTTCCCTGATGTAAGGCAGCATTACATCCAAGAACTTGGGATAAATGTTATAGTAATCAGAGAAAACAAATCCTTTCATGTGAATTCTTTTATAAATAAGGCACATCAAGTTCTGAACACCTTCAGGCTGATCAAGATTGTATTGTGAAACCAGTTCACATACAGAAATCCTGCCATGGTCTTTCATATTGAGAAGCACGGCATCAAGCATTTTTCCCCCTACGTTCTCAAAGTAGATATCAATGCCCTCAGGGAAGTACCTGGTGACACTCAGAAATAGTGAAGGCTGTATTTAGCGTCTAACATAAAATTTCTTCGACTCATAATTAACATCTGTGGGCTGAATATTTTTATGCAAGAATATGCCCAACTGTGAATAGAAGAAATTTATTTCATGTCCCCTCACTCTCACATATTCTGCCTCAATTTAGCATTTTTTTCTCTTTTTACATGTAATCTTAAATCTTCCATGAATGTGCTATCACCAAGTACCTACCTACATAGAAAAACCAATTACAAAACTACAGTTGGAAGAATGTACATGTTTCATGAGCAAAGTCGTCTAATCTGTCTATATTGCTATTCATAAGAAGACAAAATTCCATCATGATTAATAGTTATATCAGAGATAAAGGAGCTAACATTAGAAGAGAATTAGTAAAATTATTGTACAAATTGATGAAATGGTGCATTTTACAATCCAACTTTCTCCAGTTTACAGATATTTTATAGCATATCCTCAACTCATTAGCCATGATTCCAACTGAACAATTAAGCTGCTAGTAACACAAACCATGGAACTCACCCAAAAGCTAGTAATATTTAGTATCATTATGATAATCAAGACCATGTATGTTATCCTTAATATTGGTGAAAATATAGACACACACACAAATGTAAATAATATGTAGCACAGATGCAACAACTTTATCTCCATCCGACATCCTATTGTTAACTAAAGCTTCAGAACAAGAAATTTCATTAAGCAATATGTATAGATACTGACCTTTTCAATGCAGCGTCCAAGTCAGTTTCTTCCTTATAATTGAAAGCATCATCAAACCCAAACTTCCTCTTTAGGAGATCAACCTGCATGAGGTTAAAGCAACAAAGTGAACAAAAATATTCTAATTTCTTGTTAGAGTATTGACCAGTCTGAATACTCCCTTCTAAAACAGAGAGGGGAAAGAAAAAGAAAGATATGCATTGCTAACAACTCTAGCAAGAACTCCATCCTTTCAAAAGCTTGCAAAGACTGCTTCCTATAAAGTAACTATTTATGCATATGAATGAGTTTATCTTAAAAAAAGGCCTTCAATATACCTTTTGTTTCCCATCTGAACATTTCATGAAGAAAACCAGGTACGCATAGTGGTCAAAAGATTGTGGTCCATGAACTATAGAGCCACTCGATGGGAAGAGAAAATTGGGGTTAATGAATTAGAAATAATTATTATGAATTCTATGAATTTTGAAATATTATTGTGGAAATTGTGGTATGTCATAGAAAAAGAAAGATGCTGTTAGTACAAAATAAGTAAGATTCATGTTAGAAACAAATATATTCCATTATTCTTAAGTCCACATATTGGCTTGGATTTACTATAAATTTTCAAAGAAACCAAATGACACATGGCAAGATCAGGTTAACCTCCACGCTTAATCATGGTCATTGTGTAACCAAATCATTTTATAAAAGGAGGGGAAAAAAATCAAAGCATTCATTGGACAAAGAATAGATAGCGCTTAATTTTGAAGTATGCCAAACAGAAATTACTCACCTTTTCTTTACTTCCAGCACTTCCAACAACATAGCAACCCATCAACTTTGCAAATTGCCCAACAAGCTGACCAACTGCACCTGATGCCGCAGAAATAAACACATATTCTCCTTTCTTAGGAGAACAAACTTCGTAAAAACCGACATACGCTGACAAACCAGGCATACCTAGAATAAAATTCAAACACAGCCAATTATAGGGCAGACATTATATGATGGAAAGGGAAAGCAAATGAAAATATCACCTCGTTTTGTAAAATTTTCATTTAATAACATTGGCAGTTTCATAATTGCTAAATGTCCATAACTAAATTTTCTCACATTGTTGGTATCAAATTTATTCAAACAGTATGCAGATGGAAAACTTACTTGAAACCAAGAAGTATCAAACCCACTAGACTACTCAACTCAACACATAATCCGAACTAAGAACACATTCTTTTTTATCAGAATCAACTCCATTGAAATAGTGTATATACCAATTATATCTGATCTAGAACCACAATTATAAACAGCTGTATTATAAACAGCTGTACCACACTATCTAGCTACAAATTTGAACAAGAGAAACGAATCAAATTCATGCTAATCAGGATCAGAAAATGTAGGATATGGATTATTCATGCAAGTTTTGATTCAATCTTTTGAGGTTCTCAATGAAAGGGTCATCAGAATGAAATAAATATTCACCATCAAGTGTTTTTAACTATGACAATTAAATAATAAGAGAAAATTCCACAAATGGCAGCAAGAAACCATGAATCTCACATATAGTTTTATGGTGCATTTGCATATACAGAGCATAGACTAATCGCATTCGAATAAGAATTTCCCAAGCTAACACATAGATATCCAAACCCCACACACACATAAGCAGCAAAATACCAAGAATTCCAGTATAGTAGGAAAGGGGGACATCAGTGTGCTGGATTTTAAAGAGTCCTTCCAGTTCTGTGATGACACTATATTCTTCCCATCCGGTTTTGCCCCAAATCAAGTCACCTTTCTTGAAGTTTGGGTTTCTTGAATCCAAAACTTTAGCCACCCCAAAACCAGTTAATGGCTGCATTTTACAAGCTGAGTTATTTTACAAATCCCAATCTATATATATATATATATATATATATTGCAAGAGGCTTACTATTTTTATTTTCCATATCTCATCAATAACAATAATTGAAAAAAAAAAAAAAAACAAACCATAAATAATCCATAAAAAGACAAGGACAAAAAAACCCAGAAAGTACTTGAAATTGAAATTCCATAATCAAAATAAATTAAAAAAAAAACCCAGTATCCAAACGAATTTAGCTATGGGTTAATAACTTTCTTGCGCCCACACAGACCCATCTCTCTAAACTTATATCAGGGATGACAATACCACTACAGTACTAGTCTATCACTACTTCTACTGCCAGTACTTTTACTAGTGCTATGCCATCCACACCACCCACCAGATAGCTTAGCACCAAACAACAAACTCCACGAAATCAATGTATGTTTGCTTCGAAGATGAAGTGCAACCCCAGGTTGAAGTCACTCTCCGATCCTGGCCTCATCCTTTGTTGTCATAGCATATATATATATATATATATATGCTATGACATCAAGATTTGATTTGGGGAATTTGGGGTTTGCTGTGAAAAACTCTGATGCACGGACGCGGCGCCGGAGGCGCCGCACCCGCGTCGGACGCGGCGACGCTAGGGGGACGACGCTGCCCGCGCGTCGGGCCGCGTCTGCCACATGTTTTTTTCTTTTTCACGCTGACTCGCGCCAAATCGCGCCGACGCGGCTGAGACTCGGGCCGATTCGCCTGGAATCGGGCTGAATCGCGCCGACTCGGGCCGAATCGCGTTGACTCGGGCCGTTTCGGCCGATATCGGCGAACCGCCGAAACGGCTGATTCAAGCTGAAATTCAGCCCTCTCACTCAAGCATTCTCTCTCACACCCTACACTCCCCTCTCAATTCATACATTTATTTATATTTTTAATATATTATCTAGTATTGCTCTGAAATTTGGTATATGTTTATATAATGTGAAAAAATATGCTTAGTAATATATTAAAAATATATATAAAAATATTTTTAATAATTTTTTAATTGCCGAGTCCCGCCGCACCCGCACCCGCACCCACCTTTTTCAAAAATTGCCGAGTCCCGCATCCGCATCCACACCCGAGTCTAGAAACGCACCCGTGCTTCATCTGAAAAATCCCCAAAGAGAAGAAATTAAGAAATTGCCCAAAGAAAATTCCAAAACCTCAAACGACAAGAAATTACCCACAACTTAAAATTTGGGGTGTGAAGATTTTTTTTTTTTTTTTTAAGGAATTGGGATGTGCAGATTGATTAAACAGAATAATGTGAAAAAAAAAAAAAAATAAATGTAAGCAAAGGGAACGTTGAGGCATTAACTTTGGTTAGGGTTAGGCTTTTATTTATTTATTTATTTGGAGAAGAATGTTAGGTTCTGTTTGGTTTCAAAAAGTGGTGCATTCACTTTTCATTTTTTCTTTTCTGTTCTGTATTCACTTTACATTCAAATCTTGAATGTAAAAGAAAAAAAAAAGGATACATTTTCATATTTGAGAGTGTTTGATAAGCTATTTTGAATACATAATTTGAGTTTAAAAGATGCATAAAAAAAATAAAAAAGACCCATTTTCACATTTAAATGTGTTTGGTAAGTTATTTTGAATACATGATATTAGTATAAAATATATCATATATGTGTCTCTCTATTGAAAAAAAAAAGTTACTTTTTCCACTTACACACGCTCACATAAGTTAGGTGGGGCCTTTGCATTTTCACAATATTTACGAAATTGATACTGTATTTGTTTTTTATGAAAATGAAAATTTTGAAAATGTGTTTTCATTTTTCGTATTCAAATTCAACTTTTATGATATTAAAAATGAAAATTGAGTAAGAGTTCTTAAACCAAACAAGTTTTAAAACTAAAAATGAAAATAAAAAACGCAATTTTTTTTTTGCTAACCAAACAGCCTCCTTTGCTCTTAGTTTAAGAAAACGGGAAAAAGAAAAGAAAAGAGAAGCATGTCATTTTTTTTAAGAGTTTCAACCTATAGAGTACATTTCTGAGGATTGTATTTTTTATCATCATATTTAAATATCAATCGATTTTTTGTGTAGATAGGAATTGAACTTTAAATCTCTTATTCAACTATTAGTTAAACTAACTGAAATCCACATAGAATGAAGCAAATTTTGTGAGACAGAAGATTTGAACCTGGAACTAGGTTATCTCTACATAGGTTTACAAAAGACTTGGACCCAGTGCCAGAGCCAAGATTTCAAATTAAGGGGGGCAAAATTATAGGGAACTTTGGAAACACAATCATTCATATATTGATCTTCCACTCAATTTTTTAATTAATTTTTAACACTTCATTGCTAAAAAGCCTCAAAGTTCGTTACCAAAACATAGAATTTGAAACAATGAAAGAGTCAAAGAGATTGAGGGGAAAAAAAGATTAGTGGAAAGATGTAAGCATTAGAGATTTAGTGTCATGAAAAATAAGACATAATTTGAAAGAATGGATCTGCTACTTAGATTTGGAGCCATGAAATATTTTAAACACAATTTAGTGGATGATTTTGATTTAAACTTTAAAAGTGTGATGAAAATTGAATTTCAATTGGTGTAAAAGATTAAGTGGTGTGTATCTCCCATTAAAAAAAAAAATTAGTAAGTGTCAATGTGTCCAATTTAGTATTATCTCTTTGTATTTTTTTTTCTCTAGTATGATATTTAGTATAACTTTGTTGATAAAGGCACAAGTGTGTAGCACATCTCATGACAGCACAACAAGTTCTTGCATGTGCTGCCAGAGAATAGCAAGCCACCTCATAAGGCAATAACTCTCACAAACATTCATGATCTTAGATCAATACAATGTAAAATCTCAATTACTTGAACTTTAGGTATTTGACAGAAGCATATTAAGCAGCTCTTTGTATCAGAACACTGTGGTAGCCAATTCTAATTTTGCAGGTGTCTTGAATGCTATTAAACAGCTCCTTGTTTTTTGTTTTAAGATATATAACATATTATATACTCCTCTCTTTGTTGGGGGGAATTAATTTTGGCATTAAACTATCAAATTTGTATCATTTGCATTGTTAACAGAAATTATGGGTAAGAATTTGATGTTAATTGGTTGTCTTTGAAATTTGTCCAGAAATTCTTGGTGTTTGGGGGGGGGGGGGGGGGGGGGGGCAAAGTAATCCAGAAATCCATACTAAAGGGGTTTGGGAGGAAGGTTGGGTGGGGGCAAATGCACCCCCCCCCCCCCCCCCCCCCCTTCGGCTCCACCCTTGCTTGGACCTAACTTATTTAGCATGCACAACCCACAATATGTTTTAACACAGGAAAACTTTTTTTTGCAAGAGTGGAGTAAAGTTGTAATTTTAAGTTTTAACCAAGCTTGTGGCTAAATTTTGTATTAAGAAAAAACAATTAAATTTTTTGAAAACTTTTTATAATCTATTAAAAAATACTTTAAAGATGCTCATAATTTTAAGAGGGATAACATCACTTTCAAAGGTATGAAAAATTTTGAATAGCTAAATTTAGTATTTTCACAAACTGGGCAATCGAATTTTACCTATCATATTAGGATTAGAAGAAAAACCAAGAAAGTTGAGAGCTAGAAGAGAGAAACAAAGAGAGAGTGGTAGGCTTACAGAGCTAGGAGTGAAAGAAGTAAAAAGCTTAGGACCCTCAACTCTTGACATCCGGTTAGGCATGTAAGGATCACAGGACAAGTAAAGGTTCTTCACTACTATTCCATTGGAGCCCTCTGGAAGCTTCAGTTTTAGGGTTCCATTAATCACTTGCATGTCTGACTCTTTGAGAAAACCAGACACGTAGTCCTTGAATATTACTTGCTTGTTCCTCGTCACTTCCTCACCAACAACAACACTAGTAGCCATTGTTGTCTTTTTGAGAGCTTTATCTGTTTCTCTCTCTGTCTGTCTTTAGTTTCAACTTTCACCTACTCATACGTGGTTTTATAGGTCTCAATTATTTGTTGCTTTTATATAATGAATGAAGTTCGTGAACTGAGGAGATCACACGTGTGTTCGCTAACACTTTGAGAAATCAGCTACTGCAATGGATAAACAGAAGGATTAACTATTTGATCTTTGTCTATCTTGATCCACCTTAAAATATTGTCTACTTGAAAAAGTTCGGTACACACCAATTTTTCATAACTATTTTTAACTAATTTGTACTTTATTTAAAAATGATAAATATACCATTTTGGTCCACATGTTTTGGAAACATAGCTAACTTGACCTCTACATTTACGCTCTGTTTGTTTCAAGGTAAAATATTTGCAAAGGTAAAATATTTTACATGTAAAATATTTAAAGGAAAATATTTTCATTTTACAGTGTTTAGCAATGTATATGAAAATGCTGTGTATATTTTCTAATGTTTAGCACAATGTAAAATGGTAAAAATTTAAAATTGTACAAAGACATCACCAATGGCTAAAATCTAGAGTTTAATAACCATGGAAAATGGCATCCTTGGAATTTCAAGTGTTTAGTAATGAATAGAACAGAAAAAAAAAAAAAAAAATTTAATAGTCGACTTTTTGTCCATAAACAATGACATTGGGGTTATTCTATAAATGTTTCACATACTTGATACGAGTTAGACATTGTAAACATAATATATGCACAAGTAACTGGTCTCAGTTCTACATATACACCCAGATAAAACCAAATTCTTGATGCAGAACTAATAAAAATATTCAATTCCATAAGATTCCTCTCAATCTAATACAAGTACAATATCTAAATGATTTTTCCAAAAATTATTTATTTTAAAAAACGCAGGTGTCTACAGTAAAAGAAAGAGCAAGACATAAGTGATCAAAGGCACTTATCTAGTATTATCTTCATACCACATCATCTACTCTATTACATATCTAGGTATTGAACATGTGTCAAAGAATGTACTAGATGAATCATTGAAAACAACAAAGATTCAATATATCAAAATATCAATACATGAACGTGTCAAAGAATGTGCTAGATGAATCAATATATAACAACAAAGATTGAAGACCACAGCTGGCACACAACGTTTCTGGCCCCATGCAAATATCTAGTGAGTTCACTTCTTGCAATAATCATGACTAATTTTGCTACACAGGGAGTTCAGCAGAGCAAAACATCATTTTGCCTTCTTTTAGTAGCGAAATGTCCATGTAAGGTTGAATTTATTCAATCATTTTGTTGGCTTTATTCCGTGCCAAATTTGCTTGTAATTCAGCATTTAGAAACCCTGTATTTAGGTGGGAATCACGTAGGGGTAGTGTGTGTGAGAGAATCTGAAGAAAAGCTCAAGAGTGTGCACTCCAGAAGAGCCTTGCGATTAGATCTCGTGACTGGCTCACGACTGCCCAATGTAAAATGAAAAAAAAAATAAAAATAAATAAAACAAAAACCCAGTAAAAATTTAAAATTGTATTGAGACATCACCAATGGCTAAAATCCAGAGTTTAATAACCCAAGAAAATGACATCCGTTGAATTTCAAGAGTTTAGTAATGAATAGAATAGAAAAAAAAAAAAAAATTAATAGTCTAATTTCTGTCCATAAACAATGACATTAGTGTCATGCTATAAATGTTTCACATACTTGGTACAAGTTAGACACTGTTAACACAATATATGCACGGCTAACTTGTCTCAGTTCCACATATACACCCAAATAAAACCAAATTCTTGATGCAGAACTAATACAAATATTCAATTTTGTAAGATTCCTCACAAACTAATACTAGTACAATATCTAAATGATTTTTCCTAAAATTATGAATTTTAAAAAACCCAGGTGTCTACAATAAATAAAGAGCAAGACATACGTGATCAAAGGCACTTATCTAGTATTATCTTCGTACACACATCATCTACTCAATGACATATCCAGGTATTGAACATGTGTCAAAGAATGTACTAGATGAATCATTGATAACAACAAGGATTCAATATATCAAAATATCAATATATGAACGTGTCAAAGAATGTGCTAGATGAATCAATATAGAGCAACAAAGATTGAAGACCATAGTTGGCACCCAATGTTTCTGGCCCTATGTAGATATCTAGTGAGTTCACTTCTTGTAATAATCATGACTAATGTAGCTACACAGTGTTCAGCAGAGCAAAAAATCACTTTGCCATCTTCTAGTAGCAAAATGTCCATTGAAGGTTGAATTTATTCAATCATTTTGTTGGCTTTATTCCGTGTCAAATTTTCCTGTAATTCAGCATTAAGAAACCTTGCATTTAGGTGGGAATCACGAAATGGTAGTGTGTGAGAGAGTGTAAAGAAGCTTCAGAGTGTACGCTCAAGAATAGCCTTGCGATTGGATCTCGCAACTGCCTTGTGACTGGAACAATGTAAAATGAAAAAAAAAAAAAAAAACTAGTAAAAATTTAAAATTGTATTGAGACATCACCAATGGCTAAAATCCAGAGTTTAATAACCATGGAAAATGGTATCCGTTGAATTTCAAGTGTTTAGTAATAAATAGAATAGAAAAAAAAAAATTTATAGTCCAATTTATGTCCATAAACAATGACATTGGGGTCATTCTATAAATATTTCACATACTTGGTACAAGTTAGACACTGTAAACATAATATTTGCTTTGGTAACTGGTCTCAGTTCTACATATACACCCAGATAAAACCAAATTCTTGATGTAGAACTAATACAAATATTCAATTCCATAAGATTCCTTGCAATCTAATACAAGTACAATATCTAAATGATTTTTCCAAAAATTATGAATTTTAAAAAATGCAAGTGTCTACAATAAAAGAAAGAGCAAGACATAAGTGATCAAAGGCATTTATCTAGTATTATCTTCATACACACATCATCTACTCAATTACATATCCAGATATTGAACATGTGTCAAAGAATGTACTAGATGAATCATTGATAACAACAAAGATTCAATATATTAAAATATCAATATATGAACGTGTCAAAGAATGTGCTAGATGAATCAACATATAAAAACAAAGATTGAAGACCACAACTGGCACCCAACGTTTCTGGCCCCATGCAGATATCTAATGAGTTCACTTCTTGTTATAATCATGACTAATGCAACTACACAGGGAGTTCAGCAGAGCAAAACATCATTTTGCCTTCTTTTAGTAGTGAAATGTCCATGTAAGGTTATATTTATTCAATCATTTTGTTGGCTTTATTTCGTGCAAAATTTGCTTGTGATTCAGCATTTAGAAACCCTATATTTAGGTGGGAATCACGTAATGGTAGTGTGTGAGAGAGTGTGAAGAAAAGCTCAAGAGTGTGCGCTCAAGAGGAGCCTTGCGATTGGATCACGTGACTGGCCTGTGACTGGCATAATGTAAAATGGAGAAAAAAAACCGGTAAAAATTTAAAATTGTACTAAGACATCACCAATGGCTAAAATCTAGAGTTTAATAACCATGGAAAATGGCATCCGTTGAATTTCAAGAGTTTAGCAATGAATAGAATAGAAAAAAAAAAATCATAGTCCAATTTCTGTCCATAAATAATGACATTGGTGTCATTCTATAAATGTTTTACATACTTGGTACAAGTTAGACACTGTAAACATAATATATGCATTGCTAACTTGTCTTAGATCCACATATACACCAAGATAAAACCAAATTCTTGATGCAAAACTAATACAAATATTCAATTCCGTAAGATTTCTCGCAATCTAAAACTAGTACAATATCTAAATGATTTTTCCAAAAATTATGAATTTTAAAAAACGTAGGTGTCTACAATAAAATAAAGAGCAAGACATACGTGATCAAAGGCATTTATCTAGTATTATCTTCGTACACACATCATCTACTCAATGACATATCCAGGTATTGAACATGTGTCAAAGAATGTACTAGATGAATTATTGATAACAACAAAGATTCAATATATCAATATATCAATATATGAACATGTCAAAGAATGTGCTAGATGAATCAATATATGGCAACAAAGTTTGAAGACCACAGCTAACACCCAACGTTTCTGGGCCCATGCAGATATCTAATGAGTTTGCTTCTTGTAATAATCATGACTAATGCGGCTACACAGGGAGTTCAGCAGAGCAAAACATCATTTTGCCTTTTCCGATTAGCGAAATGTCCATGTTAGGTTGAATTTATTCAATCATTTTGTTGGCTTTATTCCGTGGCAAATTTTCTTGTAATTCAGCATTTAGAAACCCTGTATTTAGGTGGGAATTGCGTAAGGGAAGTGTGTGAGAGAGTATGAAGAAAAGCACAGTAGCGTGTACTCAAGAAGAGACTTGCGATTGGATCTGGCGACTGGCACAATGTAAAATGGAAAAAATAAAAAAACGGGTATAAACTTAAAATTGTACTAAGACATCACCATTTGCTAAAATCCAGAGTTTAATAACCATGGAAAATGGAATCCGTTGAATTTCAAATATTTAGTAATGAATAGAATAGAAAAAAAAATTAATATTCCAATTTCCGTCCATTAACAGGGACATTGGGGTCATTCTATAAATGTTTCACATACTTGGTACAAGTTGGACACTATAAACAAAATATATGCACGGGTAACCGATCTTAGTTCTACATATACACCCAGACAAAACCAAATTCTTGATGCAGAACTAATACAAATATTCAATTCCATAAGATTCCTCCTCGCAATCTAATACAAGTACAATATCTAAATGATTTTTCCAAAAATTATGAATTTTAAAAAACCCAGGTGTCTACAGTTAAAGAAAGAGCAAGACATAAGTGATCAAAGGCACTTATCTAGTATTATCATCATACACACATCATCTACTCAATTACATATCCAGGTATTGAACTTGTGTCAAAGAATGTACAAGATGAATCATTGAAAACAACAAAGATTCAATATATCAAAATATCAATACATGAATGTGTTAAAGAATGTGCTAGATGAATCAATATATAACAACAAAGATTTAAGACACAGCTGGCACCCAACGTTTCTGGCCCCATGCAAATATCTAGTGAGTTCACTTCTTGTAATAATCATGACTAATTCTGCTACACAGGGAGTTCAGCACAGCAAAACATCATTTTGCCTTCTTCTAGTAGCGAAATGCCCATGTAAGGTTGAATTTATTCAATCATTTTGTTGGCTTTATCCCGTGCAAAATTTGCTTGCAATTCAGCTTTTAAACCCTATATTTAGGTGGTAATCACGTAAGTGTAGTGTGTGTGATAGTGTGAAGAAAAGCTCAAGAGTGTGTAGTCAAAAAGAGCCTTGCAATTGGATCTTGCGACTGGCACAATGTACAATGGAAAAAAAAAAAAAAAAAACTGGTATAAATTTAAAATTGTACTGAGACATCATCCATGGCTAAAATCCAGTGTTTAATAAACAAGGAAAATGGCATCCGTTGAATTTCAAGTTTTTAATAATGAATAGCATAGAAAAAAAAAATTTAATTGTCCAATTTCTATCCATAAACAATGACATTCAAGTCATTTTATAAATGTTTCACATACTTGGTACAAGTTAGACACTGTAAACATAATATATGCACGGGTAATTGGTCTCAGTTCTACATAAACACCCAGACAAAACCAAATTCTTGATGCAGAACTAATACATATATTCAATTCCATAAGATTCCTCGCAATCTAATACAAGTACAATATCTAAATGATTTTTCCAAAAATTATGAATTTTAAAAAACCCAGGTGTCTACAGTTAAAGAAGGAGCAAGACATAAGTGATCAAAGGCACTTATCTAGTATTATCATCATACACACATCATCTACTCAATTACATATCTAGGTATTGAACATGTATCAAAGAATGTACTAGATGAATCATTGAAAACAACAAAGATTCAATATATCAAAATATCAATACATGAACGTGTTAAAGAATGTGCTAGATGAATCAATATATAACAACAAAGATTGAAGACACAGCTGGCACCCAACGTTTCTGGCCCCATGCAAATATCTAATGAGTTCACTTCTTGTAATAATCATGACTAATTCTGCTACACAGGGAGTTCTGCACAGCAAAACATCATTTTGCCTTCTTCTAGTAGCGTAATGCCCATGTAAGGTTGAATTTATTCAATCATTTTATTGGCCTTATCCCGTGCAAAATTTGCTTACAATTCAGCATTTAAACCCTATATTTAGGTGGTAATCACCTAAGTGTAGTATGTGTGATAGTGTGAAGAAAAGCTCAAGGGTGTGTAGTCAAAAAGAGCCTTGCAATTGGATCTCACGACTGGCACAATGTAAAATGGAAAAAAAAAAAAAAAACCGGTATAAATTTAAAATTGTACTGAGACATCATCCATGGCTAAAATCCAGAGTTTAAAAACCATGGAAAATGGCATCCGTTGAATTTCAAGTGTTTAATAATGAATAGCATAGAAAAAAAAATTTAATTGTCCACTTTCTATGCATAACCAATGACATTCATGTCATTTTATAAATGTTTCACATACTTGGTACAAGTTAGACACTGTAAACATAATATATGCACGGGTAATTGGTCTCAGTTCTACATAAACACCCAGACAAAACCAAATTCTTTATGCAAAACTAATACAAATATTCAATTCCATAAGATTCCTCCCAATCTAATACAAGTACAATATCTAAATGATTTTTTGAAAAATTATGAATTTTAAAAAACCCAGGTGTCTACTGTTAAAGAAAGAGCAAGACATAAGTGATCAAAGGCACTTTTCTAGTATTATCATCATACACACATCATCTACTCAATTACATATCCAGGTATTGAACGTGTGTCAAAGAATGTACCAGATGAATCATTGAAAACAACAAAGATTCAATATATCAAAATATCAATACATGAACGTGTTAAAGAATGTGCTAGATGAATCAATATATAACAACAAAGATTGAAGACACAGCTGGCACCCAACGTTTCTGGCCCCATGCAAATATCTAGTGAGTTCACTTCTTGTAATAATCATGACTAATTCTACTACACAGGGAGTTCAGCACAGCAAAACATCATTTTTCCTTCTTCTAGTAGCGAAATGCCCATGTAAGGTTGAATTTATTCAATCATTTTGTTGGCTTTATCCCGTGCAAAATTTGTTTGCAATTCCGCATTTAAACCCTATATTTAGGTGGTAATCACGTAAGTGTAGTGTGTGGGATAGTGTGAAGAAAAGCGCAAGAGTGTGTAGTCAAAAAGAGCCTTGCAATTAGATCTCGCGACTAGCACAATGTAAAATGAAAAAAAAAAAAAAAAAAAAAACCGGTATAAATTTAAAATTATACTGAGACATCATCCATGGCTAAAATCCAGAGTTTAATAACCATGGAAAATGGCATCCGTTGAATTTCAAGTGTTTAATAATGAATAGCATAGAAAAAAAAATTTTAATTGTCCAATTTCTTTCCATAAACAATGACATTCAGGTCATTTTATAAATGTTTCACATACTTGGTACAAGTTAGACACTGTAAACATAATATATGCACGGGTAATTGGTCTCAGTTCTACATATACACCCAAAGAAAACCAAATTCTTGATGCAGAACTAATACAAATATTCAATTCCATAAGATTCCTCGCAATCTAATACAAGTACAATATCTAAATGATTTTTCCAAAAATTATGAATTTTAAAAAACCCAGGTGTCTACAGTTAAAGAAAGAGCAAGACATATGTGATCAAAGGCACTTATCTAGTATTATCATCATACACACATCATCTACTCAATTACATATCCAGGTATTGAACTTGTGTCAAAGAATGTACAAGATGAATCATTGAAAACAACAAAGATTCAATATATCAAAATATCAATACATGAACGTGTTAAAAAATGTGCTAGATGAATCAATATATAACAACAAAGATTTAAGACACAGCTGGCACCCAACGTTTCTGGCCCCATGCAAATATCTAATGAGTTCACTTCTGTCAGTTCGTTTAGACCCCTTAACCCAACAGATTAACCTAGAGAATTAGCCAAATTATTAACTTAGGTAATTTAATTAAACTAGGTTAACACAAATAAATATAAAAATAACAAAGCAGCGGAAAATAATCAACACAAAGATATGATGACCCAGGAAACCACACCGGTAAAAACCTGGGGAGGATTTAACCTAGCTATCTCAAGGTAAACTGAATCCACTATGAAAGAATCGAAGTTTACACAAAAGAACTTAGACCACTAACATTCTAATGCTACCTGCCTGTAGGAAACTTACTACCATGACCCCATGATAGCTCCGAGATCCACGGACTCCTTCTTTCCGGAATTCTTCAGCAAATCCACAAGCTCACCTGCTTGTATATCTTTGTGCTCTAGATTCTGCAACTGTAACGATTTACACAACTCTTGACATAAATCTCAAGTATGTAAACCCTAAGTGTATGTGAAGGTAAACACCTCTAGATCTCACAGAGAGATTCACAAACACAGCAAAACAGAACTCTAAAAACGTGGCTAGGGTTTTCCCTTTTATACTTAGGGCAAAACATAAAACCCTATACATTAAAACGGGCTTGGGCTGAGTTGGAAAATTCTGCAGAAAAACGTTCTGTGCGATTTTCGATCGATCGAGTCTAATTTTCGATCGATCGAGTCTCACAGAAAGTTACAAGTAATTCTGCATAAAAACTCGATTCCAACTTTACAATTAATCCCATACTTTGAGCAAGTCTAACACACGACTCAACATTGTTTTGATCATGGTTTGCCAACATACAAATTGAAGTTCTAAATACATTAGATCCTAGTCTTTAGAACCTAACAAACTCCCCCTTTGGCAATCCGTGACAAAACACAGACTTAACAAAGCTCAAAGTTACAAAATGAAAAAGCCCATTACAAAAATAATAGCCACTAAACAATTCAACCTAAACTACTATCCAACAGTTGCAAGGTAGACAGCAGCTTGACTGAAAACAACCTGTATTTTCCTGTAACACTTAACAAACACATAAACGCATGTGTGGAACAAAAACAGGAAATACATAAATAAAAATTTCTTAATTTCACATGACACAAAATAAAGACATATATCATGAATAACATCATCAATATAGATCAATAAGCACAGTAACATAGTGAAATAAGAAAACAAATACATAAAAATGTATCTCAATAAAAAATATCTCCTAAACAAGAGCTAAAAATGTAAATACACAGTGAAGCGCCTAGATACAATCTAATAACTCCACAAGCTCCGCAGTATCACTACCAAATAAACAAAAACTCCCCCTAAAATGTAAATCCCCTCAACAAAAATCCTAGCTACCAATGAACTATGCACTCCCCCTTTTTGTGACGAATTGCCAAAGGGCACTCACTCATCATCAAAAGGAGGCGGAGAAGACCGACGAGAGCTCGCCAAATCCGCTCGCAATGCACGAAGCTCATCCAAGATGTCCACCAAAAGCTGACCATGAGCCGCCTGAACGGTCACGACAGTGTCAAGCGTCCGACGAAGGTCAGAAACCTCATCAAACGGTGGAGGAACATCAGCAGCAGCAGCAGCAACAGCAGGATCCGAAGAAGTCCCAGCTGCAAAAGGATCTGCAGAAGAAGAAGAAGGGGGTGGAGTGACACCGGTAGGCTCTACCCTAGCACGCTTAGAGCTAGCTCGAAGTTGAGCAGCCCTTTGCCTCAAAAAGGTAGCACCGATAGGAGCAATGACATGAACAGGCTCGGAAGCAGGATACTCACCAAAACCAAGAAAGAGAAGAATCCTATGAATAAAAACAGGGAAAAACAAAGCATGAGCCTGAGAACTAGACCTATGAACCTCGTTCAAAAAACGAAGGAACATATGCGGAAAACTGATAGGAGCATCAGTGACCAAAGCATACAGAAACACACATCGCTCAAGAGGAACGGTGTGGACATGAGTAATCGGCCACAAAGAATGACACGCTATCCGAAAGAAAAGATAGTGCAACTCAGACAGCTCAGCAGACGAGATCCGAGGATCAGAACCCCACTGGATAGAAGTACCAGTGATGTAGGACAGAACGTCATCAAGGGAAGGAGACTCCTCGTAAGGAAAGACGGGATGGTCCACAATAGGCACCCCAAGAGCATCCGACACTACCGAAGGGGTAATGCGGTACTCGACACCACGTAACCACACCTTGACTAAGGTGTCGTTATCGTAGACATGAATAGAGAGGTTCGAATAGAACTCTCTAATCAAAGAAGCAGGAGGAGGATGCTCAAAGTCTAGAAGAGGTAACCAACCCCGACGCTCAAAGTTGCGACGAACCTCAGGATCTAACTCATCTAAGATAACCCTACGCTCAGCCCAGATCTGACGCCTAAGATTAAGGGTCTCATAGGTAATCTGGTTAGACTCACTAGGAAATCTCTCAGTGTCAAAAGATGGAGAAGGATCAACAGTCCTATGGGCTCGAGTTTTCCTAGGCATGGTGCTAAGGAAAAGTGACAGACACAGAAAGAAAAGAGCAAAAACCAAAACCAAGGGCAGACTGCAAATTAGCACAGCATAAAAAATATAGACAAAATATCAAATCTATATGATGCATGATCAAGAATATAAAATGATGCATGTACTAATGCAGTGACATGTTCAAATGTGATCCAAATTAACAAAATTGGCTTGAGCAAGCAATGTGTATCAAAAATACCCAATTTGAAAAACCCTAGTTTTCAAAACACAACAAATTGACAAATTGATCAACACAATAGTCAATTAACACATTATAATGATCAAATTATTCAAACTAACAAGCCAATTTCATCAATTTCAACCCAATTGAACAAAATCCCCAATTTATTCAAATACAAGCCCTAGAATTTCAAATTTATATCAAAGCACCAAATAAACCAAATTAAACCACATGAGGTGCTTAGGAAAGGTGTCCCCACAAAAACCCATAAAGAATTTGAGAAAGAATCACTCCAAAACAATCCCAAAAATAGAAAATCCTAAATGCCGAAAATACCCAAATAAACATGAAGATAATGCATGAAATTTGAAAATAAATGCAAAAGGAAGGGTAGAAAGGACTTACCAGCTGAGGGAGAGAGAGAATTTGCAAAAGATTCGGAGGAAAACGACAAAAAAACCAAGAATTGTGCTGACCGGTTGGTAGGGAACCAAAAGAAGATTTGAAAAGTTTTGAAAAAGTGAAAAGACACTTGAAAAACTTCTTTTTAAAAACAGCCGGCACGATTTTCGATCGATCGAAAATTACATTCGATCGGTCGAAAACTTATTCGATTGATCCAAAAACAGCATGGATCGATTGAACCAACCAGAGAGTTTTCTGAACAAATTTAAACATTTTCGATCGGTCGAAAACCAGTTTCGATCGATCGAAATTCTGGAAAAATCAGATTTTTGAAAAACCAAACATTTTAAACCAAAAACTCCTCAAAGCAGCAGATTTTTAAAATCAAATGCATGAGTATGAGATGATATGTTTTCCAAAAAACACAAGTATTCAACCCAGATTCCTCAACCAAAAATTTTCTCTCAATATACCCCCAAAAAAAATAAACAAGCAAACATGTTCAGCATCAATTTTCAAAAATTCTCAAACTTGGTTGATCAGACCAAAAACTACGTACAATAACATGTACACAATTTTAGCAAAGATTAACTTGTGTAGTGTGTGCAACTAGCATAAGCTTGAGAAACATGTGAGGTGATATACACATAGAGATCAATCACAATTTCTACAAAATCCACCACATGAATTTGAAAGAGACTATCCCTTAAAGAGTTACATCATATAACTCCCACATCTCCTAGAATAAAAGCTTGCAATCATGTAAGTTTCTTGATTCGCCTCATTATTCAAATTAATTGATTAGAAACTTAATAAAAGCCGGGATAATGTACACACCAATTTTATGAATTTGTGAGGTTGTTATAGTCCAATAATGTACACACCAAATTTTAATAGAGGCTACACCTTATGTTCTTTTTGTGCATGTGCTACACTTTCTCGAGCACAAAATCTTATGATATGCACTAAGGTGTTCATAATTGGCTAATAGACAGTGGTGAGATAGTTATTTATGCCTTTCTCATTAAGTTCAAGTCCAACAATCAAAGACATACAACTTCAAAATCAAGATCATGTGATCAACAAATATAGCATCTTCCCACACAACATGCACAACAAGACTTTAGCTAGTAAAGTGCAATAAATAAGTGCATCAAAGCTAAACAAGGTACATAAACATGTTATGCAATAATCAATTTGACCAACCTTGTCTTCAAATTCAAGAAAAGATAGCAAAACACAATTTGCAACAAAATTTTTTTTTTATTTAACAAAAAAAACAACCTAGAATGAAATGCATGAATGTAATGCAATGCAAATCCTAGAAACAGAGGTCACAAAAGATATAGCAATAAAGCACAAGGACCATGTCAGACAGACTCAATTAGGTTGAGCCTTTTTGCATCCAAGACTTCTTAGATGCAACTCTTGCATTGGAGTTATGATTCATATTCGAATTCTGAGCAACTCCAGGATTGGAATAAAGGTTTAACGCCTTTACCAATTCACCAATCAGTACCATAGGATCACGTGCTTGAGGCACAGGTACTGTAGTTTTATTTGCTCGCTTCGCAGCTTGCAACTTAAAACAATTTGGACGAATATGTCCAGGTTTTCCACAAAAATGACAAACCCATGCAGGCTTATCATGCAATTTGCCCTTAGTTGAAGTAGAAGCTCTAGAATGAGAAGCATGAAGATCAACCCTAATTTTTCTAGGTGGAGTAACGTTCAAAGGCTTGACAGGTTCACTCACCACGGGTTTGACAATCTCACTCTTAGGAGGTTCAGAAGAAGGAACAAATTTAGTGGAAGAAGGTTCAAGCACAGAAATACTTTCCTCATAACCTAAACCAGATTTATCAGAAGGAGACTTTTGAATACTCAGCATGTGATCAAGTTTGGAGCTTGCAGATCTATTAGTTTGTTCTCTAGCAACAGACAAATCATGTTCCAAACATTTAACTTTCTCAAGCAAGAGCATGTTCTCAGTTTTCACATTATTCAAAAGCTCATTTGCATCAAATAATTTAACAAGTAAATTTTTCTTTTCAAGATCAAGAGATGCAATTTTCTTCAAGCCTAACTCAACATTCATAGCATCCTTTGTAGCAACTTTGCAAAGTTTATTGTAGGCTTCCTGTAAATCTGCATCCTCAGAGAGTTCCCCATCAGAAGGGTTCTCTTCAACAGACAAGCTTTCATTGACCACAGTGGTAGCAGTGAAAGCAATGAAGTTTCCATCCTCATCACTTGCGGATTCATTGTCGGAAACTTCGTCATCACTAAGGGTTACTGCCATAGCCTTACCCTTAGACCTCAAATAAGTAGGACATTCAGACTTTAAATGACCATACCCTTGACAACCATAACATTGTTGTCCCAAAGAATTATTAGAAGATTGACCTACTTTTTCTTTAGGTTTTTCAAAGTTGTTAACCTTAGTGGGTTCATTCTTCCTAAAATTTCTAGGTTCAACAGTGTTCTTGCCTCTTGCCCTTCTATTACTATTTCTCAGAAAATTTCTAAAATTCTTGGCAAGATAGGCAATCTCTGTAGCAGAGAGATCATCATCAAATCCACCATCCTCAACATCATCAACAGACTTAAGAGCCATTGATTTGGATTTGTTTGTTTTAGGGAGGTCTAACTCATAGGACTGAAGAGATCCTACAAGTTCATCAACAGGGATGGAGTCCACATCCTTACTCTCAGTAATGGCAGTCACTTTGGGTCTAAAATCTTCAGTCAAAGATCTAAGAATCTTCCTAACAATTTTAGGTTGATCATAGATTTCACCCAAATTATAAGCAGAATTAACAATATCATTCAATTTAGCATAGAATTCATCAAAAGATTCATCATCATTCATTCTAATGCTTTCAAATCTAGTAGTTAATTGCTGCAGTTTATTTATCTTTACTGCCTTTGTGCCTTCATGCACAGTCTGGAGGATATTCCATGCAGTATGAGCAACCTCAACATTAGAGATTCTCTTAAATTCCTCCATGGAAACAGCATTAAAAATAGCATTCATGGCTTTGCTATTAAAAGCGGCTGCCTCCTTCTGAGAAGTTTGCCACTCACTCACAGGAGTAGTGGGCTTCTCCCATCCATATTCAACGGAATTCCACACCCTCTCATCAATGGATTTTAGGAATGCTTTCATCCTTACTTTCCAATAGGCATAGTTGTTTCCATCAAAGTGAGGTGGAACAACTAGAGAGTGTCCGTGTTCCATGACAACAGGGGTCAAGGATCAGCTCAAAGATCAAAGGATCAAACACAAAAGCTACCCGCTCTGATACCACTTGTCAGTTCGTTTAGACCCCTTAACCCAACAGATTAACCTAGAGAATTAGCCAAATTATTAACTTAGGTAATTTAATTAAACTAGGTTAACACAAATAAATATAAAAATAACAAAGCAGCGGAAAATAATCAACACAAAGATATGATGACCCAGGAAACCACACCGGTAAAAACCTGGGGAGGATTTAACCTAGCTATCCTCAAGGTAAACTGAATCCACTATGAAAGAATCGAAGTTTACACAAAAGAACTTAGACCACTAACATTCTAATGCTACCTGCCTGTAGGAAACTTACTACCATGACCCCATGATAGCTCCGAGATCCACGGACTCCTTCTTTCCGGAATTCTTCAGCAAATCCACAAGCTCACCTGCTTGTATATCTTTGTGCTCTAGATTCTGCAACTGTAACGATTTACACAACTCTTGACATAAATCTCAAGTATGTAAACCCTAAGTGTATGTGAAGGTAAACACCTCTAGATCTCACAGAGAGATTCACAAACACAGCAAAACAGAACTCTAAAAACGTGGCTAGGGTTTTCCCTTTTATACTTAGGGCAAAACATAAAACCCTATACATTAAAACGGGCTTGGGCTGAGTTGGAAAATTCTGCAGAAAAACGTTCTGTGCGATTTTCGATCGATCGAGTCTAATTTTCGATCGATCGAGTCTCACAGCAAGTTACAAGTAATTCTGCATAAAAACTCGATTCCAACTTTACAATTAATCCCATACTTTGAGCAAGTCTAACACACGACTCAACATTGTTTTGATCATGGTTTGCCAACATACAAATTGAAGTTCTAAATACATTAGATCCTAGTCTTTAGAACCTAACAACTTCTTGTAATAATCATGACTAATTCTGCTACACAGGGAGTTCTGCACAGCAAAACATCATTTTGCCTCCTTCTAGTAGCGTAATGCCCATGTAAGGTTGAATTTATTCAATCATTTTGTTGGCCTTATCCCGTGCAAAATTTGCTTACAATTCAGCATTTAAACCCTATATTTAGGTGGTAATCACCTAAGTGTAGTATGTGTGATAGTGTGAAGAAAAGCTCAAGGGTGTGCCGTCAAAAAGAGCCTTGCAATTGGATCTCACGACTGGCACAATGTAAAATGGAAAAAAAAAAAAAAAAACTGGTATAAATTCAAAATTGTACTGAGACATCATCCATGGCTAAAATCCAGAGTTTAAAAACCATGGAAAATGGCATCCGTTGAATTTCAAGTGTTTAATAATGAATAGCATAGAAAAAAAAATTTAATTGTCCAATTTCTATGCATAAACAATGACATTCATGTCATTTTATAAATGTTTCACATACTTGGTACAAGTTAGACACTGTAAACATAATATATGCACGGGTAATTGGTCTCAGTTCTACATAAACACCCAGACAAAACCAAATTCTTGATGCAAAACTAATACAAATATTCAATTCCATAAGATTCCTCCCAATCTAATACAAGTACAATATCTAAATGATTTTTTGAAAAATTATGAATTTTAAAAAACCCAGGTGTCTACTGTTAAAGAAAGAGCAAGACATAAGTGATCAAAGGCACTTTTCTAGTATTATCATCATCCACACATCATCTACTCAATTACATATCCAGGTATTGAACATGTGTCAAAGAATGTACCAGATGAATCATTGAAAACAACAAAGATTCAATATATCAAAATATCAATACATGAACGTGTTAAAGAATGTGCTAGATGAATCAATATATAACAACAAAGATTGAAGACACTGCTGGCACCCAATGTTTCTGGCCCCATGCAAATATCTAGTGAGTTCACTTCTTGTAATAATCATGACTAATTCTGCGACACAGGGAGTTCAGCACTGCAAAACATCATTTTTCCTTCTTCTAGTAGCGAAATGCCCATGTAAGGTTGAATTTATTCAATCATTTTGTTGGCTTTATCGCGTGCAAAATTTGTTTGCAATTCTGCATTTAAACCCTATATTTAGGTGGTAATCCCGTAAGTGTAGTGTATGGGATAGTGTGAAGAAAAGCTCAAGAGTGTGTAGTCAAAAAGAGCCTTGCAATTGGATCTCGCGACTAGCACAATGTAAAATGAAAAAAAAAAAAAAAAAAAAAAAACCGGTATAAATTTAAAATTGTACTGAGACATCATCCATGGCTAAAATCTAGAGTTTAATAACCATGGAAAATGGCATCCGTTGAATTTCAAGTGTTTAATAATGAATAGCATAGAAAAAAAAATTTAATTGTCCAATTTCTTTCCATAAACAATGACATTCAGGTCATTTTATAAATGTTTCACATACTTGGTACAAGTTAGACACTGTAAACATAATATTTGCACGGGTAATTGGTCTCAATTCTACATATACACCCAAAGAAAACCAAATTCTTGATGCAGAACTAATACAAATATTCAATTCCATAAGATTCCTCGCAATCTAATACAAGTACAATATCTAAATGATTTTTCCAAAAATTATGAATTTTAAAAAACCCAGGTGTCTACAGTTAAAGAAAGAGCAAGACATAAGTGATCAAAGGCACTTATCTAGTATTATCATCATACACACATCATCTACTCAATTACATATCCAGGTATTGAACATGTGTCAAAGAATGTACTAGATGAATCATTGAAAACAACAAAGATTCAATATATCAAAATATCAATACATGAACGTGTTAGAGAATGTGCTAGATGAATCAATATATAACAACAAAGATTGAAGACATAGCTGGCACCCAACGTTTCTAGCCCCATGCAAATATCTAGGGAGTTCACTTCTTGTAATAATTATGACTAATTCTGCTACACAGGGAGTTCACCACAGCAAAACATCATTTTGCCTTCTTCTAGTAGCGAAATGCCCATGTAAGGTTGAATTTATTCAATCATTTTGTTGGCTTTATCCCGTGCAAAATTTGCTTGCAATTCTGCATTTAAACCCTATATTTAGGTTGTAATCACGTTAGTCTAGTGTGTGTGATAGTGTGAAGAAAAGCTCAAGAGTGTGTAGTCAAAAAGGGCCTTGCAATTAGATCTCGCGATTGGCACAATGTAAAATGGAAAAAAAAAAAAAAAAACCGGTATAAATTTAAAATTGTACTGAGACATCATCCATGGCTAAAATCCAGAGTTTAATAACCATGGAAACTGGCATCCATTGAATTTCAAGTGTTTAATAATGAATAGCATAGAAAAAAAAAATTTAATTGTCCAATTTCTATCCATAAACAATGACATTCAGGTCATTTTATAAATGTTTCACATACTTGGTACATGTTAGACACTGTAAACATAATATATGCACGGGTAATTGGTCTCAGTTCTACATAAACACCCAGACAAAACCAAATTCTTGATGCAGAACTAATGCATATATTCAATTCCATAAGATTCCTCGCAATCTAATACAAGTACTATATCTAAATGATTTTTCCAAAAATTATGAATTTTAAAGAACGCAGGTGTCTACAATAAAAGAAAGAGCAAGACATACGTGATCAAAGACACTTATCTAGTATTATCTTCATGCGCACATCATCTACTCAATTACATATCCAAGTATTGAACATGTGTCAATGAATGTACTAGACGAATCGTTGATAACAACAAAGAATCAATATATCAAAATATCAATATATGAACGTGTCAAAGAATGTGCTAGATGAATCAATATATAGCAACAAAGATTGTAGACCATAGCTGGCACCAACGTTTCTGGCCCCATGTTGATATCTAGTATGTTCGTTTATTGTACTAATCACGACTAATGCAACTACAGAAGGAGTTCAGCAGAGCAAAACATCATTTCGCTTTCTTCTAGTAGCGAAATGTCCATGTATAGTTGAATTTATTCCATCATTTTGTTTTCTTTATTCCATGTCAAATTTGCTTGTAATTCATCATTTAAAAACAGGTGGGAATCACGTAAAGGTAGTGTGTGAGAGAGTGTTTAGAAAAGCTCAAGAGTGTGCTCTTAAGAAGAGCCTTGTGATTGGATCTCGCGACTGGCTCGCAACTGGCGCAGTGTAAAATGGAAAAAAAAAAAAAAAAAACTAGTTAAAAATTTAAAATTGTACCGAGACATCACCATTGGCTAAAATCCAAAGTTTGATAACCGTGGAAAATGGCATCCGTTGAATTTCAAGTGTTTAGTAATGAATAAAGTAGAAAAAAATAATTTACTAGTCCAATTTCTGTCCATAAACAATGACATTGGGGTCATTCTATAAATGTTTCACATACTTGGTACAAGTTTGACACTGTAAACATAAAATATACATGGGTAACTGGTCTCAGTTCTACATATACAGCTAGATAATAACAAATTCTTGATGCAAAACTAATACAAATATTCAATTCCATAAGATTCCTTGCAATCTAATACAAGTACATTATCTAAATGATTTTTCCAAAAATTATGAATTTTATAAAACACAATTGTCTACAATAAAAGAAAGTGCAAGACATAAGTGATCAAAGGCACTTATCTAGTATTATCTTCATACACACATCATCTACTAAATTACATATCCAGATATTGAACATGTGTCAGAGAATGTACTAGATGAATCGTTGATAACAACAAAGATTCAATATATCAAAATTTCAATATATGAACGTGTCAAAGAATGTGTTAGATGAATCAATATATAACAACAAAGATTGAAGACCACGGCTGGCACCCAACGTTTCTAGTCCCATGCAGATATCTAGTGAGTTCACTTCTTGTAATAATCATGACTAATTTTGCTACACAGGGAGTTCAACAGAGCAAAACATAATTTTGCCTTCTTCTAGTAGCGAAATGTCCATGTAAGGTTGAATTTATTCAATCATTTTGTTGGCTTTATTCCATGCCAAATTTGCTTGTAATTCAGCATTTAGAAACCCTGTATTTAGGTGGGAATCACATACGGGTAGTGTGTATGAGAGAGTGTGAAGAAAAGCTCAAGAGTGTGCACTCAAGAAGAGCCTTGTGATTGGATCTCGTGACTGTCACAATGTAACATGGAAAAAAAAAACCTATAAAAATTTAAAATTGTACTGAGACATCAGCAATGGCTAAATTCTAGAGTTTAATAACCATGGAAAATGGCATCCATTGAATTTCAAGTGTTTAGTAATGAATAGAATAGAAAAAAAAAATTAATAGTCCAATTTCTGTTCATAAACTTTGACATTGGGCTCATTCTATCAATGTTTCACATACTTGGTACAAGTTAGACACTATAAGCATAATATATGCACGGGTAACTGGTCTCAGTTCTACATATACACCCAGATAAAACCAAATTCTTGATGCAGAACTAATACAAATGTTTAATTCCAAAAGATTCTTCGCAATCTAATACAAGTACAATATCTGAATGATTTGTCCAAAAATTATGAATTTTAAAAAATGCAGGTGTCTATAATAAAAGAAAGAGCAAGACATAAGTGATCAAAGGTACTAATCTAGTGTTATCTTCATACACACATCATCTACACAACTACATATTCCGGTATTGAACTTGTGTCAAAGAATGTACTAGATGAATCATTGATAACAACAAATATTCAATATATCAAAATATCAATATATGAACGTGTCAAAGAATGTGTTATGTGAATCAATATATAACAACAAAGATTGATGACCACAGCTGGCACCCAACGGTTTTGGCCCCTTGCAGATATCTAGTGAGTTCACTTCTTGTAATAGTCATGACTAATGCAGCTACATAGGATGTTCAGTCGAGTAAAACATCATTTTGCCTTCTGCTAGTAGCAAAATGTCCTTGTAAGGTTGAATTTATTCAATCATTTTGTTGGCTTTTTTCTGTGCTAAATTTTCTTGTTATTCAGCATTTTGAAACCCTGTATTTAGGTGGGAATCATCTAAGGTAAGTGTGTGAGAGAGTGTGAAGAAAAGCTCAATAGTCTGCACTTAAGAAGAACCTTGTGATTGGATCTCGTGACTAGCTCGCGGCTGGCGAATCGCCAAAAGGTGGCACACGTGTGAAGCATGCAAGGGAGCTGAAGGGTCACGCCAGCTATTGCACTACAGGACAAAACTTCCAGTCTGGCCCGGCAGTTAGGTCGCGACTCAAACTCATGGCTCATTCTAGTCGCGAGATCAAGTCGCCAGAATGCCCTATTTAGTTGTAACTGACTCTTCGCATTCCTCATACACCCCACTATAAATACCCCTTATACCCACGAAATGTAGAGAGCCTCCAGAGAGAATTTTGAGTGAGAAACCCTAGAGAAAAACATGATTGACTCATCCATAATCTTCATCCTTGATTCTCCAAATTCCTCTTCTCTCACTCTCTCCATTGACATATCCTTGAGAGATACATTTAGCCAAATCCTTATCTCACCATAACCATATTAGTGAGGAGGTATTTTGGTGCTTGGGAAGCAGTTCAGAAGGGACCAATTCATTTTGGTTGATGCAATGGGAGATTGTGGGATCTGGTAAGCTAGAGAAGACAAGGTTCAGTGTAACCCTGTTAGAGCAAGAAGCTTGGAGGGCTTAGATGCACTGGGTAGATTAGGCTTGGTGGGTCTTCTACTATTCATGTATCCCAACTTTATTCTCTAGTGGATTATTGACCGCTCGGAGGGCGGTAGAGAGGATTTTCACCGAGTGCTTCGGTTTTCTCTTCGATAACACATCGCCATGTTATCTTTGTGTTTGCATCTTTCTTCCCTTACTTTTTACCTTTTAATTGCTGTTGTGATTGTGATTAAGTATCGCTTAAAGTGTTTTACCAATTTGGGTTTAGCTTATATTCATATTCCACACATATATTGTTTAATTATATGCTTGTGTTGGTAATTTGTAAATTGGGGGTCTAAACATTCATAGGTGTTTCACACCCTATTTGAACTTTCAATTGGTATCCGAGCGGGTGCACTTGCTATGGTTTAATTATCTTAGTGCAATCCTTGACTCCATTGAGACGGATCGATCTCAATCACTTATTGCTCCACCATATTTTAATGGAAACAAATATGCATTTTGGAAAGTCTGTATGAGGTCATTCCTGTGCTCTATTGATGAGAGTGATTGGGATGTTATAGAGATAGGATAGACTAGGCTGGAGGCTGCCAAATTCACATGGGATAAAGCAGCCCTCGCGGCAGCTAATGCAAATAGCAAGGCACTAAATGCTAATTTTTGTGGTGTTTCTCCAGATGAGTTTCACAGGATTTCTCATGTTACAATTGCCAAGGAGACATGGCAAATCTTGGAGACAACTTATGAAGGCACCAAGATGGTGAAGGACACAAAGTTGCAGATGCTTACCACACACTTCGAAGAGCTGAAGTTGAGTGAAGACGAGTCATTCAACTCATTTTATGGCAAGCTGAATGAGGTGGTAATTGGGAAGTTCAACTTGGGTGAAAAGACGGAGGACTTAAAGATAGTGAGGAAGATCCTTCGATCATTGCCGGAGAGCTTCTGTGCAAAGGTTACTGCAATTGAAGAGAGAAAGGACCTTGATGATATCAAATTTCAAGAACTAATTGGTTCATTTCAAACATATGAGCTGTCTTTACCTTCACAAAGGAAGAGCAAACCCTTGCTCTAAAGACAATCAATGAGAGAATAGAAGCTCATGACTCATCGAATGAGGATGAGGTCGAAAAGGATATGGCATATCTTGTGAAGAACTTTCGAAAGTTATTGAAATTCAAAAAGAATGGAAAGTTTGCTGAGAAAGGAAAATTCTCAAATTCCTTGAAGGAGAAAAAGGATTTCAAGAAGAAAAATGAGAAGGATTCTCAATCTTCTCAAGCAATCACATGCTATAAATGCAACGATCATGGACATCTCAAGAAGTCCGGACTATTTGAGAGGGAAGGGTAAAGTGTATGCCACTATTCTTAGTGACACCAACTCCTTTAATTAAGATTCAGATGAAAGCTGTAATGAAGAGGGAAACTTCTCTGCATTCATGACCATTGCTCCCGTAGAATCCTCGGATTATTTGAGTGTGCAAGTGGAAGAGCTTGGCGAGCACACCGAATTGGAATCAATGGGAATAGTTGAGGAATCCGATGATGAGGAAGATGAAAGAATAGTGGGACTACAAGAGACCTACAATTCCCTCCTTGAGAAGACCGGTGAATATGCAAAAGTGGCTAAAGCAGCCATTAAGAAAATGAAAAGAGCAGAGCAAGACTACAAGAGTCTTTTAGTCTGATACAAAGAGACTAAGTGTGAAGTCAAGATGCTAAATGGAGAGCTGATCGAAGCCTACTCAAAGATAAAATTTCTTGAGCTTGAGGTGATTCAAGCTAATGCTAAAGTAGAGCCGACTTGCTCCAAAAAGCTTGATGAAGTGCTTGCTCATCAAAAATATTTCTCCAATAAAAGTGGATTGGGATACACCGAAGAGAGCAGTTCAAGTGTCAAAGTGTCCAAGGATTTAAAGTTCGTAAAAGCAAAGGAACCAATGGTAGAAATCACCATTATTGAGAAAGTGAAGGCAGAAAAGAAGTGGAATGTGACTGACCAACGATTTTTTACTAAGTCTCATAACTAGTCAGTAGTCAAACCTAAGGGTAATGGGAAATCACTCCCAAAGTCACAAAGAGGTCTGAGAACTCAACATTTCTGCCATCACTGTGGAATTCAAGGACACACCAGACCGAATTGTCGTAAGCTTTGGGCATTGAAGAATGGTAACTATCAAAGGCCAAACAGACAAAGAAAGGATAAAGGGAACTCTAAGAAATCGAAAGGGGCAGAAGCTGTGTCTAACATTGGAGATGTGATGAAGATGATTGATGCATTCACCACCTGTTTGACAAGCTTCAACAAAAGGTTTGAAAGCCAAAGCAATCGTACCCAATCGTCTAGGGATATCACCCCAAACGCAAGTGTCGTGTGGGTGAAGAGGGGTATACATGCATAAGCATTACAACATGTCCATGCATTAATATTTCCTATGCCTTATGACCTTGATTAGTTGTGTGATTTGTGTTATCACTTTAGCATGTGTTGAAATTTTTTGTTTGTTTGCTATTTGCTTTGAATGTGTTTACATTTTTTTTTTGGGTTAATCTTTACTTGCATTTGTGTCAAAAATCCAAAAAGTTTGATCGACATTATTGTGTATTGTCACAAGCATGTTTTGCCTTGTATCTTTGTACTAATGGCTTTGTGCATTTATGAGCGTAGCTTGTTCTTTATGCACTCATATCATTGTGGGAAAACTCTTGACATCTATGTGACTATTGTAAATAGATCTTCAACCTTGTCATGAATGATTAGTCAATGGTTATGTTGATCTTAAGACTTGCATAGACTTGTGCCTATATATCTTCCCACTCCTTTTATTTTTCTTGCTTAAAGAGCTCAACAAATATAAATCTCAAAATGAAAAGAGACAATGAGTTGCAAAAGCCATTGCACATACTAGTATTTAACTAGGAAAAAGGGAAAATGATTTTTATGAAAATGTATGGTGCCCAAAAGCCAAAGGCTTATTCATAAAATTGAAATATCAAAAATTTCAGGCATCGATCTCAAAAGGAGATGTAAAGACCAAAAATGATCAAATGCTGTGAATTGTATGTGAAGCCAAATGAAAAGCTTCAAAATTATGTTATCTAGTTTTGTGGGAGGTCATATATGCATATTTCTATAATTGAGATAGGTCACTTTTCCTCGTGCTAATTGTATATGATTTGGTTGAATTGATCATTGAAGCTTCACATTAGACTAAGGACTATCTCATCTTTGGTACCCACACACAGCACACATGTCTATGTTCAATGAATGCATAATTCATTTGTGTAATTGTACTTGATTAAATATGTTGCACATGCTTAATTATATGTTGATCAAACACAATAAGATTTTTGAGTGTTTTAATTGTTTTTGGAAAGCGTTTATCTTTTTGAAAAATATAAAAAACTATGCAACCCTGCTTTGGTGACTCTGCCTCGCGGGTCACGCAAGTCGCGAGCCCTAGTCGCGAGATTACTTAGAAGCTCCTGGTGACTTTCTGGTGGGTTAAAACCCTAGTCATGAAAAACATTTGGGAAATTTCAAAAAATCTGGGTTTTTGGGATTTTCGCGACTCATGTTGGCAACTAGTTTCGCAAGTGGAAGCTCCAGTCGCAAGGTTTACTTAGAATGGTTCATGACTCCCTTCACAACTTTCTCACAAGTGGAACTCCCAGTCGCAAAAAACACTTAGAAATTTTTTTCCAATTTTGTCACACGAGTTTTTGGCAACCTGCATTGGCGACTAGTTCGCAACTCATTCCAGTCGCAAAAAACGTGTATTTTGCATTTTGAGGGTTATTTTCAAGGCAGTTTTCAAAAACTTTTTAGTTTTCCCTCACACATTCTGGCTATTCATTGTCTTGTCCGTTTCTCTCCCTCACAAACTCACCGTGTTCTCTGAAAAATCATCCACTTTCTTTGTCGTTTCTTCACAAATCTTCAAGAAAAGGTATGGGTTTTGTCGTTTTCATTATGTATTGTCAGTTCCTAGCCTTTATTTTCTTGGATTTTGAGTTTTTGTTGAGTTGTTGGGAAACTTGATGTCTGAATATGGTTTGGGTATATTTTGTTGTGTTTGTTGAATGGGTTTTATTGGTTTTTGATGGATTGATATTTATATTACATGATACCCATGTTTGTGTCCCATTGTTGAGGTTTATGTCTTGTTTGGGTTGTGGTGTGCATTTCATGCCCATGGGTAAATGCCTCATGACATCCTCTTATAAATTGAGGACTTCATGGAAGTCAATGTTTTTAGGGATCTCATGAATTACAATGATTGTAAACTGTATCTCAGGATATGTGTTTTAATATATGCCCTAGGTTTTACATGGTGTTACTTGCACACACACACTCTTCGATATGTTTAGGAATTATTACCTAAACTCTATTGTGCCTTGATGCCATGTGCTATCTCCTGTCTTGACACTATTAAACTATGCTTTAGTTTAATCTTTGGTCCTATCCTTTGTCCATTTCATTGCTACTAACTTGTTACTAATCTTTGGTGTTTCCATATGTTGTACCTTGTGTTGTGGTCTTTATTGCTATGTTTTTACAAATGACTCCAAAAAAGAAGACTCTTGCACATCTAGCTGACAAAAGGAAGAAAATGGACAATACTCAGTTCCGCTCTATCCAACATTTTGAGAGATACCATCAGTTCTACGTAAAGGCTCCAATCATCCAAGAGAGATTTGTGGACTTGGATGATTTGAAGGGTTACTTTATCCTAGGTTGTTTTCAGGATAGAGGTTGGAAAAAGCTTCTCAGTGATCTTCCTGTGGCGTGTGAACCCTTGATACGAGAGTTCTATACCAATGCTATTTTGAGAGAGGATGAAATCAACTGTTGGATTAATGGCCATGAGTTCACCATTGATGTTGAGGATATTGATGAGGTTCTTGGCTTTGAGGATCTAGAGCACGATTTCACACACTTCAAGGACCAAATGCTCTCCATTGAAACAGTTCAATCCCATATTGGTGGTATTCAAGAAGGCAAATGTCTCAATGCAATAGCTTTTCCAACAAATCTTCGATGTCTTACATACATCATGATGTTCAACTTGTACCCAATGAAGAAGATAACCACTCTCAATAATGCTAGAGCCATTTTTCTCATGGAGCTTAGGAAGAATACCTATATCGACATTAGTGCTCAGATCTACTCCATTATTGATGATGAAACAAAGACAACTTCAAGGGCAAAACTAATTTTCCCAATCTACTCATGAGGCTTTTTCGGGCAAAAGGTGTGAAAATTCCCCAAGACATCAGTCTCATGTCTACTCCTCTAGCTATCAATACTTTAACAATTGCACGGATCAAAGCTCGTCTTCCTGGTGATGAAGAGGAGGTTGATCAAGAACAAGGAGAGCTTGTGGAAACTAAGACAGAAGCTTAAGCAAAATCCTCAAGCTTAAGAGGCCATGGCAAAAGGAGCCAAGCCTCATCATCCTCTGTAATACCTCCAGATTCAATTCAGATCATTCTTAACAGGATTGATGGGCTTCGAGAAGCCCAGAATGAGCAATCTAACAAGCTGGCTACTATTCAAGAGCAGATAAATCTTCTTTTAGCAAAGTTTGACAGCTTCACTACCCAGCAGTAGACCTTTGGCCATTCCGCTCAAAAATGGGGAGAAGTAGCTCTTGAGGGGGAGCACCATTTTTGAGGGGGAGAAAACTTTTAGCACTCCTAATTTATGCTGCTTATGGTTTCTATTGTTTTTAGTTCTTATATCTTGTGGTTACAGTGATCTTGTTTAAAACTGTTGGTACTTTGGTTTAATTAGTTCAGTTTCTATTCAGTATTTTATGTTTTTGTACCTTAGCTTTGTAGCTCAGTACTTTTAGTTAATGTTATGCATTTCTTTTAGTACATCAGTTTTGTGCCCTTGTTGGATTTTATATCTTTGATACAATTACCTTGAGTTTTTGTATTGGTTGAGTGTTGGACATACAAACGATACTTTGCATTAAGCTTATTAACTTGCATATTCGGATATTCATTCCTTGTGTGAATGTTCATTGTGATCACTATTTATAGTGGTTGTTTATGTTTGGTCAAGCTATGCTTTATTGCTCCAATGTTTATTGCTTGATTGCATTGTGCTTGCTCTATATGCATTTCAAGATTGCTTACAATGATCGTATTGTGTTTTTTTTTTTTTTTTTTTTTTTTTTCAGGAAATACTTGGCTGTATGGTTCAAGAGCTTCAAAGATTCTAAAGTTAGGTGTGAGTGATTTTTGTTCAACTGTTCCCAATTCACATGTTAAGTCTAGAGTTTGTTTTAGGGTTTTGTCACAGAATAGCCAAAGGAGGATATTGTAAGGTTGAATTTATTCAATCATTTTGTTGGCTTTATTCCATGCCAAATTTGCTTGTAATTCAACATTTAGAAACCTTGTATTTAGGTGGAAATCATGTAAGGATAGCGTGTGAGAGAGTGTGAAGAAAAGCTCAAGAGTGTGCACTAAAGAAGAGCCTCGCGACTGGATCTCGCGACTGGCGAGTCACTAAAAGGTGGCACACGTGTGAAGCATGCAGGGGAGCTGAAGGGTCATGCCAGCTGTTGCACTACAGGACAAAACTTCCAATCTGGCCCGGCAGTTAGGTCGTGACTCAAACTCACAACTCATTCCAATTGCGAGATCGAATCGTCAGAATGCCCTGTTTAGTTGCTGTAACTAACTCTTCGCATTTCTCATATACCCTACTATAAATACCCCTTTTACCCACAAAATGTAGAGAGTTTCCAGAGAGAATTTTGAGTGAGAAACCCTAGAGAAAAACAAATTGACTCGTCCATAATCTTCATCCTTGATTCTCCAAATTCCTCTACTCTCACCCTCTCCATTAACATATCCTTGAGAGGTACATTTAGCGAAATCCTTATCTCACCATAACCATATCAGTGAGGAGGTATTTTGGTGCTTGGGAAGCAATTTAGAAGGGACCAATTCATTTTGGTTGATGCAATTGGAGATTACAGGATCTGGTAAGCTAGAGAAGACAAAGTTCGGCGTAACCCTGTTGGAGCAAGAAGCTTGGAAGGCTTAGATGCACTGAGTAGATTAGGCTTGGTGGGTCTTCTACTATTCATGTATCCCAACTTTATTCTCTAGTGGATTATTGACCGCTCGGAGGGCGGTAGAGAGGTTTTTCACCGAGTGCTTCGGTTTCCTCTTCGATAACACATCACCGTGTTATCTTTGTGTTTGCATCTTTCTTCCCTTACTCTTTACCTTTTAATTGATGTTATGATTGTGATTAAGTATGGTTTAGAGTGTTTTACCAATTTAGGTTTAGCATATATTCATTTTCTGCACATATATTGTTTGATTATATGATTGTGTTGGTAATTTGTAATTTAGGGGTCTAAACGTTCATAGGTGTTTCACACTCTATTTGAACTTTCAATCCATTTGGGTCATGGAACATGTCCATAGTATTGAATTAAAGCCAAAAATTCTATAAAGAATTTGAGACATCACCAACCATGCTTTCTCCTTTTTTGGCCCTTGCCAACGGAGAAAGAACCTACTACATACCATGAATTAACAAAATGAAAGAACTTGCAGAATAGTTTAGAAACCAATACAACAAAACCTGCAAAAATATATTTGGATAAAATATAACATTATCATAATCCTAATGAATCCAAAATATAGCATTATTCCATAATAACTCCAAAACATGTTAATTAGTGTTGTATAACCATCCATAAGCACACTTACAATAACAAAACCCAAAGACTATGACAATATAGCTAACATTAACACATAATCTTCCAAAATATGAAATTGTTCCTATAAGGTTGAATTTTATCAACCATTTTGTTGGCTTTATTCTGTGCCAATTTGCTTGTATTTCAGTACTTAGAAACCCTGTATTATGGTGGGAATCATGTAAGGGTAGTGTGTGAGAGAGTGTGAAGAAACGCTCAAGACTGTGCAGTAGAACAGGGACTCGCGGGTGTATCGCGACTGTCAAGCTGTCAGATGTTGCACACGAGTAAAGCGTGCAGAGAAGAACTCGCGATTGGATCTCGCAGGTAGCTCGCGATTGGCAAGCTGCCAGAAACTAAACCGTCATGCCAACTGTTGCATTACAGGACAAAAAATTCTAGTCTGGCCGTTCAGTTAGTTCGCGGCTTAAACTCGTGACTCAGTCAAGTCGCCAGCTAGCCCTGTTTTAGAAAAATTGACTCTTCGCATTCCTTTCTCATCCCAGTATAAATACCTCTTATACCCACGAAATGTAGAGAGCTTTTAGAGAGAATTTTGAGAGAGAAACCCTAGAGAAAAACAAGATTGACTCATCCACAATCTTTACATTGTGACTCTTCAAATTTCTCTACTCTCACCCTTTCCATTGTTAGACCCTTGAGAGGTTCATTACCCAAAACATTTTCTCACCATACCCATATCTGTGAGAAGGCTTTTTGGTGCTTTGGGAAGCAGTTAGGAAGAGACCAATTTCATTTTGGTTGATGCTATGGGCTATAGCAGAATTCGGCAAGCTAAAGAAGAAATAGGTTCAGCGTAACCTCGTTGGAGTAAGAGCTTGGAGGGCTTAGGTATACTGGGTAAATTAGACTTGGAAGGTCTATTGCTATCTTTGTATCCCAACTACATTTTTTAGTGGATTATTGACCGCTTGAAGGGCGGTGGAGATAGAGACGGAGATATAGTTTGGCATTGGGGGGCCATTGCCCCCCTGAGATTTTGAAAAACCAACAGCTATATATATGCAGTAGGCTTGAGTTTCAATCTAGGCCCAAGAAAAATTAAACCTGCCCCCCATCTCCAAACTCTTAGCCCCTTCAACAAAAAATAACGCCTAAATAACACCACAAACCAACCCAAATAAAAAGACAGACCAGTCCAAACAATTTAGTGCATGTGATTACGTGAATAGTAGACATTTCTTGTCTCTTCCTCTGTCAGTTCGTTTAGACCCCTTAAACCCAACAGATTAACCTAGTGAATTAGCCAAATGATTAACTTAGGTAATTTAATTAAATCTAGGTTAACACAAAATAAACAAAAATAACAAAGCAGCGGAAAAATAAATAACACAAAGATCTGATGACCCAGGAAACCACACCGGTAAAAACCTGGGGAGGATTTAACCTAGCTATCCTCAAGGTAAACTGAATCCACTATGAAAGAATCGAAGTTTATACAATAAGACTTAGACCACTAACATCCTATTGCTACCCAACTGTAGGAAACTTACTACCACGACCCCATGATAGCTCCGAGATCCACGGACTCCTTCTTTCTTGAATTCTTCAGCAAATCCACAAGCGCACCTGCTTGTATATCTTTGTGCTCTATTGATTCTGCAACTGTATTAATTTACGCAACTCTTGACATGAATCTCAAGTTTGTAAACCCTAAGTGTATGTGAAGGTAAACACCTCTAGATCTCACAATGAGATTCACAAACACAGCAAAACAGAACTACAAAAACGTGGCTAGGGTTTTCCCTTATATACTTAGGGCAAAACATAAAACCCTATACATTAAATGGACTTGGGCTGAGTTGGAATTTTCTGCAGAAAAACAATCTGCCCGATTTTCGATCGATCGAGTCTGACAAAAAGTTAATAGTAATTCTGCATAAAAACTCGATTCCAACTTTACATTAAATCCCATACTTTGAGCAAGTCTAACACACGACTAAACATTGTTTTGATCATGGTTTGCCAACATACAAATTGAAGTTCTAATACATTAGTTCCTAATTCTTAGAACCTAACAAACTCCCCCTTTGGCAATCCGTGACAAAACACAGACTTAACAAAAAGCTCAAAGTTACAAATTGAAATAGCCCATTACAATAAAAAGCCACTTAACAATTCAACCTAAACTACTATCTAACAGTTGCAAAGTAGACAGCAACTCGACTGAAAACAACCTGTATATTCCTGTAACACTTAACAAACACATAAACGCATGTGTGGAAAAAAAACAGGAAATATATAAATAAAAACTTCTTGATTTCACATGACACAAAATAAAGACATATATCATGAATAACATCATCAATATAAATCAATAAGCAGAGTAGCATAGTGAAATAAGAAATATATACATAAAAATGTATCTCAACAAAATATCTCCTAAACAAGAGCTAAAAATGAGAATACATAGTGAAGTGCCTAGATACAATCTAATAACTCCACAAGCTCCGCAGTATCACTACCAAGTAAACAAAAAACTCCCCCTAAAATGTAAATCTCCACATCAAAATCTCCTAGATACAAATGAATTATGCACTCCCCCTTTTTGTGACGAATTGTCAAAGGACACTCACTCATCATCAAAAGGAGGCGGAAGAGAATGGCGAGAGCTCGCCAAATTCGCTCGTAACGCACGTAACTCATCAAGGATGTCCACCAAAAGCTGACCATGAGCTGCCTGAACGGTCACGACAGTATCAAGCGTCCGACGAAGGTCAGAAACCTTATCAAACGGTGGAGGAACATCAGCAGCAGCAGCAGCAACAGCAGGATCAGAATATGTCCCAGCTGCATGAGTATCTGTAGAAGAAGAAGGGGGTAGAGTGACACCAGAAGGCTCTACCCTAGGACGCTTAGAGCTAGCTCGAAGTTGAGCAGCCCTTTGCCTCAAAAAGGTAGCACCAATAGGAGCAATGATATGAACAGGCTCAGAAGCAGAATACTCACCAAAACCAAGAAAAAGGAGAATCCTATGAATAAAAACGGGAAAAAACAAAGCATGAGCCGTAGAACTAGACCGATGAACCTCGTTCAAAGAACGAAGGAACAAATGAGGAAAACTGATAGGAGCATCAGTGACCAAGGCATACAAAAACACACATCGCTCAAGAGGGATGGTGTGGACATGCGAAATAGGCCACAAAGAATGACACGCTATCCTAAAGAAAAGATAGTGTAGCTCAGACAGCTCAGCAGAAGTGATCCGAGGATCAGAACCCCACTGGATAGAAGACCCAGTGATGTATGACAGGACGTTATCAAGGGGTGGAGACTCTTCGTAAGGAAAAACGGGATGGTCAACTATGGGCACCCCAAGAGCATCAGACACTACCGAAGGGGTAATGCGATACTCCACACCACGTAACCACACCTTTACCAAGGTGTTGTTATCGTAGACATGGATAGAGAGGTTCGAATAGAACTCTCTAATCAAAGAAGCAGGAGGAGGATGCTCAAAATCAAGAACATGTGATCAACAAATATAGCATCTTCCCACACAACATACACAACAAGACTTTAGCTAGTAAAGTGCAATAGAAATAAGTGCATCAAAGCTAAACAAGGTACACAAACATGTTATGCAAAATTTGAATGACCAACCTTGTCTTCAAATTCAAGAAAAAATAGCAAAAGCACAATTTGCAAAAAAAAATTTTTTTTAATTTTATTTAATTAAAAAAAAAAACATCCTAGAATGAAATGCATGAATGTAATGCAATGCAAATCCTAGAAACAGAGGTCACAAAAGATAGAGCAATGAAGCACAAGGACCATGTAGTCAAGAATGACTAGGGACAAAGAATCACACTAATGACTTGACGAAGAGTTTCAAACTTTCCTCTATCAAGTGGTTTGGTGAAAATATCAGCATTCTGACGTTCAGTAGGAATATACTCAAGAGCAACAATTTTCCGTTCAACAAGATCCCTAATGAAGTGATATCTAATCTCAATGTGTTTGGTCTTAGAGTGTTGAACAGGATTCTTAGAGATATCTATGGCACTAGAGTTATCACAATAAACAACCATGGTGTCCTGTGATATTCCATAATCACTCAAAAGTTTCTTCATCCAGAGAAGCTGAGAACAACAACTTCCAGCAGCAATATATTCTGCCTCAGCAGTAGATAAAGAAATAGAATTTTGCTTCTTACTCATCCAAGCAACCAAATTAGCACCAACATAAAAACAACCACCAGTTGTACTTTTACTGTCATCAGCATTACCAGCCCAATCAGAATCAGAAAAACCAACAAGAGAAAGATTTGACTCTTTACTGTAAAATAGACCATAATCACAAGTTCCAGCAACATATTTTATAATCCTCTTAACAGCATTTAAGTGAGAGACCTTAGGATTAGATTGAAATCTAGAGCAAACACCCACACTAAACGCAATATCAGGTCTGCTAGCAGTTAAGTACAAAAGACAACCAATCATGCTTCTATATAGGGTAACATCAACAGACTCACCTAATGGATCATTTATTAGTTTGTTTAGACCCCTTAAACTCAACAGATTAACCTAGTGAATTAGCCAAGTGATTAACTTAGGTAATTTAATTAAATCTAGGTTAACACAAAATAAACAAAAACAACAAAGCAGCGGAAAAATAAATAACACAAAGATCTGATGACCCAGGAAACCACACCGATAAAAACCTAGGGAGGATTTAACCTAGCTATCCTCAAGGTAAACTGAATCCACTATGAAAGAATCGAAGTTTACACAATAAGACTTAGACCACTAACATCCTATTGCTACCTAACTGTAGGAAACTTACTACCACGACCCCATGATAGCTCCGAGATCCACGGACTCCTTCTTTCTTGAATTCTTCAGCAAATTCACAAGCGCACCTGCTTGTATATCTTTGTGCTCTATTGATTCTGCAACTGTATTGATTTACGCAACTCTTGACATGAATCTCAAGTTTGTAAACCCTAAGTGTATGTGAAGGTAAACACCTCTAGATCTCACAATGAGATTCACAAACACAGCAAAACAGAACTACAAAAACGTGACTAGAGTTTTCCCTTATATACTTAGGGCAAAACATAAAACCCTATACATTAAATGGACTTGGGCTGAGTTGGAATTTTCTGCAGAAAAACGATCTACCCGATTTTCGATCGATCGAGTCTAACAAAAAGTTATTAGTAATTCTGCATAAAAACTCGATTCCAACTTTACATTAAATCCCATACTTTGAGCAAGTCTAACACACGACTAAACATTGTTTTGATCATGGTTTGCCAACATACAAATTGAAGTTCTAATACATTAGTTCCTAATTCTTAGAACCTAACATCCTCCATACCCATTTGTGTATTTTAATTATCTCTTGGAATCTCCCTCCATATCCATTTATGTTATTTGTGTCTTTGTGCATGAGCGTGACCTATTTTGCCCCCCCTTAATTCGAAGCTCTGGCTCCATCCCTGGGCAAAGAGGTTTTACGCTGAGGGCTTTGGTTTCCTCTTCGATAACGCATTGTTGTGTTGTCCTTGTGTTTGCATCTCTCTTCCCTTAATCTTTTTCATTTAATTTCTGCCATGGATGTGATTTTATTTGGCTTAGATTGTTTATCAATTCTGTTTTAAGCTTTTGTTCATTTTCCGTACATACATCGTTTGATATAAAGCTTGAATTGGTAATTTGTATTTTGGGGGTCAAAACGTTCATAGTGTTTTATACCTTATTTGAACTTTCAATTCCATAATTATTAATAACCTAAAGAATACCATGGTACCACTAACATGTTTCACACAACGTATCCAGTAACTTCAAGTTAGAACGTATTGTTGAAAAATTTCTCCAACCAAAGCTTTCTCATCTTATCAATTTTAGCCATAAAGGCCCTTCCTGTGTTTTCATCATTAACCAAATGATCAAAAGCTTCATCAAGCATGTCTTCTTCAAAGCCTTCAACATTCATCACTATTTTATGAAGCTCATTTGTATTAACTGGGCCATGACTCAGAGTTGTAATAGCTACTGGAATTTGTTTGAGTTGTTCAGTCATCTCACTAAAAGGATTTTCTTCATTCAAAGTTGCATAAGTTCTCTTTCTATGGCTCCTTCCCTTATATGAAGTTCCATTGGAAGCTTCATGGGCATCTTTTGGCAATGTATTAGAGTCACCTTCAAATTCTGAATTTTGGATGTCATTCTGTGGGGTCTCATTTTCAACCAATGGAGAACGTTTACTCCATTTCTTTGAAAAGCCACCAGTTGCCATGTCCTTACCAACAACAATAGCCATCTCATCCTACTGTTCAATTTTTATTTATTTATTTAGATATGGTGCATGAGCGGGATGAGCCTGTTCAAATAAATATGACAATGTCAATAAATTGGATGATTTAATATAATAAATGTATAAATCATTATTGATCCTCAAAAAAAAAAAAAAATGAAGTTCATTTAGATAAATTTCATACCAACACTTCAGCATTATAAGTTTGCTTGTCACATGTGATCATTTTCAAATTATCATCCCAACCAAATCTACTTTTTTTTTTTTTTTTTTTTTTGAATCTCCTGAATGAGTTTCCACTCTTTTCTAACCATGCATAGACAGTTATGCACATGTGATGCATGACACTCTACATTAAACTTCACACCAATTTCTTTTGCCACTTTGTCAAGGGATTTAGATTTGTTTAAGGGCTTGTTGCCTAGTTCAGCCTCAATAACCAACATTTTAAACAGCATGTCACACATTGCTTGTGTCCACCTAAGTTGAGATCCTAGTTCTTTTCCCTTGTTCTTGAACATTGCTATATCCAAAAGGACAATCTAATAAATCACAACCATTATGATAATAACAAAATAAAAAATTATTACAAAAATAAAACCTGAAACTATGGAACAAACAATTCATCATTCAAAAAACAATGCAAAGCCACCAATTGCCATGTCCTTACCAACAACAATAGCCATCTCATCATACTGTACAATTTTTTTTATTTAGATATGGCGCATGAGCGGGATAAGCCTGTTCAAAGAAATATGACTATCAATAAATTGGATGATTTAATATAATAAATGTATAAATCATTATTAATCCTCAAAAAAAAAAAAAAAGAAGCTCTTCTGTATATTTCTAAAAGTTGAAACATAACATTTATTGTTGCTACGTTTCAGTTGAGCCACATCAGCGTCCATGTCATTATCTTTTTTTTTTTCTTCCCATTTTCCTAAAATTATTTTTAACATTCATTTTTTTAATATTTACACTTCTCCAACATTTCTCCCTTCCTTACCTTTTTATCTCCTCACTACTTCTCCAATCTTTCTCCCTTCCTTACATTTTAATCTCCTCACTACCCTCTAAATTAATATCATTCATCTTCTTTCCCTTCATCTTCCTTTATTTTTGTTTTTTCTTATTCATACCCTCTTATTATAAATTTGTCAATATCTCTTCCATTCTATGCATAATTTTCCTTCATAACAAAAAGATTGTTTCTCTCTCTCTCTCTCTCTCTCTCTTAAATTTTTGGTGGATTTTTTTTATTTTTCTTGCATATCTACTTTTGGTTGATAATTTTTTATATTTTTTAAAACTCTATTTTGGATTAATGCAATTTAGTTTTGTTTTTTAAATTGTTTTATTTTTTATTCTCTTTTATTATTAAATGTTATCCTATTGCGTTATAAAGAATAAAATATAGCATATAAAAATATAATATTATTTTAGTGCATAGCATGACTTGGATAATTTGCTATTTATTGTAAATTGATATTTCTTCTATTGCATAGCACAATTTTTTTAGTGCTTAATTTAGATGTTAAACTATGATACTTTACTAATTTTGGTTTATTCTTTAATCCTTTATGGTGGACAAAGTACTCTTAATAGTTGTATTAAAAGTACACTGTAATGTCCTTTATTTAGAGAAAAGCAAAGGCTAACCAAACAAAAGTAATTGGGTGGGTGACAAATTTTAGCTTTTGCAATTTTATTTTTATTATTATTTTTTAATTTATAACAATGCATATATAGAAATTTAATTCTCAGATTTTGCTAATAATTGTTTATTTGATAATATGTTTTGGGTGGATGAAATTACAAAAAAATTGTTTTTCTAATTGGACCAATTAATAATTGTTAAGTTTTATTAATTTTCTTAGTTACATTTTTTGGTGTTTTGGATTGTAAGCAAAAAAAAAAAAAAAAAAAGTTTGAGAAAGTTTGTTTAAATCTAAAAGAACAATTTTCAAATTTTATATTCTTTTTAATGATTCACAAAATATTATAAATAACTTTTATTGAAAAAATGAAAATTTTCGTTAACTTGCCTTTTGAATTTTTGAGAAAAATTGTATTGTTTTCATTTTGGTATGACAAAATTTATATTTATATAATTTATGATTGTTCCTATATTACATTTATAATTGTTTCTATAATGAATAAAAATACGATTACAAAAAACATTACTCTTTATTAAATTAGTTTAAATTGAAAAAAAAAATTAATAAAACCACCATAAAATAATTATCACGTGCAACGCTCAGGTCCGTGACTAGTTTAGATAAATTTCATACCAACACTTCAACATCATAAGTTTGCTTGTCACATGTGATCATTTTCAAATTATCATCCCAACCAAATCCACTTTTTTTTTTTTTTTTTTCAAATCTTCTAAATGAGTTTCCACTCTTTTCTAACCGTACGAAGACAGTTATGCACATGTGATGCATGACACTCTACATTAAACTTCACACCAATTTCTGTTGCCACTTTGTCAAGGGATTGAGGCTTATATTTGTTTAAGGGCTTGTTGCCTTGTTCAGCCTCAACAACCAACATTTTAAACAGCATGTCACACATTGGTTGTGTCCACCTAAGTTAAGATCCGGGTTCTTTCCCCTTGTTCTTGGACATTGCTATAGCCAAAAGGACAATCGAATGAATCACAACCATTATGATAATAACAATATAAAACATTATTACAAAAATAAAACCTGAAACTATGGAACAAACAATTCATCATCCAAAAACAATGCAAAGCCATGTTGACTTGAACTTGAGGAACCAAATAACAATTTTAACTGTTTTCCCACAAAAATATTCAATTATTACATTTTATAAAGTGTACAAGATATCCACTTATGCTCTATTAGCAACCAAATACAAAGCCAAATAAAGTTGATAGAACATAATCATAGATTGCTGTAATACATCATCAACAAATAACTCCAAACAACTTAGATTGAATGAATTTATGCATATCTCCTAATTATGTAGTCAGCCCACATTACTTGACATATCTCATCCCTCTTATTATTCCATTCTCTACTTTCCACTATAGCTTTGCGTCAGCTAGGTTGGATTCAATCACTAGACTCTGCCTCACATGTTCCAGTTTGCATAATTGGGTCATTAGGATCAACCCCCATGATGTGATTTTGAATAACATTGTTAGGTTCTAAAAGTTTAGAACAATTAGCAAATCGTGAACACAAACTTGTCTAGATATAGATCTTAGAGTCTATAGGTTTTATTAGACAATGCTCAAGGTGAATCAAGTCAAGGTTCAAGAACAAGTAAGCTGCAAAAAGAAGAATTCTGAAATTTCCTAGTTCGACCGATCGAGAAACAGGCTCGACCGATCGAGAAACAAGCTCGAATGATCGAGAATCGTATCTGCAGAATTTTAAGTTGGCCCAAATAGCAATTTAAGCCCATTAAGGATTAGGGTTTCAGATCTACTTCTCCCACTATATAAAGGAAACCCTAAGCACGTTTTTACAAGGTTTTTTAGAGAGAAAAGAGTGTGTCTCTTATTATATTTAGGGTTTTGTTCCTAAAAAGCTCTCTCATATCTTCTACTGGTGTTATTGCTTGAAGAATCTCAAGATCCGGTATTGTTGAAGTTGCTGCCTTCTCTAGTCATCAAAGGTATTGATGATCTAAACCTTCAAGGGTGGTCTTGGAGTCACAAACAGGAGAGTTTGTGTTGCTAAACCTTTGAGTGGGATCTCAAAGTCACAAACGTGGATGTTTGTGTTTGCAAAGGTCAAGGAAAGAAGTAGTCCGTGGACTCGGAGCTATCATGAGATCGTGGTAGTAAGTTTCCTACTCGAGGTAGCAATAGGATGTTAGTGGTCTAAGTCACTATTGTGTAAACTTCAATTCTTTCTAGTGGATTTGCTGTTTTAGCTTGAGGATAGCTAGGTTAAATCCTCTCCAAGTTTTTTACCGGTTTGGTTTTCCTGGGTTATTATATCGTGTGTTCTTTATTTTCCGCACTTTATATGATATGATTGTTATTGTTTTAACCTAGATCTGAATAATAAACCTAAATATTCACTTGGTTAATTAATTAGGTTAAACAATCTAGGTTTACAGGGGTCTAAATTTCTTACAAACACCACAAGCTAAAACTACATCCACTTGTGTATATTAAAAGACCAAAATGGTTCTGCATCCAAGACACGAAAATGTTTTGTTATAACTCCAAACCCTTGCTCAATGGTAGTATGCAACAAAGAATGACAAAGGTTGAATAATTCTTTTGCATTTTCAGGTGGATGATCACTAAACTCTTTCAAATGATATCGAACACTTCGATAAGGAGACAAGATTCCAGGTTTATTTCCATAATCAGCATCACCAAGATAATATTTATCTACAAATTATGAATCAATTTTTTTTATAAAAAATTCCAGCATAAAACCAAACATAAAGGCTAGTTATCTATATAATACCTGCTGGTATTTTAAGTCCCCTTGGTCTACGAAGTGCATCATTTAAAATACGAGAATCATGAGTACTGCCTTCCTAACCAGCTAACATATAGGTGAATCTTAAGTCAAAAAAAATTGTAGCTAACACATTTTGTGTTGTCCCCCTCCCCCCCCTTTCGACCACGAAACCTTCCTTGGATTTCAATTGGAACAGATGCACGGACATGAGTTCCATCAATTGCCCCCACACAATCCTAATGATGACCAATATTAAGTAATGTTCATTTCAAAAATCACCTAAAAAATAAAAAAACAACAAACAAGATTTGAAAAGTTTACTTTAAAATAAGGATAAAGCCTTCTACTATTCCTTATCTCTAGGGGTGTAGAGTTGTCATGTAATCTAACAACATGCCCATATAACTGCAAAACTACTTTAAGGACAATTTTAAAATATCGATAAGTTGTCTCAATCGATCTATAGAACTTGGCAGCAATAACTCGAAACCTAACATTATGGCCCATAGTATGCAAAAACATCAACACATGCTCTGTAACAGGCGTGTAGATAGTCTCACGTACCAAGTTTCTCTCAATAAGAATTCTACATAATTCATAGAAAGCTACATGTCTCATCTTATCATAAAACTGCAACGTGCATCACCTCGATGAAGAATATCAATTATAAAACCTTCTCTTTCATAATCCTGATTCACACGAGATTGCCTAATTATAAATCTCCTAGACCTAATATCTTCTAATATTATAGCTCCCACAGCAAGGACAGATGCAATTTTGGCAAAAACTGCTGCTTGAATTTTTTGGTTATCCATCTACATAACAAAACCAAAATAATGGGCTCTTTCAACTTTTCTTTAGCCACACAAAACTAAAACAAAATAGAAAAAGCTAATCACACAACCAAAAAGTAGAGGGCATCAACCAAATCAGAAGTATATATAGCCTTATACATAGGTCTAGGATCAAGTTAATCAAATCAGAAAAACATTAATTAATCCAATCTAATCTCTTATACAACCTAGTCATTTCCCACACACACACACATATAGCAGCAACCAGGGCCCTAGGCTGCCAATGTTAAAATCATCAAAAAAAAAAAAATCTCACACAACCAAATCAACACTGAAAAACCTATATCAAAAACCATACGAAATCAAATATGTACATGCTCTTAAGAGCATCATTCAAAACACTTACTTGCACCATTATTGCCGCTACATATTTTAATAACCATATCAATGACTAAAACAAGGGCTTGGCACACAAAGCAAATATGCAAAAAGAAGTAGACACACATGTAAGAAGTTTAGACCCCTTAAACTCAAACAAATTAACCTAGATATTTAGCCAAGTGATTAACTTAGGTAAATTAAGCAATTCTAGGTTAACACAAATATATCATATCATGCAAAAGTGCGGAAAATAAATAACACATGATATGATAACCCAGGAAACCAAATGGGTAAAAACCTGGGGACGATTTAACCTAGCTATCCTCAAGATAAAACCGAATTCACTAAGAAAGAATTGAAGTTTACACAATAGCGACTTAGACCACTAACATCCTATTGCTACCTCGAGTAGGAAATTTACTATCACAACCACATGACAGCTCCAAGTCCACGGACTACTTCTTTCCTTGAATTCTCAGCAAAGCACAAGCACACCTGCTTGTATATCTTGAAACTCTTGATTCTACAACTGAATGATCACCAAGCTCTTGACATCAATCTTGAGTTTGGAAACCCTAAGTGTATGTGAAGGTAAGCACCTCTAGATCTCACAAATAAGATTCACACACATAGCATTCAGAACTCTAAAAACGTGGCTAGGGTTTTCCCTTTTATACTTAGGGAAAAACATAAAACCCTACACGTCAAATGGGCTTGGGCTGAGTTCAAAATTCCGCAAAAAAAACAATCTGCACGACTTTCGATCGATCAAGTTTAATTCTCGATCGATCGAGTCAGGCAGAATTGCACAGTAACTTCTGTAGTAACTCGATTCCAACTTTACATAAAAACCTCATACTTTGAGCAAGTCTAAACAAGACTAAAAACGTTTTGATCATGGTTTGCCAACATTACAAAATGAAGTTTTAATACATTAGTTCCTAATTCCTTAGAACCTAACAAACTCCCCCTTTGGCAATCCGTGACAAAACACAAACTTAACAAAATACTCAAAGTTTACAAAATAAACAGCTCATTACAAAACAATAACCCAACTAAAAAAAATTCAACCTAACTACTATCTATCAGTTGCAAAAGTAGACAGCAGCATGACTGAATCAACCTGTATATTCCTGTAACACTTAACAAACACATAAACGCATGTGTGGAAAATACAAGTAACATAGAAAAGAATTTCTTGATTTCACATAACACAAAATAAAGATGTATATCATGAATAACATCATAAATATAAATCAATAAGCAATGTAGCATAGTGAAACAAGAAACAAATACAAAAGATGTATCTCAAATATATCTCCCCCTATCATGAGCCAAAAAATGTAAATACATAATGAAACACCTAGATACAATCTAAAAGCTCCACAGCTCCACAGAACCACAAAAAGAAACAAAAAATCTCCCCCTAAGACAAAAAACTCCTCTACAATGTACTCCCCCTTTTTGTGACGAATTGCCAAAGGGCACTCACTCATCATCAAAAGGAGGCAGCGGAGGAGAACGTCGAAGACTCGCCAAACCTGCTCTCAATGCTCGAAGCTTGTCAAGCACATCCACCAAAAGCTGACTATGAGCCGCCTGAACGGTCATGACAGTGTCCAATTGCCGACGAATGTCCGAATCATCCGTAGACGAAGGTGGAGCAACAGCAGCAGCAGCAGCAGTCGGATCAACAGACCACTCTGCCTAAGGAGCACTTGCAGAAGAAGGAGGAGGAGTGACACCAGAAGGCTCTACCCTAGGACGCTTAGAGCTAGCTCGAAGCTAAGCAGCCCTTTGCCTAAGAAAGGTGGCACCTATGGGAGTAATGATATGAACGGGCTCAGAAGTAGGGAAATCACCTAAACCTAAGTGAAAAAGAATCCTATGTATAAAAATAGGAAAGAACAAAGCATGAGCAGTAAAACTGCTTCGATGCACTTCATTCAAAGAACGAAGAAACAGATGAGGAAAACTTAGGAGTATCAGTAACAAGAGCATAAGGGAACTAACATCGCTCAAAAGGGATAGTGTGGAGATGAGAAATAGGCCACAAGGAATGACAAGCAATCCTAAAGAAAAGATAATGAAGCTCAGAAAGTTCAGCAGACGTGATCCGAGGATCAGAACCCTATTGGATAGAAGACCCAGTGATGTATGACATCACGTCATCAAGAGGAGACTCATCATAGGGAAAGATAGGATGAGAAACCACAGGCGCCCCAAGAGCATCAGACACTACCCAAGGGGTAATGCAATACTCTACACTTCATATCCAACTCTTTACCAAAGTGTTGGAATCATAGATGTGGATAGAGAGGTTTGAGTAGACTCTCTAATCAGGGTAGCCTAAGGCGAATGATCTATATCTAATAAGGGTAGTCAACCCTTACGCTCAAAGTTACGCCTCACCTCATCATCAACCTCATCTAAAAGAACCCTACGCTCACCCCAAATGGTACGCCTAAGTTTAAAGGTCTCATAAGTCTCCTGATGCTTCTCACTCAAGAACCTATCACTATCGAAAGATGGTAAAGAGGAAGAAGTCTTATGGGCTCTAGTTTTCCTAGGCATGATGCTATAGATAGAATTGAGAGACACAGAAAGAAAAGAGACAAAAGAAAAACCAAGGGTAGACTACAATATTAGCATCAAAATCAACAATAAAAAAAATGATGCATGAACAAAATATCCAAATGATGCATGATCTAATGCAATGAAATAGTTCAAATATGATCCAAATCCTCAAAATTGGCTTGAGCAAGAATTTTATACCAAAAATCCCCAAATTTGAAAAACTCAATTTCACAAAACTTAACAAATTGATTAATTGATCATCACAACAGTTAGAAAACACAATATAATGATCAAATAAGTCAATCTAACAAGCCAATTTCATCAATTTAGATCAATTTGAACAAAAGCCCCAAATTTGGTAATTTTCAAACCCTAGAATTTTCAATTCTCCATAAAACATTAAATTGATTAAATTAAACCACTTGTATCATTTGTATATGGTGTCCCCACAAAAACCCAACGATTTATTGTGAAAGAAAACAACCAAAACATCAACAATTGCAAAAAGAAAGAAGTCCGAAAATACCCGACAAATGCATGAATTTATGCATGAAAAAATGAAAATAAAAGCAAAAAGAAGGGTAAAATGGACATACCGGCTTTGGGAGAGAGAATCCTTGCAAAAAGTCCAGAGGAAAACGACAAAAAATCCAAATAGAGGCTTGACCGGTTGGTGAGAGAGAAAAAGGAGTTTGAAAAGTTTTGAAAAGTGATGAACACTTGAACAAAAATTCCTTTTAAAAAAATCTCAGCCCGATTTTCGATCGATCGAAAAATAGATTCGATCGGTCGAAAATGCTTCGATTGATCCAGAACCAATCGAGCACCGATCGAAATAAACAGAAGCTGACCAAAAGATTTAATCGCAATTTTGATCGGTCGAGAAACAACTTCGATTGATCGAAATTCTGGAAAAAGCAGATTTTTAAAAAACAAAGCAATTTCAGTGTAGAAACTCCTCAAAGCATTTGATTTTTTGACTAAAATGCATGAGTATGAGATGAAATGCTTTTCAAAACCACTTGTTTAGATCACAGTTTTCCAAAATGAAGATCTTCACTCAATTTTCCCATATTCTCAAATAGAAAACATGTTTTGCAACAATTTTCAAGAGATTATCAAACTTGGTTGGTCAGGCCAGATACTCATACAGTAACATGTACAAAGTTTAGCAAAGAATAACTTGTGTAGTGTGTGCAACTAGCAAAAGCTTGAGAAACATGTGAGGTGATATGTAAATAGTGATCAATCACAATTTCTACAAAATTCATCCCATGAATTTGAAAGAGACAATCACTTAAAGAATTACATTATATAACTCTCACATCTCCTAGAATAAAAGCTTGTAATCATATAAGTTTCTTGATTTGCCTCATAATATATTCACCAATTTCAATTGATTAGAAACTTATTTAAAAAGCCGGGATAATGTACACATCAATTTTATTTAAATTGTGAAATTATTATAGCCCAATAATGTGCACACCAATTTTAACATTTTAACCGAGGCTACATCTTATTTTCTTTTTGTGCATGTGCTACACTTTCTCGAGCACAAAATCTTACAATATGCACTAAGGTGTTCATGATTAGTTAGTAAACAGTAGTGAGATGGTTATTTATGCCTTTCTCAATAAGTTCAAGTCCGACAATCAAAGACATGTGACTTCAAGATCAAGATCATGTGATCAAAAACTATAAACACCTTTCCCACACAACATGCACTACAAAACTCAAACTAGTAAAGTGCAATAAAGTAAGCTCATCCAAGCTAAATAGGGTACATAAACATGTTATGTAAAAAATAGATTGACCAACCTTGTCTTCAAATTCAAAAAAAATACTGCAAAACACATATTGCCAAACCCATTCTTGTTACGCTTTTATATATATATATATATATATATATAAACCTAAAATGAAATGCATGAATGCTATGCAATGCAAATCCAAAAAAAAATGGTCACAAGAGATGAAATAATGAAGAACAAAGACCATGTCAGACAAACTCAATTAGATTGAGCCTTTTGCATCCAAAACCTTTTAGATGCAACTCTAGCATTGGAGTTATGATTCACATTAGAATTTTGAGCAACTCCAGGATTGGAATAAATGTTTAATGCCTTTACCAATTCACTAATAAGTACCATAGGATCTTGTACTTGAGGCACAGGTACTTTAGGTTTATTTGCTCGCTTAGCAACTTGCAACTTGAAATAATTTGGATAAATGTGCCTAGACTTACCACAAAAATAACAAACCCATGCAGGCTTATCATGCAACTTGCTCTTAGAAGAATTAGAAGCTCTAGAATTGGACTCTTGAAGATCAACCCTAATCCTCCTAAGAGGTGTAACTTCTACAGATTTAACAACTTCACTCACAGAAGGTTTGACAGTCTCACTCTTAGGATGTTGAGTAGAAGGAACAAAATTTGTGGAATGAGATTCAAGCACAAAGATGCTTTCCACAAAACCTAAGCCAGTTTTTTTAGAGGGAGACTTTTGAATACTTAACATGTGATCAAGTTTGGAGCTTGCAGACCCATTAGTATGTTCTCTAGTAACAAATAATTCAAGTTTCAAATTTTTAACTTTATCAAGTAAAAGCATGTTCTCAGTCTACACATTATTCAAAAGCTCATTAGCATCAAACAGTTTCACAAGTAAATTTTTCTTATCAAGTTCAAGAGATGCAATTTTCTTTAAGCCAAAATCAACATTCATAGCATCCTTTGCAGAAACTTTGCAAAGTTTATTGTAGGCTTCTTATAACTCTGCATCTTCAGAAAGTTCCCCATCAGAAGGATTCTCTTCAACAGACACGCTTTCATTGACTACAGCAGTAGTAGTGAAAGCAAAGAAGTTTTCATCCTCATCACTGACTGATTCATTGTCAGAAACTTCATCATCACTAAGGATTACAGCCATAGCCTTACCCTTTGACTTCAAGTATATAGGACATTCACATTTCACATGACCATAACCTTGACATCCAAAACATTGTTGTCCCATAGAATTATTAGAGGGTTGACCTACTTTCTTTTTAGGTTTTTTAGTGTTATTAACCTTAGTGGGATCATTCCTCCTAAAATTTCTAGGTTCAGCAGTGTTCTTGCCTCTTGCCCTTCTGTTATTGTTCCTAAGAAAGTTTCTAAAGTTCTTGGCAAGATATGCAATCTCTGTAACAGAAAGTTCATCATCAAATCCACCAGCCTCAACATCATCAATAGACTTAAAAGCCATTGATTTGGATTTGTTAGTCTTGGGTAGGTCCAACTCATAGGACTAAAGAGATCCTACAAGTTCATCAACAGGGATGGAGTCCACATCCTTACTTTCAGTGATGGCAGTCACTTTGGGTCTAAAATCCTCAGTCAAAAATCTAAGAATCTTCCTAACAATTTTAGGTTGATCATAGATTTCACCCAGATTATATGCAAAATTAACAATATCATTAAGTTTAGCATATAATTTATCAAAAGATTCATCATTATTTATTCTAATGCTTTCAAATCTAGTAGTTAATTGCTGCAACTTATTAATTTTAACTGCCTTTGTGCCTTCATGCACAGTCTGGAGAATATTCCAAGCAGTATAAGCAACCTCAACATTAGAGATTCTCTTAAATTCCTCCATAGAGACAGCATTAAAAATAGCATTCATAACTTTGCTATTAAAAGCGACTGCCTCTTTTTGAGAAGTTTGCCACTCACTCACAGGAGTAGTAGACTTCTCCCATCCATATTCTACAGAATTCCAAACTCTCTCATCAATAGATTTCAGGAATGCTTTCATCCTTACTTTCCAATAAGCATAATTATTCCCATCAAAATGAGGTGGAATAACAAGAGAGTTTCCGTGTTTCATGACAACCAGGGTCAAGGATCAGTTTTAAGATCAAAAGATCTACACAAAAAGCTACCCGCTCTGATACCACTTGTAAGAAGTTTAAACCCCTTAAACCTAAACAGATTAACCTAGATATTTAGCCAAGTGATTAACTTAGGTAAATTAAGCAATTCTAGGTTAACACAAATATATCATGCAAAAGTGCAGAAAATAAATAACACGCGATATGACAACCCAGGAAACCAAACCGGTAAAAACCTAGGGACGATTTAACCTAGCTATCCTCAAGGTAAAACCGAATTCACTAAGAAAGAATTGAAGTTTACACAATAGCGACTTAGACCATTAACATCCTATTGCTACCTCGAGTAGGAAACTTATTATCACGACCACGTGACAGCTCCGAGTCCACAGACTACTTCTTTCCTTGAATTCTCAATAAAGCACAAGCACACCTGCTTGTATATCTTGAAACTCTTGATTATACAACTGAATGATCACCAAGCTCTTGACATCAATCTTGAGTTTGGAAACCCTAAGTGTATGTGAAGGTAAACACCTCTAGATCTCACAAATAAGATTCACACACACAGCATTCAGAACTTTAAAAACGTGGCTAGGGTTTTCTCTTTTATACATAGAGCAAAACATAAAACCCTACACGTCAAACGGGCTTAGGCTGAGTTGGAAATTCTGCAGAAAAAACAATCTGCACGACTTTCGATCGATCGAGTTTAATTCTCGATCGATTGAGCCAGGCAGAATTGCACAGTAACTTCTGCAGTAATTTGATTCCAACTTTACATAAAAACCTCATACTTTGAGAAAGTCTAAATAAGACTAAAAACGTTTTGATCATGGTTTGCCAACATTACAAAATGAAGTTCTAATTCTTTAGAACCTAACAACACACACAGACACACACAAAGAAAAAATATGTCAGAATCAAGTATGAAACATTCCATAAATATATGCAACTTGGTTTGTTCTTAAATTTTATTTGGAAATAGATTGTGTCCTATTTATGTGTGTGTGTGTGTGTGTGTGTGTATATATATATATATATGTTTTTGGGTTTAATTCGAGCTTGAAATTGTAGGAATGCTTCCATTATTTTCTTCTAGAGTTGGTTCGGCTCCATCATCGGATATAAAGAAAGACAATTTTGGCATTGTTAAAGGTGACCCTAAACCATGCTGCAATTGTTTGGGGAGAGATACAATTTCAAATGCGGCTACTAGGGTTGGTCCTGCTATAGTCAATCTTTCAGTTCCATAAGGTATATATTTTTGGTTGTTGTATATGTTTGAGATTTAGTTAATTTGTTGAAAAAATAGGATCTGAGTATATATTCAGGAAAAAAAAACATATAATCCATATAAACCACCCTGTCAGCTACCATGTTTGTTTAGTAGCAGATAAGACTCGGTATTGACTATATTGAGACCTAATGTTCTCCTTTAGAAGCTTCCATGTCCTATAGAGTGGCAGAGTGGTTTTGCCCAAGACACCATTTCTCCCTCTTCAAAGCTAAGGGAAATTAATCCAAGTAGGTCAATTACCTTAACTTCTCTGCCGATGGTTGTTAATAGTAATCACAAAATTTAAATTAATATACAACTTTGTACATTTCCTTAATAAAAAAAATTTCTCTGTCAATAAACTCTGATCCGTGTTATTTAGGTCCTTCCATTGTCACACTGTTATGTTGAACAGCAGTTAAAAGAAATTCACTCAAAATGCAGCTTTGTACATATCCCTAATAAATAAAATTTATTTGTGAGCAAACTGCTATCCATGTTATTTAAGTCATTCCCTTGTCACATCAGATAGCTACTAATGCAGATAGAAGGTAGCCCTCCAATCATTCTTTTCTGTGGTTCATACTAATTATTAAGAAAGAAAAACCACTTTTCTATAAATCATATTCTTAGCATTCCAATAACAGAAACACACAAAGCACAAATGTCCTTCACTTTCCCTTATTCCCTTGGCTATGCTATGATTAAGGTTTTTAAAAAACCTAAAAACTTAAGTGATTTTAACCTTGTTGATCTTGGTAAGACCTTTTCTTTTTTCTTTTTCTTTTCCGATTCACTTTCAGAAAAATATGACTTGGTTGACCTGATTTCTGGATATATGTTCATAGCTTTACCAAGTAAGGTAGTGAAAATATTGAATGCAGGGCATAGAGTAAGTCCTGCCAACAATGATGTTTTATAACCAATGAATCCTTTACCTTACATTTATTTACCAAGAAATGAACATAAAACCACAGTTGAGAGAAGTTTATGCCATTAAGAACAAATTAATTATAACCTACTCTTATGGCCAACCATATACATCATATAGCAAAACCCAAAATCTCAGAATTGTTACAAAAGCCACTAGCTTTATATCTTACTAGCCGTAAACCCGCGTGTTGCGCGTGATAATTTTTTAGATAAAATACTATTTTACTCCCTAGACTTTATAAAGAGTTTTTAAAAAAGAAAAAAAAATAGTTTTATCATATTTTTCATAATTTTGTCTATAACATTTTTTACTATCATCATATATTTATTGGTTGATGATTTGTATAAAATAGACATTAAATAAAAGTTAGAACTATTCAATAATTTTTTTTAAGTCATGGTGTATGAAGATTATGATTTATATATGTATATATATACATACATATATATATATAATTTCCCTAGTTAGAATTTGATTATTTTTAAGTTACTATTTTGTATTATTATATTTAATTGTTGATTTTATTGCACTATAAAGTTTTTAATGTCATATGTATAGTCATCTCTATTTTATTTCTTGCTCCTCTTTACCGCCTTTTTATTTTTCAAATAATAGTTATTAATTGACGTTTGATTTCATTTTTTTTTTTCCTTCATTTATTCTTTATTACTTTGTATGTTCCCTTGCTAGTTGTAAATTTTGTGGTTATTAATAAGAAATAGATATCATGGATGGATTAAATGGTATAGTTATAGATGTAATTACGTTAGTGGTATGTCAAAAGGGTTTTTTTTTTTTTTTTTTCCTTCTAAATTTTTAAGGAAATATGAAAGACATTTCTCTAGTTTGGTCTCAACCAATTACGATATCCATAATATATTAATGGAAGTAATAATGAGCCATAAATTTTTTTAATGTATGAAGTGGTTAGGTTAGTGGTATGTCAAAGGTTTTATAAAAAAAAAATTTAAAATAATTCCAAGGAAATGTAAACGGCCTTTTTTTTAAAAAGAAATTGTGACTTTTTGAATTGTGCAAATATGATTGTTTTAATCACCTTGTTTATAGATTTCATTATTAAGTATAAACATCTAATTAAAGTAGATGAATATATAAATGCAAAAGTATATGTAAAGCTACAACTACACAAAATAAATATGTATAGATATATATATTTTTTATTATTCATAAATCATTATTTCATTGTTTACTTATAAATATCTAAATTTAAATTTTATTTTGGAAAAAAATCAAAATTAAAACAGATGAATGTGTAAAACATTTTTAGTATATTGTAATATAAATTTTTTTTTTTCTCAATATTTTATGTAACTTTTCCCATAAGATCAATATCATTGGCATCCTTTAAAGATGATACATAATATTTTTGAGAAGAAGAAGAAGAATAAACAAAGACTATGCTAACACATAATATAAAATTATTAAGTTTGCGTGATTTAAATATGTGGCAAAAAAAAAATATTAATGTATCTATGATAAAAGCTTTTATCTAAATGATATATAGTAATTCATATTTTGTTAGACTTAATTCAAAAAGTTCATTCTCAATAACCTTTTTAAGTCTACAAATTGCTCAATCCATAGGCCTAGTCACATTCAAATGGTGCTATCTAAATTATAAATCATATGACCCTTTATCACATAAATATATTGATTCCCTCAACGTATGGTAAAGGAAGACAGGTTTGTGTCTAGCCATTTTCTTAATTTGTGCTGCATAATTTAACAGCATAGAGGATATAACTTGATTTAAATGTTGAATATAATAATATGAGAGGAAAAAAGGTAAAAATAAACTATATAGCAATAAACATCAAATTATCCAAGTCATTCTATGTAATATAATAATATTATATTATTATATACTATATGCATAATGCAGTAGGATAATATTTAATCAAAGAAAATATAAAAGATAATAACTTAAAACACAAAAATAAATTGCATCATCCCAAAGTAGAATTCTAATTAACATAAATATTCATCAACTTAAAGAATTGATGCAATGAAAAAAAAATCAAACAAAAAATGAAAAAAATTGAGAGAGAGAGAGAGAGAGATAAGTAACTTTTTTTGTGTGAGAAAACTATGCATAGAATGAAAAGATAAAAGATAAAAACTTATAACATAAAAATAAATTGCATCAACCCAAAGTAAAATTCTAATTAACATAAAAATTCATCAACCAAAAGAATTGATGCAATGAAAATATAAAAAAAAAAATCAAACAAAAAATGAAAAAAAATTGAGAGAGAGAGAGAGAGAGAGAGAGAGAGAGAGAGAAGTAACCTTTTTTGTGTGAGAAAACTATGCATAAAATGAAAAGGAAAATGTCAAATTTATAGTAAGATGTTAAGAATAAGAAGGGTCAAAATAAAGGAAGATAAAAAGGTAGAGAAAGAATGATATTAAGGTAGAAAGTAGTGGGGAGATGAAGAAGTAAAAGGGATGGAGAGTTTTGAAAAATTAATAATAATAATAATAATAATGGTTAAAAGATATTTTAATTTTTAAATAATGGAGTTTTTAAGTCACCTTAAATTAATGAGAGAACATTATAAAATATATATAACAAAAATTGAAAACAAAAAATGATGACGTGGCTGCTAATATGGCTCAATGTGAACATAGCAATATTAAATGCTACACTTTAGCTTTTAGTAATATATAGATAGCAAACCCAAAATCAAGCAATCATCCATTTTAACAACCGTGCCTAGAACAATGCAAAACCAATTATATAACACACATCCAGTTGCTAACAAAACGTACAAAATCAAAGAATAAATGGAAGCAAATGTTTGACTATCTCACTCTTAGAAGGTTCAGAAGTGGGAACAAAATTTGTAGAATGAGATTCAAGCACAAAGATGCTTTCCACAAAGCCTAAGCCAGTTTTGTCAGAAGGAGACTTTTGAACACTCAACATGTGATCAAGTTTGGAGCTTGTAGACCTATTAGATTGTTTTCTAGCAACAGATAATTCAAGTTTCAAATTTTTAACTTTATCAAGTAAAAACATGTTCTCAGTTTTCACATTATTCAAAAGCTCATTAGCATCAAACAATTTCACAAGCAAATTCTTCTTATCAAGTTCAAGAGATGCAATTTTCTTTAAGCCTAAATCCACATTCATAGCATCCTTTGCAGCAACTGTGCAAAGTTTATTAAAGGCTTCCTGTAGATCTGCATCTTCAGAGAGTTCTCCATCAGAAGGGTTCTCTTTAACATACACGTTTTCATTAACTACAGTAGTAGCAGTGAAAGCAATGAAGTTTACATCCTCATCACTAGCGGATTCATTGTCAGAAACTTCATCATCACTAAGGGTCATAGCCATAGCCTTACCCTTAGACATTAAATATGTAGGACATTCAGATTTCATATGACCATACCCTTGACATTCATAACATTGTTGTCCCATAGAATTATTAGAAGGTTGACCAACTTTCTCTTTAGGTTTTTCAGTGTTATTAACCTTAATGGGATCATTCCGCCTAAAATTTCTAGGTTCAGCAGTGTTCTTGCCTCTTGCCCTTCTGTTATTGTTAATAAGAAAGTTTCTAAAGTTCTTGGCAAGATAGGCAATCTCTGTAGCAGAGAGTTCATCATCAAATTCACCATCCTCAACATCATCAACAGACTTAAGAGCCATTGATTTGGATTTGGTAGTCTTGGGTAGGTCCAACTCATAGGACTGAAGAGATCCTACAAGTTTATCAACAAGGATGGAGTCCACATCCTTGCTTTCAGTGATGGCAGTCACTTTGGGTCTAAAATCCTCAGTCAAAGATCTAAGAATCTTCCTAACAATTTTAGGTTGATCATAGATTTCACCCAAATTATATGCAAAATTAACAATATCATTCAGTGTAGTATAGAACTCATCAAAAGATTCATCATCATTCATTCTAATGCTTTCAAATCTAGTAGTCAATTACTGTAACTTATTAATCTTAACTGCCTTTGTGCCTTCATGCACAGTCTGGAGGATATTCCAAGTAATATGAGCAACCTCAACATTTGAGATTCTCTTAAATTCCTCCATGGAGATAGCATTGAAAATAGCATTTATAGTTTTGCTATTTAAAGCAGCTGCCTCTTTTTGAGAAGTTTGCCACTCACTCACAGGAGTAGTGGGCTTCTCCCATCCATATTCAACAGAGTTCCAGACTCTCTCATCAATAGATTTCAAGAATGCTTTCATCTTTACTTTCCAATAAGTATAATTGTTCCCATCAAAATGAGGTGGAACAACAAGAGAGTATCCGTGTTCCACGACAACAGGGGTCAAGGATCAGCTCAAAGATCAAAGGATCAAAAACAAAAAGCTACCCGCTCTGATACCACTTGTAAGTTTGTTTAGACCCCTTAAACTCAAATAGATTAACCTAGATAATTAGCCAAGTGATTAACTTAGGTAAATTAAACAAATCTAGGTTAACACAAATATATCATATCATGCAAAAGTGCGGAATAATAAAGAACACATGATATGATGACCCAGGAAAACCAAACCGGTAAAAAACCTGGGGAGGATTTAACTTGGGTATCCTCAAGGTAAAACGAATTCACTATGAAAGAATCAAAGTTTACACAATAGAGACTTAGATCACTAATATCCTATTGCTACCTGTTTGTAGGAAACTTACTACCACGACCACGTGACAACTCCAAGACCACGGACTACTTCTTTCCTTGAATTCTCAGCAAAGCACAAGCACACCTGCTTGTATATCTTGAAGCTCTTTTGTTCTGCAACTGTATGATTTACCAATCTATTGACATGAATCTAGAGTTTGGAAATCCTAAGTGTATGTGAAGGTAAACACCTCTAGATCTAACAATTAGATTCACAAATACAGCATTCAGAACTATAAAAATGTGGCTAGGATTTTCCCTTATTTACTTAGGGCAAAACATAAAACCCTACACATTAAATGAGCTAAGTCTGAGTTGGAAAAATCTGCAGAAAAAACATTCTGCACGACTTTCGATCGGTCGAGTCTAATTCTCGATCGATCAAGTCAGGCAGAAGTGCACAGTAAATTCTGTAATAACTCGATTCTAACTTTACATAAAAAGCCATACTTTGAGCAAGTCTACAACAATACTAAAGATTGTTTTGATCATGGTTTGCCAACATTATAAATTGAAGTTCTAATACATTAGTTCCTAATTTCTTAGAACCTACAATATATAATAATAAAACAACAGATTGAACCTAAGAAAAACAAGAGAAGGGTTAAAGATGAAGAAAAATGAAAAGAAAAGGAGAAATCTAATCTAAAAAGGCAGAAAAGTACTTGGTTTTGCCGGTGATGGGCGATGCCGGCGGAAGCGGGAGCTGGCCGGTGGTGCCTTGGACCTTGGAGCCGGAGATTGGCAGGAGAGGGGACCGAAGGTGGCTGGGTTTTTTGGAGAGAAATCTGAGAGGGTGGTTGCATTTTTTTGGAGAGATATACGAGAGGGAGAGTTTGAGCGCGAAAGTGCGAGAGTGATAAGTATTGAGGTGTGAATGATTGGGCAAATGTAAAATGTTTTCCTAAAATTTTAAGTGTAAAATGTTTTACATAAATTTGCTTAGGTTGATTTGGTTGACTGAAAATATTTTACTTTTGACCAAATATTTTACTGCAAAGCAAACATTATAAAATTGGAAAATATTCTCCTGAAAATATTTTACATTGAAACAAACAAAGTGTTAGGCACGTAGTAGCCAATTTAATCCATGTTATTTTTAGCTTACAATTAATTTGGTTCTTACCTTTAACTTACTAAACGAAAATGTAGAACAATCGGTTTTCTCTCTCCAATTGTTCCTCTCTTCAAAAAATCAAAGATCAGATGAAAAGGAAATAAAATTGATTCTAAATTGAAATTTCATTCAATTCAAAGATGTTAGTTCGTTTAGACCCCTGTGAACTAGATTATTTAACCTAATTAATTAACCAAGTGAATACTTAGGTTTATTATTCAGATTTGGATTAAAACAATAACAATCATATCATGTAAAGCAGCGGAAAATAAAGAACACAAAGATCTGATGACATAGGAAAACCAAACCGGTAAAAAACCTGGGGAGGATTTAACCTAGCTATCCTTAAGGTAAAACAGTAAATCCACTAGAAAGAATTGAAGTTTACACAATAGCGACTTAGACCACTAACATCCTATTGCTACCCAAGTGTAGGAAACTTACTACCATGACCCCATGATAGCTCCGAGATCCACAGACTCCTTCTTTCTTTAATCTTTGCAAAACACAAACACCATCGTTTGTGACTTTGAGATCCCACTCAAAGGTTTAGCAACACAAACTCTCTTGTTTGTGACTCCAAGACCACCCTTGAAGGTTTAGATCATCAGCACCTTTGATGACTAGAGAATGCAGCAACTTCAGCAATACCGGATTTTGAGATTCTTCAAGGAACAACACCAGTAGAAGTTATAAGAGAGATTTTTGAAACAAAACCCTAAATACAAAAAAGGCACACTCTTCTCTCTCTAAAAAGTCTTAAAAAAACGTGCTTAGAGTTTCCTTTATATAGTGGGAGAAGTAGATCTGAAACCCTAATCCTTAATGGGCTTGAACTGCTATTTGGGCCAACTTAAAATTCTGCAGATACGACTTTCGATTGATCGAGCCTGTTTTTTGATCGGTCGAATCAGGCAAATTCTGAAATCTTCTTTCTGCAGCTTACTTGTTCTTGTGTGTTTATGATTTGCCAATTGTTCTAAACTTTTAGAACCTAACAATCTCCCCCTTTGGCAATTCGTGACAAAACTTTCATACAAAATGAAATGTTAAAATACAAGAACAACCCAATACAATAAAATGCCCAATTACATCACAAATCCCAATCTAAGACTCATAACCTAGAAGTTGCCAAGAAGAGGTAGAAGGTCTTGATCAGAATGCACCTGTCTTTCCTGAAACACTCAACAAACACATCACCGCATGTGTGGAAACAAAGACATATAAACAATCATATGAAACAAAATAAAAAAAAAAAAAAAAAAAAGTAAATTAACTCTCCCCCTAAGTTAGATACATCAAAAAATTTTATATTCTCCCCCTAAACAAAACAAACAGGATTCCCACATTTCATCTATTTCTCCCTCTTTTTGTCACGTATTGACAAATACAACTCAAACAAAGAGCAAACATGAGAGAAAAAAGAGAACCAAGGGAACATAAAACAGATTAGCTCTATAGAAAAAAGAGATAACTCCCCCTATAAAGAGCAATAACTCCCCCTATGAACAACAAAAGTTAAAAAAAAAAAACTTTTCTCCCCCTATAAAAATAGGAAAAACAAAACAAGTTTTGGGAAAAACAGTTTTGGGGAAAAAGTAGGAGGTGGGGATAAACAGTTGAGGATACACAAGAAGAAAAATATTCTCTCTTTCAATAAATGCAAACTGGACACTATGTGACCCATAAACAGTTGCATAAGTAGAGAAAACATTTGCACATTGATTATCCATCATATCTCTTTAAGAAAAATATTTTCTGCAATTCACACATAAAGAAAATATAACATATACTAAAATGTACAAAGGACTAAAAAATTAATCAATCAATTTTTAATTCAAGTTGAGTACCCAATTTAGCAAAGTGTATGCATGGTATATGTGAAAACAATGAGAGATATGACTGCAAAACTGCAAGATAGATACAGAAAAACAATGCAACTCATGTGAATCCTAAACATAAATAATGCAAAAAACATTTTGGTCAAAACTCTAAAAACTGAAATTTTTCAGTTTCGATCGATCGAGTATCGATCGAATATCAATCGAGTCAGACAGAATCAAACCAAAAATTTTAATCGCAATTTCGATCGGTCGAAAAACACCCTCGATCGATCGAAAATCTGGAAAACTTAAATTTTTGAAAAACAGAGCAATTTTATGCAGAAACTCCTCAAAGCACAATATTTCATGAATGAAATGCATGAGTATGAGACTAAAAGTTTTTTAAAAACACATGAATACAGCCCAGATCTTCCAAAATTAAGATTTTCAATCAATTTGTCCTTAAAACTCAAATTTTGCATCAAAATCAAGGAACATATAATTTTGGATGGCCACAACAAAATCACACACAATAACATGTACAAAGTTTAGCAAAGAGTAATTTTGTGTAGTGTGTGCAACTAGCAAAAGCTTGAGATACATGTAAGGTGATATGTGAATAGTAATCAATCACAAAGTCTACAAAATTCATCACATAAATTTGAAAGAGACTATCACCTAAAGAGTTACATCATATAACTCTCACATCTCCTAGAATAAAAGCTTGCAATCATGTAAGTTTCTTTATTTGCCTCATAATGTACACACTCATTTTAATTGAATTGTGAAATTATTATAGCCCAATAATGTACACACCAATTTTAACAATTTAACCGAGGCTACACCTTATGTTCTTTTTGTGCATGTGCTACACTTTCTCGAGCACAAAATCTTATAATATGCACTAAGGTGTTCATGATTGGCTAGTAAACAGTGGTGAGATGGTTATTTATGCCTTTCTCATTAAGTTCAAGTCCGACAGACAAAGGCATGTGACTTCAAGATCAAGACAAAGTGATCAAAAACTATAAACATCTTCCCACACAACATGCACTACAAAGCTTAAACTTGTAAAGTGCAATAAAATAAGCTCATCCAAGCTAAACAAAGTACATAAACATGTTATGTAAAGATAATATGGCCAACCTTAATTATAAATCCAAGATATATAATACAAAACACATAAAAATATTTTTGGTTTAAAAAAAATTTATGACCAAAAACAAAAAGCACATATTATGTTAAATGAACAATGCAAAACTATGCATGATAGTGTTTAACTAAGCTATAGCGGGTACACAAACAAGAAATATCAATTTCTTAATTAACCCATGAGTACATGTACAAACTAGTACATACTCATACAAAATTATAAATAGCTTAGCACTTATATAACACATGCTATTCAAGTTTCTCCACAATGTCAAGCATGTTCTAAATTAAGAGAGAGATATCATAATTTATGTAATCCTCAAGAAAAATTAAAACTAGACACAAAATAAAATATTTTTGTCTTTTTGAAATTTTTCAATGTTTTTGGATTTAAAAAAAAAAAAAAAACCTAAAACAACCAAAAACAAAAACAAATATGTCCACAATTAATTGAAAGAATTAAATCAAGGACAAGTCAACAACACTCACTTTAGAGAATCTTTTCTCACCCATATAGCACGAGTCTTCGGCTTTGTAGGTGAAAATCCATGTGAAGCAGAGTGTGTTTGAGGGATTACACCAATCTTCTGAGAAAGACTGAAATCCTGCAATTTCCTTTCACAAGCCAACAAGTTTAAATTTTTCAAAAGCATATGAAACAATTTATTTGGACTTATGGCAGGAGAAACATCATCACATATCCTAAATTGAAATACAGAATTTTTAAGTTTCAAATTATAACAATTAGGACGAATGTGACCAGAGACACCACAAAAGTGACAAACAGGAACAAATTTAGGAACATCAGTATTCCTAACAGCAAATCTAATCTCCGATTTTGGTTTTTGCCTCAACAAAGAATAATTTGGTCTAATATGACCAATAACACCACAAAGGTGACAGGTAGGCACAAAAACAGATTTCATATGCTCTCTAACAGTAGGTTTAGACTTAGGTTTAGAAACTTCAGCATCAACATCAGAACTTTTACCTTTGTCTAACCTAGCAAAATAAGCCTTTTCTTTATTATTCCTCTTGAAAGGAGGGATATAAACTTTTTCAATTTTAGGCTTAAGAGAAACAGAAACACTTCTGTTATCAACAACAGGCTTGGTACTAGTCAAATTTTCAATTTTAGCTTTAGATTCAACTAACTCTTGTTCCAAGCTTTTCATCTTCTCATCTTTAGAGGAAATTTGATTTCTCAAAAATTCATTCTTTTTATTAGATTTATCTAATCTAACAATTAATTTCTCTTTTTCAAGATTAGCCAATTTTAACTCTTCTTTGAATTTCTTAGCAAGTCTCATAGTTTTCAATAATTCCTTACGAAGAGTTTCACAGGCATCAAAAAGATCAACAGAAACAACAGTGTCATTTTTATTTAAATCATCACAAACATGAGCAGAAAGACACTTCAAATTATCCATGATAATAGGGATCAAGGATCAGCTCTTAGATCAAAAGATCTAAAACAAAAGAGCTACCCGCTCTGATACCACTTGTTAGTTCGTTTAGACCCCTGTGAACTAGATTATTTAACCTAATTAATTAACCAAGCGAATACTTAGGTTTATTATTCAGATTTAGGTTAAAACAATAACAATCATATCATGTAAAGTAGCGAAAAATAAAGAACACAAAGATCTGATGACCCAGGAAAACCAAACCGGTAAAAAACCTGGGGAGGATTTAACCTAGCTATCCTCAAGGTAAAACAGCAAATCCACTAGAAAGAATTGAAGTTTACACAATAGCGACTTAGACCATTAACATCCTCTTGCTACCCAAGTGTAGAAAACTTACTACCACGACCCCATGATAGCTCCGAGATCCACGGACTCCTTCTTTCTTTAATCTTTGTAAAACACAAACACCACCGTTTGTGACTTTGAGATCCCACTCAAAGGTTTAGCAACACAAACTCTCCTGTTTGTGACTCCAAGACCACCTTTGAAGGTTTAGATCATCAGCACCTTTGATGACTAGAGAAGGCAGCAACTTCAGCAATATCGGATTTTGAGATTCTTCAAGGAACAACACTAGTAGAAGTTATAAGAGAGGTTTTAGGAACAAAACCCTAAATACAAAAGAGGCACACTCTTCTCTCTCTAAAAAGCCTTAAAAAAATGTGTTTAGGGTTTCCTTTATATAGTGGGAGAAGTAGATCTAAAACCCTAATCCTTAATGGGCTTGAACTGCTGTTTGGGCCAACTTAAAATTCTGCAGATACGACTTTCGATCGATCGAGCCTGTTTTTCGATCGGTCGAATCAGGCAAATTCTGAAATCTTCTTTCTGCAGCTTACTTGTTCTTGTGTGATCAGGATTTGCCAATTGTTCTAAACTTTTAGAACCTAACAAAAGACAAAGAAGCTACAGATTGCAGAACACTAATTAGTCTTCACAATGTCCTAAAAATCTAAAATATTTATATAAAAATACACTGAAACACAATGAGATTGCGCAAAACTACAAGAGTATATGCATAATATTAGTATTTCATTTACAACATATACGTGATATAAACATGATTCATGGTCAGTCAGTTTGAACTGTAACAATCACATCAATACGGTCTTCTTGAGAAATTGGGTCTTTGTTTTTGCACAAAAAAAAAATGAAATTGGGTCTTTGTCTCTCAAGCGGTTCTAGACTTCTAGTACAACCTAATTTTCCACCATTTTTAATATAACTATTTTATGTGTCAAATTGTGATTGCCTGTCATATCACTTTCACATAAACCAACTATATTTTTTTTTCAATCCCTCACAATGACACAAATTTAATCATTTTAGAATTTATTTGTCTCTTCATCTACTAATTTATGTGTGTTTTGACTGTTTTCAGCTTCAATTTTCAACTACACGTGGTTTTAGGTATGAATTATTAAATAGTAGTTGTGGACTGAGATGACACGTGCGTCTAATATTTTGGCAATTGTTTGTCCAAATTGACTAGATATGGTGTGGACCTACTGAAACGCATGGAAGAAATCACGTAAGGCTCTTGTCCATGAACCCTTTACGTGAAAGAGGGATATATGCACTCATGCATAGTAAATTTTCTTCTTGTCTACCTAAATTTCTGTTAGATTCTAAGAATTAAGAACTAATGTATTAGAACTTCATTTTGTAATGTTGGCAAACCATGATCAAAACGTTTTTATTCTTGTTTAGACTTGCTCAAAGTATGAGGTTTTTATGTAAAGTTGGAATCGAGTTACTGCAGAAGTTACTGTGCAATTCTGCCTGGCTCAATCGATCGAGAATTAGACTTGACCGATCGAAAGTCGTGCAGAATATTTTTTCTGCAGAATTTTCCAACTCAGCCCTAGTCCATTTAATATGTAGGGTTTTATGTTTTGCCCTAAGTATAAAAAGGAAAACCCTAGCCTCGTTTTTAGTGTTCTAAATATTATGTTTGTGAATCTTATTTATGAGATCTAGAAGTATTTACCTTCACATACACTTAGGGTTTCCAAACTCAAGATTGATGTCAAGAGCTTGGTAATCATTCAGTTGCAGAATCAAGAGCTTCAAGATATACAAGCAGGTGTGCTTGTTTTTTGCTCAGAATTCAAGGAAAGAAGTAGTCCGTGGACTCGGAGCTGTCACGTGGTCGTAGTAGTAAGTTTCCCACTCGATGTAGCAATAGGATGTTAGTGGTCTAAGTCGCTATTGTGTAAACTTCAATTCTTTCATAGTGAATTCCTTTTTCCCTTGAGGATAGCTAGGTTAAATCCTCCCCAGGTTTTTACCGGTTTGGTTTCCTGGGTTATCATATCGTGTGTTATTTATTTTCCGCACTTTTGCATGATATGATGTATTTGTGTTAACCTAGAATTGCTTAATTTACCTAAGTTAATCACTTGGCTAAATATCTAGGTTAATCTGTTTTGGTTTAAGGGGTCTAAACTTCTTACCATTTCTCTTTATTACCATAAAAAGTTTCGACACACACAATTTTCATAACTATTTTTAACTATATAATTTGTACTTTATTTGAAAATTCAATAGTGAAGATTGTATTTAGTGCGTGAGATAACATTTCAATGGCTCATAATTAACAGCTGTAGGCTGAAACTTAAATTGGGAGAATATGAACCTTTGATTTAAAAAATAAATAAAAAATTCCCTATCCTCCCCTTCCCTATATTCTGCCTCCTTTTTTTTAATTTTTTTTTTTTTAATTAGACAGGCCTAGGCATGTTAGTGGATGCAGTATAACCATTATTTTAAAAAGGATTTTGAAATGCATAATCAATAATGCAATAATGTAATCTTATGAATTTCAGTTACCATCTTAATCCTTTCTTGTTAATAGGATTTTCCATTAATGTGCTATCACCATGCATCTACCTACATAGAAAAATCAAACATAAAATCTGCAATTGAAGAATGTAAACTTTTAGGTGCTAAGTCATTTACATGGCTTTGTCTGTAAGACATGGTTTCATTGTGACGAATGGTTACATCAAGGATAAAGGAGGTAAAATTATTATACAAATTGATGAAATGGTGCATTCTTTTTTCTAACAATCTCTTTTTTTGGATATTTTATAGAAAGGCCTAATTGCCTCAACCCATTGGCCATACTTCCAATGCAACGATTAAGCTGCTAGTAACGTAAACTATGGAACACACCCGAAGCTAGTAATTTCTAATATCATTAGGATGATCAAGACCGTGTCATATATGTTATCCTTAATAGTATAAAAATATAGACACACACACATATATAGATGATAAGAAAGATAGAGGGAACAACTTTATATCCATTTGGTGTCCAATGATTAATCAAAGCTACAGAGCAAGAAATGTGTTAGGAAATATTTATAGATACTGACCACTTCAAAGCTCCATCCAAGTCAGTTTCTTCCTTATAATTGAAAGCCTCATCAAACCTGTTAGGTTCTAAGGAATTAGGAACTAATGTATTAGAACTTCAATTTATAATGTTGGCAAGCCATGATTAAAACAATGTTTAGTCTTGTTTTAGACTTGCTCAAAGTATGTCTTACTATGTAAAGTTGGAATCGAGTTACTGCAGAATTCACTGTGCAGATCTGTCAGGCTCGATCGATCGAAAGTCGTGCAGATCATTTTTCTGCAGAATTTTCCAACTCAGCCTTAGCCCATTTAATGTGTAGGGTTTTATGTTTTTCCCTAAGTATATAAAGGAAAACCCTAGCCACGTTTTTAGAGTTCTAATTGCTGTGTTTGTGAATCTAATTGTTAGATCTAAAGATGTTTACCTTCACATACACTTAGGGTTTCCAAACTCTAAATTCATGTCAAGAGATTGGTAATCATACAGTTGTAGAATAAAAGAGCTTCAAGATATATAAGCAGGTGTGCTTGTGCTTTGCTGAGAATTCAAGGAAAGAAGGAGTCCGTGGTCTTGGAGCTGTCACGTGGTCGTGGTAGTAAGTTTCCTACAGGCAGGTAGCAATATGATGTTAGTGGTCTAAGTCTCTATTGTGTAAACTTCAATTCTTTCATAGTGAATTCGTTTTACCTTGAGGATAGCTAGGTTAAATCCTCCCCAGGTTTTTACCGGTTTGGTTTCCTAGGTCATCATATCATGTATTCTTTATTATTCCGCACTTTTGCATGATATGATATATTTGTGTTAACCTAGATTTGTTTAGTTTACCTGAGTTAATCACTTGGCTAATTATTTAGGTTAATCTGTTTGGGTTTAAGGGGTTCAAACTTCTTACAAGTGGTATCAGAGCAGGTAGCTTTTTGTTTTTGATCCTTTGATCTTTGAGCTGATCCTTAATCCCTGTTGTCATGGATGTTCCTAAAATCTTCTCTTTAGTTTGTCACATGGTCTACTTAGTGTGCTTGCCTATTGTCTTTTTTGTTAAATTTTTTTTTGAGTATCTTGGTATAATTTCTTATGATGAAAATTACTTGTGATATACTACTTTAACTACCTTAAAGGCACGTGATTCTTGTCTTTGGTATTTGGATAGTGGTTGTTCCAAGCACATGACAGGAAATAAATTTTTGTTCAAGACACTCTTTGAAGGAAAGATTGAGACAGTCACATTTGGAGATGGAAGCAAATTTGTGATCAGAGGCATTGGCACTGTGGATATTCCAGGATTACCAGTCTTTGAAGATGTTTGATATGTGGATGGACTGAAGGCAAACTTACTTAGCATAAGTCAGATTTGTGATAATGGACTTAATGTTCTCTTTACTAAGTAAGAATGTGAGATACTTGATGAAGGAGGTGACTGCATGTGTATTGGTGTGAGGACAGCTGACAACTGCTATGGTATCACTCCAAGTATAAGTAATAAATGTTTCAGTGCTAAGATCAATCAAGTTGACTTATGGCATCAAAGGTTGGGACATGCTAGTCTCAAGCAATTAGAGAAGATTTCAAAATGTGATGCAGTTATTGGGTTGCCCAAGTTTGAGAAGATTGAAAAATGCATCTGTGGACCATGTTAGATGGGTAAACAAGTGAAGTCCAAACATCCGTCTGTAACTGATGTTCAAACTACAAGACCTTTAGAGTTGCTGCACATTGATCTCATAGGTCCTGCCATAATTTAGAGTTTAGGTGGAAAGAAGTATATTCTCGTTGTTATGGATGATTTTACCAGATTCACATAGGTTGTACTTTTGAAAGATGAAGCTGAGGCTCCTACAAAGATGATCCATTTGTGCAAAAAATTGCAATTAGAAAAAGGAACTGTGATAGCCAGAATTAGAAGTGACCATGAAGAGAGTTTGAGAACACAAAACTGGCTGCTTTTTGCAATAATCAAGGCACACATCAGGAATTCTCCTCACCCAAAACACCACAACAAAATGGAATAGTGGAAAGGAAGAATAGGGTTGTACAACAAATGACCCGTGTCATGCTCCATAACAAGAAGATGCCTAAATCCTTATGGGGAGAAGCAGTTAACACTGCATGTCACACTCTCAATCGGGTATATTTTAGACCAAACTCCAAGCAAACTCCCTATGAAATCTGGAGAGGAAAGAAACCTATAGTCAAATACTTCAGAATATTTGGTAGTGACTGTTACATTCTACGTGATAGAGAGAACCTGGAAAAGTTTGATGCTAAGAGTGACAAAGGTTATTTTCTGGGATACTCTTCCACAAGTAGAGCATACAGAGTATACAATCTGAGAACTAAAACAGTCATGGAGTCTTCCAATGTTGTGATCAATGAAGAATTAAATTCAGAAGGTCATTTAGAAAATGCATCTCCAATTCAAGAACAAATTATGGAAGTTGATGACTCTCTATCTAAAAATTATGTGGGAAAGCACACTGAGGAAGAGTTGATGTTATTGAATGATACAGCCTCTGTGCCATCAAGTTCAGAACCATCTACACCAGTTCATGAAACTCAACAAGAACAGAGAGAGTTTCAAAGTTCATCAGAACAGAAAGGTACTTCTACATTATTAGTCAAAGGTCCATCCTCTAGAGTTAAGTTGAATCATCCTGCTATTAATATATTGGGGAGTTTGAATGATAACATGAGATTGAGATCCAAAGCATTAAATGTGATTACTCACTCGTGCTATTTATCCCAATTTGAACCAAAAAATGTGGATGAAGCTCTACAAGATACTGATTAGGTAAATTCTATGCATGAAAAACTTCATCAGTTTGTTCGGAATGATGTGTGGGAATTAGTTCCTAGACCAAAGGGAGTCAATGTTATCGGAACCAAGTGAATTTTCAAGAACAAGTCAGATGAACATGGAACTGTTTTCAGAAATAAATCTAAGCTTGTTGCTCAAGGGTACACACAAGTAGAGGGGATTGATTTTGATGAGACTTTTTCACCTGTAGCAAGATTGGAATCTATTCGGATACTTTTGGCGATAGCAAGTTATATGAACTTCAATCTGTATCAGATGGATGTCAAGAGTGCTTTCTTAAATGGCATGTTGCAAGAAGAGGTATATGTTGAACATCCAAAAGGTTTTGTTGATCCTCACAAGCTGGATGATGTCTACAAGCTGGGTTGAAACAAGCTCCACGGGTTGAAACAAGCTCTACGGGCTTGGTATGATAGACTAACTGCATATCTCACAGACCATGATTTTAAAAGGGGATTTGCTGACACCACTCTCTTCATACGAAAGGATAAGAATCATTTTGTAGTTGACCAAATTTATGTTGATGATATTGTTTTTGGTGCTACTAATGATTCTCTTGCTCAATCTTTTGCAAATGAAATGAAGGCCATGTTTGAGATGAGTATGGTTGGTGAACTAACTTATTTCTTGGGATTGTAGGTAAAGCAAACAGATTCTAGAATTTACATCAACCAAGCTAAGTATGGGCGAAATTTGGTCAAGAGATTTGGCCTTGACAAGGCTGCACATGCTACGACACCAATGGTTGCTAATGCAAAACTAACAAATGATCCATCAGGTAAGTCTGTTGATGTTACATAATACAGAGGCATGATTGGTTGTCTTTGTACTTAACTGCTAGCCGACCTGATATTGCCTTTAGTGTGCGTGTTTGTTCTAGATTTCAATCTAATCCTAAGATTTCTCATTTAAATGCTGTTAAAAGAATTATAAAATATGTTGCTGGAATTTGTGATTATGGATTGTTTTACAGCAAAGAGTCAAATCTCTCTCTTGCTGGTTTTTCTGATTCTGATTGGGCTGGTAATGCTGATGATAGAAAAAGCACCACTGGTGGATGTTTTTATGTTGGTGCAAATCTTGTTACTTGGATGAGTAAGAAGCAAAATTCTGTTTCTTTATCTACTGCAGAGGCAGAATATATTGCTGCTGGAAGTTGTTGTTCACAGCTTCTTTGGATGAAAAAACTCTTGAGTGATTATGGAATATCACAGGACACCATGGTTGTTTATTGTGATAATTCTAGTGCTATAGATATCTCTAAGAATCCTGTTCAACATTCTAAGACTAAGCACATTGAGATTAGATATCATTTCATTAGGGATTTAGTTGAAAGGAAAATTGTTGCTCTTGAGTATATTCCAACCGAACATCAGAATGCTGATATTTTCACCAAACCACTTGATAGAGGCAAGTTTGAGACTCTTCGTCAAGTTGTTGGTGTGATTCTTTGTCCTTAGTTATTCTTGACTTTCATGGTCCTTGTGCTTTATTGTTCTATCTTTTGTGACCATTTTTTTAGGATTTGCATTGCATAACATTCATGCATTTCATTCTAGGTTGTTTATTTCCTTTATAAAAAAAAAATGTGTGCAAAATGTGTTTTTGCTATATTTTTCTTGAATTTGAAGACAATGTTGCTCAATCTATTTTGCATAACATGTTTATGTACCTAGTTTAGCTTGGATGCACTTTTTTTTTTTTTATTGCACTTTACTAGCTAAAGTTTTGTAGTGCATGTTGTGTGGGAAGATGTTATAGTTGTTGATCACATGATTTTAATCTTGAAGTCATATGCTTTTGATTGTTGGACTTAAACTTTTTGAGAAAGGCATAAATAACCATCTCACCACTATTTATTAGCCAATCACGAACACCTTAGTGCATATCGTAAGATTTTGTACTCGAGAAAGTGTAGCACATGCACAACAAGAACATAAGGTGTAGCCTCTACTAAAATGCTAAAATTGGTGTGTACATTATTGGGCTATAATAAATTCACAATTCAAATAAAATTGGTGTGTACATTATCCCGGCTTTGTTAATAAGTTTCTGATAAATTAAAATTGATATTAATTATGATGTAAATCAAGAAACTTACATGATTGTAAACTTTTATTCTAGGAGATGTGAGAGTTATATGATGTAACTCTTTAAGTTATAGTCTCCTTCAAATTCATGTGATGAATTTTGTAGAAATTGTGGTTGATCACTATATGCATATCACCTCACATGTTTCTCAAGCTTTTGCTAGTTGCACACACTACACAAGTTATTCTCTGCTAAACTGTGTACATGTTATTGTGTGTGTTTTTGGTCTGACCAACCAAGTATGAAAATTTCTTGAAATTGATGCAAAACATGTTTGCTATTTGAGTTCTTGAGGGAAACTATAAGAAAAACTTGTTTTAGGGAATCTGGGATAAATACATGTGTTTTTGGAAAACATTTCATCTCATACTCATGCATTTTATTCATATCATGTGATGCTTTGTTGAGTCTTGCACTGAAATTGGTTCGTTTTTCAAAATTTTGCTATTTCCAGAATTTCGATCGATCGAATATGTTTTTCAACCGATCGAAATTATTTCAAAAAACCCTGGAAAGTTTCTGTGTGTTTCGATCGGTACTCGATTGGTTTTGGATCAATCGAAGGATTTTCGACCGATCGAATCTATTTTTCGATCAATCGAAAATCGGGCTAAGAGTTTTTAAAAAGGATTTCCTTTCACGTGTTTTTCACTTTTCTAAAACTATTCAAATTCCTTTTTTTACTCTTAACAACCGGTCAAAGCATCCAAGGCTATTCTTTGTCGTTTTCCTCCGTTCTTTTTGCATAGATTCTCTCTCCTAAAGCCGGTAAGACCATTTTGCCCCTCTTTTTGATTTTATTTTCATTTTTCATGCATTATTTCATGCATTTTTTGGGTATTTTCGGCACTTATAGATTTGGTTTTTTTGGTATTGATTTTGGCTGTTTTCTTTCAAATAAATCATGGGTTTTTGTGGGACACCATATGCAAGTGTTAAAAGTGGTTTAATATGGTTAATTTGGTGTTTGATAAAAAATTTGAAAATCTAGGGCTTGAAATTGTCTAATTTTGGGGTTTTGTTCAAAATTGATGAAATTTGATGAAATTGGCTTGTTAGATTGATTAATTTGATCATTATATTGAGTTTTATAACTGTTGTGTTGATCAATTTCTCAATTTGTTGTGTTTTGTAAAATTGGGTTTTTGAAAATTGGGAATCTTTTGATATAAGTGTCAAGCTCAAGTCAATTTTGTGAATTTGGATCATATTTGAACTGTGTCACTGCATTAGTTCATGCATCATTTGCATATCTTGCTTATGCATCATATAGCATTGTTATTTCTATTTTGCTGTGCTAACTTGCAGTCTGCCCTTAGTTTATTCTTTTTGTTTGTCTCTTTTCTTTCTGTGTCTCTTTATTCTGTCCTTAGCATCATGCCTAGGAAAACCAAAGCCCATAGGACTTCTGTTCCTTCATCTTCCTTTGATAGTGATCGGTTCCTAGTGAGAAGAATCAAGAGACTTACGAGACTCTTAACCTTAGGCGTCACATTTGGGATGAGCGTATGGTTATTTTAGATGAGGTTGACGATGAGGTGAGGCGTAATTTTGAGCGTCGGGGCTGGTTATCTTTGCTAAATAGATCATCCGCCTCTGACTACCTTGATTAGAGAGTTCTACTCGAACCTCTCTATCCACGTCTATGATTCCAACACTCTAGTTAAGAGTTGGATACGAGGTGTGGAGTATCACATTACCCCTTCGGTAGTGTCTGATGCTCTTGGGGTGCCTGTGGTTGATTATCCAGTCTTTCCCTATAATGAGTCTCCTCCTCTCGATGACGTGATGTCTTACATCACTGGGTCTTCTATCCAGTAGGGTTCTGATCCTCGGATCACGCCTGCTGAGCTTTCTGAGATCCACTATCTTTTCTTTAGGATTGCATGTCATTCCTTGTGGCCCATTTCTCATCTTCACACTATCCCGATTGAGCGATGTGTGTTTTTGTATGATCTTGTCACTGATGCTCCTATCAGTTTTCCTCATCTGTTTCTTCGTTCTTTGAACGAAGTGCATCAGAGTAGTTTTACGGCTCATGCTTTATTTTTTCCTATCTTTATTCATAAGATTCTTCTTCATCTTGGTTTGGGTGATTTCCCTGCTTCTAAGCCCGTTCACATTATTACTCTTATTGGTGCTACCTTTCTGAGCCAAGGGGCTGCTCAGCTTCGAGCTAGCTCTAAGTGTCCTAGGGTAGAGCCTTCTGGTGTCACTCCACCTCCTTCTTCTTCTACAGGTGCTCTTTCGGCTGAGACGTCTACTGATCCTGCTGCTGCTGATGATGTTCCTCCATCATCTCCTTCGGATGTTTCAGATATTCGTCGGACTTTGGACACTGTCATGACCGTTCAGGCGACTCATGGTCAGCTTCTGGTGGATGTACTTGACGAGCTTCGTGCTTTGAGAGCAGATTTTGTGAGTTTTCGACGTTCTCCTCCGCTGCCTCCTTTTGATGATGAGTGAATGCCCTTTAGCAATTTGTCACAAAAAGGGGGAGTACATTCTATTGTGGAGTACATATTTTGTAGGGGAGTTTTTTGTTTCTTTTTGTGATACTGTGGAGCTTGTGGAGTTTTGAGATTGTATCTAGGTGCTTTATTATATATTTACATTTTTTGGCTCATGATAAGGGGAGTTTTTTTTTAGATACATTTTTATGTATATGTTTCTTGTTTCACTATGCTACATTACTTATCAATTTATATTTATGATGTTATTCATGATATATGTCTTTATTTTGTGTTATGTGAAATCAAGAAGTTTTTTTTATGTTACTTGTATTTTCCATGCATGCGTTTATGTGTTTCTTAAGTGTTACAGGAATATACAGGTTGATTCAGTCGTGCTGCTGTCTACTTTTACAACTGATAGATAGTAGTTAGGTTGAATTTGTTAGTAAGGCTTTTTTTTTTTGTAATGGGCTGTTTATTTTGTGAACTTTGAGCTTTTTGTTAAATCTGTGTTTTGTCACGGATTGCCAAAAGGGGAGTTTGTTAGGTTCTAAGGAATTAGGAACTAATGTATTAGAACTTCAATTTGTAATGTTGGCAAACCATGATCAAAACAATCTTTAGTCTTGTTTTAGATTTGCTCAAAGTATGTCTTATTATGTAAAGTTGGAATCGAGTTACTGCAGAATTCATTGTGCAGATCTGCCAGGCTCGATCGATCGAGAATTAGACTCGATCGATCGAAAGTCGTGCAGATCATTTTTCTGCAGAATTTTCCAACTCAGCCCTAGCCCATTTAATGTGTAGGGTTTTATGTTTTGCTCTAAGTATATAAGGGAAAACCCTAGCCACGTTTTTAGAGTTCTGATTACTGTGTTTGTGAATCTAATTGTTAGATCTAGAGGTGTTTATCTTCACATACACTTAGGGTTTCCAAACTCTAGATTCATGTCAAGAGATTGGTAATCATACAGTTGCAGAATAAAAGAGCTTCAAGATATACAGCAGGTGTGCTTGTGCTTTGCTGAGAATTCAAGGAAAGGAGTCCGTGGTCTCGGAGCTGTCACGTGGTCGTGGTAATAAGTTTCCTACAGGCAGGTAGCAATAGAATGTTAGTGGTCTAAGTTTCTATTGTGTAAACTTCAATTCTTTCATAGTGAATTCGTTTTACCTTGAGAATAGCTAGGTTAAATCCTCCCCAGGTTTTTACCGGTTTGGTTTCCTAGGTCATCATATCATGTGTTCTTTATTATTCCGCACTTTTGCATGATATGATATATTTGTGTTAACCTAGATTTGTTTAATTTACCTGAGTTAATCACTTGACTAATTATCTAAGTTAATCTGTTTGGGTTTAAGGGGTCTAAACTTCTTACAAAACCCAAACTTGTTTCGTAGTAGATCAACCTGCATGACATCAAAGCACAGAAGAAGACAGAAATTTTTTGTTGAGTATTGACTGGCCTGCTTATTCCCTTCTAGAGCAGAGAAGGGAAGGAGAAAGAAAGATATTGCATGGCTAACAACTCTACTAAGAAATCTATCCTTTCAAAACCATGCAATGATAATGTTCGTTTTTAGACCCCTATAAACTAGATTGTTTAACCTAATTAATTAACCAAGTGAATACTTAGGTTTATTATTCAGATCTAGGTTAAACACAAATAATCATAAACAATAAAGCAGTGAAAAATAAAAAACATAAAGATCTGATAACCCAGGAAAACCAAATAGGTAAAAGACCTGGAGAGGATTTAACCTAGTTATCCTCAAGGTAAAACAGCAAATCCACTATGAAATAATTGAAGTTTATACAATAGCGACTTAGACCACTAACATCCTATTGCTACCTCGAGTAGAAAACTTGTTACCTCGAGTAGAAAACTTACTACCTCGATCACATGATAGCTCCGAGTCCACGAACTACTTCTTTCTTTGGCCTTTGCAAAACACAAACACCCACATTTGTGACTTTGAGATCCCACTCAAAGGTTTAGTTACACAAACTCTCCTGTTTGTGACTCCAAGACCACCCTAGAAGGTTTAGATCATCAACACCTTTGATGACTAGAGAAAGCAGCAACTTCAACAACACCGGATCTTAAGATTCTTCAAGGAATAAAACCGGTAGAAGATACGAGAAAGCTTTTTAGGAACAAAACCCTAAATACAAAAGAGGCACACTCTTCTCTCTCTAAAAAGCCTTATAAAAACGTGCTCAGAGTTTTCTTTATATATTAGGAGAAGTAGATCTAAAACCTTAATCCTTAATAAGCTTGAACTGCTGTTTGGGCTTAATTAAAATTATGCAGATACAACTTTCGATCAGTCGAGCCTGTTTCTCGATCGGTCGAACTAGGCAATTTCTGAATTCTTCTTTCTGCAGCTTACTTGTCCTTGAATCTTGACTTGAATCACCTTGAGTATTGTTTAATAAAACCTACAGACTCTAAGATCTATATCTAGACAAGTTTGTGTTCACGATTTGCTAATTGTTCTAAACTTTTAGAACCTAACAGATAACTTCCTATAAAGAATTATTTATGTGTATGATGTTTGTATTTCTAAAACAAGGCCTTCAATATACCTTTTGTTTCCCATCCAAAATTTTCAAGAAGAAAACCAGGTATACATAATGGTCAGAAGATTGTAGTCCATTAACCATAGAACCATTCCATGGGAAGAGAAAATTGGGAATTATTTTCGTATTGATTAGTATGAATTATATGAGTTTATAAGTTTTCCTGTGGAGATATCATTATGTCATAATAAAGAAGCGATTGTAAGAACAAAAGAAGTAAGCTTCATGTTAGAAAGAGAGAAATTCTAATGTTCTGAGAGTTCACATATTGGGTCAAATTGACTACAAATTTACGAAGAAATCCAATGACACATGACGAGATCAGGTTAGCGATGCTTAATCATGGTCATTGCATGTAATTGAATCATATTATGAAAAGATAACACACACACACACACACACACACACACACAAATGGTTCAATGCAGGCAGTGAATAAAGATTAGATAAGGCCCAACTTTGAAGCATGCCAAATAGAAATAGCTCACCTTTTCTTTACTTCCAGCACTACCAACTATATAGCAACCCATCAACTTTGCAAATTGCCCAACAAGTTGACCAACTGCACCTGATGCAGTAGAAATGAAGACATACTCTCCTTTCTTAGGAGAGCAAACTTCATAAAAACCGGCATAAGCAATCAAACTAGGCATACCTAGAATAAAATCCAAATGTTCAGCCAATTATAGGGCAGATATTAGTTGATGGAAAGGTAAAATTGTAGAATCTCACCTAATCTTGTCAAATGTTCATTTAATAACATTGACTGTTTCAATGTTGCTAAACATGTAATGACCCAAGAAAAAACGCTAACTATATTCGCGCTGTACCTCAAAAGGACTAGTCGCAATTGAGGCTCTTTGTATTTGTTAATAAAGCACAAATCTACCCAGTAAATACCCGATGTGAGACTCATCACACACTCACACACATTACACAATCAATCAATCAAATTGGGGTATCACAAAACATGCATATTAAAATGCACATCGTTGGTATGTAATTAATTTAAACAGAATGTACATAGCAAACTTAGTCGAAAACCTAGAATTATCTAACCAACTAGACTACTAAACTCAACACGTAATTTCAATTAAGAATACATACTTTGTTCAGAATCAACTACATCTACCAATTATATCTGATCTAAAGCCACAATCATAAATAGTTGTAATTATGAAATCTGTTCCAGCAAACTACAAAGCCAGCTCACTGAATTGATCAAGGACCCAACTGTACCACACTAGCTCCAAATTTCAACACAAGAAAGGAATTGAATTCATGCTTCTCAGGATCAAAGTTCAAGGATATGGATTATCCATGCAAGTGTTGATTCAAACTTTTGAGGGATATAATTACAATGTAAGGGTCATCACCATGGAATAACTATGAACCGTCATTGTTTTTAACTATGACAACTAACTAGTAAGAGAAAAATAGACAAATGGCAGTAAGAAACTATGAAACTCACATAGTTTTATGGTGCATTTGCATATATAGAGAATCTGAAAGTATGAAGTAATCACCTTTAAATAAGAATTTTACAAGGTAAGACATGCATATCCAATTCATACATACAAACACACACCCAAGCAGACATGCATATCCAAATCATACACATGCATGCGCATACACAAGCAGCATTCATTGTAATTTAATAGCTAATTCAATCTAGAATATTTCATTGAATGAGTAGATGACTAAGTTATCAAGAATTCCAGTATAGTAGGAAAGGGGTACATCAGTGTGCTCGATATTAAAGAGTCCTTCCAGTTCTGTAATGAGGCTGTATTCTTTCCATGAATTTGTGCCCCAAATCAAGTCACCGTTCTTGAAGTTTGGGTGTCCTGAATCCAAAACTTTGGCCACCCCAAACCCAGTTAATGGCTGCCTCATGTTATCATCAGAAAAAGAAACTAGAATTGCACTCATAGAACAAGATACAAGCTGAGTCATCTTACAAAGCCCACTCAACATATATATATATATTTCTAGAGGTGGAAATTTTTTAATTTTTTTAATTTAGATAATGCTTACAACATACAAAGAATTTGACCATTTAGTTAATTGCCATTAAATTATGATTATCTATCTAAAAATTTCAACAATATAATTTTCCAACCCTATATGTTACATACTAATATATATTGTGATGATTTGAATTGGCAAATATCCATGACAATGTAATTTGTATTGAGTGTGAAATTGTTGGTCCAATAAATTCCCTAATGAGAGAAGCCAGAGTTTTGCAATTTGAAAAATCTCGCTTGAGCGCAATTTTATCAGAGCCCGTTTTCTAATCAGGATTTTTTCTTGCTCAAATAAGAACCTGCTCGAGCAAGTAGCTAACACTGCTCATACTAGCAACTTAAGGAAACGGGCAAGCACCAAACAATTAAGGACTTCAGTTTCCATGCTCTGTGAGCCAAAAAGAAGTCATCAGAGTTGAGAATTGAGCTTTAGGGAGCTAGAGACCCTTAGAAAAATCTGTGTGGCTTTTACCGTTGGAGCTGCTAATTCCTTAGGAGCATATGTTTAAAGAATTTAGTTTTCTTACATTGGCTTTTGAACTCATGACCTTTTGCTCTGATACCATATCAAATCATCGATTCCCTTAAAATGAGATGGATAATTTATTCATTTATTATAACAACAAAAATTATTATCCATCTACCTACAGTGGTTCCTCACATAGAGGAAGCAAAACCAAGAAAGTAGAGAGAGAAAGAGAGAGAGCTTACAGAGCTAGGATTATAGGAGGTAAACACACTACAACAAACTTTAGTTATTTTGACCCTCTTTTATCGAGAGTTTACTAAAATCTGTTGATACAATCTATACATACATGTGCGCTTGTACATGTTACTAAACTTTATCTCAAAGGTTATTAGGTCCCTCAAAATAAGTTAAAACAGCCTTGAAATAAATGTGAAAAAAAAAAAAAAAAAAAGAGCAGGTACAAAACTTTACATTTTTCAACCCGCAACCCTTGATAAAATACGACAAAATTTTCTGCCCTTGAAAAAAGCCCACAAAAAAAATTTAAAAAGAAGCCACAGCCCTCGAGAAAATATTTGTTCGCTCCCCCACAGAAACTGAGAAAGAATAGAGCTCAAAGAGCTTGACGATCATGGAAATCTCAGAGCTCGACGATCATGGAAATCGCACAGCTCCGATTAGGTACGAATTGATCTGAGCAATTTGTGACTCTTCGTCTCTCTTGGCGTTGTGTTCTTAGCTCCGATTAGGTACAAATTGATCATGAAAGTCACAAACCCTAATTTCGTCTTTGATTTGTTTTTTTGGTTTACCCACACTCTTTCATCGATTTCCCCGTGATTTTCATTTCACATTTCTCAGAAAACTGAGAAATGGAAGTCACTCTTTCTCTCATTCTCTCAGCAATGGTGTTCAAGGTTTCTCGCATCGAGACCAAGCTAATCAATGCCAAAAGCCTGGTACCTCTGGTCTCCACAAGAAGGTTCAATTTCCCTTTCTTTATATTCAATTCAATTCAATTCGATTCGATTCGATTCTTTCACTGTTGCGCTTAATGTTCGTTGCTTTTTATTTGTTCTATTGCGTTTCACCGAATCAATCACTTTATCGAAATTAAACCATGTAAATTCGATCTATATATGATCGAATTGATCAATTTTGATGCAAAATTAGATTATTCGAAAACTTGTTGTTTTTTTCACTCAGATTCTTATCGAATCGGATCTTAGTATAACTGTACTACTTGTTTGGATCAGTGAGGCTTGTGAAAATCAATTTGAATTCGCTGCCTTTTCGTATTCTGACTGTGTTGATGAATGAATATTGATTCTCTATTTCGCTTTGGATTCAAGAACTATCGGTTTATCAATTGCTGAGTTACTACGCGATTGTTGATATATATGTGTTAATTTATATTGTTTGTTGTTTTATTGTGTGGAAAATGCTTGGGCACTCTCTTTGTCTTTGTTTGTAGTATTTGGATCTAATGCGTATTACTCTCTTTGTCTTTTTAATTTTTAATTATCAGAGGTTTGGCTTCAAGGCTCTCGGCATTGTTTTGGAGTATCATGTTCTTTGTGCAAGGCCTAGTTAAGCTAAAAATGTGTGTGAATTTTATGAATTATGAAGGTTCAAATTAGTGGGATAATATTTGTTATGGAATATCATGATCCTTGCATTGTCGTATGTCCATGTGGGCAATTTTTTTTTAGGTGTCATGGGGTGATGTTGAGCCTTCTTTGATTGATTTTCAGAGATTAGTACAGCAACAGCTTACACAATGCCCTACATCAGAGGAGTTGAGTATTGGGAAAGTTAAGTTCATAGCATTTGATTTGGGAGGTCATCAGCTTGCTCACAGAGTCTAGAAGGACTACTATGCCAAGGTAAGCCATTTGCAAAAAGCTAAGCTAAGCTAGTTTTGTAGCTATGTATTGTGTTATCTGTGCAAAGTTTTCTTGCAGCGTCTCTTTCATCCAGATCCACATTCTGTCCCCAGGTGTTATTGTAAAGCCGATCAATATTTGTATGTTTGTGGAGCTATATATGGTTACACATTATTGCTGTTTCTCATTGTTCTTTAAATTTGAGATAAGGGGGGAAAAACCTGCATTCTATAGTTATGTATTGCTTTTTGTACCATATGCTTTTTATATTTTATTAATTTCTTGATTTCCTACTCTTCATTGGCATTAACTCTTTATGCTTGCTTTCTCAGTACTTGCAAGTACATTATATTCTCTACTTTAGTCTTGTCACATTCTAATCCCCCTAGATACATTCTATGCTGATGTAAAAAAGCATCAGCTCTGTTATGCTTTGTCTTTTATTTCTTTCAGTAGATTTGTTTTCTGTTCTGACTTGTAGTCTCCCTTTTTTTTTAATCACTAAAAGGCTTTTTTCTATTCTACCGTTCTCCCTAAGTTCTAGTTATGTCAACTTGAAAAAACCATATATTAGAAAGGACTTTTTGGGGTTGATTTGATAGATGGTGTTTCATCTTCATGAATTGGATAAAGAAGGCACAAAGCTAGCATACCTCATGAGAAACCAAACCAACTATCCAAAGCATAGACTAATATTCAAATTTTAATCAAAGAAGCAATTTTCCTTCAGTTCTGAGTTGGAATGCTAATAGAATTTCTTATCAACCATTAACTCTGATGAAAACGTGCCAAAAACATGGTAGCACTAGTATTTGGATTTGGATTTTCTAATAATAGGGAGCATTAAATATGTGGCTATATATCTACTTAGAATCCCCTTGATCCCCCATTATTTGATATTTACTTATACTATTTTTGGGTTGTTCTTGTTGTCTAGTTTCTGACAGTTCTTAGCAATTACTTCTTGAAAAGTTTCTGCTCAGCTTGCCAATGAGTTTCTGATTTGCTGCATTAACACTTTCTAAATGACCAAATAAATTTTTCACCCAAAAAAAAAAAAAATTGTTTCTAGTCATAGAAACAGTGGGTTGGTAGACTGTTTTTGGTTCCTCTTTTGATTTCCATGTACTTGAATTTATCATATCCTTAGAGCTTAAGATCATCAATTTGGTCTTTTTGCACTATGCTTTTTGGAGTTCATCATTGTGCAGTCTCATATGTTATGAGTTGCATTTTTTATACATTATTGCTATAAATGTCAGGAAAGGAAAGGCTGAGGGTGATTTTAGACAGCTTGATATCGGAGACCCAAAATTCCTTTGTTGGTGGAAGACAAATTTTGGACTCAGTGTTAATTGCGAATGAGTGCCTGGACAGTAGATTGAAGTGTCATTCCTCGGGTGTAGTCTGTAAGTTGGATATAGAAAAAGCTTACGATCATGTTAATTGGGATGCCCTGTTGTATTTGTTGAATAGGATGGGCTTTGGGTTGAAGTGGAGGGAGTGGATTAAGGCTTGCATTTCTATTGTTCGCTTCTTAGTTCTTGTGAATGGTTCTCCGGCAGGTTTCTTTGGAAGCTCTCGTGGTTTGAGACAAGGAGATCCTCTGTCCCCTCTTCTTTTCCTCTTGGTTATGGAAGTTTTATCTCGGATCCTTAAGAAAACTGAGGATTGTGGTTTGCTTCGTGGTTTTTATGTGGGTCCAGTGAACTCTATTGGGGTTCGCATATCTCATCTGCTTTTTGCAGACGATACTATTTTGTTCTGTGATGCTTCTAGAGATCAGTTGTTGGCTATTAGATTGGCTTTGTCTTGCTTCCAAGCCTTTACTGGATTAAAGGTAAATGTGGGGAAGAGTGAGTTTGTCCCGGTGGGGGAGGTTGGTAATATTGACGCTTTGGCTAATATTCTCAGTTGTAGGGTGGGTAGCCTACCCATGAAATATTTGGGCATGCCTTTGGGCACATCATATAAGACTGCATCCATTTGGAACCCCATTTTGGAGAAGATGGAGAAGAAGCTATCTTGTTGGAAGCGTCTATATTTGTCTAAGGGTGGTAGGCTCACTCTCTTGAAGAGTACCCTCTCGAGTCTTCCCACATACTATCTGTCCTTATTTACCATCCCTGTAGCTATGGCTAACAGATTGGAGTATATTCAGAGGAAATTCTTGTGGGGGTCTTCGAAGGAGTGCTTTAAACATGCTTTGGTGGCTTGGGAAAAGGTGTGTTCACCTCTAGAGATGGGTGGTTTGGGGGTTAGGAAGTTAGCTCACTTCAACCAAGCTTTATTAGGGAAATGGTTCTGGAGGTTTGGACAAGAAAGAACCAGTCTTTGGTGGAGGGTTATTGCCACCAAATATGGCGAGGGTCAAGGGGGGTGGAATACTAAAGATTGTAGAAGGGCACACGGGTGTGGCCTTTGGCGTGGTATTAATGTTGGTTGGGAGAGATTCTCCAAACACTTGGCTTTTGTGGTGGGTGATGGTTCCCGTATTCGTTTTTGGCATGATAGGTGGGCTGGAGATTTCTCTCTTAAAATGCTCTATCCTCAATTATATGCGTGTTCTAGCGACAAGGAAGCCTTTATTTCTGACTTGGTGGATCACCAGGAGGATGGGAGTAGTAGATGTTGGAATGTGAGATTTTATAGGAATTTTCATGAGAGGGAATTTGAGGCTGCCTTCTCTTTCCTAGAACTCGTTCAAGCTCAGATCCCAAGAGGTATTGGGTGGGATAGACCCCTTTGGCGTCTTAATAGACGGTAAGTTTGATACTCGGTCATTCTATCATAAGATCAAGGGTACAACTCCTTCTTACTTCCCTTGGAAAGGGATTTGGAAAGTCAAGGTGCCTAAGAGGGTGGCTTTCTTCTTGTGGACCGCAACCCATGGCCGGATTCTTACCTTGGATAATTTGATGCTTTGGGGCCTCCCTTTGGCAAATAGGTGTTGTATGTGTTGCTGTTCCGCGGAATCTGTGGACCATCTTCTAATTCATTGTCCAGTAGCTTATTCTCTTTGGGTGCAAATGTTACAAGCTTTTGGGGTTCAATGGGTCATGCCAGGTTCAGTGGAGAGCTTGGTGTCTTGTTGGAATAATTGGTTGGGAAAATATGCTTCGGACGTATGGAATATGGTCCCTGGTTATTTGATGTGGGTTCTTTGGTTGGAAAGAAACCGACGCTTTTTTAAGGTTCTGGAGAGAACGCATGAACAGTTACAAGCACTCTGCCAAAATACTCTTTTTGAATGGGCTAAGTGCTGGGGTTATTCACATTGTTCCTCTGCTTTGGAGTTCTTTTCTACTCTTAGTAGTGCCTCTTAAGTAGTTTCTTTTTTTTGTTTTCTGTTGTTTTGTTTGTTTTTTTTGTGTTCACCATCATGAACACCTGTAATGGTTGTGTGCGTTTTTCTTGGTGAATAAAAGTCTTGTTACTTATCAAAAAAAAAGGAAAGAACCCATGTGAAAGTAGTAGATGCTTTTACCGTTAAAAAGATTAGATTATGGGTATGGCTGGACAGACTTGAAAGTCCAACTAGCTTGTGCACGCACGTTATAATATGAACACAACACAACACAACACAACAGCTAGCCCAAAACCACTCAACAATAAAATAATCCCAAGCCAAATCCATTATGATTGGCTTGACTGTTAATGTTCTTTTGACACTGACTGTTAATGTTGGGTTTTGAAAGCCTATGGAAAGGATAATATGTTGAGGAGATGATTGAAATAAATAGGGAAATGAATAGTTCATTTGCTGGGTATACTCTTACAATGGTTAATATTTCCTTTACAATTATGATGTCTAATGTAGGTCATCTCAATTTAAGATCTGCTTTCTTAACTGCAAGACTTACTGTATTGTCTCATGTATTTATTAGCTATGCAATATGTTAGGATGGTTTACAAATTTTTGTATTTATTCAAAAGATTGAAATTTATGTAACTAAGATGTTTAACTGATGATGCAGATAATTTTTGGGAATAGATGGAGGCATCTTTTAGGAGAGAGAGACTTTTGGGAACATGTTGGAGGAATTGATATTGCCTTGGCTCCATCCAGTTTTGGCCAAGCAAACACACAGGTAGATGGACTTTCTAATCAAGCAAACCCCTCTTCTTATTTAATTGTGCACGTATATTCTTTCTTTTAGATCAAATATTGGACAGCAATGGACGAGGATCATCAATTCCTTGAAAAGATAGGATTTATGGGCTGGAAGGCATAAAGAACATGAGGATTGGGATTTAGATCCTGCCTTTTTGTTTGAGATGCCCAAGTTTTTGTACTTTTATGTTTTGTTGCATCATTTAGGTTTATTTTTAGTTTTTTATTTTAGATAACTAGAACTTGATAGCAAGACATGCATAATTTTATCTTATGTTGACACAAGTAATAATAATATTCAGTCCAATGCTAATTATTTTCAGGCTTTTGATATCTTGCCCCTGAAGTTACAGCAGTATGTTCCTTTTGGTGCATCTGTTGCTGATTTGTATGCAGGAGCTGGTGTGATTGGATTACCATTAGTAGCTACTTAAAAATGCAAGCAAGAACCAAGATAGTTATAAATGCACTGGGGCCTAGAGTCTTACTCTTTATTTTCAAAATTTCTAACTCGTTGTTATTATTGTTTTTCAGTTCTGTCAAATGCATTGAGATTAATAAGGAATCAAAGTTATCTTTTGAGAAGACAGCTGACTGCCTTCCAAAAATTGTAGATAGCATCATCAGTTGGCATCATGTAGATGCTTTAAAGGTTGGCATTTAACCCATAATTTAAGGAATTTATGATAATTCCACATGTGATTAATACTTATTGCAGTAATTTTTTTTTCAACATGAAATTCTTTTATTTTATAGGAAATGAAATGGTGCTTGTATAGAATAATATTAGTGTTTGGCCTTTGATTTAGCTATGGAATGGTTCAAGACTAATTCAATGATGTACTTTCAAGTAAACAAGAACCTCTTTTTTGGATGGTGGGATCTATTGTAATTGTGGTTGATCCTCCTAGAAAGGGACTGGACACATCTATTGTTGATGCATTACATAATATAAAATCAGTGAAGCATAAAGCTAAGTCATCATCTAAAAGGTTGGAACACTTTGTAGTTGCCCAGATAAATTGAAGACCACATGTCATTAATGGTCCCTGTAAAGACTGTTAAAATCATAGAACTTGGCAAGTTATTAAATATGTCGAAATTTGGTCAATTTTACACAAGTACTATTGTTGCATGATCTATCTCAATAGTATTTTTTCTGCAAACCGAATGCCTTTCAAAAATGTAATGTTGAAATCACCCAATATCAGCCATTGTTCAGTGAATCTCTTGTACTTGAGACGAGTTATTAAGATTAGGAGAGGGACTTTTGAGCAATCATAAGTAATTGATCTAGTAATGGTCATGAATTGCTCCTTGGTAAGGTTCATGAAACATAATAGATTCATATAATCCTCTACATTTGATCTGCATGTGTGCCTTTTTTTTTTTTTTTTGAAAGGTTACTACAGCTGTGGTTTGGAGTAGGAATGGGTGTTTCTAGTGTAGGATGCCATCATTATTATGCTTGTTTTAATATCTATGTTGTGGCCTTTTATTAGTTTATATAGGTGTAAGCTTATTTATTGGATGATTTGGTATCTCACTAGTTTTGGTTCCACTAAAGTCTGTTCCTGCTTTTAGGTTATTCTTCATGTGTTTCTTCTGGTGTTCCTTACATGTTTCAATTTCATAATCTGTATCATTCTCTCTTTTTCAGAAACTTGAAGGCACCCATAATGGTTGAAATGTTCAATTGCACTAGCTAATAACTTCTTGCTTTGGAGATGATGATAAAGAATAAAATGTATCAAAACTTTTAACTCTTGGACAGATTTGGTCTTTGTACAGTGTGGTTGTTGATATCCTTTCTCTTAAACAATAATTTACATATCACTTTTGAGACCATTGATATCACTTTTGCTATACATCAATATCATAGCATATCATCTCAACAATTGTAAATTTGTGTGTGTGTGTGTGTGTGTGTGATTGTGGTTTCTTTTAAAAAATAAAATAAAATCTTATTTTGAGGGTCAAAACCCCCTTAAATAAACTTATTTATCAATGGTTATATATGTAAATCTTTTAAACCTTGATAAAAGGTCATTTAAGGGTCTCTTGACCCTCAAAATAAGATTAGAGTACTTATTTTGAGGGCCATGAAGGTCTTTAAAGTTTCCTTTTCGATGGAATAAGTTTCGAAGGTTATCAAGGGTCAATAGAATTCTTAAAATAATTTTTCTCAAAGTTTTTTAATATTAAAAAGTCAAATTTGTTGTAGTGACACGTTAGGAGCCTCAACTCTTGTCATCAGGATATGCATGTAAGGATCACAGGACAAGTAAAGGTTCTTCACTACTATTCCATGGGAACCCTCTTGAAGCTTCAGTTTCATGGTTCCATTGATCGCTTGCATGTCCAACTCTTTAGGAAAACCAGACATGTAGTCCTTCAATATTACTTGCTTGTTCCTCACTTCTTCACCAACAATAACACTAGCCATTGTTAGTCTTTCTTAGAGCTTCTGGTGTTTCAATGTTTCTCTCAATGTCAATCTATGCTGTGTGTTCAGTTTCAACTATAGTTGCTTTTATAATATGAAGTTTGTGGACTGAGGAGATGACACGTGTTTGTGCGCGCCAAACACTTTGAGAAATCCACTACTGCAATGCATGTTATCCATTTGATTTTGTCTTGATCGTCCTTAAAATATTGTCTACTTTAAAAAAAGTTTTTTCTTTTTTTTTTTTTTTTTTTTTTTGAGAAACAAACACACACACAAGGGAAAGGAAAAAAAGTTCTAACACAAAGGCACACCATAAAAATTGTATGTAAAAAAAGTTAGATACACAATTTTTCATTACCATTTTTAACTAATATGTACTACTTTATAGAAATTTTAATAATATTTTTTGGGTGAAACATTATCTGAATTTAAATTTAAAATGAGAATCTTAATAGGAGAGTTTCAAACTATAATATAGTGGCACCGACACAATATGAGAGGAACAAAATTAAATGCAATACGATATGACACAACATTTTTTGAAAACTTAAGATATGACACAGAATAAATAAAAAATTAATTTATTAATTAATATTCATTTTTAAATTTATATTATTTAATTTGACCTATAATTTAGGTTTAAAAAATAATTACCAACAATCAAAATTTTTTTTTAAATCTAAAATTAATTTAAATGTAATAATATATCACAAATAAGCAAGGAAGTCAATACCGTACCGGAGGCTGTACTGGTTTAGCCAGCGGTACGATATATTTCGGATACCGGTCAATAACGATGTACCGTTTCGAAATTACCGCTAATATATATATATATATATATATAATTTTAAAATAATAAATTTATGTCACTCATCTAATCAATAACAACAATAATATATACTTTAGAGAAACCAACAAGTTCATACAAAAGAAAAAAGAAACCAACAACATAAATATTTTAGTGTGTACTATTGTTGTTATATAATATATATATATATATATATATATATATCCACCGTAGGTGGGTGAGTGAGCTAGAGCAAGTCCCATCAATTTACTTAACATTAATAATAATAATATAATAATAAAATATCAAAGACAAAATCCCATCATATTTCAAATTAGTGTTAGATTTCACATGGGCTTGAGGTCTTGAACAGATAAAAAGAGGGTGGAGAGGGAAACGTAAAAGCAAAAAGTAAGAATGATAAAGAAGAGAAGAAGTCCACAGTGAACCGATTGTTGAGAACTGGGAAGAAGAAGAAGCTTGGGTGATCAACAACAGCAACAAATGGCATGTCGGTGCTGCTTCTTGTTTTAATTGCTTCTTCTTCCTCTTTTTCTTCTTCTTGTCAGCCTTCCCCTAGCTCAAAATTTATAAAGCAACTCTCTCTTTTCTTAAAAGTTTACAAAGAAATCAAAGATTTTTGCTTTGGTCCGAAATGCACTTACCGGCCGAAATCCGGTATTTATCCCAGTAAGGCCGAAACAGCTCCGGTATGGCCTATTAAATCCGGTACGAAATGAAAGTGTGCCTGTACCGGTGAAGGTGCCGGAACGGAAAATTTCGACCGTACCGGCCAGTACGGTACGAAACTGACTTCGTTGCAAATAAGTGCATTAATACCCCTTAAATGATGTTCAAATTAAAAAGAAACAATTAAATAATTCAATTTAGTAAATAAATTGAAATAATTTAAGCAAATAGCCTACACACTAAAAATAATTTTTTTTTAAAAGAAACACCAAAATTTATATTCCAAATAATAAATAAATATAAATACACAAATTGATCAAGAGAAAACCTAATCACTAGCTACCTTGCAATAGAAAACAAAATATGTGATGTGGGTTTCAATTGGCTCAACTAGTAAAGTCTCTAATGGTTAAATAAAATATCTAGAGTACAATCTCTCACCTACACCAAAAATCAATTGGTGTCTTGGCTTGGTAATAAAGAGCATTATCAAGAGCGGAGGTCATAGGTTAAATTTTTCTATAAAAAAAAAAAGTGTAGGTACAAGCAAATTTGTTTTGTTCTTTTTCTTTTATACAACTAAGTCACAACTGTGTTCAGGACATATTCCTATTAAGTTAATAATTCTCTTTCTCTTGACAACTATTAAATAAGAGAAAACATTAGGTCAGGTTGTGGCGTAAATCACTGGTTTTACGCCATCCAATAGCCCATCACCACATAATTCATTACTCATCACTTAAATATCCTGAAAGAAGAGAAATAGAAGGATTTCAAAAAAAAAAAAAAAAAAAAAAGCACGCTGTTTTCCTTTTCTTCACCACGTCTTGTCCTCTACTTCATCTCTGCTTCCTCCCTGTGAGATTGTGGGTGTGGGTGAGGAGGACACTTATCAACAAGAAGACAACCTTATTAATAAAAATAATCCCTCTAATTTTGGGGTTCAAGAAGCTTCTTTCGGAGAAAACGTTTTGGTTTGGACTTTGAAGCTAGAGAGAGGTGGTTCTTTCTTCTTCTTCTTCTTCTTCTTCTTCTTCTTCTTCTTCTCTCTTTTTATTTAAATCTTTGTTGTTTGTGCTGAGGAAACCAGCAAAAAATCTGTCAAATTGGATTATTGAATCATACGGTTTTTTTTTTTTTACTTATATTATAAAATTGGGTTTATTCACAGGGGAGGGAATTTCTTGATTATGTTCATTTTATGTTTAAGTTTAAAGATAGAGAGATGGGGTTTTCTTCTTCTTTTACTTTTTCGTTTTTGTTTCTTCAATTAATTTGATATCTCTTCTCTGTTTTTGGTCTTTTTTTTTTTTCTTTTTCTTTTTTAATGTCCATTACCTTCTAAGAAAACGAGGGAAAATCTAGGAAAATTGATTTTGAAACATGGGGTTTTTTGTGTTTTTATTTTAATTTCATTGGGGTTAAGAGAAAGGGAGGAGGGACTTTCTGCATTTAGTTCTTTTTCCTAGGTTTGGAAGTAAATATTTTGAGCTTTTTTCTTATCTTTTCTTTTTGAAATTTTGAAATTCTTCTTCTTGAAGCATTTTATATAGGGTTTTCAAAGCATAGTAGAAGATGGGCTTTTGAATGTTTTGGTTTGAGAAGAAGGGGATTGATAGTTAATTGCTACAACAATTGTACAATCTTTTCCTATTGGGGGAGAAGACTGAAGATAGTTGATAGGTCAAGAATGTATTGATCCCTTGTGATAAATTAACCAATTAATTAGCCAAGTTAATTAATTAAGTCAATTAACGTGCAATATGCGTGGTAGTACAAACAAATCACTAAATAACTAAATGCAGGAGATAAATTTGACACGATGATTTTTTTACGAATGAGGAAAACCTCCACGGCAAAAACCCCATTGAGTGAATTTAAGGTCACTACTCTCGAGAATCCATTATTATCAAAACAAGCGGTTATAAGTAAAGGAATCCCAATACCTTATACCAACCTACAGTTGAACCCTTACCCCCAATACACAATCGTACTTGTTCTTTAGTGACGATCTCTAACGGCTCTTAATACGTGACTAACCAATCGATGCACGAATCCAAGTACATGACTAACGCACCAACTTGAGAAGGATGTTGGCTGCAAAGTTCTTCAGTTCATCCACATGATAAAGATCAAAAAGCTCATTGGTCACAAAACCCTAGGCGTACAACCACAGCAGCTTCTTTAAGAGAAAGATGAACTAGGGCATATGTCTCTGGTCACAATATGCTTGCAATAACAAGTGCAACAAACTTTGCATCTACTTGCATCAAGTGAGACGGCCCTTAAAATAATCCTTATATATGTTTAGGATTGTGAGAAAAGAAAACCTAAACACATACCTATAGATATGTGTGAAATCATATTTGAAAAACTGATTTTCGTAATTCTAGATAGATACAGCTGTAGAGCTTCACATTTTAAATCTCGATAGATACATTAGTCGAGCTATTTGTTGAGTTTTAAAATACAACACTCCTTCACTTGATTCTTGAATAGATTTGCATGACTTTAATACTTGAACTTGAACTCTTGTTCCTTGGAGTATTAAACACATCCTAGATCTACCCAATTACAAGTAAAGTGAGTTTTGTCAAAGAATTAGCCAATTCTAAATGACATATATTCTTAACATGATCCACATATGTCCTAACAATAACAATATTTGAATTTTCTTCTTTCTTTAATTCCCTAGGTTTCTTGGCAACCAAACATACTTTAGAGTGTTTCGTGGTCACGGCATGGTGAAGCATAGGAAATTTGCGAGAATTTTTTTTTTTTGGAAATCATTTTGTTTCTCTTTCTCTTTCTTTGTTAGGGATTTAAGTGATGGGTGATGTGGTGAAGAGCTATTGGATGGCGTAAAACCATTGTTTTACGCCACAGCCTGACCTAATATTTTCTCATTAAATATATAATTATTATGTCTCAAACTAGCCAATGAGATTAGCTCCGATAATTGATTCTAATAAATGTTGTGGGATGCATGAAACCTCTTAAATGCCATGAAAGTACTGTTCAGAAGCATTGCCTTGTAGACAATCCCCATTTTTCACGACGTAATGACATCGTTTGCACTAAAATTGTAGGTTGTTTTTTCTGAGCTTCTTCAAACTTATTTTTGTAGCCATCTTCTCTAATAATGAAATCTATGGATCAATGAATTAGGAGAATTCAAGAGTATGTCAAGATAACAAAGTGTAATTTTTCAATAATTAAATTTAAAACTAGTAATTGGAAAATTTTGCCTGATATATGATATCACATACAAGGTGATGTTATAATGACATTGCATTACGAAAAGTTAAGATTATGGTATAAAACGATTCTAAAATATTAATGAATACAATTTTTTTTTTCCTTTTCCATTATATTTGAATGAAGATTTTTCTACTTTCAAAGTGAAAGCTAGGGAACCGTGTCCAAAGAAGTTTAGAGAGAAAAAAAAAAAAAAAAAAAAAAAAAAAAAAAAAAAAAAAAAAAAAAAAAACCTTTCATCGAAATGACCTTGATTTTTTCAAATTTCCTTTCTAAAAAATCTCAATTTTTTTTATCGAATTTTGTTCAACTTTTATTTTGTGTTCAATATGATTCTTCTGTTAGAAATTTAGACCCCTTAAACCCAAACAGATTAACCTAAATATTTAGCCAAGTAATTAACTTAGGTAAATTAAGCAGATCTAGGTTAACACAAATATATCATATCATGCAAAGTGCGGAAAATAAATAACACACGATATGATAACCCAGGAAAACCAAACCGGTAAAAACCCTAGGGAGGATTTAACCTAGCTATCCTCAAGGTAAAACAGAATTCACTATAAAAGAATTGAAGTTTACACAATAGCGACTTAGACCACTAACATCCTATTGCTACCTCGAGTAGGAAACTTACTACCACGACCACGTGACAGCTCCGAGTCCACAGACTACTTCTTTCTTGAATTCACAGCAAGCATAAGCACTCCTACTTGTATATCTTTAAGTTCTCGAATTTACAACTAAATGACCACTAAGCTCTTGACATCAATCTTGAGTTTGGAAACCCTAAGTGTATGTGAAGGCAAACACCTTTAGATCTCACAAAAGATTCACACATACAGCATTCAGAAGAACCTTAAAAACGTGGCTAAGGTTTTTCCTTTTATACTTAGGGCAAAACATAAAACCCTACACGTCAAACGGGCTTGGGCTGAGTTGGAAATTCTGCAGAAAAAACAATCTGCATGACTTTCGATCGGTCGAGTCTAATTATCGATCGATCGAGCCTGGCAGATTTGCACAATAACTTGCGCAGTAACTCAATTCCAACTTTACATAAAAACCACATACTTTGAGCAAGTCTAAACAAGACTAAAACTGTTTTGACCATGGTTTGCCAACCTTACAAAATAAAGTTCTAATACATCAGTTCCTAATTCCTTAGAACCTAACATCTTCCATCCACCAATTAGATCACTATTAAAGCTTCCAAAACATTGTCATTTTGATTTTTTGAGGTTACATTTCACTATTATAAATGCTTTTAATTTAGACAACCTTTAATATTAGGTCAATGTCATTTTTGAGAGTAGGAATTTATAGAAAGATAAATGTGACTTTGACTTAAGGATTGAAATAGATAGAAGTAAAGCGAATGGACTGAAGTTGACCAATATAGACTGAATGGATCCATTGGACCGAATTGGACCACAATGGACTGAAGTGTACCAAATAAACTGAAAGGACAGAATTAGGCTAAATGGACTGAAATGGGCTAAATGGACTGAGTGGACTAAATGACCTGAATGGACAAAAGTGGTAGTGGACCGAAATGGACAGAAGTGGACCAAAGGGACCAAAACAGACTGAAATAAAGCAAATGGATTAAGTGGACCGTATTGGAGCAAATCGAACTGAAGTTTAGTGAATGGTCCAAATAGACCAAAGTAGACCGAATATATTGAAGTAAACCAAAATGGAGAGAGAATGAGGTTCTAACCCAATGACACACCACAATCTACATTCAAAAGCCATGATAATGAGTTAGCAAATCAAACTTTATCTAGTAGTCCAAAAACCATATTAGTAATTTACCCTCTTTAAAAAAAATCATTATATTTTTACCTTTATTTTTATTTTTATTAAATAATAGTATTATTTTAAAAACCACAAAACTCATCTATTGTAAGAGAGAGAATAGTTTCCATTAAATAAATATTATTATTTATTTTAAGTTTTACATTGACATTTTAAAATTTCTCATTTTCAAACAAAGTGGTAAATTTTAATTGGCATGCAAAGACAAGGCCGCTCATTACAATTTGAGGTATAAGACAATAATTTTATATGTAATCAGTATATTTTTTTTCATTTTAATATGGTATTTAAATGATTCTTCGTTTCTTGATATGAAAGATTATTAATTAATTATTTCATTTTAAGCTAATGCCTACGGCTACGTTGCTTTGTCTTGAACTGTTCCTGGCATTGTCGCATATGATTAAGGTCAACAATCTCTCAACCTGAAACAAATATTTCTCAAAGCTACTTTTTTAATTCCAAGAAATGATGATGATGCTGAAATATCACCAGAAAGATACAAGGTCTTCACCTACTCAAATCAACATGCACAACACAAAACAAGAAAACCTTAAGAGGGCACCGGTGTGGTACCGGCCAAGGACTCTCCGAAGATTAAGTCAGAGAACGCTCACAATTCTAGAGTGTCAGAGTTGGAAAAATTATGCGTATCTTGTTTTGCGAGGGTCTTGGGGTTTTTATAGTAGTGTAGGGTTGACATCCGACCTTGGTAAAGAAGATGTTTCCTTGTAGGCAAGATCATCCTTAAGTGGCATATCTTAAGAAGTTCTTTTCCATATAGGACTCTCTTGACTAGGGTTACCGTGGTGCACAAGGCGTTTCCTTATATGCATGCGTGGGAATTAAGGCAAGCCACGTCAGACCCGTCAGTCATGTATCCTCTTCAGCCTCCTCCTGTCGGCTTCCCACCTTGTTGCTAAATGTGCCCCCGTCAACATAGAGGTGGAGCTATAGACTATATGCTGTCTTCTTCAATTGGTAAAGTTGACGGGCTTGTAAGTATAACCTCATCGCGCTCAAACATCAATACTACAAAACTAGTCGCTAACCCGTGCGATGCACGGGATAGTTAAATAAAAATTAAAAGTACTTATTTTACTTAAAGGTATAAGATTTAAATTTTAAAAATGTATAATTTGAAAATGAATGAAAATAACTAATTTCTTCGATATAATGATTTAGAAAAATTCTTTTTCTTTCATATCATTGGTTTCACATAACACATTTCGACGTTGGCTATTCTATGGTGATAACTTTACATAATATTTAACTGCAATTATATCTACTATCTACTACCAATCTAATCTATGTTATATTGATAATAGATCTACAAATTGCATTCTCGTATTCTTAGAGCTTGCCATATTATTGTTATTATCTATATATAATATAAAACTGAAAATTTTAATTTTTTGAAAGACTTATATTAGAATTAGGATTAAAAAATAATTTTTTTTTTTAAATTAGACCTCACGTTAGTTTTTTTTTTTTTTTTTTAAGGGCTCACTTTAGGTTAAAAAAAAAAAAGACTCACGTGAAAAAAAAAAAAAAAAAAAAAAAAAAAAAAAAAAAACTCCTATTAGAATTAAGGAAAAAAAAGAGAGACTCATATTAGGATTCTCTCACTATTTAGTTTAACAAATTAACATTTTTTATAAATTAAAATGAGGAGGAAAAAAGAGGAAGAGAGACTCCTGTTAGGACTCTCTCACTATTTAGTTTTAAAAATTAAAAAAATTTATAAATTAAAATGATGATGTGAAAAATTGTGGGAGTTTCAAAGGCTTCGGTTTTATATATATATATATAGATAATAATATCTATATATAATATAAAACTGAAAATTTTAACTTTTTGAAGGATTAAAATTTTTTTTTTAAATTAGACCTTACATTAGTTTTTTTTTTTTTTTTTTTAGGGCTCACTTTAGGTTAAAAAAAAAAAAAAAGACTCCTATTAGGATTAAGGAAAAAAGAGAGAGACTCCTATTAAGACTCTCTCACTATTTAGTTTAACGAATTAAAATTTTTTATAAATTAAAATGATGAGAAAAAATAAGGGAGAGAGACTCCTGTTAGAACTCTCTCACTATTTAGTTTTAAAAATTAAAAAAAATTATAAATTAAAATGATAATGTGAAAAATTGTGGGAGTTTCAGAGGCTTCGGTTTTTAATATATATATAGATTACCCTTATCAAATAAAAATGGCTTATTTGACAATACCTCTGGCTCAAATTGTATTGCACACCAAACTAAGCTACTCTCAAGTTTTCATTGTACACTAGAATGAATAATACACATGCCGACGAATCAGATTCTTAAAAATATCAATTCACATTCTTTAGAGATGGAGCCAGGTGTTTATTATCTTACAGGTCTCAAAGCTTACTAAACATAGTTTCCTTAATAAGATATAACATATCATTCATGACTAAGTTAAAGGTTGAAACTCATATAATGTGGTTTTGTAAATTGTCGAAGTTCCTTCTTGTAGATTTATTGTACTCAACACCAAACCATAAACCTTTCCCTGGTTGCAGACAGGGCTTTATTAAACTACCACAAGGTGGACCTCTAACATCGAAGAATTAGACATAAAACTCTACATAATAGCAAATGGATACATAAATCATGGCCAAATCACTCCCGAGCAATCAAAACAACTTGTTTCCCAACATTGCGGCCACTATAAAGTCCTACCAAAGCGGCAGGGCCACTCTCAAGGCCTTCAGCTATGTCCTCCACATACATTATCTTCCCTTCTCTGATGTAAGGCAGCACTACATCCAAGAACTTGGGATAAATGTTATAGTAATCAAAGACAACAAATCCTTTCATGTGAATTCTTTTATAAATAAGACACATCAAGTTCTGAACACCTTCAGGCTGATCAAGATTGTATTGTGAAACCAGTCCACATACAGAAATTCTGCCATGGTCTTTCATATTGAGAAGCACAGCATCAAGCATTTTTCCCCCTACGTTCTCAAAGTAGATATCAATGCCCTCAGGGAAGTACCTGGTGACACTCAGAAATAGTGAAGACTGTATTTAGTGCCTGAGATAACATTTCAATCGCTCATAATTAACAGCTGTGGGCTGAAACTTAAATTGGGAGAATATGCACCTTTGATTTAAAAAATAAATAAAAAATTTCCTATCCTCCCCTTCCCCTTATTCTGCCTCGTTTTTTTTTTTAATTTTTTTAATTTTTTTAATTTTTAATCAGATGGGCCTGGACATGTTAGTGGATGCAGTATACCATTATTTTAAAAAGGATTTGCAAATGCATAATTGATACTGCAATAATATAATCTTATGAATTTCCGTTACCATCTTAAGCCTTTCTTGTTAATAGGATTTTCCATTAATGTGCTATCACCATGCATCTACCTACATAGAAAAATCAAATATAAAATCTGCAATTGAAGAATGTACACTTTCAGGTGCAAAGTCATTTACATGGCTTTGTCTGTAAGACATGGTTTCATTGTGATGAATGGTTACATCGAGGATAAAGGAGGTAAAATTATTATACAAATTGATGAAATGGTGCATTCTACATTCTAACAATCTCTTTTTTTGGATATTTGATAGAAATGCCTCAACCCATTGGCCATGCTTCCAATGCAATGATTAACCTGCTAGTAACGTAAACCATGGAACTCACCCGAAGCTAGTAATGTCTAATATCACTAGGATGATCAAGACCGTGTCATGTATGTTATCCTTAATAGTATAAAAATATAGACATGCACATATATAGATGATATGAAAGATAGACGGAACAACTTTATATTCATCTGATGTCCAATGATTAATTAAAGATACAGAGCAAGAAATGTGTTAAGAAATATTTATAGATACTGACCTCTTCAAAGCTCCGTCCAAGTCAGTTTCTTCCTTATAATTGAAAGCCTCATCAAACCCAAACTTGTTCCGTAGTAGATCAACCTGCATGACATCAAAGCACAGAAAGAAGATAGAAATTTTTTTGTTGAGTTTTGACTGGCCTGCTTTTTCCCTTCTAGAGCAGAGAAGGGGAAGGAGAAAAAAAGATATTGTATGGCTAACAACTCTAGCAAGAAATCTATCCTTTCAAAACCATACAATGATTACTTCCTATAAAGAATTATTTCTGTATATGATGTTTGTATTTCTAAAACAGGGCCTTCAATATACCTTTTGTTTCCCATCCAAAATTTTCAAGAAGAAAACCAGGTATACATAGTGGTCAGAAGATTATTGTCCATTAACCGTAGAACCATTCCATGGGAAGAGAAAGTTGGGAAGTATTTTGGTATTAGTTAGTAAGAATTATATGAGTTTATAAGTTTTCCTGTCGAAATTTCATTACGTCATAAAAAAAGAAGCAACTGCTAGAACAAAAGAAGTAAGCTTCATGTTAGAAAGAGGGAAATTCTAATGCTCTGAGAGTTCACATATTGGGTCAGGTTGACTACAAATTTTCGAAGAAATCCAATGACACGTGACGAGATCAGGTTAGCAATGCTTAATCATGGTCATTACATGTAATTGAATCATATAATGAAAAGATAACAAAAAAAAAAAGTTCAATGCAGGCAGTGGATAAAGAATTGATAGGGCCCAACTTTGAAGCATGCCAAATAGAAATAGCTCACCTTTTCTTTACTTCCAGCACTACCAACTACATAGCAACCCATCAACTTTGCAAATTGCCCAACAAGCTGACCAACTGCACCTGATGCAGCAGAAATGAAGACATACTCTCCTTTCTTAGGAGAACAAACTTCATAAAAACCAGCATAAGCAGTCAAACCAGGCAACCTAGAATAAAATCCAAATGTTCAGCCAATTATAGGGCGGATATTAGTTGATCGAGAGGTAAAATGGCAGAATCTCTCCTAATCTTGTCAAATGTTCATTTAATAACATTGACTGTTGCAATGTTAATAAACATCCATGTTAAAATGCACATTGTTGGTATGTAATTAATTTAAACAGAATGTACATAGCAAACTTAGTCGAAAACCTAGAATTATCTAACCAACTAGACTACTAAACTCAACACATAATTTCAATTAAGAATACATACTTTGCTCAGAATCAACTACATCTACCAATTATATCTGATCAAAAGCCACAATCATACACAGTTGTAATTACGAAATCTGTTCCAGCAAACTACAGAGCCAGCTCACTGAATTGATCAAGGACCCAACTGTACCACACTAGCTCCAAATTTCAACACAAGAAAAGAATTGAATTCATGCTTCTCAAGATCAAGTTAAAGGATATGGATTATCCGTGCAAGTGTTGATTCAAACTTTTGAGGGTTATAATTACAATGTAAGGGTCATCACCATGGAATAACTATTAACCGTCATTGTTTTTAACTACGAGTCTATGACAACTAACTCGTAACAGAAAAATAGACAAATGGCAATAAGAAACTATGAAACTCACATAGTTTTATGGCGCATTTGCATATTTAGTGCATTTGAAAATATGAAGTAATCATCTTCAAATAAGAATTTTACAAGCTAACACATGCATATCCAATTCATGCATACAAACACAGACCCAAGCAGAGATGCATATCCAATTCATACACATGCATGCGCATGCACAAGCAGCATTCATTGTAATTTAATAGCTAATTCAATCTAGAATATTTCATTGCATGAGTAGATGACTAATTTACCAAGAATTCCAGTATAGTAGGAAAGGGGTACATCAGTGTGCTCAATTTTAAAGAGTCCTTCCAGTTCTGTGATGAGGCTGTATTCTTCCCATGAAGTTGTGCCCCAAATCAAGTCACCTTTCTTGAAGTTTGGGTGTCCTGAATCCAAAACTTTGGCCACCCCAAACCCAGTTAATGGCTGCTTCATGTTATCATCAGAAATAGAAATTAGAATTGCACTCATAGAACAAGATACAAGCTGAGTCATTTTACAAAGCCCACTCAACATATATATATATTGCAAGAGATGGAAATTTTTAAATTTTTAAAATTTATACAATGCTTACAACATACAAAGAATTTGACCATTTAGTTAATTGCCATTTAATTATGATTATCTTTCTAAAAATTTCAATAATATAATTTTCCAACCCTATATGTTACTTATTACTATATATTGTGATGATTTGAATTGGCAAATATCCATGACAATGTAATTTGTATTGAGTGTGAAATTGTTGGTCCAATAAATCCCCTAATGAGAGAAGCTCAGAGTTTTGCAAATTGAAAAATCTCGCTCGAGCGCAATTTTATCAGAGGCTGTTTTCTAATCAGGATTTTGTCTTGCTCAAATAAGAACCTGCTCGAGCAAGTAGCTAACACTGCTCATACGAGCAACTTAAGGAAACAGGCAAGCACCAAACAATTGAGGACTTCAGTTTCCATGCTCTATGAGCCAAAAAGAAGTCATCAGAGTTGAGAATTGAGCTTTAGGGAGCCAGAGACCCTTAGAAAAATCTGGGTGGCTTTCATCGTTGGAGCTGCTAATTCGTTAGAAGCATATGCTTAAAGAACTTAGTTTTCTTACACTGGCTTTTCAACTCATGACCTCTTGCTTAAATACCATATCAAATTATCGATTCCCTTAAAAGGAGATGGATAATTTATTCACTTATTATAACAACAATTATTATCCATCTGCCTACAGTGGTTCCTCACACAGAGGAAGCAAAACCAAGAAAGCAGAGAGAGAGAGAGAGAGAGAGAGAGAGAGAGCTTACAGAGCCAGGAGTATAGGAGGTAAACAAGTTAGGACCCTCAACTCTTGTCATCAGGCTACGCATGTAAGGATCACAGGACAAGTAAAGGTTCTTCACTACTATTCCATGGGACCCCTCTTGAAGCTTCAGTTTCATGGTTCCATTGATCACTTGCATGTCAGACTCTTTAGGAAAACCAGACACGTAGTCCTTCAATATTACTTGCTTGTTCCTCACTTCTTCACCAACAATAACACTAGCCATTGTTAGTCTTTCTAAGAGCTTCTGGTGTTCCAATGTTTCTCTCCGTCTATCTATGCTGTGTGTTCAGTTTCAACTATTGTTGCTTTTACAATATGAAGTTTGTGGACTGAGGAGATGACACGTGTGTGTGCGCTAATCACTTTGAGAAATCCACTACTGCAATGCATGTTATTAATTTGATTTTGTCTTGATCGTCCTTAAAATATTGTCTATTTTAAATAAAGTTAGATACACAATTTTTCATTACCATTTTTAACTAATATTAGTGTTGGCTACACGTGAAAGGCACGTGTTGTCCCAATAGCGAGAAAATTAATATAGATTTTGTGTGTGAAACGGTGAATTTTGACTCACTCAATTTGACTATATTAAAAAAGAAATTTAAGAATACAACAAAATATCACAATTTTTCATAATATCTTCATTTTTGAGATCCGAATAGATATTTTTTTTTATTTGAGAGAAATGCTACATTCATAACATTTTTAGAACAAATTCTAAATGACAATTTGTTATTGGTTTTAAACTGATAACATTGTTCTTGTTATTTTCAAAATATTTATTTTCAGTTGTAGTTGGTCACAGTCTCATATTTTACTATTTTATTTCGACTTGTAAGAAATTGATACTTCAATATTTGTAAAAATATTATGAAATTTGTTGTGTCAGTATAACAATATATATGTCAGTTTACATAAATATTTAAAAAAAAAAACACAAATTGATTACTGGAAAAAAAAAAGTTTAAGTACTGTAGAAATTAATGTTAAAATATTGTGGATTTAGCATTTTTTTATTTGATCTATAAGAAACTGAGATTTCAACAATTGTGAAAATATTGTGATAATAATAAGTCTTGTAACATTTTCTCAAAACATTTATTTTCAGTTGTGGTTGGTCACAGTCTCATATTTTATTATTTTATTTCGACTTGTAAGAAATTGACACGTCAATAATTGTGAAATTTGTTGTGTCAGTATAACAATATATATGCCAGCTTACATAAGCATTTCAAAGAGAAAAAACACAAACAGATTACTGAAAAAAAAAAAAAAAAAAATTTCGACATTGTAGCCACAGTGCCAGTGAATAAACCAAAAGCACTGTAGCTCTAGTGCTATCTATCAATAATAGCTTACCTATGATCTGTTATGAAATTAATGTTAGAATGTTGTGGAGTTAGCATTTTTTTATTTGATATATAAGAGATTGAGATCTCAATAATTGTGAAAATATTGTGATAACAATAAGTGTTGTAACATTTTCTCAAAATATTTATTTTCAATTGTAGTTGATCACGTACAGTCTCATATTTTATTTTTTATTTCGACTTGTAAGAAATTGATATTTCAATAATTGTGAAAATATTGTGGAATTTATTGTGTCAGTATAATAATATATATGTCAGCTTATATAAATATTTAAAAGAAAAAAAAAACACAAACTGATTACTATAAAAAAAAAAAAAAAAAACTTTAAGCACTATAGAAATTAATGTTAAAATGTTATGGACTTAGCATTTTTTTTATTTGATATATAAAAAACTGAAATCTCAACAATTGTGAAAATATTGTGATAACAATAAGTGTTATAACATTTTTTCAAAACATTTATTTTCAGTTGTGGTTGGTTACAGTCTCATATTTTATTATTTTATTTCAACTTATAAGAAATTGACACGTCAATAATTGTGAAATTTGTTGTATCAGTATAATAATACAAATGTCAACATACATCAATATTTAAAAGAAAAAAAAACACACAAACCGATTACCGAAAAAAAAAACATAATTGTGAAAATATTGTGAAATTTGTTATGTCAGTATAACAGTATAAATGTCAGCTTACATCAATATTTAAAAGAAAAAAAAAAAACACAAACCGACTACTGAGAAAAAAAAAAAAAAAAGTGGCTCACTAAAACGGCACTGTAGATAAACAGTGCAAAAGTACTAAATGCACAATACCAAAGCACTGTAGCGACATAGCCACTTTTATATATAAGATGTACTACTTTATAGAAATTTTAATAATATTTTTTTAGTGAAACATTATCTGAATTTAAATTAAAAATGAGAATTTTAATAGAAGAGTTTCAAACTATGATATAGTGGCACTGACACAATACGAGAGGTACAAAATTATGTGCATTACGATACGACACAACATTTTTTTGAAAAACTAAGATATAACATAGAAAGAATAAAAAATTAATTAATTGATTAATTAATATTTATTTTTAAATATATATTATTTAGTTTAAATTATAATTTAGGCTTAATAATAATTACCAACAATCAAAAAATTTTTAAAAAAAATCTAAAAGTAATAATATATCACAAATAAGTACATTAATACCCCTTAAATGGTGTTCAAATCACAAAGAAACAGTTTAAATAATTCAATTTAATAAATAAATTGAAATAATTTAAGCAAATGACCTACACGCTACAAATAATTTTTTTTAAGTGAAATACCAAAATTTATTATACCAAATAATAAATAAATATAAATACACAAATTGATAGAGAGAAAACCTAGTCACTACCTTGCAATAGAAAACAAAAAATATGATGTGGGTTTCAGTTAGCTCAATTGGTAAAGTCTCTGAAAGTTGAATAAGAGATTTGAAGTTCAATTCTCAGCTACAATAAAAAAACTGATTGGTGTCTTGATTTGGTGATAAAGAGCCTTATCAAGAGCGAACACCATATATTGAAATTTTCTAAAAAAACAAAAACAAAAAAAAAAAACAAAAAACAAAAAAGGTGTTAGGTACAAGCAACATTGTTTTGTTCTTTTTCTCTTGTATAACTGAGTCACAATCATGTTTGGGACATATTCCTATTAAGTAAATAATTCTTTTTCACATGACACCTATTAAATAAATAATTATTATGTCTGAAACTAGCCAATGTGATTAGCTCTGATAATTAATTCTAATAAATGTTGTGTGATGCATGAAACCTCTTAACTGCCATGGAAGTACCATCTGGAAGCATTGCCTTGTAGACAGTCCCCATTTTTCCCGGTGTAATGACATTGTTTGCATTAACATTGTAGGTTGCTTTTTCTGAGCTTCTTCAAACTTATTTTTGTAGCCATCTTCTCTAATAATGAAATATGTGGATCAAATCACTATCCATGAGTACTTAAAAAAAAAATGTTCGTAGAGCTTAAATGAATTAGGAGAATTCAAGCGTATGTCAAGATAACAAAGTGTAACTTTTCGATAATTAAATTTAAAACTAGTAATTGGGAAATTTTGCCTGATACATGATATCACATACAAGGTGATGTTAATGACAGTGCATTACAAAAAGTTAAGATTATGGAATAAAACGATTCTAAAATATTAATTAATACAATTTTTTTTCCTTTTCCATTTAAATGAAGATTTTTCTACTTTCAAAGTGAAAGCAAGGAACCGTGTCCAAAGAACCTTTAGGGGACCCAAAAAAAAAAAAAAAAAACCCTTTTATCTGAATGAGCTTGATTTTTTTAAATTTCATTTCTTAAAAATATTGATTATTTTTTTTAATCGAATTTTGTTCTACTTTTATTCTGTGTTCAATATGATTCTTCCATCCACCAATTGGACTACTGTTAAAGCTTCCAAAACGTTGTCATTTTGATTTTTTTAGGTTACATTCCACGATTATAAATGCTTTTAATTTAGACAACCTTTAATATTAGGTCAATGTCATTTTTGAGAGTAGGAAATCATAGAAAGATAAATATGACTTTAACTTAAGGACAGAAATGGATCAAAGTAAAGCGAATGGAATGAAGTGGACCAAAATGGACTAAATGGGCCCACTAGACCGAATTCGACTGCAGTGGACTGAAGTGTACCAAATAGACTGAAAGGACCGAATTAGGCTAAATGGACTGAAATGGGCTAAATGGACTTAGTGGACTAAATGGACCAAATGGACAAAAGTGGTAGTGGACCGAAATGGACAGAAGTGGACTAAAGGGACCGAAATAGACTGAAGTGAAGCAAATGGATGAAGTGGACCGTGTTGGCCTAAATCAAACTAAAGTTTAGCGAATGGTCCAAATAGACCAAAGTAGACCGAATATACTGAAGTAAACCGAAATGGAGAGAGAATGTGGTTTTAATCCAAAGACACACCACAATCTACATTCATAAGCCATGATAATGAGTTAGCAAATCAAACTTTATCTAATAGTCCAAAAACCATATTAGTAATTTACCCTCTTTTAAAAAAAAATCATTATCTTTTTACTTCTATTTTTATTTTTATTAAATAATAGTATTATTTTAAAAACCCCAAAACTCATCTATTGTAAAGGAGAGAATAGATTCCTTTAAATAATAATAATTATTATTATTATCATTTATTTTAATTTTTACACTGACATTTTGAAAATTTTCATTTTCAAACAAAGTGGTAAATTTTAATTGGTATGCAAAGACAAGGCCGCACATTACGATTTGAGGTATAAGACGATAATTTTATATATAATTAGTATTTTTTTCACTTTAATATAGTATTTAAATACTTCTTGTTTCTTGATATGAAAGATTATTAATTAATTTTTTCATTTTAAGCTAATGCTTACGGGTACGTTGCTTTGTCTTGAACTGTTCCTGTGCGTTGTCGCATATGATTAAGGTCATCAATCTCAACCTGAAACAGATATTTCTCAAAGCTACTTTTTTAATCCCAAGAAATGATAATGGCTTATTTGACAATATCTCTGGCTCAAATTGTATTGCACACCAAACTAAGCTACTCTCAAGTTTTCATTGTACGCTAGAATGAATAATACACATGCCTGCAAATCAGATTCTTAAAAATATCAATTCACATTCTTTAGAGATGGAGTCAGGTTTTTATTATCTTACAGGTCTCAAAGCTTACTAAACATAGTTTCCTTAATAAGATATAACATATCATTCATGACTATGTTAAAGGTTGAAACTCATATAATGTGGTTTTGTAAATTGTCGAAGTTCCTTCTTGAAGATTTATTGTACTCAACACAAAACCATAAACCTTTCCCTGGCTGCAGACAGGGCTTTATTAAACTACCACAAGGTGGACCTCTGACATCGAAGAATTAGACATAAAACTCAACATAATAGCAAATGGATACATAAATCATGGCCAAACCACTCCCGAGCAATCAAAACAACTTGTTTCCCAACATTGCGGCCACTATAAAGTCCTACCAGAGTAGCAGGGCCACTCTCAAGGCCTTCAGCTATGTCCTCCACATACATTGTCTTCCCTTCTCTGATGTAAGGCAGCATTACATCCAAGAACTTGGGATAAATGTTATAGTAATCAAAGACAACAAATCCTTTCATGTGAATTCTTTTATAAATAAGACACATCAAGTTCTGAATACCTTCAGGCTGATCAAGATTGTATTGTGAAGCCAGTCCACATACAGAAATCCTGCCATGGTCTTTCATATTGAGAAGCACAGCATCAAGCATTTTTCCCCCTACGTTCTCAAAGTAGATATCAATGCCCTCAGGGAAGTACCTGGTGACACTCAGAAATAGTGAAGGCTGTATTTAGTGTCTGACATAAAATTTCTTCAACTCATAATTAACATCTGTGGGCTGAATATTTTTATGCAAGAATATGCTCCACTTTGAATAGAAGAAATTTTATTTCATGTCCCCTCACTCTCACATATTCTGCCTTAACTTAGCATTTTTTCTTTCTTTTTACATGTAATCTTAATCTTAACATGTCAATAGGATTTTCCATGAATGTGTTATCACCATGTACCTACCTACATAGCAAAACCAATTACAAAACTACAGTTGAAAGAATGTACATGTTTCATGAGCAAAGTCATCTAATCGGTCTGTATTGCTATTTATAAGAAGACAAAATTCCATCATGATTAATAGTTATATCAGAGATAAAGGAGCTAACATTAGAAGAGAATTAGTAAAATTATTGTACAAATTGATGAAATGGTGCATTTTACATTCCAACTTTCTCCAGTTTACAGATATTTTATAGCAAATCCTCAACTCATTGGCCATGATTCCGACTGAGCAATTAAGCTGCTAGTAACACAAACCATGGAACTCACCCAAAAGCTAGTAATATTTAGTATCATTATGATAATCAAGACCATGTATGTTATCCTTAATAGTGATGAAAATATAGACACACACACAAATGTAAATAATATGTAGCACAGATGCAACAACTTTATCTCCATCTGATATCCTATTGTTACCTAAAGCTTCAGAGCAAGAAATTTCGTTAAGCTATATGTACAGATACTGACCTTTTCAATGCAGCGTCCAAGTCAGTTTCTTCCTTATAATTGAAAGCATCATCAAACCCAAACTTCCTCTTTAGGAGATCAACCTGCATGAGGTTAAAGCAAACAAAGTGAACAAAAATATTCTAATTTCTTGTTGAGTATTGACCAGTCTGGAAACAGAGAGGAGAAAGAGAAAGAAAGATATGCATTGCTAACAACTCTAGCAAGAACTCCATCCTTTCAAAAGCTTGCAAACACTGCTTCCTATAAAGTAACTATTTATGCATATGAATGAGTTTATCTAAAAAAAAGGCCTTCAATATACCTTTTGTTTCCCATCTGAACATTTCATGAAGAAAACCAGGTATGCATAGTGGTCAAAAGATTGTGGTCCATGAACTATAGAGCCACTCGATGGGAAGAGAAAATTGGGATTAATGAATTAGAAATAATTATTATGAATTCTATGAATTTTGAAATATGATTGTGGAGATTATGATATGTCATAGAAAAAGAAAGATGCTGTAAGTACAAAATTAGTAAGATTCGTGTTAGAAACAAATATATTCTATTATTCTTAAGTCCACATATTGGCTTGGATTTACTATAAATTTTCAAAGAAACCAAATGACACATGGCAAGATCAGGTTAACCACGCTTAATCATGGTCATTGTGTAACCAAATCATTTTATAAAAAGAGGGGAAAAAAAATCAAAGCATTCATTGGACAAAGAATAGATAGCGCTTAATTTTGAAGTATGCCAAACAGAAATTACTCACCTTTTCTTTACTTCCAGCACTTCCAACAACATAGCAACCCATCAACTTTGCAAATTGCCCAACAAGCTGACCAACTGCACCTGATGCTGCAGAAATTAACACATATTCTCCTTTCTTAGGAGAACAAACTTCGTAAAAACCGACATATGCTGACAAACCAGGCATACCTAGAATAAAATTCAAACACAGCCAATTATAGGGCGGACATTAAATGATGGAAAGGGAAAGCAAATGAAAATCTCACCTAATTTTGTAAATTTTTCATTTAATAACATTGGTAGTTTCATAATTGCTAAATATCCATAACTAAATTTTCTCACATTGTTGGTATCAAATTTATTCAAACAGTATGCAGATAGAAAACTTACTTGAAACCAAGAAGTATCAAATCCACTAGACTACTCAACTCAACACATAATCCTAACTAAGAACACATTCTTTTTATCAGAATGAACTCCATTGAAATAGTGTATATACCAATTATATCTGATCTAGAACCACAATTATAAACAGCTGTATTTACCAAATCTATTCCAGCAAACTACTGAACCAACTCACTGAATTGTTCAAGGATCCAACCGTACCACACCATCTAGCTACAAATTTGAACAAGGGGAAAGAATCGAATTCATGCTAATCAGTATCAGAAAATGTAGGATATGGATTAATCAAGCAAGTTTTGATTCAATCTTTTGAGGTTCTTAATGAAAGGATCATCAAAATGAAATAACCATTCACCATCAAAGTGTTTTTAACCATGACAATTAAACAATAAGAGAAAATTCCACAAATGGCAGCAAGAAACCATGAATCTCACATATAGTTTTATGGTGCATTTGCATGTACAGAGCATAGAGTAATCACATTCGAATAAGAATAGCAGAAGCTAACACATAGATATCCAAACCCCACGCGCGCGCGCGCACACACACACATAAGCAGCAAAATACCAAGAATTCCAGTATAGTAGGAAAGGGGGACATCAGTGTGCTGGATTTTAAAGAGTCCTTCCAGTTCTATGATGACACTATACTCTTCCCATCCGGTTGTGCCCCAAATCAAGCCACCTTTCTTGAAGTTTGGGTGTCTTGAATCCAATACTTTAGCCACCCCAAAACCAGTTAATGGCTGCATTGTACAAGCTGAGTCATTTTACAAATCCCAATCTATATATATATATATATATATATATATATATATATATATTGCAAGAGGTTTACTATTTTTATTTTCCATATCTCATCAATAATAATAATTATAAAAAATAAATAAATAACATAAATAATCCATAAAAAGACAAGGACAAAAAAACCCAGAAAGTACTTGAAATTGAAATTCCATAGTCAAAATAAATCAAAAACCCAGTATCCAAACGAATTTAGCTATGGGTTAATAACTTTCTTGCGCCCCCACAGACCCATCTCTCTAAACTTATAACCGGGATGACAATACCACTACAGTACTAGTCTATCACTACTTCTACTGCTAGTACTTTTACTAGTGCTATGCCATCCACACCGCCCACCAGATTGCTTAGCACCAAACAACAAACTCCACGAAATCAATGTATGTTTGCTTCGAAGATGAAGTGCAACCCCAGGTTGAAGTCACTCTCCGATCCTGGCCTCATCCTTTGTTGTCATAGCATATATATATATATGCTATGACATCAAGATTTGATTTGGGGAATTCGGGGTTTGCTGTGAAAAATCCCCAAAGAGAAGAAATTAAGAAATTGCCCACAGCAAATCCAAAACCTCAAACGACAAGAAATTACCCACAACTTAAAATATTGGGATGAGAAGTTTTTTTTTTTTTTTTTAAGGAATTGGGATGTGCAGATTTTTTTTTTTTTGAGAAAGATTCTGGGATGTGCAGATTGATTAAACAGAATAGTGTGAAGAAAAAAATGAAAAAAATGAAAAAAAATGTAAGCAAAGGAAGGTTGAGGCATTAACTTTGGTTAAGGTTTGGCTTTTATTTATTTTTTATTTTTGGGGAGAAGAAAGTTAGCTTTCTCTTAGTTTAAGAAAACGAAAAAAAAAAAAAAAAAAACAACTTGACATTTTTTTTTTTTTTAAGAGTTTCAACTTGTAGAGTACATTTCTAATAATTATTCTTTTTATCAATTATATGTAAATATCAATCGATTTTTTGTGTAGATAAAAATTGAACTACATATTTCTTATTCAACTATTAGTTAAGCTAACTAAAATCCACATAGAATGAAGCAAATTTTGTGAGACAGAAGATTTAAACTTAGAACTAGGTTATCTCTACATAGATTTACAAAAGGCTTGGACCTAGTGGCAGAGCCAGAATTTCAATTTAGGAGGGGCAAAATTATAAGAAACTTTGGAAACACAATTGTTTCTATTGATCTTCCACTCAAATTTTTAATTAATTTTTAACATTTCATTGCTAAAAAGCCTCAAAGTTTGTTACCAAAACATAGAATTTGAAACAATGAAAGAGTCAAAGAGATTGAGGGGAAAAAAAAGATTAGTGGAAAGATGTAAGCTTTAGAGATTTAGTGTCATGAAAAAATAAGACATAATTTGAAAGAACGGATCTGCTACTTAGAGTTGGAGCCAAGAAATATTTTAAACACAATTTAGTAGACGATTTTGATTTAAACTTAAAAAGTGTGATGAAAATTCAATTTCAATTGGTGTAAAAGATTAAGTGTTGTGTATCTCCCATTAAAAAAAAAAAAAAATTAGTAAGTGTCAATGTGTCCAATTTAGTATTATCTCTTTGTATCTTTTTTCTCTAGTATGATATTTAGTATAACTTTGTTGATAAAGGTACAAGTGTGTAGCACATCTCATGACAGCACAGCAAGTTCTTGCGTGTGGCACCATAGAATAACAAGTCACTTCATAAGGCAATAACTCTCACAAACATTCATGATATTAGATCAATAAAATGTAAAATCTCAATTACTTGAACTTGAGGTATTTGACAGAAGCATATTAAGTAGCTCTTTGTATTAGAACATTGTGATAGCCAATTCTAATTGTGCAGGTGTCTCGAACGCTATTAAACAGTTCCTTGTTTTCCTTTTAAGATATATAACATATTGTTTACTCTTCTCTTTGTTGGGGGGAATTAATTTCGGCATCAAACTATCAAATTTGTATCATTTGCATAGTTAACTGCCCCCCCTGGCCCCCCGGCTCCGCCCATGCTTGGACCTAACATATTGAGCATGTACCCCACAATATGTTTTAACACAAGGAAACGTTTTTTGCAAGAGCAGAGTAAAGTTGTAATTTTAAGTTTTAACCAAGCTTGTAGCTAAATTTTGTATTAAAAAAAACAATTAAATTTTTTTTGAAAACTTTTTATAATCTATTAAAAAATACTGTAAAGATGCTCATAATTTTGAGAGGGATAACATCACTTTCAAAGGTATGAAAAATTTTGAATAGCTAAATTTAGTATTTTCACAAACCGGGCAATCGAATTTTACCTATCATATTAGGATTAGAAGAAAACCAAGAAGGCTGAGAGCTAGAAGAAAGAAACAAAGAGAGAGTGGTAGGCTTACAGAGCTAGGAGTGAAAGAGGTAAAAAGGTTAGGACCCTCAACTCTTGTCATCCGGTTTCGCATGTAAGGATCACAGGACAAGTAAAGGTTCTTCACTACTATTCCATTGGAGCCCTCTGGAAGCTTCAGTTTCAGGGTTCCATTGATCTCTTGCATGTCTGACTCTTTGAGAAAACCAGACACGTAATCCTTGAATATTACTTGATTGTTCCTTATCACTCCCTCACCGACAACAACAACACTAGTAGCCATTGTTAGTCTTGCTGTGAGCTTTGTGTGTTTCTCTCTCCGTCTGTGTGTTCAGTTTCAACTTCCAACTCTACTCGTACGTGGTTCTATGGGTCTCAATTATTTGTTGCTTTTATATAGGGAATGAAGTTTGTGAACTAGGGAGATAACACGTGTGTTCGCTAACACTACGAGAAATCAGCTACTGCAATGGGTAAACAGAAGGATAAACCATTAGATCTTTGTCTATCTTGATCCTCCTTAAAATATTGTCTACTTTAAAAAGTTCGGTACACACCAATTTTTCATAACTATTTTAAACTAATTTGTACTTTAATTAAAAATCATGAACATTTTGGTCTATATGTTTTGGAGTCATAGCTAATTTGATCTTTACATTTAGGTATGTAGTAGTCAATTTAATCGAGGTTATTTTTAGCTTACAATTAATTTGGTTTTTACCTTTAACTTAGTAAATGAAAATGCAGAACAACTGGTTTTCTCTCTCCAATTGTTCCTCTCTTCAAAAAATCAAAGATTAGATCAAAAGGAAAAAATTGATTCCAGACTGAAATTTCATTCAATTCAAAGATGAGAGTACGTCAATTAAAAAGACAGAAGCTACAGATTGCAGAACACTAATTAGTCTTCACAATGTCTTAAAATTTTTAATATTTATATAAAAAATACACTAAAACACAAAGAGATTGTGCAAAACTGCAAGAGTATAAGCATAATATTAGTATTTCATTTACAACATATACATGATATAAACATGTTTCATGGTCAGTCAGTTTGAACCGTAACAATCACATCGATACGGTCTTCCTGAGAAATTGGGTCTTTGTTTTTGCAAAAAAAAAAAAAAAAAAAAAAAAAAAAAAAAAAAAAAAAAAAAAAATTGGGCCTTTGTCTCTCAAGCGGTTCTAGACTTCTAGTACTACCTAATCTTCCAAAATTTTTAATATAACTATTTTATGTGTCAAATTATAACTGACTGTCCTGCCACTTTTACATAAATCAACCATTTTTTCTCAAACACTCACAATGACACAAATTTAACCATTTTAAAGTTTTTCTTTCTCTTCATCTACCTATTTATGTGTGTTTGGACTGTTTTCAATTTCAATTTTCAACTACATGTGGTTTTAGGTATGAATTATTGCTCCAATAGTAGTTTGTGGAGTGAGGAGATGACATATGTGCGCCTAATACTTTGGCATTTGTTTGTCCAAGTTGACCACATGTGGTGTGGACCTACTGAAATGCATGGACATAATCACATAAGGCTCTTGTCCATGAACCCCCTATGTGAAAGAGGGATACATGCATTTGATGCATAGTAAATTTTTTTCTTGTTTATCTGAATTTCTCTTGATTACCATAAAAAGTTTCGACACACACAATTTTCATAACTATTTTTAACTTTATAATTTGTACTTTATTGAAAATTCAATAATATTTTTTCACTTATATTATCTGAATTTAATTAAAAATGAGAATTTTAGAATGGAGAGTTTCTAGCTATGGTACACGAGTATCGACACGGTTCGAGGTACAACATTATACGCACTATAACGACATCATTTTCTGAAAAATTAAGATATGAGACAACAGAGATACGTAAGTTAATAATTAATAATTAATTTTAGGCATATATTATTTATTTTTAGGTATAATTTACTATTTTAGGTTTAAAGAATAAGTACCAACAGTCAATTTTTTTGAAAATATATCCAAAATTAATATAAAATTAATAATAGATTGCAAAAAAGTACATTGATAACCCTTCAATGATGTTCAAATTACAAAGAAATAGATTAAATAATTCAATTTAATAAATAAATTGAAATAGATAGTGTACGTAAATAATAACCTACACACTACAAATTAAAAGAAAAAAAAATACAAAAACAGTAATACACTAAAAATTATTTATATCAATCAATTAATAAATAAATAAATACAAATACATAAATTAACAAGGAGAAAACCTAGTCACTACCTAGCGATTAAAAAACAAAACAAAAGAAATATTATGAGTTCACATGCATAGTACCATGTAAAGTGTATATTGTAGGCAAAATGATTGTACACTTTCTGCCAATGTGGCAAATATTGGCCACATTTTTGCCCACAATATACAGTTTACATGGTACGTACAAATCATGTAAACTAATCGCAATGCTTCAAAAAATTAGGGAGTACATTGCAAGTGAGAAAAGAAAAAAGCCAATTACTAGTCGCTTGTCTCGATGAGTTGTGAAGGATCATTAGTTGCTAGTTTGGATGGGTAACGATGGGCCATCAATTGATACAATGATTGCACTAGGAATTTTTTTCAAGATGATCACTATGAAACTTAAATTATACAAAATATGATAAAAATATAACTTCATATATTGACAAACACAAACACACACACACACACACAAATACATAAAGTTTTACAATTTTCTTCTAAGAGTTTTTTTTTTTTTTTTTTTTTTTTTTTTTTTTTTGAAATTGTTGCATAATAGTTTCATTATCCATGCTGCAACCTACATCTCTTTCAAAATTTTAGTTCAATAAAAATTTTCTTGGGTTTTTCCTTTTTGTTTGGAAGGGCCTAATATATTTTTTAGAGGACCAAAGTTTAAGAACAAAACTTGATTACGAACTTAGTAAACAAATTAACATGACTAAATATTTTGAAATTTTAATTATTGAATTGCAACTTCTTTATATTTTTAAAAACCATGTCAAATTTCATGTTAATCGGATGTTATTTACTATTCGATCTATAAACTTATTTTTTATGTATATTTTAGACTACAAAAACTCAAAATTTCAAATATTTGTTTGATGAAATAGCTATTGATCTTTGATTTTATTGAATTTTTGCAAGTATGGAGGATATAAAAAGAAAATCTAATCAAATGGTGGATTTGTCAAAATTTATATCCAATAAAAAAAAAAAGTGGTGTTGTAGTTCAAGTTTGTTGTCAAATTTTGTCTAGAATTTATTATATTGGACCCAAAAAAATTTAGGGTAGTCACAATTTTTTGTAAAGATAAAACGAAAATTATAAAATTTTTAAAATTTATATATAAAACTGTTAGAGATATATTAGCCCATTAACATAGGTCCAAGCCTAATACTACTTTTTGTGCAAGCCAAGTCTCTTACTTGTACTAGAAGTCTATTATTATAGGGTTTAGTTTACTAGATATACTCATGTTATGGTTCATTGTAATATAAGTTTTGTACTATACTTTTATATAATAAAAATTAGCCCGTAAGGGTTTCCTCCGTAGACGTATACCGTAAGACTGAACCACGTAACTCTTGTGTTCTTATGATCCTATTTTATGCTTCTCTCTTCTGCATCTAGCCACCCTTGGATCAATGATCTAGCTAGGCTAGTAGCATCGAAACAGAGTGAGAACTAGAGCTTGAAAAAGAGAAGGCTTAGAGACGGACTGTGCTCAATAGATGGTAGAGATGTATAGGTGGAAGGAGATCTATCTTGTTCAAGATTTATCTAAATTCACGAGATGTGTCAGTGTAGTACCAGTGTTGGTCACTTGTTGAGGAAGGGTACTTGGCCAAAATTTGTGTTTGTGCATTTTAGGTTTTAAGTTATACCTGCTTTAATTACAACTTTAATTTATATATATAGATATAAATTAAAAAAAAAAAAGGAAATAATATTTCTATCCATGTCACCCTACTTGATAATTTTTCTAGGAAATAAGTTTTAAAACTTAATCGCATTAGGAACAGGATTTTTTCGAAATCATCTAGTACTCTAAATCATGGTTTTGAAATCCGAAACAGACCGGACAGTTGGATTGGGTTAACCAGAAAGCAGTCATCACACCAGTTTTTTTAACTAAGAAAACTAGAAAAATAAAATTTTTGTGAACCTCTTGACCGCAGTTAAACCGTCTGGATTTCTAAACCGGGCACGGGTTCACTAGTCAGACCTCAAAGCCTGCCCCAAAAATCTTCTTTGAAAAAATGGCCGGTAGATAGCCCTTTTTGGCTAGAGCAGTATCTTGTTGGTTTTCCGATTGAAGCCCAAGCTCCCATGAATCTCTTATGAAGCTCTAATAGCTTACAGTCTCAAATAGGTGTTTGGTAGAGTAGTTTGAGTAATGTTGTTTGTAGTTTTTTGAAATATGTGTGAGTGAAAAAGTGTGTGAAAATATGTATAATGTTGTTTAAAATATGAAAATGTGAGTTTGAGATGACCTTAGAAACAGGCCCAGTTGGGAGATTCAAGTTTGTTTTGGAGAGACTGGGGGGAGAAAGGCAGAGAGGGGCAAAGAGAGGAGTGATAGAAGGTTATCTCTTCTAGCTTCTAAAATGTTCTCATGAGATGGCAATAAAGTCATAAGTCTGATGCATTGGGAGTGGTTTTTTTTTTTTTTTTTATTGGGAATAGGAATTTTTTCAAATTACATAAATGTCTCTGCCCTCTTATCATGTCAATATTCATTAGTATACTTTTTCTTTTCTTTTCTAAATTGCATTTTTGTGCTGGCCGTTTCACACTTCACAGTTGTTGACTTGGAGTATTCCTATATCTGCATTAAATTTTAAGTATAATTTTATTCAATTATATTAGTAAATTAAAGTTTTTGAAATATTATTATAAGTATGGATTTGTCAAAATATTTAAACTAATAGTAGGATAATATTTATATAACTTACATAATTAATTAAGGAAATTTTTTTTTTATCTTTAATCCATATATAATTAATCAACTATAAATACTATTTTAGTTTATATTCCTAATTTTTCATATTTATTTTATATTATTTAATTATTAAATCAATTATGACATTATCACGGTCCGATCGATCTCGTTCGAACCTCAATCTGACCTTAAAAACCTTGAACTCCTCATTCTAAAGTTTTTTTGAACGGTCCGAGTCTGAAAACCATGTTTTAAATGAGTATTGAGGTACGTACTAAAGAGTAAAGAACCTCCACATAAGAGCAATTTCCTATGCTTGATGGGATTGATCTGGAAAACTCATTACCTGAAAGGTCTAAGTTTACAAGTTCCTTGCAGTCTTCAATGCCTTTGGGGAACTCTCCCCTAAGCCCCATGTTCACAAGTTCGATACCGCACATACCCTATTCTCAGCTAGATTCCAACAAGTGACTCCTACATAGTTACATATGGAACCTTCTGTGAGCTAGTTAAAGGTCCACGAGGTCTTTTAAGAGATGGAGAGGTTCTTCCAAGGAATCTCTAATAGATTTCAGGCAATTGATATCACTCTGAGCACCATGGCTCAAAATAAATGTACCTATCAATGACCAAAAAAGAGTGTGGACTAAAACTAGAGTTCTTTTTTTGAAACTGAAACTGAAATTTTCATTAAACAAAGGAAGAGTAAGTACAGAGCAGAAAACCACAAACCAAACGCAAGACAAAGCACCAACAGAGACCACAGGCAGCAGAACCAAAAGAAAAGGAAAGAAAAACAAGATAAAAACACTAGATCCCTTCTAGCCTACACAAGTTTGCTAGATTCTCAGGGACCCCACCGATCCATTTGCATTCCTCTCCTGATCTTTTGGCTTGTTGAGCTAGCTCATGGGCTATTTTGTTGTTATTCCTGCAAATGTATCTAGCTTCTGCATAATTAAAGCCATTCATTCCTTGCAAAATGCCATGAATTATATGACCTGCAACACCCCACACATCTTTGCTGCACACTGCTTGAACTGTTTGCATTGAATCTCCTTCCAAGATGATTTGATCTAATCCCAGCTCTTTAGCAAGAACAATGCCCTGCTCCATAGCAATTGCCTCAGTCTCTTCCACTGCAAATCTACCAGACAGGGGCATGCTCAAAGCTGCAATAACTTGATTATTCCAATCTCTAATTATAACTCCAATTCCTGAGTTACCTTCCATAGCTGGTATTGCCCCATCCACATATATAAGATAAACATCTTTAGGAGGAGGTTTCTAGGCCCTATCCTTCGTCCCTTTTTGCTTTATTGTTTGAATATTTGCCTCCTTGAAATCTTCTATCAGACGAATAGCAAATCCCCAGACATGCTCAGCCACTGCACCACAATTCTCATACACCACTTGGTTCCTATTATACCAAATTACCCAAGCCACTCCAAAAAATTTCTCCAAGTCACTTTGAGTTCCCTGGTTCGTTAAGTTGAGAGCCAAATCAGTGACATCCAAGCAGCAATCAACAATTCTGATAGGGCAGTCAAACCATTTAGCCCACACTGCCTTAGCAGCAACACATCTTAGAATGGCATGCTCGACTGTCTCAGGATCATTTTTACAGATAGGGCATGAGACATCTATTTGGACTCCTTTTTTGAACAAATTGGTCAACGTGGGGATTGCATTCATACATAATCTCCAAGCAAATATTCTAATTTTTTCCGGAATATTCAATTGCCACATTCTCTTCCAAAGTGAAGCACACACATCACCCAACGAGGATTCACCATGGTCTTCTTTTTCTAGGATCCTTCTAGCCACATAATAGGCACTTTTTACTGAAAAGGACCCTTTTTTATTGCCCACCCAGATTATAGAGTCCTCTGGAAGATGATAACTGATAGGGATGTTAAGAATTGTTTCCACTTCAAAAGGTAGGAAGATATTTTCCAGTCTATCCCTCCTCCATCTTTTTGTGTCCATATCAATAAGTGCAGATACCATGGGAAAATCTCCAAAATCTTTTGGTGGGGAGACAACCTTGTATGTTGAAGATGTTGGCAGCCACTTGTCATCCCAGATATGAATTAACTTCCCATTTCCAACTCTCCACCTTGTACCTTGTCTCAAGACTTCAAGACTTTGATGTATGCTTCTCCAAGCATAGGATGGGTTGCTCCCTATTTTTGCACTTAGGACATCACTGTTAGGGAAGTACTTTGCTTTGTACAAACGGGCCATGAGTGAGTATGGATCTACTAACATTCGCCACCCTTGTTTTGCCAACATCGCTAGGTTGAAAGCATGGAGGTCCCTAAAACCCATACCACCATCCCATTTTGATTTACACATCTTTGACCATCCAACCCACGCAATCTTAGACTCTAGCTGCCTTTGTCCCCACCAGAAGTTTCTCATCATTCTTTCAATGTCTTCACATAACCCTTTTGGGAGCAAAAAACATCTCATTGTATACGTTGGTACTGCCTGGGCTACTGCTTTTATCAGAATCTCCCTTCCACCTATGGAAAGCATTTTTTCTTTCCATCCCATTAGCTTCTTTCCCACCGTCTCCTTTACTTCATTGAAAATTTGTTTCTTTGATCTACCAATTAAGGATGGAAGTCCCAGGTATTTTTTCGGATGGGCATCAAGCATTGGGCCAAGAATTTCCTTCACTTCATTTCTTGTTCCTTCATCTGCATCTTGGCTGAAGAAGACAGATGACTTGTCGGTGTTTATCTTCTGACCCGACGCCTCTTCATACCTCTGAAGGATATTAACAAGCTCCCTACTTTCCATTTTTGAAGCTTTGCAATATACGATGCTATCGTCAGCAAATAGTAAGTGGGTTATTCTTGGGCTGCCTTTGCATATTGAGATTCCGGAAAGCTTTTTGTTCCTAGCTGCCTCCATTATCAATCCTGTAAAGCCTTCAGAACAGAGGAGGAATAAGTATGGAGAGATGGGGTCCCCCTGACGCAAACCCCTTGTAGGGGTTATACATCCATGAGCCACCCCATTGATAAGCACATCATAAGAGACAGTAGATATACACTTCATAACTAGATTAATCCATTTATCATCAAAGCCCATTTTCCTCATTATTTTTTCTAAAAATCCCCACTCAACCCGATCATAAGCTTTGCTCATATCGAGTTTTACTGCCATATAGCTGTCCTTCCCCTCTTTTCTTTTCTTTAAATAATGCATAATTTCAAAAGCTACGAGAACATTATCAGTTATAAGTCTACCAGGAACAAAAGCACTTTGATTTTCTGAAATAATGGAGGATAGAATAGGTTTAAGCCTATTAGCAAGAACCTTGGATATTATCTTATATGATACATTGCATAGACTGATTGGTCGAAAATCACTCATTTTGGTTGGGTTTTTTATTTTGGGGATGAGGGCTATATTCGTTTTATTCAATTCTTCCATTGATGCATTTGAATTAAGAATGTTAAGGACTGTTTTAGACACATCATCACTAATGATATCCCAAAATTTTTGATAAAAGATAGCAGACATACCGTCGAGTCCTGGGGCTTTTGTTGGATGCATACTGTGGATGGCTTGGAAAATTTCCTCCTTGCGAAATTCTTTTGTAAGGTGCTTATTCATCTCTTCAGTGATTTTCCTTGGTATCAGATCTGCCACCTCATTATCTTTAGCTGGGGATGAAGTTGTGAATAACTCCCTGAAATAGTCAATAGCTACATTAGCAATGCCCTCCATTCCTTCACACCATTTTCCTTCTTTGTCCCAAAGCCCATTGATTTCAATCTTCTTCTTGCGCTGGGATGCTTTGTGGTGGAAAAATTGGGTATTTCTATCCCCTTTTTGATACCACTGAACCCTTGATCTTTGATGCCACTTTGTTTCTTCCACATCCAAGAGCTCATTAATTTCCTTACCAAGCCTGTCAATTTCTTCCCCGTTACTCCCATCCGGATCAGCCTGGATCATAGCTTGAAGGATCTTTCTTTTTTCTTGAATTTTTCGTGGAATATGGCCTAGATCAGAGCTATTCCATCTTGATAATCCAGATGCACAGTCTTTTAAACCTTCAACTAGCCCATTTGAAGATTGCAGCCCAGAGTGGATCTTCCACACGTCCTGGATAATTTCTCTACATTTTTCATATCTGATCCAAGCTGCCTCAAAATGGAATCGTTTCTTTCCACGGTTGGGTGAGGCATGTTGGTCTGTTATTAGGAGGGCACAGTGGTCCGAAGTCGAATCCACTATGTGGAATACCTTTAAAGTGCGATAGAGCTCCATCCAATCAGCTGTAGCCAACACCCTATCCAATCTAAGACTAATTCTATCCCCATCAAATCTTCGGTTACACCAGGTGAAATTAGGTCCCACATACCCCATATCTTGAAAACCACACTCATTAATTGCATTTCTAAAACCCTCCATCTGGTTTTGAGATCTTTCCGGTCCTCCACATTTCTCAGTTGCAGACAGGATCTCATTATAATCTCCTATACACATCCATGGCATCTGGTATTGAGAATTCAACATTCTAAGGAGATTCCAGGACTCTCTCCTCAGGTTTGTATCTGGATTCCCATAGAACCCCGTAAGTCTCCATTTGAGGTCCAGGGAAAGATCTGTAACAACCGCATCAATGTGTGATCTCGAAAAGCTTTTTATTTCAACCTCTATTTCTCTGATCCACAAAAGGGCAATTCCACCACTTTTACCTTCACTAGGGACAACTAAACCATTTGGAAAACCAATCCTTTCTTTTACTTTTGTCATCCTAGTAACACCTGCTTTTGTCTCCATAAGGAAGACAATTTTGGGATGCCATTGTTGCACTAAGTCGTGCAACGCTCGAACTGTCCGGGGGTTCCCAATTCCCCGGCAGTTCCAACTTAAGGAATTCATGGCTCTCGGCGGTGCTGCCCAGCAAACACCGCCGTTAAATTAAGAGAAAATGACTAACCTGCACGTGCCCTCTTTTGCATGCCTACTTCATTTTCTTCCTCTGCCCAGAGACTACGCTTTATCCCCACTGTACTATCATTGCTTTCCATTGCTATACCATTGCTTATTGTCTGACCTCGGGCTAGCTTCTTCAATCTTCCTTTTTTTCTTTGGGCTTTTTTAGTCTCTTTATTGACAATCTGTTCTCCAATCGGATCTTTTTGGGCTTTTAAAAGGCTAGTTACTTTCTCATTTTCTGAAGTTTGCTTGTATCCTTGGCCCAATGATGGTTCCCATATATTACTGCTCATTGACTGCTCTTGGACAACACTTCCGTTTGGCCCAGACATTTGTTTACTTGTTTTTGCTTTTCCTAGGCCCACCCTTCCTGCTTCTATTTCTCTAGTTTGACTATTTTGAATTTGAATTTGAAGTATAGAGTTTGACAAGTCACTATCACTATCTGACATACTAGCAGAGTTTCTACTGACCTTTTGTTTCTCGAGATTCCCACTTGTGTCCAGGCTCTTCCTCTCTGCATCTTGTCCTCCCTTTTCTGCCTTCTCCTAATCCTTCTTTTGACTGCCCATCTTACTTCCTCCCTGAGCTCTCAACCAATCACCATACTGAGGAAGTTCGTCCGTTTGCCTTTCCAAACATGTACAATGCCGATCATCATGCCCCATTACTCCACAGAGAAAGCAAAAGACAGGGAGTCTTTCATACCGGAAATAGACTTGAAATTTTTCCCCTTCCGGGCTAGCCACAACTCCACACCGCCTTAATGGCTTGTCCAGTGGGATGTTCACTCGGATCCTCATGAATTTCGCTTGATCTGAAGACCATGATCTCGAATTTGCAGCCATAAAATTTCCAATACTGTTGCCAATGTCCCTTCCAATTTTTTCCGACATATATCGAATGGCAAACCCTAAATTTGTAGCCAAAATGGGGAATGGGTGAAGGAGATATTTTTTGCTGTCATCCCCTTTTCCCACCTTTTGAGAAGCAAGAGATTGTTCTCAAAGTTCCATGGACCATTGGTCTCGACCCATCTCATCTGATATTCGCTTGAAAATTTGAATTGATAAGTATCATTCCCTACATCCACAATCCTCAGATCTGACCCTGTTTTCCATGCCAATCGCAGAGTATTCTTCAATGCTCTCTGATTTTGCTTTCTGTCCGACAGTAATCTTCCCACCAAACTCAGTTCGCACTCTTCGATCAGCTCCCTTCTGCCTTCCCCTGATACCGCGATCTGTGTTTCTTCTTCTTTTGTTAGCTTCATGTGCTTCAGTTCTTCTATTAACTCTTCCTGCATGGCCGATTGACTTCCTAGGATGATAGCCTTCAGCTTAGATTAGAAAGGAGGATCTAGGTTTTGCCGAATAAAAGACATCTACTATCTGGGTAGAGTGAGAACTCGAGAAGTTTCGAGAGAAAAGACTCCTACTTGAGAGAAAAGACTCCTACTTGGGAGAGAAAAGACTTTTGCTGTTGTAATTTGCTGACTAAAACTAGAGTTCTTGCATAAAGAGACATTTGTGTTTGAGATTATAGTAGCATATTATTGACATGAAGCGATGCATTTATATAGAGGATGCCAATCAATTTACCACATAGAGAGGAGAGCGTGGAATATACCCAAAAATAAATTAAAATGTAGTCTCTTGATTTTAGAAGGTCAAAAGCACATAAAATCCTTGACTTGTTTGTAAGTAATTGTACAGAAGTGGTGTTTATTACACTCTCTAATCCACTGTGTTTGAGATTAATTTATATGCAACAACATTTACCCATTATACAATTATCAAAGAGTACAATAATAACGACGCACTTTTTTCCCTTACATGAATAATAAATCTCGATAATTTTATGATTTACCATCATGTGGATGACAGTGGGAGTGGTGGAAGTCCACTTAATATTGAGTACAAAAGAGAAAGAGGGACCGATTAGATAAGATTCAATATAATACCAACTACAACGTTGTCTTAAAACAATAGATTTTAATTAGGGTCTGTTTGAGAACAATTTATTTAGTTGAATTTGAAAATTTTTTGCTGAAAGTACTATAAATAAAGATAAAAATTAGTTAAAATAGTATAATAAGACTTATGAATAGTACCAATAAATATAGTAGGATCCATAAATAATATAAAAAATAAATTAAATAATAACAAAAATAAACTAAATAATAAAATAAATTGACTTTAAACTTTAATCCTAAACACAACTTAATGCTCATCCAAAAAGAAACAGCAGAGATATTGTTAATTAGAATCTTTAAAGGCCAACGTCTACTTAAATTAAATATATAAAAACGTTTATACAGCCTTTTGTTATGCTTGATTTTGTTTTCACAAAAAAAGGGGGTTTTTAATGGTGAAAACGCAAATGAAGTTTTGGAGGCCTAGAAGTCAGACTCGGAGGGATGCATGAATCATGAGTCTTATAAAGCCTAGGCAATTAAGTCCCCATATGAACAGTAAACCCGTATTTTTTTCAGATGGACCGCGTTTAAAGTTGAAAGGCTGGTTGATTTGATGGATAGTGGGAACAAACAACGGTACGAGATGATAATGGACGGTGAAGTTGTTTTTGTGGATGATGGAGTACTGGTCATTGAAGGAATCTACGAAATCATATGCAGGAAAGAAAACCTGGCCTATTCTAAATAATAAAGATGGATTGATCGAGTCTTCGATTCATTGTCAGCTCATTGGGTGTGATCAAATTTGAAGGGTGGTGTTAACGGTGTCGCCATTAACAACTTTTTTGTAGCTTTTTGCAACTTTAGTCCTTTTTGACAATTTTTTAGAGGTCTTAACAAGCACCCACACGGTGTTGTTAACACTTGCCAAATTATGAAGACTGCAGAGCAAACACGCCACACAGATATTTGGCTAGAACAATGATTCTTTCCGATTCCCGAAGAAAGATGTAGACAAAGTCTTATATTGTACTAGGAAACGGAATATTACCATAAACTATGATGAAGTCAAGAATTTCCTCAGTAAGTTACACGGTCTTCGCGCGCTTGGACGAATCTGCACAAGTCAAAAGAACCTCAAAAGGGAGTACTAGCGTGGTACTGGCCAACGACCCTTCAATGGTTAAGTTAGTATTGTTCACAACTCTAGAGTGCCAGAGTCGGGTGAAATTACGCCTATCTCGATTTGTGAGGGCTTGGAAGTATTTATAGTAGACATAGAGCTTTTGCCGAGGCGTGCTTGGGAAGATTCCTCCTTACCAGAATTACCCTTGATAGGCGTGAAGCGCAAGATATCTCTCCTTGGCGACAAGCGTGCTGCGCAAGACACCTCTTTAAGAACAATCGTGTTGCGCAAGATACTTGCCTGGGTACAAGCATATGCGACAAGATTCTTCATCTTATGGAGGCGTACGTGGCAAAATATGCATTGCTGTCTTCAGCTTCATCCCGTCGTTCGCCCACCTCGTCGGCTAGAGATGGACCAATTTTCCCTCGTCACCACGGCGTAACCGTCGACATGCGCAAGGGCCATCCGTCTCGCCACGTGGGCATGGACGGCCGTCAGCCTTCGTGGTGCCGTCGGTCTTTGTTGTACCGTCGGTCTGTGTAGGCCGTTGATGCCCTTCAGGATATCCCTATCAGCTGCCCCTTACTCCTCAACCCCGTCAGTTTCCTATGACGGTTTGGGGAGTATCTCTTCGCGTGGCAGACAAGGCATTAATGGCTAGTCTCCTCGAGTCGTCTCAGTGTCAGAACACATGTCCTGGGCCAACCGGCCTGCGTCCAGACGAGGGCGTCGCTTCGTCTTTCGCGCCCGTATTCTTGCCTATATATATGTCCCACCTTCCTCATTTCTCTCCTTTATTTCATTCCTGCTGATCAGAGTGAGACCGTCAGTTTAAAGAACCGAGACTGTCGAGCGTAATCCCGTCTACGTCTATTTACTGAGACTGTCAGCTTCCTCGAAACCATTTCCATAACTTGGTGAGTCGTTCTTGCTTTTATTGTCTTCCATTTATTCGTGTACGGAACTTTGAAAGGTTATTGGAAAGGTCGTCACTTGGGTTCTTAGATTGCCCCCGCCGCTTGTAGGTAGTCAGATGCCTAAGGAGACGACGAGTGAGCAGTCGTTAGTCCGCAATGGTGCAGGCTATGACGAGGTTTTCCAGTCAGGCCATGAGCCTGGGGAGGGCTTTTCTTGGTCGTCAGAGGGTTACAATGAAGGTAGAGTAGTAAGTGAGGGTGAGGTTGATGATGACCAAGCGGACGAAAGCGGGAGCGATAGGAGTTCAACTGGGGGCGACGACACCTTGGAGAGTACGTCCAGAGGCTCCGGGGACGACCATCCATTCGTCCTTCCAAAGGAGTGGACGGTTAACCACTTTATGCCGACGATGACGGACAAAGTGTTTAATTCCCTGCGAGTGCGTTACCAGATTCCTGATGACATCCCGATCCGTCTTCCCTTGGAAAGAGAGAAGTGTTACTCCGGGAAAACCACGGACGTCAGCATGTACGACGCCATGTTCACAGCAGGGTTGAGGTTGCCTCTGACGGCACTCTACCATCAGCTGGCCGACTACCTTGGGCTGTCCGTCAGCCAGATTGCCCCCAACGCCTGGAGGGCGTTCATAGGGTCCGAGATCTTATGGGGTAGTTTAAGTGAGGCACGCCATCAGCTAACCCTTGACGAATTCTTCTGGTGTTACCATCCACATCACATCGCCTCGTCCTAGGGGATTTATCACTTCTCCGCGAGAAAGAAGAAGTTGAAACTGGTGTCGAACATGCCCGATTCTAATAGGAATTGGAAGGGCAGGTATTTCTTTGTGGAAGGGACAAACTGGGTGTGCCATGAGGAGGAGTGGGGGACAATTCCTCAAGGTTTTGACAACACCTGGGCTTTCGTCAGGGAATCAGGTCGTCACCGTCAGCTTCTCTTTTAGGTTTATTCGTCTTAAGATTCTTATCCGTTTGTTTTCTCTTTTTTTTTTTTTTTATTATTTCAGCTCTCGTCTGTCCGGCGATCATAGAGGAGCAGGAGGCTTTCATTCTCAAGGTGACAGAGATACCTTTGGAGGAACAGAAGTGCCATGACCTCATCACGCCTGACGCCCTTCACGCCTATTGCGCGGGGCCCGAGCCAACAAAAGAAGCTCCTCTTCTGAATAACCTCTCCCGTCAACGTAAGCTTCACCAACCCCCTCATTCCCGTCACTTTTCCTTGTGGTCTTTTTGACACACTTTTTGCAGAAATGGAGTCGGCCAAGCTGAGAGTGCAGATCAGGGCTGCCATTGCGTGAAAGAAGGAGGAAGGGAAAGGAAAGGACGGTGCTTCCTTGTCCATTCCCAAGGCCGTCACCAAGGGCGTGCCGAAGAGGAAAGGTGACGGGCCTGAGGACCGCCAGTCCAAGAAACAGGCTGTCACCCCACCCCACAAAGCTCTCGTCTCCCAAACAATGGGCCGGGAAGGGGTTAATGTCGGCCCACGGTCCTGTCGGCCAAGAGGATGAGCGTTGTCTCCTTACCCATAAGGGGTACGCACTAGAGAAGCTGGAGTCCATCCTTGGAGAAAAGGACGCCGATTCTTGCGTCGACCAGTCCGTCAGGGAGCTGGGGGACTCGGGTCTCTTTGATCTTGCCCGAGTACGTATATTTATTACTACTTTTAATTTGCCCCGTCTGTTTTCTTCCTAATAGGTTGACAGAAGTTTTGTCTTGTAGGCCATGGATCGCATGAGGGCCATGCAGGTCAAGGGAGTTAAGAGCGAAGAGTTGCTGGCCCGTCAGTAGAAACGCATCAAGAATCTGACTGACGGGTTGGAGCAATACAAGGACGCCTGCCGCACCTTGAATGAGGAGATAAAAGAGCTGAAGGGAAAGCTCGAAGAGGGAACTTGTTAGCTGGGGAAGAAGCGGGAGGCTAAGGTGTCGGCAGAGAAAGAGCTGGCGTCTCTTCTAGGCCAGGTGGAGACGGCTAAAGATGATGCCGTGGCAGAGTTCAAGACGTCGCAGACGTTCATTGATTCCTGCGCCAAGTTTTATGGTGACGGGTTCGAGGATTGTCTCAAGCAAATAAAGTCTCTCTACCCCTACCTTGACCTGTCGAAGGTTTCAATGGACGACCCTATGCCGTCAACGCCCGTGGGTGATACCGTCTTTATTGAGGATGACGACCTCAACGGGTCTGGGACGCGTGCTAAAGATGACGGTGTTGTCCTCGCCTAACTTGCTATTGACAGATCCGTCGCTTTAGCAGCTCTGTCAGCCGATCCTCTGAGTTTTGAAGGCTTCCCTACCGGCGAGGCTCAAGACCCCCCTAAGGATGACGAGGTCGCACCAGACGATCCCACTCTTTGATTTTTTTTTGTAAAATTTTCTTTTTTCTTTGGACATGATGCCCCGTCGTTTTGAGCGATTTATTTGTAAAAACAATATTTTTGTGATATAATATTTGGTTTCCGTCACTTGTAGTGTATTACCTGTTTCTTACTTGAACTTTGTGGATGATTTCCTTTTCTTGCTAAGCTCATCTGCTTTTATTACTTTGTGGTAGTTTCGTTTTGGACTTTTAATGTTTTTCGGATGAAGTCGTTTCCTTCCGATGGGGCCATCAGCCTCGAACACCTTTTATGTGTGTTGGAGTTAATTTTAGAGTGAGATCGTCTGCTTGGGATGGCCCCAATGTATTACGAAGTTAACTTTGGATACTTTTCAATGTGTTTTGATGTTAACTTCGTGGCGAGGCCGTCAACTTTTATGCTTTAACTGGCCTTATGCCTTGTAGCCTTTTAGGATAAAGTCGTTGGCTTTTATGCCGTCAGCTTCTATGCTTGACCAGCTTCTATGCCTTGTATCCTTGTAGGATAGAGACGTCATCTTTTAAGCCGTCAGCTTTTATGCTTAACAGTCTTTTGCACTTTGGCTTTTATGCCTTGCATATCCCCTTAGGATAGCGCCATTGGCTTTGGGCCGTCAGCTTCTATGCTTAACTGGCCTCACGCTTTTATCCATTTAGGATAGCATCGTCGGCTTTCAAGCCGTCAGTTTTTGTGCTTAACTGGCTTTTATGCCTTATATCCTTTTTAGGATAGTGTCATTGTCTTCAGGCCGTCAGCTTCTATGCTTGACGCTTTTATGCCCTGCATATCCTTTTAGGATAGTCGTTGGTTTTTAAGCCGTCAGCTTTTACGTTTGACACTTTTATGCCTCACGTATCCTTTTTAGGAGTCGTTTTGGGCCATCAGCTTTTTAGACCGTCAGCTTTTATACTTCATAGGTTTTTATGTTCAACACTTAGCAAAGTATAGGAGAGATTTTGAATAAATTTCTGAATCTTGTGTAATTTCAAGAAGGGGAGAAAAATGCCCTGTCGGGTTCCCAAAATACATTAAGGCAAACTAAAAGTAGGAGGCTATTGCTTTTAATGTCATTCTTCCTTACTGATAGTACTTTCGTAGATGCTCGGTATTCCATGGATGGTGCAGTTTCCCTTCCAGTGTTTCCAAATGGTAGGTGCCCTTTCTTCGCCATGACGTGATTCGATAAGGTCCTTCCCAGTTGGGGCCGACCTTTCCTTGGGCAGGGTCTCTGGTAACGCCCATGATCTTTCTTAGGACAAGGTCTCTGACCCGAAAGTCCCTGTGTTTGACTCGGGAGTTGTAGTGTTTAGCCATGCGATCTTGGTACCGCGTGAGCCTTTGTTCTGCAACTGCTCTGATTTCGTCGATTAGGTCGAGCTGTAGGCGTAAGGCATCATCGTTCCTACCTTTATTGTAAGTGTTCACCCTGTTGCTTGTGAGTCCTACTTCGGCCGGGATGACTGCTTCGCTTCCGTAGGTTAGCCAGAATGGTGTTTCCCCTGTAGAGGTCCTTGCTATTGTCATGTATGCCCATAGTACGCTGGGTAGTTCCTCAGGCCATATCCCCTATGCCCCCTCGAGCCGAGTCTTGATAATCTTAAGCAAGGATCGGTTCGTTACTTCTACTTGGCCATTGGCTTGGGGGTGGTTGGAGGAGGAGTAATGATTCTTTATTCCCAGCTGCGAGCAGAACTCTCGGAAAGAGCTGTTGTCGAATTGCTTCCCGTTGTCTGAGACTAGGACTCTGGGAATCCCAAACATGCATACGATAAACCTCTAAACAAAGTTTCGTATGTTTTTCTCTGTGATAGTGGCCAAGGCTTCAGCTTCTACCCATTTCGTGAAGTAATCTATGCCTACCACCAGGAACTTCAGTTGTCGTATAGCTGTCGGGAATGGGCCCATGATGTCCAGTCCCTATTGAGTGAACGACCATGGAGCTGTCATGGGGGTCAGCTCTTCAGACGGTTGTCTGATGATGTTGCTGAACCTCTGGCACTTGTCGTAGGCTTTGACATAAGCCTGGGTATCTTTTTGCATCGTGGGCCAGTAGTATCCCGCTCGAATCAGCTTGTGCGCCAATGACCGCGACCCTAAATGATTTCCGCATATTCCCTCGTGTACTTCCCTTATGACATAGTCCGTTTCCTCGGGACCCAAGCACCTAAGGTATGGGCGAGAGAAACTCCTTTTGTACAAGACGTCCTTCATCAATACGAACCTCGCCGCTTGGACCTTCAGCCTTCTGGCGACCTCTTTTTCGTCCGGAAGGGCGCAATCTTTCAAGTAAGAAACTAATGGCATGGTCCAATTACTTTCGGAACCTATTTCTTGCACATCGACAGAGTCTATTAGCGGCGAAATCTGCACAAAAGAGAGCACATTGTCAGGGGCGGTCATGTGTTCCGATGAAGTGGCTTTGGCGAGGCAGTCGGCTCTCTCATTCTCTTCTCTAGGGATTTGGATTATTTCTGCCTTCAGCTCGTCTACCCTTCGCCTCGCTTGAACGAGATACCTTTTCATTATGTCGCCTCTACACTCGTAGTCTCCATTTACTTGGTTGACAATGACCTGGGAGTCGCAGTAGACTACCACTCGGGCTGCTCCTGCTGCTTTGGCGAGGTCAATCCCGGTTATCAAAGCTTCATACTCCGCTTCGTTGTTGGTGGTGGGGAAGTCGAGGCAGACCATGCAATTGATCTGATCTCCCTCAGGGGATTGAAGCACGACACCTACTCCTCCAGCCCGCCTATTTGATGATCTGTCCGTATGTATACTCCACAGAGGCCGTTCGTCTGCCCCCTAGTCTTCCCCGCCGGTGAACTCAGCGATAAAGTCAGCGATGACCTGCCCCTTGATGGTGGCGCGTGGGCAGTACTGATTGTCGAACTCAATCAACTCGATCGCCCACAGGGCTAGGCGACCAACGAGCTTCTCCATGGGTGGATATCTTTCCTTCGCACCGCGAAATGCCCGGCTGGCGTAGTACACGGGTCTCTGGACCTTGTCTTCCTCTTTGACCAAGGCGGCGCTGACGGCTGCTGGGGACACGGCCAGATAGTGAAAAAGCTCTTCCCCCGGTTGCGAGGGACTCAGTAATGGAAGTGAAGAGAGATAGGCCTTCAGTTCCTCGAACACCTTTTGGCATTCACCTGTCCACTTAAAAGTTCTCTTCAGCATGTGAAAGAAGGGTAGGCACTTGTCTGTCGCTCTTGACACGAACCTGTTCAGGGTGGCTACCTTCCCGTTTAAGCTTTGAACCTCTTTTGCGTTTTTTGGGGGGGCCATCTCCATAATGGCTCGGATCTTGTCTGGGTTGGCCTCGATGTCCCTTTGAGACACTATGAAGCCGAGCAATTTTCCTGCCATCACTCCGAACGCACATTTCGTCGGGTTGAGCTTTATGTTGTAAGAGCGGAGGGTGCCGAATGTTTCTTCGAGGTCCTTCAAATGGTCCTCCTCCCTTCGGCTTTTTACTAGCATGTCGTCGATGTATACCTGAACATTCCTTCCTATTTGGTTGGCGAACATTTTGTTCATGAGTCTTTGATATGTGGCGCCCACATTCTTCAGTCCGAACGGCATCACCTTGTAACAGAAAAGACCCTAGCTGGTAACAAACAAGGTCTTCTCTTGATCTGCCACATCCATCCGGATCTGATTGTACCCTGAAAAGGCATTCATGAAGCTCTATAACTGGTGCCGGGCCGTAGAGTCTACTAGCGTATCGACTCGTGGGAGGGGGTAACTATCCTTGGGGCACGCCTTGTTTAGGTCTGTGAAGTCAACACACATGCGCCACTTCCCGCTAGCCTTTTTGACCATCACCAAATTGGCTAGCCAGTCGGGGTAGTATACCTCTCGGATGAAACCCGCCTCCTGTAGTTTGTTGACTTCCTCCGCTACCGCTTGGTCTCGTTCCGAGGCAAACACCATCTTCTTCTGCCGGACGGGCCGGGAGGTGGGCGATACGTTCAGCCTATACACCATGACTGAAGGGTCGATTCCCGGCATGTCTTCATGACTCTAGGCGAATACGTCTTGGTTTTCCTTGAGGAAAGCCACGAGTGCTTGGCGAGCCGCAGGGCTGGTGAGAGCACCGATCCTGGTGGTCCTGTCTGGCCTAGACTCGTCGAGGGCTATTTCTTCAAGCTCCTCTACGGGTTCTGCCCCCACTCGCTGTTTCATGTTCATTGCTAATAAGTGGCTGTTCATTTCTACCATCGCAACGTAGCATTCCCGCGTGGCCACCTGGTCTCCCCGTAGCTCCCCCACACCGTACTCAGTGGAGAACTTGACCATCAAGTGGTAGGTCGAAGTCACAGCCTTCCATGCATTGAGGGTGGGTCGCCCTATGATGGCGTTGTAGGCGGAAGAGCAGTCGATGACGAGGAAGGTAACATCTCTGGTGGCTTGTCTGCGGCTTCAAGTCGTGACAGTCGGTCGTGTCGTGGCTTTGGTCTCGGTGGAAGCGGCAGTACCTGTCTTTGGGTCGTCTGTTGGGATCTTCCTTCAGCTTTCCCGGAAACGTCAGGGACCCTTTGTCCTTGATCTGTATCAGGACTTGGTCAATCGGAGCCGTCATCGGGGTGAAACTTGTGAATTTTCCAGCGGGGGGCTTTGGGCGTCTGTTGTCTCGGCCTTCTCCTGTCCAGGCTACCTTTCGCCCTTTGTCTTATCGTGCGTCCTCTTGCCTTTCCCTCTACTTGGGTGGCTTCTCTTCTTGAGCCAGTAGTGCGTTTTCCGCATTCATGTATTTAGTCACCCTGTAGAGCACATCGGACATAGTTTTCGGGTCATTCTTGTATATGGAGGATAAGAACTTACCTTTCTGCAGTTCGTTCGTGAATGCGGCAACCAGTATCTTATCGTTCGCCTCATCGATCGAGAGTGCCTCTTTGTTAAAACGGGCTATGTAGGCCCTCAGCGTCTCGTCTTCCCGCTGCCTAATGTTCATCAGGCACGCGGTGGATTTTTTGTATAGATGTCCCCCAATGAAGTGTGAGGCGAACTGAGCGCTCAGCTCTCTAAAGGTGCCTATAGAGTCGGGCGTCAGCCTACCGAACTAGATCCTTGCGGGGCCCCTCAACGTCGTCGGGAAGGCCCGACACTATTTCGTCCGGCACACCTTGTAGGTGCATCAGGGTCTTAAAGGACTCTAAGTGGTCTAGCGGATCCTTGGACCCGTCGTAACTTTCCACTTGGGGCATACGAAACTTTGGCGGAAGGGGGAACAAAACGACGGGCGTAGTGAAGGGGGAGTCTGTACGCTGAACGAGGTCGTCGAGGTCACTGGATACCCGTCCTTTGAGGGCGTTCATCATAAAATACATGCGCTCCCTCATTAATTGCATTTCCGCAACTACGTGGGCCGGGACATAGTCAGTGGCCGACGAGCGGCTCGTCTTCTGTCTTTCGGGTTGACTCAAGGCATTGCTTCTCTCAGGGCCTCCAAGATTCCTCTCCTCAGCACTGCTCACCTCCTGATTTTCTCCTTGGTTGTAGATTGTCGCGTTCTTCCATCGCAACTGTTCTTCTAAGTTGTGGTTATGTTTCGTGAGGCGTTTTACTGCGGCCGTTAGAGTTTGGACCTGTCTCTCAAGAGCTGTGGTGCATTGTTCATTGCCTTGATCGTTCATGGTAGTTGCCCTTGAACACATGAGTACCATGCAACTTTTTGTCTGGAAAGCACGGAGCACAACTTACGTACGTTCCCACAGACGGCGCCAACTGATAAAGTCAAGAATCTCCTCAGTAAGCTACAGGGTCTTCGCGCGCTTGGACGAATCTGCACAAGTCAAAAGAACCTCAAAGGGGAGTACCTGCGAGGTACCGGCCAACGGCCCTCCGATGGTTAAGTTAGTATTGTTCACAACTCTAGAGTGCCAGAGTTGGGTGGAATTACGCCTACCTCGACTTGTGAGGGCTTGGGGATATTTATAGTAGACATGGAGCTTTTGCCGAGGCGTGCTTGGGAAGATTCCTCCTTATCGGAATTACCCTTGATAGGCATGAAGCACAAGATATCTCTTCTGGGCGACAAGCGTGCTGTGCAAGACACCTCTTTAGGAATAATCGTGTTGCGCAGAATACCTGCCCAGGTACAAGCGTATGCGACAAGATTCTTCATCTTATGGAGGCATACGTGGCAAAATATGCATTGATGTCTTTAGCTTCATCCCGTCGTTCGCCCACCCCGTCGGCTAGAGATGGACCAATTTTCCCTCGTCACCGCGGCGTAACCGTCGACATGCGCAAGGGCAGTCCGTCTCGCCACGTAGGCATGGACGGCCGTCAGCCTTCGTGGTGCCGTCGGCCTTTGTTGTACCCTCGGTCCATGTAGGCCGTCGATGCCCTTCAGGATATCCCTATCAAACTACATACTAATATAATATTAAGAGAAAATTAAGTGCCTGATAAGAAGTCTGGCAAGACTTGCCTATCAAAGTTCTAATTGGTTCAAGTTCCTCAATTAAAGTTTAGCACTGGCCTCACAAACAATAATAACCATGCTCACAGAAACTCTAGCATATAAAAAATACGAATTATATCAAATAAATAAATAAATAAATACAAATACATAAATTAACAAGGAGAAAACCTTTTTCTCAAAAAATAAATAAATAACAAGGAAAAAACCCAGTCACTACCTAGCGATAAAAAAGCAAAACAAAAGAAATATTAGTAGTACCATTTAAAGCATATATTGTAGGCAAAATGATAGTACACTTTCTCCTAATGTGGCAAATATTAGCCATGAAAGCTTGAAATTGTGTGAAAACACGAGCTATTTAGACCCCAAATTAAACTTATGGCTCGGTTAATTTTATTAACTTAAACTAAGTGCGGAATAGATTAAATGTGAGCAAACAACACCAAAACTACTTTAAGCCATATTCATCAAAACACAGCAGTAAAATGAAAGCTAAAAGACTAGGGAAGAAGAATACAAACACAAGATAACACGCCGATGTAATATCAAAGAGGAAACTGAAGCACTAGTCTAAAAACCTTTCCATCGCCCTCCAAACGGTAAATCGATTCACTAGAGAATAAGTTGGAGTACACGAATAACAAAAGATCCTCCAAATTTAGTCTATCCCATCTATTCGAGCCATCCAAGCTCCTGCTACCAACTAGCTTAGCCAAGCTTTGTCTTCTTTAGCTCTCTAGATCACGCAATTTAGTCCGATTGCATCCACCAAACAAATGACTTCTTCCAATGCTTCCCAGCAGCACCATCACCTTACTTTACACTCAAAATAGGTGTAGTAAGTGTTTGGGCTATCAACCTCTCAAGGATTTGGATATGGAAAGGTAGGAGTTGAGAAAAACTACAATGAATTGTGTAGAGAATTGTGTGTATGATAGTCTTTAACTCTCAAAGGTTGTGACTAGGGCTTTCTCTCTGAAAAGCACTCCTCACAATATGTGGGTATATATAGTGTGGGTAGAGACATGGTGTGTCAGATATGATAAAATAGCAAAACATAATGTTTTGCGGGAAGGCCTTACCCACAAAATACTCGCGAAACCCAGCTGTCACCATCTGTCATGACTCTTTGCATTCCAGTCATGTGCTGAGCACATGGCTTCACTTAGTAGGAAGGCTTCTCGCGAGCTACCTGCGAAAACTCCTTTGATCTTCAATTTGTCTTGAGTCTTCACACACTCTCTCACACACAACCCTTACAAAGAAATCCCACATAAAATACATGGTACATAAAATTGATTAAAATTATAATAAAATTTGGTACGGAATTAAAGCCAACACAAAATAGTTGTAAATCACAACTTTACAAGCCACATTTTTCCCACAATATATTATTTACATAGTACTATTCATTTTTCTTTCTTTTAGAAAGTTTCAACCTATGACGTCCGCTACTGATAATAGCTTTTTATCATCAGACTAAGATACTAATTAATTTTTTGTGTAAGCAGGGATTGAACCCTATATCTCTTATTTAGTCATCAAAAATTTTACAAGTTGAGCTAACTAGAACCCAATACATAGTACTATTCATGTAAACTAATCAATGCTCCAAAACATTAAGGTGTACATTGCAAGTGAGAAAAAAAAAAAAAAAAAAAAAAAGCCAATAACTGGTCGCTTGTCTCGATGAGTTGTAAAGTACCATTAGTTGCTAGTTTGGATGGGTAGCAATGGACCGTCTATCAATGCAATAATTGCTCTAGGAATTTTTTTTTTTTTTAGAGAGTTTCAATCTATGGCATCCGCTCCCGATGATAACTCTTTATCTTCAGACCAAGACGCCAATCAGTTTTTTTGTATAGGTGGGGGTTTGAACCCCAAATCTTTTATTCAACCATTAAATACTTTACCAGTTGAGCTAACTGGAACGTCACATCCCAGTTAGTCAGACAAAAAAAAAAGATCATATTTTTCTTTTTGTTCCCACATGCCACACCTAACCTCCTTTCCCACCACTCTTTTTCACTCATCTCTTCACTCTTTGGCCGGCTCACTCTTAATTTCTTTTCATTTTTTTCATTTTCTCTCATACACTCTCTACTCTCATATCCTCTCCACCAGCACTTCCACACCACCACCACCATTTCCACCATCATTTTTCCGGCACATATATTTTTTAAGGTGATCATTATGAAACTTAAATTATACAAAATATGATAAAAGATAACTTCATATATTGACAAAAAAAAAAAAAAAAAAAAAACAAAACAAAACAAAAAACGCAAATACATAAAGTCTTAAAATTTTTTTCTACTAATTTTATATTTTGAAATCGTTGCATGATAATTTCATTATCCATGCTATAAGTTACATCTCTTTCAAAATTTTAGTTCAATAAAATTTTTCTTTGGTTTTGCTTTTTGTTTGGAAGGGCCTAATATAATTTTTAGGAGACCAAAGTTTAAGACAAAATTTGGTTACAAACTTAGTAAACAAATTAACATGATTACATATTTTGAAATTTTAATAATTGAATTACAAATTTTTTATGTTTTTAAAAAACTTGTCAAATTTTATGTTAATCGGATGTTATTTTCTATTCAATCTATAAACTTAAAATTTAGATATTCGATTAATCAGATGTTATTTTAGACTACACAAACTCAAAATTTAAATATTTAATTGATGAAATAGCTATTGATCTTTGATCTTATTGAGATTTTGCAAACATGAAAGATATAAAAAGAAAATGTAATTTTATGGTAGATTTGTTAAAATTTACATCCAATAAAAGTAAAAATAAAAAGTGGAGTTGTAGGCCAAGTTTGTTGCCGAATTTTGTCTAGAGTTCAATTATATTTGGCCAAAAAATTTTAGAGTAGTCACAAATTTTTTTAAAAATTAAAAAAAAATTATATAATTTTTAAAATTTATATATAAAATAATTTTTTTTCCAAGTCAAGGCTTCAATGTGGAGCTGCCCCTGGATCAATGATCTAGGCTAGTAGCAACGAAAGAGAGTGAGAATTAGAGCTTGGAAAAGAGAAGGCTTAGAGACGGACTGTGCTCGATTGATGGTGGAGATGTGTAGGTGGAAGGAGATCTATCTTGTTCGAGATTTATCTAAATACACGAGATGTTGGTCACTTGCCGAGGAAGGGTACTTGTCCAAAAACTCTGTATCCATGCATCCTAGGTTTCAAGTTATACCTACATTAATTATAACTTTAATTTTTATATGTAAAAAAAAAAAAGAAAAAAGAAAAAAAGAAAATAGAAACAATATTTCTATCCATGTCACTATACTTCATAATTTTTCTTGTGAATAAGTTTTTAAACCTTAATGGCATGAGGAACAGGGTTTTTTCGAAATCATCTAGTACTCAAAATGAGTATTGAGTTACGTATTAAAGAGTAAAGACCAATTTCTGCACAATAGAAGAATGTGAGACGTTGGATTCACATTGATAATGGCTGTACAGTTCATCCATAAAAAATCAATAGCAAAGAAGTCTGAGCATTTTGATCCTTGTTCTGTTTATAGAGCTTCCATTTCACTTGATTTTGTTCTCTCTTTGTGTCCGCCTTTTATCAAAACGGCAAAAACCGACCATTATTCTTGGCAATGTCTTCAAAAATGTAAAATATTTATATTAAACTAAAAAAAAAAAAAAAATTGAGATACAAAGAGATTGTGAAGAACTGCAAGAGTATATACATGATATTAGTATTTCAGTTACAACTTATACATGATATACACACGATTCATGGTCAGTCTGTGTGAACCATAACGATTACATCGTCTTCAATGACAGATGCAGCAATTTCAGGTTGCCTTACTAACTTAAAATCATCTTTAACAGTGAGGCAATTTCTCTCCCTGATAGCCCTCAATTTCTTGCACACTTCAAGCATCGTTGGCCTTTGATCGGTACAAAGCTGAACACAGCTACAAGCAATCCTAAGGAACTGAAATATTTCACCATCATATCCTTTCCCCAACAAAGATTTATCAATGACATCATACAGATCAAATTTTGATTCCTGAAAGTTAAGAAAATTAGTCATCTGACTTGGCTCCTTGCCTGTAATTAGCTCTAGAAGCACAATTCCAAAGCTATATACATCCTTCTTAACAAGTTCGACCTCCCTAAATTCACTATTTATAGAGCAGCTCTTGTTCAAATCAATGTCATTTTGGTTCTTGAACATTGCCTCTCCAAATGTCGATATCTTGGGCTCAAAATTTTGATGGAGTAAGATACCTTTTGAGCTAATATCGAGGTGAACTACTTGGAAATGACACATATGGTGAATCCAGGTCAAGCCTCTAGCTATACCAACTATGATTTTAACCCTTATAGGCCACTCCAACATCTTGGCCCTATCTTCTGCAACATGTAGCCAATCATGGAGACTTCCATTTGACATATATCCGTATACAAGAAGCCTTTCCTGCATTTCTAGGCAGAACCCCATGAGGGGCACCAAGTTTTTATGTCTCAAACTAGCCAATGTGATTAGCTCCGATATAAATTGATTCTCATAATGTTGTGATGCATGTAACCTCTTAACCGCTATGAAAGTACCATAGGGAAGCATTGCCTTGTACACAGTCCCCGTTTTTCCTGACGTAATGACATTGTTTGCACTAAAATTGTTGGTTGCTCTACTGAGCTTCATAAAACTTATTTTTGTAGCCATCTTCTCTAATAATGAAATCTGTGGACCAAATCACTCCATTAGTGCTTCATCATGATCGTAGAGCTTAAAATAAATTATGGAGAATTCAAGATTTTGTCTAGACATTTCAACAATTAAAACTAGTAATTTAGGAAGTTTTACCTGCAGATATGTGATGTAGTATATGAAAATGCATTATGAAAATTTAAGCAAGTCCAAATTTCTAATAAAAATTTAAAATTAAAAGAAGAAGAAGAAGAAGAAGAAGCAGCAGCTAATAAAACCTTTATTTTGATTTTGATTTTTTAATTTTCATCATTTTACTTTTGTTGTGTTCAATATAGTCCCTCTGTCCACCAATTGGACTACTATTGTTAAAGCTTCCTAAGCATTGTTATTTTGATTTTTTCACCATTTTATTCTTAATTTTTCTTAATTTTTTCATTACTTCTTTTTTTTTTTTTTTTACACTTTCAGTGGCCCAAGAGAATGGAAACTTTAGATGCAAAATTAAGAATATAGTTACCAAAATTGAAAAATCCTAACATGGAGGGTGTAATCTATAATTGAGTAATATATAAAAAAAAATTAAATAAAAAAAGTTTGGAGTTACATCTGATTTTTTTGAATTGATAGCTGCTTTAAAGTTTAGACTTCAAAATATGGCTTGCAAACAGAGAGAGTACCTCTTTGCTTCGTTCATATCCGGATTCTACATTTGGAAATTGACTCACATGATCAGGTTCTATTCTTTTGATGATCTTCACTCTCTCCATTAGCCCAACCGCAAGATCAAAATAGTAAATAAAAAAAGCTGTATATAAAGTAGCAAACGCCACAAACCCAACTTCAAATCCACTTTTGAAAGAAATTTGAAACACCCATCTATGCTTTTTACAGTCTTCCTCCATTGGCCCTCCACAAAGTCCACTATTATTCACGTAGCTCTGAGCATAACTCTTACTAAATGTACCTGGCAATGACCAGACGATAAAGCAGAGCAAAACCAGAGCTCCTGCATTAAGAGCCATTTGAGTTTGTGATTTTGGTAGCATGAAGAATGAAAGTGTAAAATTTTTTGATTCTAGAAGCACCTAAGAGTCTAAAGAAAAACAACTAAGTTGGATGACAACAAGGATCAAAGTCAAGTCAATCTGCACTCAAAGGTATAGGAGCAGATAAAAAGCCACCACTCCACTTCTAAAACGAGAAGAAAAACGGCCTTTAACCCCCATTTTTTTTTAATAGTTTTTAGATCTATTTTCTAAGTCAAGCCCCCTAGAGTACGCTAGTAAAAATTGGGTTAAACTTGTGTACAACGCATTACTGTAATGCTCGGGACACATACATAAGCCGTGTCCATAGAAATTCAATTGAGTTGTTAAAAGGAAAACAACTTTATGTCACTGGTCTTTTATTACGATTTTAAAGTGACAGTTGGTGAGTAGTTGTTTATATTTTAACATTAACTTATTACTTTTTCTCTATAATTCATAATCAACCATACCATAGTTGTTGAAATTGAACTTCTAGAAGCTTGTCTAATAATTGAAGGTAGTAATCTACACAAACCAGTGTTTTTCTACCAGAGTTTCGAAAAGTCTTTATAAATTTTAGTGATCCAATAAGATGACTCTTAACCATTAATTGATAAAATTATTACGAGACTTGTCATTATCAAAGTTTTCAGACCCAGACCGTTCATTGAACCGTAAAAGGGAAAGGTTCAAGGTTTTTGAGGTCCAACCGAGGTCGAACTGGGGTTGAACCGTGATGATGTCATAATTAATTTAATAATTATTTAAATATAAATAAATATATTAAATTTGTAAATATTAGCAAAATTTACTAAAAATATCTTTAAAATTGAAACAAAATACATAAAATAGTACATTATAAGGTTAATAAAAAATAGTACAATATAAATAAGCATAAAAATAAATTTTTATAATAATCCTTTAAGAGAAATCATTTCAATTAATTAAAAATGACTTTTAAAATAAATTCATAAATTGCATAGGTATTATTCTTAATATGTTGAGAAAGATGACATAGAAGTTTAGAAACTATAAATCATGTAAATTTAATATAAATTTAATAATATTGCATATTAGCTCCCAAATGGAGCACTTGGTCTGTTGGTCAAGGCTTCAGTCTTACTTTCAAGGTGTGAGAGCTCAAGTTCAACCCTGGCAGCCGCATTTTTCTTGATTTTTCTCAATTCCATGACCGGTTGAACCGGTCTACGGTTCGGCCGGTTTTTCCGGTTCAACCCCGGTTCGTCCGGTTCCCTCACAAAGCACTAATACTCGGTTCTGGGGTTTTAAAAAACTTAAATTTCCTCCGGTTCCCGGTTTTCCTAGTCGGACCGCCCGGTCCGGTCCGGTCCGGGTTTCTAAACTATGTTTCTAACATTTTTCATCGTTTAATACTAGTGTTTCTAATTTTAATTCAGTGTTTCTAAATAAAATATTTTTGAGCTTTTAATATTCCATTCCTAAATTTAAACTGGAATAAAACAAAAGAAGAGGTACTATTGACTTTGTCAATTAAGAAAAGTTAGCAAGTAAAATAAAAGAAACAGAGTAAGTAAACACATACAGATAAAATATTTAAATATGGGATAATTACAGTAAACCCACCTGTGCTATGGTCCGTTTTCACTTTACCTACCCGTGGTTTAAAACTTTACACTTTGCCCACCTGAGGTGCCTTCCGTTAGGGATCTGTTACCCACCTCTCCCTTTGCCGTTACAAAAACACATTTTTACAAAAAAACAAACATAACAAAGATCAAAAAGTTAAAATTTTTTATTCCTTAAAGAACTTTTTTGGGAACAAAACACAAATCAAAGTATTACAACCGGTGAAGCAAAACCCACAAAATCCACAAAATCCTAACCCACAAAATCCACAAAATCCTAACCCACAACCGGTGAAGCAAAACCCACAAGCTATGGCACTGTCTCTCACTGCCTAACCCACAAAATCCAAAGCAAAACCTTTCACGCCTCCATAGCCGCCTCTATAGCCTGTAGTACATATATATGATATATCCATGCTCCCACGCCTCTCACCTCTACTCCGCACGTCCACATTCCTCACTACAATGGCGCCTGTCATCCCACGCGCCGTCGCTGTCCCTCTCGGCCACACTTCGAACGCCGTCGCTTTCGTCCACCTTCCCTCTGCGCGTTTAGGTTTCGTTGCCAATGTGAACCGTTTCGGCTTCGTCTCTCAGTCCCTGAAACGGTCGATTCGGACGGTCAGGGCTTGAGTCCACTCCGAGGAAGGCTTTGGGCTTCGCAGAGAGAGTACCGGAAAGTGAGGAGGCGTGCGAGGAAGAGCAAAGAGAAGGAGTTGGAGCTCAATGTCAGTATTTGTATCGAAGAAGATTTGCAAAACCCAAAACCAAACCAAAGCAACTCATATACCCTAACCATAAACCAAATCTAACCCAAATGGCTAAATCGAAACACTCAAACATAAAATCATAGTTACTGTGTAATTTTAAAAAGAACAAAGAAAACCTTCACCGGTTGTAATACATTGATTTGTGTTTTGTTCCCAAAAAAGTTCTTAAGGAATAAAAAATTTTAACTTTTTGATCTTAGTTATGTTTGTTTTTTCGTAAAAATGTGTTTTTCTAACGGCAAAGGGAGAGGTGGGTAACAGATCCCTAACGGAAGGCACCTCAGGTGGGCAAAGTGTAAAGTTTTAAACCACGGGTAGGTAAAATGAAAACGGGCTATAGCACAGGTGGGTTTACTGTAATTATCCCTTTAAATATTTAAAGTACAAGCCTTGTATTTTAGTGATAACATTTAATCTTTTTTATAAAGAGAATAGAGTTCAAACTTCTCATTTTCCTACATATTTAGACAATATGATATTCATAATCAATTAATAATAGGTGATGAGGACAGTTTAGAAATAAAACAAAATAATACACGTATAAACAATGCAAGAGATGCACTTTTTCCAACATCAAAATTTACACCCTACTAAGAGCATCCGTAGCAGCTGTTGCAAAAAAAATGTCATTTTGCCACACCAAAATCCTACTTTATTATTTTACCACATCATTTTACATTGTCTCATTTATCAGATGTTCAATCATTCAATTCTATACATTAAAATAATATTTACTACACATTAAAATAATATATTAAATTCCTCTACCACCATCATCAACAACAACACCTACAATGACAACTACAACAACATCCAGAAAAATGGTTGCGGCCACAATCACCAGAAAGAAAAAAAAAAAGAAAAAAAAAAGAGGTGAACGGAAAAAACGTGAAACTCAACCCAGCCACCACTACCGATTCGGCACCACCAACGACAACTACAACAACAACCAAAAAAATGGTTGCGGCCACAATCACCCAAAAAAAAAAAAAAAAAAAAAAAACGTGAACGGAAAAAACGTGAAACTCAACCCAGCCACCACCACCGATTTGCCATCACCGATTCGCCCACCACCAGCCGACCCACCCACCACCACTGATCCACCCATCACCATCTCAACCCACCCACCGCCATAACCCACAACCCATGAAACTTAACCCACCCACCGCCACAACCCACAACCCGAACCCACCCACCACCAATCTGCCCATCCGAACCCACCCATTGCCCAACCCACCCATTAAACCACAGCCAAAAAATGTGAACGAAAAAAAAAAAAAAAAAAAAAAAAAAAAAAAAAAAAACCCGAAGCGGAACAGAGAAGACAAATGGGTCGGCGGCGTGGATCGGTGGTCTAGTGATACTCCGGTCACCTTGCCTTGGAGATTGGCTGGGCGGAGACGGCTTCAAGGAACGGGTATGGAAGAAATGGGGGAGAGGAATAGAGGTGAGAGAGAAGAGAATCGGTGAGAGAGAAGAGAAAAGAAAAAAGTGAAGAGAGAGGAGAGAGAAAAGAGAATAAAATACTGATAAAAAAATTATGCCACATGCTACAGTACCGTCACATATTTGTGACGGTACTGTAGCATGTTGCATAATTTTTAGCATTTGCAACATATGATAAATCACTATTTTTGTGTTTGGTGTGCCAAATGTGCCAAATATTTGGCATTTGGCACATTTGGCACAGCTACTACGGGTGCTCTAATAAAGTGTTAACTTGTAATTAATGCATAAGTTGACATAATATGATGAAGTATCTGTGGTGGACAGCGAGTAAATATACTTAAAAAGTTGTACTATGGGGCTCTCCCTCGTTATACTGCTACAGGATTGAAAAAAAAGTACAACAAACATATATCTCTGTATTAAGTGTAAATTTTGAAAATCTAACCGTTAGATTGTATGTTCTTATTATATTCTTCATGCATATAAAATTTTAAGAAGATCAAAGATCAATTGTTATCTCATCAAACAAATGTTAAAATTTTAAATTTTTATGATCTAATATTGTATATAAAAAACCATGACGCACAGATGCGGCTGGGAGGGTGCCGCATCGGACTCTGATGCGGCTGCCCGCACGTCAGTGCCATTCTGAGCTTTTTTTTTTTTTTTTCACGAATATGCGCCGACTCGGCTTGATTCGCGCTAATTCCAAGGGAATCAATACCGTACCGAAGGTTGTACCGGTTTGGTCAGCGGTACAATATATTTTGGGTACAATATATTTTGGGTACCGGTCAATACCGGTGTACCGTTTCAAGTTTACCACTATTTTATATATTTAATACACACACACACACACACAAAATCTCTATTTATCATAAAACATTGCTTCAAAAATCTCTGTTTACCATAAAACATTACTTTAATTGTTCATTACATACAAAAAAAAAAAAAAAAAAAAAAAAACACAATATAAAAAATAGAAAACATAGAAAACAAGTTAAAATTTGCTTTCACAATACAACTAAAGCCACTACTTACTGTCCTCCCATCCTCTACATTCACTTCATTATTTTTTTTATGTTCAAGTGAGGAACAGACTCAATCGCTTAGTGTCAACTGTCAAAACACAGGGCACCAACAGGTTTAGTCTGAGATTTTAGCATCAATTTAAGCCAAAGGGTCCTCAAAATCGAATATCAAAGACTTTTTAGTAATAATAAATGCATACGTGCACATGTGCAGCAAGCTTTATACTATAGAATATAACCATCTTCAATTGAATTGACAAAATAAGCTATATACTATAGAATATATATATATATATATATATATATGAGAAGTTTGAAAAGTTTCTTTCCAAATTAATTTAGAGAGAAACTTTGTTAAAAAAAGTAGGACCACAAAATTTTTCACAATTGTGACGTGGTGCATGAGCCGTAGACCAAGCAAGGAAATCACATTTCAGTCTTCCAGTACTGTGGCTTGTCTTCATTGAGTTCAAATCTTTTGTCTTACTTTCCTATTCCACTTGATACTTTACAAATAAAAACTTGACACATGTATACTTAATTAATTAAATTATAATTTTATTCTTTCAATATTTCATTTACCCAAAATAAATATAAAAAACCCGTCACATTCCCCTACCACCACTGGTCACCACCACATCTTTCGCCGGCAGCACTAGCAAGAGATCATTGGCGGCAACAAAGCCGCCAGTAACAGTCATCCACCGCCATCAGGTCCCCACCACTTTTTTGAAACTACTGATGTATTAGTATCACAGTTCATTCATGCAAAACTTTTTTCTTTTTTTGCTCTGCTCTTCCGCATATTTAACATCATCCAACCATTGTCTGTGAATGAAGCCTAAAAATATTTAACAACCATATAAAAAGTATGAGAAAGAGAGAGATGGGTAGTCAGCATTGTTATAAAATATATATATATATATATATTTATATATATATATATATATATATATTTATATATATATATATATATATATATATATTGAAATGGGTATTGACCAAATAGCTTTAAATCGAAATGGGTATGAAGAAATTAAGAGAGAGAACAATCTGGGTAGTCAGTATTTTGTGTTAAAACAATTAATTCACAAAAAATAATATCAATTGGGTATTGATCAAATAGCAGAAAAAAGAGTAAGAATAAATTAATTAAGCAAATGAAAGAGAAATACGACAAAGCTATTGACTATTAATTATCGTATTGATCAATGTAGTAGTAAACCAAAAGGTTATGAAGCAATTAACCCAGTTATGGATTTGAAGACAAGGTGGCGGTGCTGTGGACCTGTTGTCGGAGGATGGCCGTGACTGACAGCTTTGTTGACGTCGGCAATCTCTTGCTAGTGTCGCCAGTGAAAGATGTGGTGGTGACCGGGTGGTGGTAGGGAAATGTGTGGGTTTTTTTTATATTTATTTTGGGTAAATGAAATACAAAAAGAATAAAATTAGAATTTAATTAATTAGTTGTATATATGTTAAGTTTTTATTTGTGGAAAAATGAAATAGAAGATTTGGACAACTCTAATCTTCGAGAAAGTATATCATGTTTCAGTAATACCAACTCAGCATTTGTTTTAGTATTTCCTACCCAATACATGAGTGACACCTGTTTCAAAAAATCACATTAGACTACTCCAATAAATGATAATGACAGAAATTTTAAATAAATATACCTTCTCTCCCCTCCCCCTCCCCCCCCCCCCCCCTCCAACTTTTTTTTTTTAACCAAACTCATAAATTTAAAATCATTCATTGCTAAAGATGGACCAAGTCAAAGTACAGACTCTTTGGAGAAGAATCTCGATTCAAAAAGAGAAATGCTATGTCCATAATATTTTTATAACAAATCATAAGTGATAATTTTAATTTATCACTAAAATTACTTTTTTTGCTCTATCAATAATAACTTGCCACTTAGGAATTTTTGTGAAAATAATGTAAAAATATTCTAAACATAGCATTTCTCATCCAAAAAACATCATAAAAAATATGCTTAGCATAACGAGCTAAAGAATGGGCAATTAAATTTTCCTCTCTTCATACACTGCTTACCTTTTGTGCGTACCACGAGGAAGCCTATTGGACCAGACTCTCGTTTGGGCTCAATTTATTTATGATGTGGGCTTTGCTTTTCCTACAACGGGGAGCTCAATGCACTGAGGCCCATTAAACTCCTTGCTTCCCGATAAGTCTGTTCTCCCTTCATTGATTTATTCTCTCTTTCTCTCTCGCTCCCTCTCCCTTCCTCCTTTTTCTCACCCCTCAAACCCCCCTCTCCTTCACATCTCTTACTTATTTATAGCCTCAACTGGGTGGAGGTGTTATGATCATTCCAATCGGTAGTGGAAGAGAGGGTCCAATGCTATCGTTGTTAAGTGGGAATTTGGTAGTTGAGCAGCAAAGTGGCTTGGGAACTTGTTCTTCGTGGCTGTGTTATGCACGACAATGACTACTGGGCGTTTTGCCGACCAATCCGAACACCATACTTCGCCGTGATCAAACACTTAGGATAACATAAACTACTGCCCATGGTCGAGTAACTTGCCGGCCAAGTGACAATGAAAGAATATTGTGTGCAACGGAGCTTCCATCAGCACTACAAACCTGATTGGGAGCTCAATACTGCCCGGCCCGGCCCAGTTCATCAGGGAATGTTCGGGCCCCGTGTGCTGCGTGGTGATGAGTTATGCTCGGCCCTAATGAAGGCTTGGGCCAGGACCGTACAATAGCCCCCCCTTGATTAGCATCCGCTTGCCGGGGGCGAATCAAGGTGACCCGGGCGCTGCTTTTGCCGTTCAAGGTGAAAGAGTTTTTGATACTGAAAGGTTAGTAGGCAAAAATTTTAATGCGCCCTGAAAAGGCGCGTCATTCCAGCCAGCTGCTCTACCCATCATTACTGCCTGACGGTTCGCGAACCGAGGCGCTACAAGTGAAAAGCTGCGACGTTTCCCGCTCCTACTCTCTTCATTAAATGATGCTCATCATTGCTTTCTTCACACCTATAAATATTCCATTCTAAGTCGTTCCAACACTTTTACTCCCCTCAATTCCTGAATTCCCTCTCTGCCGAGCATTCATCTGAGTGGTCATTTCCCAGCCCAGAACACCCCTTTCCTATAATCCCAAGTAAGTTTTCTGCCTCTCCTTTCTACTTTTATCTCTTCCTTTAGCTTCCATTTCTTAGTTTCCATACTTTTAGAATGGGTTACGCTCATCTGTTGAATACCGAAGCATCTTTAGCCTCCTTTAGGCGGACATTCAACATCCCAGAGGATGTGAATGTTGCGTATTGTCACGAGAGCGAAATCGCTCTACACAAAGGACCCAACATTGCCTTTTTTCCTTTAATGGCCATTCTAGAGGGCGGGGTTAGGTTTCCCGTGAACCTCCTCTTACTTAGCACCCTTAGGTTTTACGGGCTGTCTCCCGAGCAACTTCCTCCCAACTTTTACCGGGTAGTTAGTTGCGTTGACCGATTGAATCAGATTTATGGTCTGCAACTGGATCATAATGACATAAATCACATGTATAGCTTGTGCGGAAGTAAAAGGACCAATTATTATTTGAAGGTCAGAGATATGAGGGTACGGCTGATCTCCTGCCTACCCGATTCCAATAAAAATTCCGCCGGGGAGTTTGTCCGGGTGAGCGGCAACTGGTTTGCCGATGATGCTCCCTGCCCCCTTTCTCGGCGAGAAGTCGGTTCGTACCGCACATCAACCTCCCCCTAACTTCTCCCTTTATTATTATTGTCGCCCTCTTATCTTTTCCTTATTTTTCATTTTTGTCTCGTTTGCAATGGGGTCTGATTTATTGTCTCCTTCTTTTACAGACGGAAGAGTGTTCACACCGGACATCAGATCAGTGCACGTGAGGGACCTCAATTTCGTGCTAAGGTCGGAGATTTTCGTACACACGGACGGGCAACTCCGGGCATCCCATCTAATTTTGGGCTGTATACCCGCCTACCGGACTTGGCAGCCGTTCTCTCAGGCTCTTTTGGTAGACAGTCCCTTGCTTTCTTATATTGACGTTCGGCACGCCCACTTCCTACCCCCCTCACTAACCGTAGGAGAGGCCCGAGATATCGGCCCGCGCTACACAACAGCCGACGACCTCCCCCCCGTCCGAGACGAATCAGCTGAAAGAGTTTCTCGGTTACTAAGGGAACGAGCACACGTTCCAATTGAACAAGGCCACACTGAGTCTGGACTACCCCAAACCCACATTGCCGAAGGTATCCGAACCACTACCCCCGCTGACGAGATGGTTACCAGAAGGACGCTGACCGTTGACCGTTTCCTGCCCGGCCCGAGGCAACAAGGCCAACCGCAACAAACCCGGATCCGAGACCGTTCCCCTCCTCCACCTGCTAGACAAAAGAAAAAGCAACGTGTTGAGGATCCCCCTCCCGGGAGGCAAGGTGACGCCTCCTCCAAGACCCCTCCCCGCCCCTCAGGCGGGATTGTGATACGCGAGCCAGCCGGTGGCTCCCAACCGGCCACCCGGGGAGTTGCTGGGCGGGCCTCCTCCTCCAGGCCGGCGCCCGGCTGGCAACCGACCTTCTTGTTGGGGAACGAGCCCCTGCCGGCCACCACAAGCCTACGGCTATGGGCACAAGGAGAGGGTGGCCGAGTAGCTCAAAGCTTAGCCAGTGGTCTGATGCTGCCCGCGGACGTCCAGTTTTTCCGGGACGGCACTGAGGAGTCCATAGCCAAGCGGCTCCAATGGCACACCGTAGCGGTGAATTTTCTTGTCATGTCCTCTCTCAATTCAATTAGCATATACTTACCTCTTTGTTTCCCTTTAAACTCACCGATACTGTGTCGCAGGCCGCGCAAATTACTCATATGCTCGGGGAGAGGATGAATGAGCTGGCTGAGGACGCCGAGCGGGAGAAGGCGCTGAGGGAAGTGGCTGCTGATACGGCACGGGAGAGATCCACAGCTGCCGAGAACGCCGAGAGGAGGGCATAATCGGAGGAGAAGGCTAAGCAGCAGGCCGAGAGGAGGGTGTCCGAGCTGGAGGAGAGGTTAAATGAGTCAGAGCTGAAACTTGCACAAGCCGAGAGCCTGGCAATGGCGCATGCTGACGAGGTGGCCGATCTTAAGGTGACCTTGGAGGCGTGTGAAGAAAAATGGTATAACGAGGGCTTCGCGGACGCTGAGAACTCCGTGGAGCCCGTCGTTTCGCAGGCCAGGGCTCACGGCTTTGAGGAAGGTTGGCTGGCCGCCCCACGAGCAGCTGGTGTGCCCGGGGACTCTCCACTCTGGATCTCTGAAAACATTCATCGACCTACTTCTCTCAATCCGGTCCAGAGCCAAGCAATTCCTGCCGATGAGGAGGACACCCCGAGCATGAGGGAGCTGGTCCGGGCAACTGATACTCATGTTGAAGACCTCGATTTAGAGGTATCCAGCGCCCTCAATGCTCCTGGTGACGAAGAGTTTCAGCAACCCCCCACCGAGGAGAACCAAGGACGGGACATGACAGGCTCATCTCCACCCTCCCCGCTCAGCCCTGCGACTTAATGTACTTTATTCAACCTTTATTTACTTTATGTACCTAGGCACCGGGTTGTGGTGTCGGAACAATTTTTAGGCTCATCGTACAAGATTTACTTTGTTTGCCTAGACGCCGGGTTGTGGCGTCCGTACAATATTTTACTTTTTGGTTTTATCTATACTTATTCCGGTCCGTTTAGTTATTAAAGTGCTTAATCTGGTTGTTGCATGCTCGTACTCATTACATACTCCCAAACGCTCCGTTTTCAACTCGATTGTGCCGTGAAGACGGTTAGAATTTGTTCAACCTAACCCTCGTATGATGGTTTAGTCGTTGGATTTGATCATTTGGTAACAAGGATCAGTTCGGGGAGATCATTGCTCTGCAAATAGACTGTGCCAGGAATATTCTTCTGCATTTAGGAATTTCCCTTGTAGAATTCCACCTTTATAGTGACCATATTCGAGCCAGGGACAGGTTTACATCTTTAGAAATTTTTCGTTTAGGTTTCCATATGCCCGGCGAACGTGATCTAACCGGGGACAGGTTTCTGTCCTTAGAGATTTTTGGGTTTAGGTTTCCACCTGTCCGGTGAACGTGATCAAACCGGGGACAGGTTTCTGTCCTTAAAAATTTTTCGTTTAGGTTTCCACCTGTCCGGTGAACGTGATCGAACCGGGGATGGGTTTCTGTCCTTAGAAATTTTTCGTTTAGGTTTCCATATGCCCGGCGAACGTGATCTAACCGGGGACAGGTTTCTGTCCTTAGAGATTTTTGGGTTTAGGTTTCCACCTGTCCGGTGAACGTGATCGAACCGGGGACAGGTTTCTGTCCTTAAAAATTTTTCGTTTAGGTTTCCACCTGTCCGGTGAACGTGATCGAACCGGGGATGGGTTTCTGTCCTTAGAAATTTTTCTTTTAGGTTTCCACCTATCCGGTGAACGTGATCGAACCGGGGACAGGTTTCTGTCCTTAGAAATTTTTCGTTTAGGTTTCCACCTGTCCGGTGAACGCGATCGAACCGGGGACAGGTTTCTGTCCTTAGAAATTTTTCGTTTAGGTTTCCACCTGTCCGGTGAACGTGATCGAACCGGGGACAGGTTTCTGTCCTTAGAAATTTTTCGTTTAGGTTTCCACTTGTCCGGTGAACGCGATCGAACCGGGGACAGGTTTCTGTCCTTGGAAATTTTTGGGTTTAGGTTTCCACCTGTCCGGTGAACGTGATCGAACCGGGGACAGGTTTCTGTCCTTAGAGGGGGAGTTTACCGGTGGGCAAAACTGCGCCAACTACGCATCCCAGTGTCCACAATAAACAAAAACGAACTTAGGACAACAAAAGGATTCATAGTTTCTTTAAAAATTCCTCAACAATAGAATTTCTTCAGGTTATGAATGTTCCATGGCCGTGGAAGTGGTTTTTCGTCTAAGCTTTCCAAATAATAAGCCCCCTCCCCGGCTATCGCGGTCACCCTGTACGGTCCTTCCCAGGCGGCAGCCAGCTTCCCGGCGTTGGTATCACGCATGTTACCCACAGCTCGCCGCAGAACTAAGTCCCCTGCACCGAACTCTCTCGCCCTTATCTTTTGGTTGTAGCGGCGAGCCATCTTCTGCTGATACTCGGCGAGCTGTATTAGGGCGGTGTCTCTGAATTCTTCGAGCAGATCTAAACGCTGTGCCAGCATTTTCTCGTTCTGGCCGGTGTCAAAACCCCTCACCCGCACACTGCATAAATGCACCTCGGCTGGGATTACGGCTTCTGCCCCGTAGGCCATGGAAAAGGGGGTTTCCCCAGTAGACCTCCGGGGTGTCGTTCGATATGCCCACAAAACGCTAGGAAGCTCCTCCGCCCATCGTCCTTTTGCTCCGTCAAGTCTCTTCTTTAATCCGCTCATAATCGTCTTGTTAACGGCCTCAGCTTGACCGTTGCTCTGAGGGTAGGCCGGTGTCGAGTATCTGTTCTTGATGCCCAGGTTGTTGCAAAATTCGCGAAATGCCCGGCTATCGAACTGTAACCCATTGTCTGATATGAGACAGTATGGCACCCCGAACCTGGTCACTATGTTTTTCCACACGAACTTCTTGACGTCGGTGTCTCTAATGTTTGCTAATGCCTCAGCCTCAGTCCATTTGGTAAAATAATCCACAGCTACGAGGACGAACCTCCGGTTTCCCGTAGCCCGGGGAAATGGACCGATGATATCCAGCCCCTATTGGGCGAAAGGCCAGGGACTGCTGACAGGGTTGAGGGGTCCTGCCGGTTGATGGACCGAGGGGGCGTGCCTTTGGCATTTCTCACATTTCCGTACGTACTCGGCGGCATCTTTTTGCATTTGCGGCCACCAGAATCCTTGGGTGATTGCCCGGTGAGCCAACGAACGTCCTCCCACGTGACTGCCGCACACCCCATCATGTAACTCAGTCAATAGTTCGTGCACCCGACTGGGGTGTAAGCACAACAGGTACGGTCCTCCATAGGATCTTCGGTACAATTCCCGATCCGGTGACAACCAATACCTGGCTGCTACACGACGAATCTTATCGGTTTCCTTGTCATTGCCCGGGGTCTGATTATCAGTAAGGAATTCAATGATAGGGTCCATCCAGCAAGGTCCGGCACGGGTGATGCTTTCAACGCCTACTGCGGGGCCGGTAGCTTCCCCGACTCCTAGGATGCTGGGTTCCCGTACAAGTTCCACCTTGATCATCCGTGGCACATTTTCGGTTAGTGCCGAGGCCAGCGTGGCCAGTGAGTCCGCATGTCTGTTTTGTCCTCGGGGAACCTGGGCTATTTTTGCTGTCCGGAACTCTGCCATGACACTTCTTGCTAGCTGCAAATACCTCCTCATTCTGGAATCTTTGGCTTCAAAGCTTCCCTGCAGCTGGTTGACAACCAGCCGTGAATCCGAGTATACTTCGACGCTCTTTGCTCCTAACCTCGCCGCAGTTCTCAGGCCGGCAAGCAGTGCTTCATATTCTGCTTCGTTATTGGAAGCTTTAAATCCGAGCTTGAAGGAGTGTTCCAACCAAATCCCCTCTGGTGTGATCAAGACAATCCCGGCTCCGGCCCCTGTTGAGCTTGAGGCACCGTCCACATAGACCTTCCACGGTGGGCAGACTACCTGGCAAACCACTCCTCCTCCATTCCTGGGAGAGAACTCGGCTACAAAGTCGGCCAACACCTGACCCTTAATCGAATTCCTCGGCCTGTATCTTATGTCGAAGGCACCAAGCTGGGTCCCCCATTTAGCTATCCGACCTGTGAAGTCTGACCTTCTCAATAAGGACTGCAAAGGGTACTCGGTTAACACATACACGGTATGGGCTTGGAAGTAGTGCGGCAACTTTCTAGTACCGTGCAGCAGGGCCAACACCAGCTTCTCCAAGGGCAAATATCTGGTTTCCGCATCAACCAAGGTCTTGCTAATGTAATATACGGGCCGTTGCGTGTCCCGGTTCATTAAAAGCACGGCACTGGCCGCGTGCTCTGAAACCGAGAGGTACATATATAAGTCTTCTCCGGGCAATGGTGCGGTTAGTACGGGGGCCCGTGTCAGGTACATCTTCAAGTCATGGAATGCTTCGTCACACTTCTGGTCCCATTCAAACCCTCTCCATTTCTTCAGTAGTTGGTAAAAAGGGCGGCACCGGTCGGCAAACTTTGAGATGAACCGGTTAAGGGCGGCCAACATCCCGGTTAGAATCTGCACCTCCTTTGGGCTCCTCGGGGGCGTTAAATTCATCACGGCCCCGATCTGGTCGGGGTTGACCCTCTATTCCCCGTGTATTGACCAGATATCCCAAAAATTTTCCTGCTCCCACTCCGAATACACATTTTTCAGCATTAAGGCGCAACCGATGTCTCCGGAGGATTTCAAACACCCCGAGGAGATCCTTACTGTGTCCAGATTCGCGTTTGCTTTTGACGACCATGTCATCTATGTATACTTCAACCGTGTGCCCTATCTTATCACGGAACATCCTCGTCATCATTCGCTGATAGGTAGCCCCGGCATTCTTTAGACCGAACGGCATCACCGTGTAGTGATAGTTGGCCTCCGGCGAGATAAATGCCGTCTTCTCCTGATCTTCAGCTGCTAGGGCTATTTGGTGATAACCCTGGAATGCATCCAGGAAGCTCATCCTGGGGTGTCCGCATGTGGCGTCCACAAGTTGGTCGATCTTGGGCATTGGGAATGGATCTCTCGGGCATGCTCGGTTTAAATCCGTGAAATCTACACAAACCCTCCACTTACCGCTCTTCTTCTTCACTACTACTGTGTTCGCCAACCAGTCCGGGTAGAAGACCTCCTTTATTGCCCCCGCTTCCTTCAGTTTTTTCACTTCCACTTTTACTGCCTCGACGTGCTCCTTCGCTGATCTTCTCGGCCTTTGTCTTTTAGGGGTTATGGTCGGGTCGGTATTGAGACAATGAACGATGAAATCGGGGTCCACCCCGGGCACCTCGTACGGGCTCCAAGCGAATATATCAACATTCCAGACAAGAAGCAGTAACATATCCACCCTTTCCTCGTCCGTCAAGCCGGCCCCTATTTGGAAGTACCTGCACTCGTCTGGTAACAGTTTCACTCTGATCAGTTCCTCTGTGGGATTAGCCCCCGCTTTGCCCGAGGGCCGCAGTAATTGCTATGAAGGGGCCCCTTCAGGTTGACCCCCTTTTTCGGTGGTCTGACCCTCCCGGTCCACTGCTGCAATAAGGCACTGTCTGGCCTTTCGTTGGCTGCCCTTTACCACTGCGATGTCTTGTTCGGTCCGGAACTTGATTTTTACGTGAAGGGTGGACGGCACGGCCCCCATTGCATGGATCCATGGCCTCCCAAGAATTGCGGTGTAAGGGGAAAATGAAGCAACCACTATGAACGTCACTGTGACTTCCTTGCCTTCCAAAACCACGGGAAGGGAGATTTGCCCCTCCGGCACCACTACCTGGCCGTCAAAGCCGATCAGGGGCGTGTCGTACTTTGTGAGATCCTCGACTTTCAGCCCGAGCCCCTTGTACAGGTCGGGATACATGACCTCGGCGCCGCTTCCTTGGTCCACTAACAACCTCTTCACCAAGAAGCTGCCTATCTGAGCCGTCACCACCAGTGCGTCGTCGTGTGGCTGGATCGTTCCCACGAGGTCCTCGTCGCCGAAGGCGATAATATCCCGGGCAATTTTCACCTTTTTTGCAGGTGATATTTCCCCCGCACCTATGTCAGCCGGGTTCGTCGTCAAGACCTCTCCCCTGCCGATCCTCATGACGTCTCTTGGTGCAGCGTGAATTACCTCAATTACTCCAATGGGAGGTGGGCGGGGGCCCTTGCCCGGCTTTGCGCCCAGTTCACCTTCATTGTTTGTCGTGTTGATAACGAACTCTTTCAAGTGCCCTGCCCTTAACAACTGCGCTAAGTGATCCTTTAACACCCGGCAATGCTCGGTGGTGTGTCCCTTATCCTTGTGGTATGTACAGTACAAATTTTGGTTTCTCCGGGATGGATCGCCCGCCATCTTATTTGGCCATCTGAAATACGGCTCGTTTTTTATCCGGTCAACTATCCTGTGCACCGGCTCCTTGAACAGCACGTTTACTTCCTCATGCTGTAACCCTTGTGTTTGGACGGCTGGCCCCTTTCTAGGTTTCGGCTGAAATTCATACTGCCGAGGACGGGTGGTCAGCAGGGTTTTACCTTTATTTTGTATCCGGTCATCTTCTAGGCGTTTATACTCCTCTATGCGTCTCATTAGCTGCCTCATGCCCTCTGGAGGTTTCCTAGTCAATGATTCTCGTAGCTCGGAGTCCTCCGGGAGCCCCATTCTAAAAGTACTTGTTGCTATCTTCTCGTTACTCCCTCCGATCTCGTTGTAGAGCTCCCAATAGCGATTCGCGTAACTGCGTAGGGTCTCCCCAACCCTCATCTTTATGGATAGTAATGCGTCCACGGGTTGCGGAACCCGGCTACAAGTCACAAACCGGGCACCGAACTCCTGAATTAGTTCCGCGAAGTTGCGAATAGAACCCTTTGGAAGCCCATTAAACCATCTCAACGTCGTAGAGCCGAGACTGGATGGGAAGACTTTGCACATCAGTGCATCATCACGCTTGTGCAAAGACATCATGTGAATGTAATGACTGACATGCTCCACCGGGTCCGTTTTTCCGTCATAAGAATTGAACGGTGGCCGATTGAATCTGTTCGGCATCGGGGCCTGTTCAATTTCCTCAGAGAACGGGGATCAGGCTGCCTTACGTAGCGCCCAGCTCATTGCGTCCATAGCTGCATTTCGTGGGCGTTGCTCCTCCGGGGAACCTGATCCACGGTCAGCATAATCGCGTGATCGGGAGCGGTCCCGGTGCCCTAGCCTCTCCCGTGAACGTGGACGATCGCACTGTCGGTGATGGATGGAATGCTCGGAATTGTCTCCCTGGCGGTTCCTTGCTCCTCTCTGTCTCCCGCCCTGTTGATCTAAGTTCGCTCCCCGGCGTCTTTCCGCCTCCAGCTCCAGATCCCTTACCAGCCTGCGTAACCTCTCTAGTTCCTCGTCTCTCGGATCGGGGCGTCTGTTTTCTGTGGCGCCGGACACTGTTTGGTGAGTTCGGCGTGATCCCTCGCTCTGGCCGGAATGCTCTTCACCTTCTCCTCGGCGCCTGTCTTCGCGCCTTTTCTACCTTCGTTCCCGCCAAGTGGATCCTTGCGAGGACCCTACCGAACCGGTATTAGCATGACTTCCCGAACGTCTCTCAGACATCACCCCTGGTGTGAACCAAGGCCGAGCTACCGCTTAGTAGGAGATTCCCACAGACGGCGCCAATTGTGCGTACCACGAGGAAGCCTATTGGACCAGACTCTCGTTTGGGCTCAATTTATTTATGATGTGGGCTTTGCTTTTCCTACAACGGGGAGCTCAATGCACTGAGGCCCATTAAACTCCTTGCTTCCCGATAAGTCTGTTCTCCCTTCATTGATTTATTCTCTCTTTCTCTCTCGCTCCCTCTCCCTTCCTCCTTTTTCTCACCCCTCGAACCCCCCTCTCCTTCACATCTCTTACTTATTTATAGCCTCAACTGGGTGGAGGTGTTATGATCATTCCAATCGGTAGTGGAAGAGAGGGTCCAATGCTATCGTTGTTAAGTGGGAATTTGGTAGTTGAGCAGCAAAGTGGCTTGGGAACTTGTTCTTCGTGGCTGTGTTATGCACGGCAATGACTACTGGGCGTTTTTCCGACCAATCCGAACACCATACTTCGCCGTGATCAAACACTTAGGATAACATAAACTACTGCCCATGGTCGGGTAACTTGCCGGCCAAGTGACAATGAAAGAATATTGTGTGCAACGGAGCTTCCATCAGCACTACAAACCTGATTGGGAGCTCAATACTGCCCGGCCCGGCCCAGTTCATCAGGGAATGTTCGGGCCCCGTGTGCTGCGTGGTGATGAGTTATGCTCGGCCCTAATGAAGGCTTGGGCCAGGACCGTACACCTTTATTTTAACTTTGTCGGAATTTACATTTATATATTATTTCAAGGACTTGTAGTTTAATAACAATATTATCTAATTTACATTTATCCAACTTTTGTTTTTGATTTCCCAATTTAGAAAATTGCTTTTTTAAGAATTGTATTTGAAACTAGTTTCAAAACATAATTTTGACATGTTTTGTGCATGGCTCCTATTTTAAAAATAAACTTTTCAACAAGAGAATACAAAAAAAAAAAAAAAAATGTTGTTTTGGTGATATTTTCATCAATTTTAAGGAAACGTGTATTTTTTTGAGTTTGATTAAGAGTAAAGACAACACATGCTGTGGACCTCATAACTTCTCAATTTATTTACAAGGTTATCCCTGAATTTAGTTCTAAGTTTTTGGAAACCACCTAAACTTGTTCCCTATTTTTGTTTTGTACCAAGAAAATTGGATTCAGTTTTTTGAAAACAAAAAGCAGAAAACACTAGCCAAACAACTATCAAATTGGCAAGGCCCATAATTTTAAGAAAAAAAAAATGTTGAAAACAGCCTAACCAAACATGTAAATCTCCTTTTTACCCTTGTGTGTGTGTGTGTGAGGGGAGAGAGAGATGTAAGGTTTACATTAAACGACAAATATGGAGCACCGCGAAAGATGTCAATACTGTTGGGTTAACATTTGAACCCATGTTAGGTTCTAAATATTTAGAATTAAATGTTAGGTTCTAATTTTATGTATGTTGGCAAACAGAGTACAATAACATGTCTAGTACAAGATATTCATGTCTTAGATTAGGTTTAGACATTGCTCAAGTTGATTCAAGTCAAATTTCAAGAACAAATAAGCTACATAAAGAAGAATTTAGAAACTATAAGGCTTGACTGATTGAGTGTGTTCTTTGACAAATTGAGACACGAATTCTGCAAATTTTAAAGAAGGCCCAAAAGCCCACGAAACGTCTAGGGTTTGAGTCCAACACTGCTAGGTATAAAAGCAAAATCTAATACATGTTTTTCAAGACTTGTGAGCTACTCCTGTGAAATTTGTAAGGTTTTGTAGCCTTCTAACTCAACAAACATCTACTGGAGATTGTTGAGGCTCATTTTTTAAAGCCCAGCAAGGGGAGTAAGCCCATAACATCAAAAAGAAATAATCAAAGAATAAATGGGAAAGCCCAACTAAACCTGAGCAGCAGGAATAAGTCCGTAAAGCAAACAAACGGGTCTTGAAGAGGTAAATGGGCCTGAAAAGGCCCGGAAAGATAGAAATAGCAAACCATGGGCCGCGGATGTAGAAAAGTGAGTATGGGCCACACCCATTGTGGCAGGCCCAAAGTAAAGCGAGTATGTAGAGCCATAGAAAGTCTATGGGCTCTAAAGGAAATGAAAAATAGTTGGGCCGCGGAAGCCCAACGAGGTAATAAAGGCCCATGGAAAGCACGAAGTTGTAAGGGGCCAAGGACGCCCCAAAGAAGGATGAGTGGGACACGGGAGCCCGCGGACATACATGGCAATGAAAGCCCAGTGGGCTTACTAAACCATTGAGAAAAAGGGAGAAAGCAGTGAACCCAAAAAGGCCCAATTCTGTTGTATGGCCGTCTTATCAAAATGGCACGGCAGGAAACAAATGGAAAGGTCATGAAAGAGGAAATATGCGAAGGCCCACAACCAAGGGCGAGCCCAAACCGCAGATAGAGGACTAGTAAAGAGATAATCCACGCCACAAAGAAGTTAAAAGGTAGATGCCCAAGCAGCGGCAAATGCATGACTGGCAGACGAACTTTGGACGGTCGTGGGAAAAGAGAGCACGCGCAAGGCTCAGGTTTCACCAGCCTGTATCCAGCCAATACAGGTGAAGGTGGGCCATGGGTCAGAGGTAAAGAGAGTGTGGTTTGGCGGAGGGGAAAGGGAAGAACCCATTTCGAGGCTTCCATTCAGGCCACTTTCGAGTGAGTGTCCTGCTGGGATGACATAGCACCAGAAAATGGCAAAGTTGAGCTGGAGCCTTTTGGTGCATGCCATGAGGGGGAGAGAGTACTCTGCCGTGACAGGTGAGAATGCCACGGCAAGCTAACAAACAAAACACCCTTGTCTTTGTTTGGAGATGTAGTGCGCCACTGCCAGCGCAGGAACATGACGCTGGCCGGGTGCCTGACCAACCAGTAATGGTCAGGCGAGTACACGCATCAGACAAAGACAGTTACGAGGGTAAAAAAAGTAAAAATAATGCATCGGAAAACACTATATAAGAGTGCTCCCTGTGCACGAAAAGGGAGGAGGCCAAGTAAGGAAAGAATGGAGGAAAAGAAAGAAAAACAGAGTAAGAAAGAAAGAAAAACAAAGTAAGAAAGAAAGAAAACAGAGTGAAAGGAATAAGAAAATGGGCATGCATCAAAGTGGGTTGTTAACTCCTCTTTCCCTCTCGAGAAATCACATTCTCTATTTACTCACATTCGGAACAAAGGTCATCTAGGACCATTTCTTCAAAGCCATTAATTTTCCCTTAGAGAAATTAGTCGCATTGAAGAAGTGTTGTCTCCTTTTTGGCTTAGATTCCTCCAACACATTACAGCAGACTAAGAGCCTCACTAGCTTGCCGATATTTCTTACTCTTTTTTATTCTTTGTATGCATTCCTCTTAAGTCTATCCTTATTGCTACCTTTATGTGTTCATCCCGATATCCATTCATTCAAAATGTGGCGAACGTGTTTCTTTCCTTATGTTCATAATGTACGTGCCTGCGGCAACTATTTAGAAAGGATTCGCCTGCCCAACTGTTTAGAAAGGATTCGCGCCTGCCACAACTACACGACATAAGTTGTGTCAGGCTAAGACATAGCTTGCGCACAAGCCAGGCCAGGGTGAGATGCAACTGGGCCGGTCCCGACTTTCCGATCTAGAACATATCGGGCTTATTATGGCAGGGTGAGATAATCCAGCCCATTACCAACAAAATCTGCCCAAAACACCCTTACAGAGATTAGATTGATATTGCATGTACTGGTGGAATTAAGTTTCTGCAACAAGATCAAACATAGCTAATAATCTAAAGCTTTGAGTAGAGCTCTCAAAGTCACAAACTGGAGTGTTTGTGTGTAATAAATTCATAATAAAAAGTTTGTGGATTTGCAGTTACATGTGATCATGTGAGTAAGTACTACATGAAGTAGCTGTAGATTTAGGGTTAAGCCTATTGTAAAAACTTCCATTCTATTAGTGAATTGTTGCTTTGTCGATTGTTAAGGTTGAATCCTCCCTAGGTTTTTAACCTTGAAATTAGACGATTTCATTAGTTTTCTTAGGTCATCATATCGCTTGTGCACTTTATAGTTTTTAAAACGGTGGACTGGAATAGGATGAGCTGATGTGCTTCTTCATTGGGGTTTTAAGGATAAAACTTAAACTTAAGTGCATTATTACAAGTGTGATACATAATTAAATACAAATACATAATTACATTGATTTTAATTGTACTTAGAAATGATAATATTGATTATGTTTTGTTTGTCAATACAACAATTTTTAAATATAATTAGAAAACCAAGCATACTTCACTTAAGAAGCTGTATCAAAGTTTTACTTGTATTTTGGGAAAATTATACTTTATTACCCTAAATTATACCAATGATTACACTTTGCACTATAAACTTTTTGAATGCACATTTTGCACCATAAATTATGACATTTGTTATACTTTGCATTTTGACAAGTTTGCTTTTGACTTGGATGAAAAAGTATAACATCATGTGAAAAGACCAGTTACCCCTCTTCACAATTCCCTAAAAAAAAAAAAAAAAGATAAATTACACTTTACCACCCTAAACTATACTCTATATTATACTTTGCATTCTAAATTTTAGATTTTCATCTAAGTTAACAAACACACATGACATCGGGTACAAAGTGTAAAATAGATTATAGTTTAGAGTGTGAAACATATATTCGAAAAGTTTAGGGTGTAAAGTGTAATCTAATATATAGTTTATAATTTTAAAATAGTAAAATATAATTTTTTATTGTATTTCAAACACTTCCCCCCTCAATAATCTTAACTAGTGTTTAATGGTAGTCTAAAGTTTAGACTCTAAAATAAAACAAAACAAAAATGTATTTAAAAAAGAAGTAATAAGCGGATACTGTAACATCAGGGACGGACCCAGGCAGGGGCCCAAGGGGACCCGGGCCCCCCCTGGGCCCAAGAATTTTTTTTTTTAGCAGCTATTTTTTTTTTTTTAAAGAGCTTGGGCCCCCCTTAAAATTTTACTCGGGCCCCCCTGTTCTTTTGCTCCGGCCCCCCTCCTCCCCTGTTATTTTGCTCCGGCCCCCCTCCTAAGTCACCCAGCCCATCACCAGCCAGCCCACCCCACGCCCACCAGCCCATGACCCGTATAAGTGTAAAAAAAAAAGAAAAAAAAAAAAAAAAAAAAAGAAACAACAGAAAAGAAGAAAGCCCTCAGGCCTCAGCACTCACTCTTGCAAACGCACAAGGGAGAAAGTGAGAAACAAAAAAAAACACACACACACACACACACTGACTCAGTGACAGGGAGAGACCGAGATGCGAGAGGCGAGAGAGTCATAGAGAGATCAGAGAAGAGAGAGACCCACATGGCCACGTCTGACGCCGGCGAGAGTCGAGACCCACGCCGTGAAGCACGAAGACCCACGCGGGCCACGCCGGCGAAACCCAGTTGCTCCAGCCGGACCAGCCTTGATTTCACGCACTCACCCACTTGCTCGATCTGCTCCAGCCTTCAATCACAGGTATTTACATTTCACATCTCTTGCTTCAAATTTCAAAACCTTGTGATCTGATCTGAGTACTGAGAATCTGAGATTCATATTTCATAAAAACTGTGCAGTCTGTGCTTGTGCCTTGTGATTCATGTTTGTGTTTTGGACTGATTGTGAACTGTGAATTGAATGAATTTGCTGAGTGCTGGTGTTTTTTTTTTTTTTTTTTTTTTTTTTTTGGCTTTGTGACTCTGTGTCTCTGTCACTCTGTGTTTGTGTGTTTGTGACTTGTTGTGTTTGTGACTCTCTCTTTATATAGATAAGAGAGATAGAGAGAGTCAGAGAAAGTAGATTAGTTTGTTGAGTCAACAAAGAAAAAAACTTTTTTCTTTGTTGACTGGTGGTTGGGCATGATAGGGACAAATGGAGGTGGACTTGGGCAACGGACAACAAGTGACAGACAGAAAAAAATAAAAGGAAGTAAAGTTAAAAGAAAAGTTTTTGTTAGTTGTGAAAGCAGAATATATTTGTCGGTAGTGGGATTCGTTGGGTTAGTGAGATAGTGACAAAAAGATGGAGACAACACAACACAAAGACATAAAGATGGAGACAACACATTGAACACAACACAAAGATGTAAATAAAGGCATACCAAACATAAAGACGTAAATAAAGGCAAACCAAAGATAAAAAGAAAAAAACAAATCATATAATATAGACAATTGTCACACAAAATTTAAAAAATAATGGTGATTCTTATATGATTATTATTTTATTGTAGATCATGAAAAAATCAACTACAATGCTTGATTTTTTCAAAAGAAAAGGTTCAACTTCAAATTCTTCCGATGTCAACGTGGAATTGCCAACAACTAATGTTACTATTCCAATTCCAGAAAATGTGGAGGATGTTCCAATTCTCCCAATTCCGGAAAATGTTGATGTTCCAATCTCTCAAACACAATTTCAAAGAATTGACCTTGATTCTTTGGATTATGATCCCGGAACACGCAAACAAATATGGGAATATCATGTTAATCAACGTGATGAAATTCGACGGGCTTACATTATAAAAGGTCCGCACCAACCTCCTTTAAAGACATTCAAAAAAAGTGGAAAGCACAATCGTAGCTTTCAAGCTTCTTGGTTTGCATATAATTCAACATGGCTTGAATATTCTCCTACGACAGATGCAGCTTATTGTCTACCTTGCTTTGTCTTTCATAATTCAAATGGGGTTGCGGGACAAAATGCATTCACTGTTGGTGGGTTTAGAAATTGGAAAAAGGTTGGTGGCAAAGATTGTTATTTTCAAGGTCATATAGGAAAAGATCCTAACTCAGCTCATAGAGTTGCTGAGCAAATGTGTAAGGATTTGATGAACCAATCGCAGCATTTACAAAGGGTAGTTGATCATTTCACTACTGAACAAATTGCAAATAATCGGTTGCAACTGAAGGCCTCAATTTTTATTGTCTGATATCTTGCCTTTCAAGCTATAGCTTTTAGAGGTCGAGATGAAAGTTGTAGTTCATTAAATCGTGGGAATTTTTTTGAAGCATTGGGTATTGTGACTTTTTGGAATGAGAAGGTTGCTGAAATAATAGAAAAAGCTCCTAAAAATGCAACTTACACGTCACCTAGGATTCAAAAGGAAATTCTACATGTTTTCTCAGCTAAAGTGAAGAAGGCCATTCGGGAAGAAATTGGTGATGCAAAGTTTTGCATAATGGTTGATGAAGCTCGTGATGAGTCCATGAAAGAGCAAATGGCTGTGGTTTTTAGATATGTTGATGCAGAAGGCTTTGTGAAAGAACGCTTTTTTGGGCTTGTTCATGTTGTTGACACTGCGGCTTTGACTCTAAAGAATGGGATATATTCTTTGTTATCTCAACATTGCTTAGATATACAAAATATTCGAGGGCAAGGATATGATGGAGCAAGCAACATGCGAGGTATGTGGAATGGATTACAAGCTTTGATTTTGAATGATTGCCCATATGCTTACTATATCTATTGTTTTGCACATCGCTTACAATTGACATTAGTAAAATCATCAAAACAAGTTGTCCCCATCAGTCATTTTTTTCTTACATTGCTTTTACTGATCAAAATTGTTAATGCTTCATGCAAGCGTAATAAGCAATTGAAAGTTGCCAATGCTAATGAAATAGCACGTTTGATTGATCTTGAAGAGCTTGAGACTGGAAGTGGCCTTAATCAAATTGGCACTTCACAACGACCTGTAGAAACACGTTGGAGTTCACATTTTAGATCAGTTTCTAGCTTATTAAAGATGTTTACTCCAACTGTTGAAGTTTTACAAAATATAATTGATGATGCAATTGATGGAGAACATCGGGCAGAAGCAGAGTCAGCTTATGAGGGTTTAACTTCATTTGAATTTGTTTTCATCTTGCATCTTGAGAAGGAAACTATGGAGATCACCGATAAACTTTGTCAAGCTTTGCAAAGCCAATCTCAAGACATTTTAAATGCCATGCATTTAGTTTCATCTACTAAATCACTTATCCAAAAATTTAGAGATGATGGATGGGATGGCTTACTCACCACTGTGATATCATTTTGTGAGAAGCATTGCATTGATGTCCTGGATATGAATGCTCGTTATGTTACGAGGCGAGGTCGAGCTCATAATCAACAAGATAACCTTACAATTGAGCATCATTATCGAGTAAATATTTTTTATGCTACAATAGATTCTCAACTACAGGAACTAAATTATCGGTTTGATGAAGATGCAATGGAGTTACTTAGGCTTAGCTCAGCTTTAGAACCTCGAGAGGCATTAAAATCTTTCAGAAGTAGTGATCTTTGTTTGTTGGTGAAGAATTTCTATCCACAAGATTTCACAGATTATGACAAACAAGTGTTGGAGAAGGAGCTTTATCATTTTGAGCATAATGTAGTCCAGGATCCGGAGTTTAAAAAATTGAAAAGTTTATCTGAGTTGTCTCAATGGTTAGTGAGAACTGGAAATTCAGAACACTATAAACTTGTTTATAGACTGGTGAGACTTATGCTTACTCTTCCAGTTTCTACTGCTACTACAGAGCGAGCATTTTCAGCTATGAAAGTTGTCAAAACTGACCTTCGAAACAAAATGGAAAATGATTTTTTGACGGACTCTTTGATGTTATACATTGAAAAGGATATAGCTTCGACATTTAGTTTGGATTCAATCGTAGATGATTTTGAAAATTTGAAAGAGCGTCGAGTTCCCTTTTCATAGATGATTGTATAAAGAAACAATAGTGTTTCATGTCTTTTGTTTTTGTTAGTAGATGATTGTATCTTAATATATTAAGAAACAATGATTTTTGGATATTTGTCTTTGTTAATAGTTTATTAATATTATATGGATGCGTATTTGAAATTTTTTTTTTCGCTTATCTCTGGCCCCCCCCCCCCCAACTTAAAATCCTGCGTCCGTCCCTGTGTAACATGTACAACATCCATTCGGTGGAAATAAAGTTTTGTTTAGGAATTTCTAGTATTACAATGCTGAACTCTCCTTTTTGTACGTACGTATGATAGATACTAGGTTTTTTATTATAAAAATAAGATAATTCTCCATATTATTTTGTATAGAGCATAGTTTTAATCAATAACTATATGTTTGCATCTTTTCTCACAAATGTTATCAAAACTGTCGACATGATGAATTGTTAGGGTTACATCTATATCAAAATCAACAACGATTTTGTCAATTCAAGAACATAGTTTTGAAACCCGGACCGTTCATAGAATCAAAAAAGAGAGAGGTTCAAGGTTTTTAAGATCAGACCGAAGTTCAACCGAAGTCGAACCGTGATGACGTCATAAATTATTTAATAATTATATAAAATACAAATAATAGATAAATTTAAAAAATAAGCAATATTAATTTAAAAAACATGAAAAAATTAAATAATTTCCAAATACATTATCAAAACTTTTAAATAAGAAAAAAAAATAAGAAATGATAAAGCATAAAACAATATATTACAATTATAATTAACAATTCAAGTATAAGCTATAATAAGAAATACAAAATAGTATTAAAATACTTGATAGGCATGTCTTATTTACTTTTTGTATATAACTAGTATTGGCTGCACGTGCAAGACACGTGCCGCCCCAGTAGTGAGAAAATTAATATAGATTTTGCGTGTGAAATCGTGAATTTTGGCTCACCCAATTTGACTATATTAAAAAAGAGGTCTAAGAATACAATAAAATATCACAGTATTTCATAATATCTTCATTTTTAGAATCCGAATAGATATCTTTTTATTTTATTTGAGAAAAATATTACATTCATAACATTTTTAGAACAAATTCTAAATGACAAGTTGTTATTGGTTTTAAACTGATAACATTGTTATTGTTATTCTCAAAACATTTACTTTCAGTTGTGGTTGGTTATAGTCTCATATTTTATTATTTTATTTCGACTTGTAAGAAATTGATACTTCAATATTTGTAAAAATATTGTGAAATTTGTTGTGTTAGTATAACAATATATATACCAGCTTACATAAATATTTAAAAGAATAAAAAACACAAACCAATTACTGAAAAAAAAAAAAAAAAAACCTTTAGGCATTGTAGAGATTAATGTTAAAATGTTGTGGACTTAGCATTTTTTTATTTGATATATAAGAAACTGAGATCTCAATAATTGTGAAAATATTGTGATAACAATAAGTGTTGTAACATTTTCTCAAAACATTTATTTTCAATTGTGGTTGGTCACAGTCTCATATTTTATTTTTTTATTTCGACTTGTAAGAAATTGACACGTCAATAATTGTGTAAATATTTTGAAATTTTTTGTGTCAGTATAACAATATAAATGTCAGCTTACATCAACATTTAAAAGAAAAAAAAAAAAACACAAATCGATAACTGGAAAAAAAAAGTGACTAACTAAACCATAATTATGAAAATATTGTGAATTTTGTTGTGTCAGTATAACAATATCAATGTTAGTTTACATCAATATTTAAAAGAAAAAAAAAACAGAAATCGATTATTTGAAAAAAAAAAAAGTGACTCAGGAAAACGGCAATGTAAATGAACAGTGAAAAACATTGCATGAACAGTGCCAAAGCACTATAGTGGCATTGTCGCAGTCTCATATTTTATTATTTTATTTAGACTGGTAAGAAATTGACACATCAATAATTGTGAAAATATTGTGAAATTTGTTGTGTCAGTATAAAAATATAAATGTCATCTTACATCAATATTAAAAAAAAAAAACACAAACCGATTACTAAAAAAAAGAGAAGAAAAAGAAAAGAAAAGAGAAGGTGACTCTCGAAAATGGCACTGTAGATGAACAGTGAATAACAGTGCAAAAAAACTGTTGTATAGAAATTTGTTGTGTCAGTATAATAATATAAATGCTAGCTTACATCAATATTAAAAAAAAAAAAAACAAAAACCGATTATTAGAAAAAAAATGTGATTAACTAAACATAATTGTGAAAATATTGTGAAATTTGTTGTGTCAGTAAAACAATATAAATGTTAGCTTACATAAATATTTAAAAGAAAAAAAAAACCGATTACTGAAGAAAAAAAAAAGTGAGTCACGAAAATGGCACTGTAAGAAATAGATTCGTCAATAATTGTGAAAATATTGTGAAATTTATTGCGTTAGTGTAACAATATAAATGCCAGCTTACATCAATATTTAAAAGAAAAAAAAACACAAACCAATTACTAGAAAAAAAGAAAAAAAAAAGTAGGGACTCACAAAACCAAAGCACTGTTGCCGCTACAATGCTGCACAGTGCAAAACATTGAATGCACAGTGCCGAAGCATTGTAGTGGCATTGCCCAAAAAAATACAAACTGATTACTCGAAAAAAATGTGACTGACTAAACCATAATTGTGAATATATTGTGAAATTTGTTGTGTCAGTAAAACAATATAAATATCAGCTTACATCAATATTTAAAAGAAAAAAAACATAAACCGATTACTGAAGAAAAAAAAAAGTGACTCACAAAAACGGAACCGTAAGAAATTGACAAATCAATAATTGTAAAAATATTGTAAAACTTATTGTATTAGTAAAACAATATAAATATCAACTTACATCAATATTAAAAAAAAAAAACACAAACCGATTACTTAATAAAAAAAAAAAAAAAAAACTTGCGAAATCAAAGCACTGTTATTGTTACAGTACTGCAGCATTGCTGCTTTTTATATATATTATGATTGTTTGAACTAAATAAGATATTTATATCATATAAAAAATGTCTATTTTGTTTTTTAAAAAAATTCTCAACTCATGAGATTTATCTCACTGAGCACGTCACCCAGCGCAGTCTGGGCTTGCCATTTTAACTTTTAAGTTTAAAAATAATTTTAAATAATAATAAAAAGGACAACTCATTTCCACAATCACATTTCCCAAGCAATCTGATAACTTCTTCTACACTTAATACGTTTCTTTCCAGCACCTACTCTCTCCTTTACTTCTCAGTCTCTCATCTTCGGTCTTCCTTAGTTCTCAAGCAAATTATAACAGATCTGAAGGTAAGTCTCTCTTTCACAGCTTCATCCTTTACTCACTTTCCCTCTTTCTATCCCCGTCTCACTCATTCTTCCTAAAGAACATATCCGGCCAACCTGAAACTGCTCTTCACGAAGAAATTTTGTGCTCTTCACGAAGAAATTTTCTGAGGAAGAAACCGGAAAACCCGTGTACGGTTCAGAAAAATGTGCGGTTTGACCGCGGTTCTAGATGTTGACAGTAAAAATAGAATTTCCGGTTTTTTGTGTTTAAAGAACCGTTTTAAGGAGCGGTTTCCGGTTAACCCGGTCGGACCGTACGGTCCGGTCCGGGTTTCAAAACCATGGCCATTATGTGTTAGTGAGAAATCCGATGTATATTTAGTATGCGTTTGGATACCGCTTATTTTGCTGAAAACTGAGAACTGAAAACTGAAAAAAAAAATAAAAAAATAATTTTTTTTACTGTTGCTACAGTATTTTACACTGTTCACTGGTCTAAAATCACTGTTCATGACCAGTGAACAGTGCTCAACACACTGTGTAAAAAAAGAAAAACGCAAAACGCGGAGAACAAAAAATAATTCCGCCGAATGCAAACAGAGGAAGCTTGAACTACTGGAAGCTTCAACCATACCATAATTGTTGAAATTGAACTACTGGAAGCTTGTCTAATAATTGAAAGTAGTAATCTACACAAACCAGTGTTTTTCTACTAGAGTTTCGAAAAGTCTTTACTAAAATTTTCTTCAAAAATTTTAGTGATCCAATAAGATGGATCTTAACCGTTAATTGATAAAATTATTATGAGACTTGCCATTATGTGTTAGTGAGAAATCCGATGTACATTTAGACTTGTATAATTTGGAGAGAGATGGAAAGTTGGTTACTTATAATTAACTTTGTTGGAGAGAAAATTGCTTGGAGAGGCTCAGATTGAGTAAACAAAATATATAGAGACATCACTTGGCCCAAAAGTTTAAGCATGTGAGTTTGAGATAAGCTGTGTTATGCTAACTGCTAACCACTCAATTTTTTCATAGTTATTCAATTTGAAAATAGGGAGTATAAATTACATGTTTTTATTTTAGTGTATAAATTACAATTTTTAAAGTGTATACATGACTCTGAGCTTCAATGGGGAATGCTCTTCTCAAAAAAAGAAAAAAAAAAAAAAAAGAAAGAGTCAAAAGTAACCTCAGAAATAAGTTTGGAAAAAAAAAAAAAAAAAGACAACAAAAAATCTAACTCATAAAAAACATAATTTTTTTCTCTTACCTTTTGCTAAATTTTTTAAAAATTATTTTAATAATTCAATAGTTACAACGAATAGGAGGGGATTTGAGTCTTCAATGTCTCTTACGAAAACCCCAGAAAATAACAATTTACAAAGGCCCTTAGCAAAAAATATAGAATAAATCTAAACAACAGTATATAAAATATATTCATCCAAATTGACTCTCCATGTAGGTTCCCAAAAAAAAAGAAAAAAAGAAAAAAAAGAAGAAGAAGAAACTCTCCGTTAACCCAATTGTCTAATGTAGTCCACACTTAAATTAGGTTTGGTAAAATCATTTTATATAGTTACGATGCTCATACCAAATGGAATCTGAATTTAAGAAAATAGAAATAATAATAAAGGGTCGAGTAGGGAGATTGAGCTCAAAGCAAGATAATATTCTAAAAGATTAAAAAAAGAGTAGAAAAAAAGACTTAAGGGCATTTCTTTTTTTGTTTGCTACCGAAACATACACCAACAAGGATTAACAAGAGCAGCAAAAGTAAGTAATCAAGAAACTGCGTGTATTATTGTTTAAAAACTGAAAACATATATTTAAACACATGTACCAAACGGACCTTATCCTTCTTATTGGCTCAAAACAAAATCTCACAATAAAGACCATTGCCAGACCAACTCATTCACACCCTACCTAAAGGCCCATTTTGGCCCATTTAGCAATCAGGTGGGCAGTTTTATGACTTTCATTACTAGCTCTAGGAACCCAATATAACTCACTTCAAAGGAATTAATAATTACAACAATACCAATTAAAACTATTACTTGAGTACCAAAAGCATCTATTGAAGGATTCTCCAAATACTTGTTATCTAAACATACTTATGAGATTACTTTTACCAAACACAACTTACAAATGGGGTTCACGTATTTGAGAATTTAAATCACACAAAATAATCTTCAAATTCTTCTACCAAATGAGCCCTAAATCCTTCCTTTAGGCCACAAAAATCTAATAATAGAGAAAACAGCCAATCAACTCATTCACACCCTATCCAATTCCAAAGGCCCATTTAGCAATCAGGTGAGTAGTTTCATAACTTTCATTACCAGCCCTAGGAACCCAAGATAACTCACTGTAACTCAATCAAAAGAGTTATTAGATTTTTCATATCCTCAACTATAGGAGCAACTTCTCAACAAATTGACTTCTCTACTTAATAGTTGCATCCAAATTTGACTATGAAACTTAGAATCCCTCTCCCCTATGGTTTAGCACATCACTTCCTAGCTAACTCCATAGCTCTTTGCAAGACTCAAACATCTGTGACATCTACATATATAGCTACCACCAGGTTAAGCACCCAAGCTTTCACCAAATTGCCATTATGGCTTCTTACTACTATCTAACACAAGCTTTCTCCTATTTTCAAGTTGCATCCCTCCTGAACAATACTTAGTTCCTGAATTTCAGTAAATCATCCATAGTTACCATGACATGTATTTAAAGCAATTTAGCTTGCTTAAGTTCAATCACCAATTCATCATTAGGCTTGAAAAGCAATTGTGTTAGGATATTTAGGGGGTGTTTGGTTTTTGTATTTCCATCGCTCATAATTCTGTTTTCATCACTCATAACTCAAAAATGGTGGGATCCATAGCTGAGAAGTTTATTTGGTTTTTGTTTCCATCATTCAATTTTCTAATTTTTGAATGATGGGTTATGGAAACTGAAAACACATTTTAGGTGTTTTTAGTTTCCAAAACTCAATTAATGACATTTCCGTAATTAAATCCACATGCATGGACCTACCCAATCGCAACTTTTGACTTTTTTTTTTTTTTTTTTCTCATTGGGTTTGGTGAGTTTGGGTATTGGGGGTTGAAGGAAAAAAAAAAAAAAAAAGTAAAAGTTGCACCAAGTCAATCTGTGGGGCCCACAAATAGTTGAAAAATTTGAGTGATGGTGCCAAACGGGTGGGGTGTAAGGAATTGAGATATTTTAAGTGATGAGTGATGAGTAACGAAAATTGAGTGAGGAGTGATAACAAAAAAAAAAAAAAAATCCAAACAGGGTTGCTTGGACGGTAGTGTAGAAGAAATGGCACAAAACATAGTTGCTTGGACGGTAGGCTGGGCTATAAAATTTACAGACTGATTTAATCTGTGATTTTTAATTGGTCGAATTTAAGTGCTTGATTGGTCAAAATTTTAATTTCGATCAATCCAACATGAATCAAAATTTCCAAATTTGCACTCTAAATTAGATAACTTTGTAGCATTTTTGTCTCCAAAAACAAACTTCTAAAGATACTTACAACATATGTTTACTTCGCGAATTGTCAACATAAATAAAACTTAAAAATGCCCATAAACAAATAATGTAAGACTAAATTAATTTTTAACTAATTTGGTGGCCCACATGATAAGGCACATTTGATAAGTTAGAGGTTTAATGGGATATAAAGACATATCCATTAGTGTCTTATATGATTGATCAATTAGAGAACTGGTTTCCTAACTTTGATGGTGAAGTGGAAATCAAAGTAAACTAGGAAACTAGTCATCTCTCTACCCATTAAGATATTCAATTTTTCCTATCGTAGACTAAATCTGAATGAACTGAGATATACAGCAAAAAGGGTGAAGAGAGAGAAACCAATCCTACAAAGAATTATTATTATTCACTAGATTTCAAGAGAATTGCATCACTAGATCCAGATAAGTCTCATGACTATTTTG